>LT986469.1:0-730011 GCA_900290405.1 Saccharomyces jurei | reverse complement strand
CACACACACACACACACACCACACCCACACCCCACACCCACACCACACCACCACACTAACTCTCACTCTAACACTCTAACACTCTCACTTGCTCTAACAATAACCCTGATTATCACAGTATCTCTTACCCTGATTATGCTCCCAACCCTGATCCAACCCTACCTCAAGCCCTGTCTCTCTGACTAACCCTACCTCTCTATCTCCCATCCCTACCTGCTTCTCTAATGCCCACCCTCTCCACCTGCCATCCTTCACATCTCACCACTACTCCCGAACAACCACACCAACTACCCCCTACCAACTATCTATCACGAAACCACCACTTCCACTTATCCTACCATCTACCATCTACCATCTACCATATGTCAACAATCATATGTAAACAATCATATGTAAACAATCATATGTAAACAATCATATGTAAACAATCATATCTCAACAATCACATGTCAACAATCACATGCCAACAATCGTATGTAAACAATCAAACGTAACAACCATACCTAACATCACGCCCACCACCTGCCCTACCCATCACTACCTCTCCATGACTACTCCCCATCTCACATGAACACCCACCACACCTTCTTTATACGTAATACCGTACCACATACCCTACGGATGCTAAGAATGTCCTACTCCCATCTTACCCTACTGCCACACTGCTCCTCATCCTCACCTCTCACTCAGTTGTCATGGTTACCACTCTACGTCATTATACACGGCACTTACCTCAGCGCTTTACACCCTGTGCCATTTACCCATAAAACCCACATTTACGCCCATTTTAATGTTTATAATATATTCTCCGTATCTGAATATCATATATATGCACTTACTTGCATCTAATATAACGTATTCTTCCACATTCTGTTTACTCATTATATACATATATTTATCATAATCCTAAAATATAGCCTCTAAAATCACCCAAACATAAAAATATCTCATATACTAAATCTAATTCTTATGTACTCATTAAATGAAAATACATACTATAAATAACTTACCATGATAAGTCTGTCTGTTGAAGGAAAATAATTACTCACTTTACAGTAGGCTGTCTAAGTTTTGTTTCAGATATGGCTTCAGCTATTTCTACTGCTCCAACAATGCGTAAAATTACCACGCTACTATCTCAAACTGCTTCCACCTCGACATCAACTCTGTTTTCTTCTTCTTTGTCTATGCCAGGAACAAGCTAAACGGAACTTTATCGACTTTTAACTCAATAGGTAAAATTGGTCCATTGGAAGCTTATATGCACTTCTATTCATTTTAAGAAACAAAAATAGTTCCTTGTTCATTGTTATTCAATAAGAAAATATACACGATTTCAGTCAGCATAAGCTCAGCTACAGTTACTGTCAACAGAGTGCATCTTTTCTTCGTCATCATCTTCAGAACAAGCAAATACTTTCCCATCTTCTTTATCAACTTCGATTAGCATCACGGCTAGCACAACGGAGAATACCGCAACTACAACTATTGTTGATCTTTCTAATGCCGTTTCGGCAGATGAACCCCCAACCGTTTTTGGAAGATCTCCAAATCCAATGTCGTTATCTAATTGGGTCTGAAACAACGGACCCATTGAAACAAACAAGTTTTACACGAATTTGATTGTTGGATGTCAAGAATCTCCACTTTTGTATATCCGTATTCATTGTGGAAATTCACATTCTCGGATGCGTATGGGTTTGCTGTTCAACACACAACAGTAGACCAATATTCTTACAGTAATTACAACAGTTCCGGTAGCTCAGAATATTTGGTTAATCCCTTAGGAGTTGCTCATGTTGTCTTTTCGGCTTCGAATTTTGATTCAAGTATGAATAGGCAAGTCGATTAAATGACTCTGTCTTCAACAAGGGTCGTACTATCAGAATCTTATGATTCATCAAACTATCTGGAAATTCCTTTGGTCGAAGGTATGGGGTTCGCAACTGGGATATATCTGTTGGAATGAAAACCAACTATTATCTACTAACTAGAAGTCATACTACTAGTGTATTATCACATACAGTGTAAGAAGATGACATGAGTTATGAGTAGCTGTCATCGAAACTAGAGGAAGCTGAAATGCGAGGATTGATAATGTAATAGGATAATGAATGATAATATAAAACAGGAGAACAAACAAGTACATTATTGTATAGAATTACCGATTACCTTTTGCGGATTTCTATATCCTCGAGGAGAACTTCTAGTATATTTTATATACCTAATTATATTGCCTTTATCAACAATGGAATCCCATCAATTGTCTTTAAATTCACCACATTCTCACTAATTACTTCTATCAATACGCACCATGCAAAATCACTCTATATTACCATCCCATGATCTAATGTGTTGTGATCATAGCATTGCATGCCCACACGGATGCCACCAGATAATGATCACGTCCCACTTCCCATACACTAGGTGTAAGTAACTTTGACTATATTATCATCACGTGATGGGGATTTACGCTGATCCACAGGACTTTGTGGTTACCCGTTTTGCTTGTCAATTCAGAAAATACAGGCGCGCCTAAAGAAAGGGCCCTTCGCACTTCATTGTTCCATGTATTTCACCTTTTGTTAGTCCTGAACTTCAAAATGATGAAACAAATACTCTAGTGGTGGCGCCTCGGACTCAATATCAAAATGTTTCAGTTGTTTCCATGATGGTCATAGAATTTATGACCTTTTACTTATCTACGTGCCTATTCTCTAGACCGTTAGTGCAGCAGAGCTTGAGCTAGATTTTTTTTGGTAAGGATTGTAAAATAAGGCATTAGTAGAGGCTATCAACCGAAGGTTTAATGTAAACACACGTACATGAGGACCCCATTGCATATGACGTGAATGATTCTGCATATGATTGTGGTGTATGTCCTGACAAGCCTCTTTTCCATAATGGCAATTCTTTCTAGACTAGCTTTTATAAGGTTAGCGATCGCCGCGTACCACCAAAGCTCTAACGAAAACAGGATGAATACCGATCTGGAAATGAGAAATAGTCAGAGGACTGAGCTTGGTAATAACAAGGTACGCTTCAAATTAAAGACTTGTATTCTAAAAGCAATGGTCGTTTATAGATGCTGGACAGATAAGTATCCAGAGGTAACGGTTGGAGCAGGAAAGTACTTCTAGTTTCATTTCAGTTTTTACAGTGGCATTCACTATATTTCGCGGGTATTTTGATTCGGAAGAACAATCAACCATATGGCTTTATGCACCCTGCTATTTATAGGGCGAACTCTTTCCCATGTCGACATACGTGAAGATAGTTAGATTCATGACACAAAAGGATTTAAATTTTGTGTGGGAAGCCGTATGTGCAACCTTTGAGTCTTACAAGTGACGTTTACTGTTGCAGGATATAAACTACTATATGGAGACTATTATAATATACCATTATAATATTACTGTTGCTATTTAAAATTAGTAGGTCACAAAGAAGCAATCGATAAGTGCTTGTTTAGAGGATACTCACCTAACTCTATTGTTGATATATCACTTAGTGCCTTTTCTAAACGACGTTGCATTTTTTATGTAGCAAAGCGACGGTTTCTAGGTCGTCGCTTGCCGCAGAGCTGCAAGGAGTCTTCCGAGTTTTACCGTTATAATGGTTAGCATCTCACGCAACGCACGAGCTAGATTAACGTTTCAACGATATCTTATTTTTTGGACCAAAAATTCAACACGCTTTGCCTACTTAAGTCTGTCTCTACCAATTGTTACATTTCAATCATAGGGCCAACTGTTGTACAATGTGTGCGTGCTTTGGGTGGCATTCTTTGGCCTACAAACACAGATCATGATTTCACGAGTTGAATAATAAGCCAACTACTAGGAAGCCATAACTGCAAAACTATGTCTCCAGAACCATATCGCCACAGACATGGCAGAAACCAAATATAAAAAGAGCGTGAGTTCTTTATCATCTGAAATATTTGATTTCTACAATTCCACACTACCCAAGAATGTATTCAGAAGTATTTTCACATGGTCTTGCTATGAGAACTTCAATTCTTTAACATTCCGTACTTGGCTATTACTGTGGTTACCGCTCATCATTGGGTGGAAACTACGTGGCAAATGGTATTATTCGAGCATCGCTGGTTCGAAACGACGTGCTAATAGACGCTATCCAGTTACCGTTACTACTCTTATGTTTTTGGTGCTGTACTGCTTATGGACAAACTCATACATATTCTGGGAACGTACCTTAGGGAAACAGGTTTCTCAATTAGCTAAAGAGATTATTAAAAATGCACCAGGTACAGACATTGAAGAAAAGTGGGAACGCGTTGCAGAAAATTTCAACTTCTATCTGTATGAAAACAAACTTTGGAACACTAAGTACTTTTTTTTCTTGATGGTTCCAGCTGCCATGTAGCATTCAGAAAGACACTTCTAGAGCCATTTGCTTTGGAGAATGACGACGCAGCCAAGAACAAGACATTTAAGGATTGTGTCCCTTACATCGAAGAAGCATTGCAAGTTTATATTAGACAGGTAGACAGACAATGGCATTCGATCAATTCTGAAAGGTGTTTGCCCAATATCGAGATACGGCATCTTCAATTTCCGAAACATCGCTACGGTTCCGAACTCCTCTGGGCTTTCAAGAGAGTAACCATAAATAATCCACGCTTTTTGTGCCTCTGTATCGCTTACTTGGATGGTGTTTTCATTGCACCAAGAATAAGAACTTCACCCTGAATGCTCTTTGTCTTTTCTTCGTTCTTTCATGTCTGACAATTGAATATCTAATAGGGATGGACAAATTCAGGTTCCAATCAATGACATTGGTGGATAAAATGCGGTTTTTATCTTACATATTAGTTGTGAATACGAGAAGTCTGATGCAGGAGGTTGGGCTCGAATCGTGAAGAGGACGAATGCTTACTTGTTTGAGCAAAAATTTGGAACTCGGAAGTATTGTTTTCGGATGGCATTGATTGTGAAAATTTCTTTAAAGGGCATTTCAGTGCACCGGCATCTTCGCAAGCTCATGGGTCAGTCAGTTTCACGGATTGTGAACTGTGGCCATATATCAAAGAAATACAGTCTGCTTGCGATGATGTGTAGCTTTGATACACCGTATTGTTTTTCAAGGCCAGAAGCACTGTTCATAATGCTAATATTTTAAGCGGCAGTGGACAAGACAATATTCAATGAGTCTAGTTGGCAATAGGTTTTACATTGTAGGAACAGAATTTAGTTTTCATTGAGCTATCCACGCTCTGTAGAAGGTTATAACAACGGGTGATACTACTCTTAGTATATTTTCAACTGTTTCAAGGTATTCATTATACGTTTCTCGGGTTTTCCAGTCTATTCTGATTTATTTTCTTTTTGATTGTATTGCGATACTCAAGCATCAATATATAGTGTGCTCGAGGTGCAGAGACATCTTGTAGAAGGTGGTTTATATTTAAAATTCTTTATTGAACTTGATTGAAGTCGACGCGACGAACATTGATAACACAGTGAGAGTATGAATGGGACATATACGAGGGCAGCTGACAATTATATTCATTTCCCCGGATTCTTGAATTTTTAAGGGTTACCCCTAGTTGTAGAATCTCCCATGATGTCCATAAATACTTCTCAGTATAAAAGGAATTGCAAAAAATTGTCGCCGATTTATAACTCATCTTCGATGTGTAGAATAATACTAAAATTGATTCACATGTTTAACATTATTGTTTGGAATCAGAATTTATTCCACTTTGATGGATAACCTGTTCCTTTATATATTGATATACACTTGCATAAAATTAAACCATTCATACTATCAAAAAAAAACTTTTTTTTTTTTTCATTTTTCGTTACTTTCCAATGTCTATATAACATTCTGTTCGTAAGGGCGTCTATCTCTAGTTAGCGATGGTGTAGATACCATCCTTGGATAAAGCACTAGAGATGGCGGGCTTTAATCTGCTGGAGTACCATGGGACACCAGTGATCATTCTGGTGACTTGGTCTGGGGAAATACCGGTCAACATGGTGGTAAAATCACCGTAGTTGAAAACAGCTTCAGCAATTTCAACTGGGTAGGTTTCAGTTGGGTGGGCGGCTTGGAATGAATAATATTGGGCCAAGTGAGCTCTGATATCAGAGACGTAGACACCCAATTCAACCAAGTTGACTTTCTCGTCGGATTGAGCCAAAGTGGTGGTGGCAGAGGCACCGGCAGCAATGGCAGCGACACCAGCAGCAATTGAAGTTAATTTGACCATTGTATTTTTTTGTTTTGTTTTTTAGTGGTGCTCTAGGAATAAGGGGGAAACGGATTATTTCAGATAGATGACCAAAGCAGCTCTATTTATATGAATTTCTTAACCAGCTTCTCCTACACAAACGAAATATCATCTGACGCCTGACTTCCATATCAAATCCCTCAGGTCACCACTCTCATTCCACACATATCAGTTCTCTTATTATGGAGATGCTTCTGTGCTGGAGTGATGTGTATTTCATAGGTCCCGTATACGAGACGCACGCCTTATATTTCCTACATCATTCGTTGCTTTTCCAGGGCACAAGAATGTTCCTTCACAGTGCAGGTACCTGCTAGGTGCCTTTAGATGCAGCTGCAGCTGTTAGCCAAGAAATAAAGCCAAAAAACCAAGTTTTTTGTTTGAACCCTCGTTCAGAGGTCATCTGGTTTTCATACTAAACGGTTGCCACGGAAAATTGTAGATATTCCTTTTCTTAAAATAGAAAATAAAAGACTTCTCTGGTGTCGGACTCGTATAATTTAGGGGTCTACAGTCTTGTACACAGTAATAGAATTGTTGACGATAATGAATGTATGTCTGAGGTGCTATGAAACTGTGTGCCCTGAAACGACAGCAGCGGCGACTGAGCTAAACCTATTGTAATGGTAATAACTTTGAGAACAGCATTAAAGCATGCATTTTAGGAAACCTTTGCCGCTGGGTGACATGTGACTCTTTTATTCTGAAATGAAGGTAGACAAAGAATGACAACTATTTTGTTCTAGGGCCAGCTCCTAGAAGCTGAGCTTGAGCATCTTTCAAAAGGATAACTTTGTATTAATCCAACCGAGGTACGTTTTCCACAAAGAATCGAGTGATACATACCATAACAACCAGATGTGAAATGTGGATGTGTAAGTTCGCAGTAAATGAGGTTAAGCCACTACTGAGGACGTCTTTAGGTAACACAATTAATCTAGCATTGAAAACTCAAAAATCAATTGCATTATACTCCTTCCATCTTTTATCTTACCGTTTTTCATGAATTAATCGCGGGGTGGCAGTACAACACAACACACCTATTGAAGTTACAACGATTCTGGCACTTTGTTCTATATGGCGTGAAAAACCAGCTGAAAAAAAAGACGCACACAGTATACATTAACAATCGCTTATCAAACACATTTGCGGAACAATTAGTGATAGTACCAGTTGTGATTGGGTCTGGGTTCGGTGTGAACGCAGGCGCAGGTAGTGTAAAAACGTCCTCCTATCTCGTCTGAGAGTTACATAACACCGGGCACAGCAATGAACTACCACGGGCGTTCGAAAGAATGTACTATCAAGACTGATATAAGTCTATTAAGGTCTCTACATAATCATCAAATAAGTACGTGCTTACCATTAAAGTATCCTGCCAATGACAATTATTTAGCGGTCTCACTTTTTTATATTTGTCCTTTTCTTTTTCACCGCTCAGCATATTTAAGGATTCTCGTGATTCAGGATCAATTTACCAACACAGACATTGGTACCAGTTTTTCTTTTCTTAGCCTTATCTACAAAGAAAGCTGGTACTATTCATATATCAGTATTATTATTGGGGTTCACATTATACACATTAAAATACCATAATTGACGATAGCAATTGTTAAAAGTCTGTTCACCACAGTGGTAAATGTGATTTTTTACAATGCCCTTACGTCATCATCACTTACATACTAAGAAAAATCTATTTAATGAGGGTCAGCTTTTGCTTGCTAAAGTGGCCGCCAATCGATCACTAGTTTATTTGACGAGGTAAATTCTACCCTCCCAAGGTTTCAAAACTCTAGAGGAGGCGTCTACATCGTCGTAATTTCCGAGAATGAAAGATAAGGAAGCGCCTTCTCTTGGCAAGTTGAATTCAACTTCTTCACCACTGAAATTCAAGGCTGCAAACAGCGTCTTGTCTTCATACTCTTTAGTGAAGCTAAAGATCTGATCACTGTCTAAATCAATGAATTGGAAATCGTAACCATAAACCATAAGCTCGTTATATTTTCTTCTAGCTTCCAGAGCCCTTCTCCAGAAGTTAAGAACTGAACCATCGTCTTTCGATTCCTGCTCAACATTAATTCCCTGTTGAAACGATTCGTTCAGGTAGAACCAGGGCTTGACGTCTGGACCTGTAAAGCCAGCATTGGGTTCATCTTTAGACCATGGCATGGGGGTTCTCGAATGGTCTCTAGATACCAAGGCAACCCCTTCAAGGAAATCTTTCATTTCCTTGGAATTCTCGCCAAACTTTTGCTCAATGATGTTGTAATTGGTTTTGACATCAACGTCCTCGTATTTTTCAATTGGCCAGTTTTTCAGATTGATCTGGCCCAGCTCCTGGCCTTGATAGATATACAACGTACCTGTCAATGAACATTCCAACAATGCCAACAGCTTACCGGATACGGTACGATATTTGGGTGAATCGTCAGCAAATCTCGTGATTGAGCGAGGTTGGTCGTGGTTCTCAATATAGGTAGTAGCCCAACTGTCAGTACCGTTGATGAACAGGAAGTTAGATGCGATAGCTTCCTTCCATTCTTTCAAAGTGAAGGGGACCTTATTGTAATGGAAAAATGGTGAGGTGCCTATATCGACGTGTGTGAAAGAAAAAACCTCACTGATTTCGTATCTGGCTGCACTGGTGTATAATGCATTATCGCTCCCATGAGCAACTTCACCTACTGTCATTATTTCTCTACCATCTTTAACTCTGTTTTTCATGAACCTGTGCAACTCTTGGTGATATTCATGAATTCTAGGACCATTATGAGACCCCCAGTTCGGGTGTTGCAATTCGGAGGTTTTGTCAAAAATCGGAGAGTCTGGTAAGCCAGGACGTTTTGAGTATAGACCAGCGGTATCTATTCTAAAGCCGTCCACACCACGGTCTAGCCAGTATCCAACCGCACTTTCAAAAATTTCTTTTCTGCAATCTTCGTTTTCCCAATTCAAATCAGCCTGGTCATTGGCAAATAGACGCAAATAAAATTCATTTGTAGTTTTATCAAACGTCCAAGCCGGTCCACCAAAGAAAGATCTCCAGTTGTTTGGAGGGATTGGTTTACCATTCTCATCGTAACCTTTTGGTGGTCTCCAAAAAAACCAATCACGCTTTGGATTTGTCTTAGAGGATCTGCTTTCTTTGAACCATTCATGTTCTGTAGAGCAATGGTTAATGACCAAATCAGTGATGAATTTCATACCAAGCTTGTGGGTTTTGTCAATAAGCTCAAAACAGTCTTCATTCGTACCATAAGTGGGCCAAACTTTTTCGTAGTTAGACACGTCATACCCCATATCCTGCTGTGGGGAATCGTAAAATGGACAAACCCAAATTGCGTCAACTCCAAGATCTTTGATGTACTGCAGCTTGGAAGTTATCCCTTTCAAATCACCCCAGCCATCGTTGTTAGAGTCTTTGAAACTTGCTGGGTAGATTTGATATATTGTGGCTTCTTTCCACCATTTCTTTTCAGTCTCGGGATGATCAGAGATAGTCATTTCTGTATTCTAGTTATGTTTGATTGATTTATCTTTCAAGTTTATCTAAATACCTATTCACAAGAAATGATTTATATCTTTTAAAACTTAAATGCGGGGCTTTTTATACCTTGTTCGGTGACCCCAGAAAATCATGCTGCAAGATGAAGGTCGAGCAAGGAGCTTCCCGTCATACGTTGATTCAACCATTCCACTACACAGGCCACCGTTTACCTAAGGTATAAAGAAAAAGAAAAGAGTATATCGCACTTTGAATAACTCTTAATTGTGGGGGTTCGCGAAAAATCGCGGATAAACCCTGTAAACCTAAACCCCATATTCTACGATATTTTTAACGAAGTCCGCCAAAAGGAAAAAGAATATATAAAAGCGAGAGTTTAAGCGAGTTTGCAACAAGTTTCTACCACTCGGAACGGTTATCACAATTAAATGGTTGTTAGTTTACGTACCTAGGTGGTGAAGTTATTCAGGAGAAGGACATACTGTTATAGATTCGAATTTATGTTGGGTCCTCTTTTCACGTTTAACTCCACATTTGTGCAGGTTCTATAACGCCCCACATGCTTTTGTGAGCAGCAAGCTCTTGAAAGATTCTTCTTGTACTTCTTAGTGGCTGTATAAATTCTTCTCCTGATCTCGTCTATTCTACATTGAATGACAACCACCTAGAGAAGTATCCATGGGGACACAATTTAGTTTATTTCCGGCCGTTTTTATTTTACATTTCGTTCAAAGTACATAATGCTTACTGTACATTATATAAAGAGGCACAATCTACTTCAAGCTTATTGTGGTAGGTCTTAACTTATTCAGTATAATAGAAAGACATCACATCAAAACTACTAACTAACAATGAAGGGCCTATCCTCATTGATAAACAGAAAAAATGATAAGATCGACTCTAACTTAGATGAGATCGAGAATGGAATGAATGCTACTGATCTCAACTCGATAGAGATGCAGGAGCAAGGTAAGAAATCTGACTTTGATCTTTCTCATCTTGAATACGGTCAAACTTCACTAACACCAAGCGATAATAATGAAGATAATGATGAGGAAATCCCTAAGGTTCTCGACGAAGTTGTCCAGGACGCTAAGGATGCAGATGAAAGTGAGAGGGGTATGCCACTTATGACAGCTTTGAAAACCTATCCCAAAGCTGCTGCTTGGTCGCTATTAGTTTCCACAACGCTGATTCAAGAAGGTTATGATACTGCCATTCTCGGATCTTTCTATGCTTTGCCCATTTTCCAGAAGAAATATGGTTCTCTGAATAGTAAGACAGAGGAATATGAAATTTCGGTTTCTTGGCAGATTGGTTTATGTTTATGTTACATGGCAGGTGAGATTGTCGGCTTGCAAATGACTGGCCCTCTAGTCGATCATATGGGTAATCGTTACACGTTGATTTTGGCATTGTTCTTATTAGCCGCTTTCATTTTTATTCTGTACTTTTGCAAAAGTTTGGGCATGATTGCCACGGGTCAGGCATTGTGTGGTATACCTTGGGGTTGTTTCCAGTGTTTGACCGTCTCATATGCTTCCGAAATCTGTCCTTTGGCTCTAAGATACTACCTGACAACTTATTCAAACTTGTGTTGGACTTTTGGCCAACTTTTTGCTGCTGGTATTATGAAGAATTCCCAGAACAAATATGCTAACTCAGAATTGGGATACAAGCTACCATTTGCTTTACAATGGATCTGGCCTCTTCCCCTGGCAATAGGGATTTTCCTCGCACCTGAATCACCATGGTGGCTAATCAAGAAAGGAAGAATAGAACAGGCAAAGAGATCACTTGAAAGAACATTGAGCGGTAAGGGTCCTGAGAAAGAACTGCTGGTAAGTATGGAATTTGATAAAATCAAAACGACTATAGAAAAGGAGCAAAAAATGTCAAATGAGGGAACTTACTGGGATTGTGTGAAGGATGGTATTAATCGCAGAAGAACGAGAATTGCGTGCCTGTGTTGGATCGGACAAACGTCCTGTGGTGCTTCATTAATTGGCTACTCAACTTATTTCTACGAAAAAGCTGGTGTTAGTACTGATACAGCTTTCACTTTTAGCATTATTCAATACTGCCTTGGTATTGGTGCAACGTTCATATCCTGGTGGGCTTCAAAGTATTTTGGTAGATTTGATCTTTACACGATTGGGCTGGCTTTTCAGGGCATTATGTTTTTCATTATCGGCGGTTTGGGGTGCTCAGATACTCACGGTGCCAAAATGGGAAGTGGTGCTCTTCTAATGGTTGTCGCCTTCTTCTACAATCTGGGTATTGCTCCTGTTGTTTTCTGCTTAGTTTCTGAAATACCGTCTTCCAGGCTAAGAACTAAAACAATTATTTTGGCTCGTAATGCCTATAACGTGATAAGTATTGTGGTTACAGTTTTGATCATGTATCAATTGAATTCGGAGAAATCGAATTGGGGTGCAAAGTCAGGCTTTTTCTGGGGAAGCTTTTGTTTGATTACTTTAGCTTGGGCTGTTGTCGATCTACCCGAAACTGCCGGTAGAACCTTTATGGAAATAAACGAACTATTTAGACTTGGTATTCCAGCTAGAAAGTTTAAGTCGACTAAAGTAGACCCATTTGCAGCTGCTAAAGCGGCTGCTGCAGAAGTAACCCTTAAAGATCTTAAGGATGATATGGAAGCTTCCGTGGTGGATGAAGGGCAAAGCACGCCATCCCTTATGAATTTATGATTTTCTACCCGATAGATAAATATGGCATTTTTTCATTTTATGTATCAAGTATTTAACACATTGGTTATTTTTTAATCCTTATTATGAATTTCTCTCTTCTTTATTTGGCATGGACTTTGAAATTTGTATTAAGTGAAACCTCGAGATGTCATATGAGTTAATAAAATGACAGGATTGTGGTTTTGTATATTATAGCAGGAACGTGAATTGTATTACATTAGTCTTTTTTTCCTTTTCTTAGCATGGCATAAACTCTATCATTCGATATCGATAAATTCAGTTGATCTTAATGCGAATATTACATTCGGGAAGATTGAGACTTATTGCGCGACGTTTTTTTTGGCTCTTTTCAATTTTTCAATATCAATTATCATGAACTAAACAATAACTAAGTTATATCATAAAACAGTTTAATAACATATACTGAGATTGAGTTTACTCAGGAGAAAATTTACGCATTCTTCATTCCGACGATTTTTTTCAATCTTAGACAACAGTTATGACATACAACACTGTTCATAATATAGCTTTTGAGCTATGTTTAATCTATTATTTACACACCCCAGCAAGAGTATGCAAGAACAAAACCGCACTAAAAATCTTGAATATAAACACGTAATGCACTCAGTATAGAGTTACCTTGCCTACTATAATCGAACCATACGAAGAGGAAAGATGAGAATGAATTGTCTAGTCCGAAGAAGTGAAGTAAAGAACATAGAACTTTCCATCCTACCTCAGAACACTTGCTGCTTACATTTTTTGAGCTAAATCAATCTCTCATCAGTGCACGGCCACTTTCTTAGTCTTGCTTTTTAGTTTCTACTAAAAAAAGGCTAATATGTATTAAGGATCTATTGGTATAAAAAATCTAAGACGGAAGGTACAGCTAGCCTACTAAGTATCATTGAATACACCTTCAAAAAAGTAGGTATAATGTTTGGAGACTATTTTGAATTGGTAAGCTAGGCCTTCAATTTGGATAAACAAATATTCCACTTATGACAATACACCTCAAGCAATAAATATTATTTCCCCCACCTGCATCAAAAACACCTATTCCGTTCGATGAATAATTAGCACTTCCTTAAGAATTTGGGTAAACAGAAATCAAAAACTAGTCAAGGGATTATATCATCATCATCATTGGAATTGTCATTCAGTTGTAAAGGTTTAGAAATGGGTAGAGCCACTAAGGCACTTTGACATTTACTTGAGAACCTTTGGATCATTTTATTATTACAGTGTTTCATAGAGAAAACAAATTTGGAAACATCGTACAGAACGTTCCAAGCATCTAGCTTTACATTATGGTCGTACTTATTTACGACGTCCACCAACGCATTAGCGACTTCTAGTGCCTTCATTGGTATTCCGGGACCATGGACATCGTAAATGTTCTTCGGAGTTAAAAAAGTGTCTCCCAACATGTCCCTAGCAATTTCGACGGGTATATGCGTGTTGTTGGTATTCGAAAGAAAATTAATTCGCATACCTTTCATTTGCAGTACCAGCTTCCATGCTAGTGTTCTAACCCAATGTCGGGAAAACAAAAAGTCTATGTATCCATACGACCACGGCTCTATATCGAGTGATGCCGTATGAAGTTCGTTCCATACCCTTTTCAAAGAGTCTTCAGTACAAGAATCATTGGCACAGTTGGTAGCTAAAGCATCATAAAAGCATTTGCCTGGTACAGTGAAAACCCTGACCACCTCAAGGAAACTATCCAGAGAAAGCCGAGGGTCAGTTACAATCTCAGGGAGCGGCGGCGCTATTGTTGCATCTAGACTTGTGACACACTTAATATATACTGCATAGTACCTCTCTGTCATAAGAAGCAGATAATAAACCTTCCTTCTGAGCTGTTGCTCATTAAACGGAAGAAATTCATAAGTCTCCTCCCGGTGAAATCCTGCTATCTTGATAAGGCCTACAGCCTCACAAGAAAGCCTGTACGAAGTTCTTGTGTCGGAAAACTGCGCGTAACAACGATGCAAACAGTAGTAAGTCATAATTCGGAATATATCACTGTTACTGAGATCGTCAAAAAATTGCCGTGACAACATACAAAGTGAGCATAACTGCCTCCCCGTGAAAGAAACTCCCTCTTCTGATACTATTTCAGTTTGCAAGTCGCTAAGAGTGGCAGCCGAAAGTGCTACTAAAAACCAATAGGTGTGGCAGTCGTCATATTTTTCTTCCAGAAGTTTGTGAAGATCATCATAGCAGAGCATAGGCCAGAGTACATATAGATTATCATGATAAAGCCGCAAACACTGATCAATCAACTTTTTTGGAACCTTCTTACACACTACCGGAGCAGTCGTAATATTATTATTCATGCATATCATCTGCACTTCGGCTATTTTTTTCAAGCTTCCTTCCCTAATAGATTTTGGACCTCTCTTTTTTAGAGGTTGAAGATATGTACACTTCAAATGGCGCTGGAGGCAGCGGTTACATGGCTTATTCCGATCACACTTTACTCGACGAACACGACAACAGTCGCACGACTGTCTTGCAATACTCATATTATTCTAAGACAAAAGTTTGTGATAGTTACTTTTCCTTGTCATAAAATGAAAAAATTCTCGAGGTTATTATTTTATTTTGCCGTCCGTATTTAAGTTATGGAATAAAAATCAAACAGATCACTAAATCCGGGGTTGTACAAGCAGCATTAAGGGGTGGAGGTGGAGTGACACTGCAGCCCAAGTTGTCACCCGGACTGCATTGCAGCTAGTTTAAATCTAGAGCGTGACCATTGCTTCGATGTATGTTGAATTAATGGGTTTTAACAGTAGCAATTAAGATACCATAGAGTACTATATGTTTTTGCAGCTGATGTTTAGCTCTTTAATACTATATACTGTAATGAACTGAACTCCAAGGAGTGCAATGAATATGATTCTTAAGAGAAGATATTTGAATAGCTGCTCTGCTTTTTCTACGGGCGTTGGTGTATATTCTTGAGAAGAACAGAAAGAGAAGACAGAGAAATTATACGGCGGATTAATTTTCGCGAAAATACGCTACGGAAAAACTGTGGGAGAAAAGATTAAGTTATGCGTTACACACAGGGGTAGTAGCGCCTGGAAAAACCTCTGAAAATTAACAGCTAGAGCAGAACACAAATAGCTTGTAAGAAGAAAGTAAGCTTACATCTATATGATTGGTACTAAACGCTGTATACTAAGAAAGTGGTTTCTAGTGTTCGTAACTCGGTTAGTTGTGCTAACCGATAAAAATAAACAGTAGTAATAGAAGATAACATATGAAGTGATGGCAAATTTACACTCATCATCCCGCTTGGCTTTACTTCTATGTACCTGATAATCAATAGTCAGGTAGTCATCCCAAAGATATTCAAGTGCAAAAAACCCGTTAACCTTGATAGGCCGTAACTTTTGTAAGAAACCCTTCTAGGTATCTTTTGCACTGTTTTAGGCGAACTTTGGATACTACCGAGGACTGTTCTTTGATTGTCTTGTTCTAAATGTACCCAAAGGAATAGATTGGACAAGGTGTTACGAAAAACAAAATTGATGACGAGCTCTTCAACTGCTCTTCTATGAGAGAGGAAATGGAAAAATGCAGATTGCGCTAATATTTGTGGAATTTCTGCCATTCAAAGCACGTGAGTTTACAAGCAATCACTGTATAATAGAAAGGTGAGAAAATTCGGTTTTCTGTCATATTTATTGAGGATTCTACACCAAAATAGAAGTTGCGATTTACGTGATTCATCACAACCAAATAAGTGTGTCCAAAAAAGCTTGAAATATTTCCATCGAAAACTTTGCAGATTCAGAACTTGCACCCATTTCACTTTAATATAGTTTCAAGATTTTGATTTATAAACTCTAGAAATACAACTGGATTAAGAACTCTGTTCTTCTTCCACATCTGTTCGTCAGTAGTTTCTTGGCGCATGTTTATTCCTGGGCCAAATTGTTGTTGGTACAATGTTTTCTAGCATCAAAGCTATAATATAAACATGTGGAGTGAAATTTCGCATAATCTTCATGTATTGTCCTGTTACTAAAGTTGAGTAGAGGGAAGGACGAGTAACAATCTTAGACAAACTCTTAGGAACTCTTTTCTCGCTACATCCTTCGTGACCTAGGGATTATGGATATATTGTTCGATTGATTGACGTGAAGTATCGAGCAAGATTCCTTTCCGAATCTTTCGGCGTCTCTCGAAGCGTACTAGGTCTGAAAGATAGCTTTCTTTTCAAAACTTACTACTCAGCAATGTGCTTTTACGTGTTTATACTATTTTACGGTGTTAAAGTGATAGATAAGATCATGTGAATAGCGTTGCCGGCTTCCAAGTGCTAGCCTTTGGAACACCTTCTTTGAGAAACAGAACAGTTAAAGCTCAAGAGGGCACGTGTCTGTAAAGGAGCTAGTGGTGATAGTTATATGTTCTTGTTATCCTCGTACCCTATAGAATAGATATTCCTGAATTAAGCTACAAGTTTTGTTTTCTACAGGTTAATTTTGAGCATCGCTAGAATTCAACATTCCAGCATACACTTTGGCTCAATAGCAACCGGAGAAAATATCGACAATTGCGAAGGAACATATCGTTGGTACATACAAATGTTGTACTACACCCCCCATGTGTGCTGATATTGCCAATTTGCAAGAGCCACAGTTTCGAAACGCTTACTTAGTGTGACAATATGGAAGTTACAAGTAGGTGTCTTGGTAGCAAAGAGTCTTGCGAGTTTTATGACACTTATCTCTTGAAATTCAAAAGAGAGGAAATTCAAAAGAAGAAAGTCGTCAAGGGACTGCCGGTAAGCTACTGTGAAAATTTTATCATCAAAGGCCCCTATTTTTTTCGTGGTTATGATGATAGCCTTATTGGTGTTGATTTCTACGTCAATTACAACCTTGCTAAATGGAACAGTAGATATGTTATATCCGTAAGCTTGAGGGATTATTTATGGTTCAGAGGTGAATTATCAATACTTCCTGACATGGATATAGGAAGAAATCCGTCATGGTCGCTTTTAATGCTGTAGTTCGCTATATTTTTCAACAGAAGGCTTAATGGCTGTAAGTAATCCTTGTTGGAGGGTTATTCAAAAAATAGCACCAAACATACAACAGGGCTCCAAACTATATATAATGTTGCCTTTTAAGGCGGCTACCCAATTTGATAATATTTTACTCTGGATCGCCATGTTTTATATTCTTTATTGAACATAATGGTGGCTTATAAATTAACCAAAAGACATTTAATTCGCTTCCATTATCCCATACATATGAGTTCTTGATCATCAGTTTTTCCCATCTCGAAACTGCTATTATTAGTTGAAAAAATGAAATATTTAACGAAAACAACTATACTTTACCAATTACATGCAGCAGTTAAGGCCTCGGCCTTAAAAAGAGCATCACAAGTAACTTTCTTCACACATCAAGTAATATTTTTTTTAGAAGATGAGTTTTAGGCTGTTCTTGCAATAAGAGAAAACATCAGAAAAATACTAAAGTAGAATGACGCACTTTTGCATGGACACATAAGTAAGATCAAACTATAACACTCTCGATCAAATAAACCGCATGTCCCGTCAACTAGAAATGGATGATTATTGTCTCGTATCCTAAGCACCGCTTTCCCAAATATTAGCACTGCCCTGACAATAACCAGGAAGCTCTAGCAGAAGAATATCCTGCAAAAAAAAATACTAGGCACGATGCTCGAACCTAAAATTACATGTCTCATTTTATCCACACTTTGGAAGGGGCAGGCATAATTAGCGTAAAAACAAAATGCAGAAACTAACTTTTTACTTGAAACTATCTACCGATTTATTTATGGCAGTAAACATTTCTTTGAAGAAAGGTGGGCGGATTGCTACAGCACTCTCATTCTAGTATGTTCCGAGTATTCGGACATTCATTCACTGCACTTGTATGCTGGCTTTCCTTACCGTTGTATTTTTCACTATTAACAATTTGAAGCGTTCATATACTTACGGTGCATAAACTGGAGGCGTTGTTCTTCTAATGGCTGTCGTCTTTTTTCACTACCTGGGTATCGCCTTTGCCTTTTCTGGCTAGCTTTTGAAATACTGTCTTCCAGGCTAAAAATAAAACAATCATTTTTGGCTCTTAGTGCTTAAAACGTGATCTGTATTGCGGTTCCAGTTTTGATCCTTTCTCTAGTGTTCGTGTCCACTAAATAGCCAACAATTATTTCCCAGTATTTATTGCAAACTCAAAAAACCTATTATGGTAGGATTTTTTTGATGATATTTTTTAAACTTATAAGTTCTCAAGATATTATACATATGCCTTTAACCACGGTGCTAGGCAATTTACAAATGTGAAGTACTCAACATGTGAAAACACATGCAGTATATAAGGCCATTTTCGTTATGATAGTCAAATAATCCAAAAGGGCAAGAAAAAAAAGCATGATTTTCTCCAAAGATGCCAAACAAACAACGGTTCCCCATTGTTTCTAAGAAAATAGAACTGAGTACCACGGCTGATGTCGATCATCTACTTTAAGCCACCATACCTCATTAGTGAACAACCATTATACCTTCTTGTTTTAACTCTAATACCAATGCTGCTTGGAGTTCAAGCGAGCCGGTATAACGGTTGGTGACTGTTTTAAATTGGTGAGCTAGACCTTCAATTTAGATGAACAAGTATTCCGCTTATAACAATCCACCTCAAGCAATAAATATTATTTCCCCCACCTGCATGAAAAACACCTATTCCGTTCGATGAATAATTAGCACTTCCTTAAGAATTTGGGTAAACAGAAATCAAAAACTAGTCAAGGGATTATATCATCATCATCATTGGAATTGTCATTCAGTTGTAAAGGTTTAAAAATGGGTAGAGCCACTAAGGCACTTTGATATTTACTTGAGAACCTTTGGATCATTTTATTATTACAGTGTTTCATAGAGAAAACAAATTTGGAAACATCGTACAGAACGTTCCAAGCATCTAGCTTTACATTATGGTCGTACTTATTTACGACGTCCACCAACGCATTAGCGACTTCTAGTGCCTTCATTGGTATTCCGGGACCATGGACATCGTAAATGTTCTTCGGAGTTAAAAAAGTGTCTCCCAACATGTCCCTAGCAATTTCGACGGGTATATGCGTGTTGTTGGTATTCGAAAGAAAATTAATTCGCATACCTTTCATTTGCAGTACCAGCTTCCATGCTAGTGTTCTAACCCAATGTCGGGAAAACAAAAAGTCTATGTATCCATACGACCACGGCTTTATAGCGAGCGATGCTGCATGAAGTTCGTTCCATACCCTTTTCAAAGAGTCTTCAGTACAAGAATCATTGGCACAGTTGGTAGCTAAAGCATCAAAGAAACATTTTCCTGGTACAGTGAAAACTCTGACCACCTCAAGGAAACTATTCAGAGAAAGCCGAGGGTCAGTTACAATCTCAGGGAGCGGCGGCGCTATTGTTGCATCTAGACTTGTGATACACTTATTGTACACTGCATAGTACCTCTCGGTCATAAGAAGCAGGTAATAAACCTTCCTTCTGAGCTGTTGCTCATCAAACGGAAGAAATTCATAAGCCTCCTCCCGGTGGAGTCCTGCTATCTTGATAAGGCCTACAGCCTCACAAGAAAGCCTGTACGAAGTTCTTGTGTCGGAAAACTGCGCGTAACAACGATGCAAACAGTAGTAAGTCATAATTCGGAATATATCACTGTTACTGAGATCGTCAAAGAATTGCCGTGACAACATACAAAGTGAACATAACTGCCTCCCCGTGAAAGAAACTCCCTCTTCCGATTTAATCTCAGTTTGCAAGTCGCTAAGAGTGGCAGCCGAAAGAGACACTAGAAAAGAATAAGCATAGTAATCGTCATATTTTTCTTCCAGAAGTTTGTGAAGATCGTCATAACATAGCATAGGCCATACAACGTATAAATGATCGTGGTACAGCCTCAAACATTGCTCGATTAGCTTCTGTGGAATCTTCATAAGTGCAACTGGCGTGGCCATGACATTATTTTTGATACACACTGTCTGAACTTCTGCTATTTTTCTCAAGCTTTTTGCCCTAATAGATTTTGGACCTCTCTTTTTCAATTGTTGAAGGTAAGTACACTTCAAATTACGCTGATCACAGCGATTGCATGGTTTATTTCGGTCACACTTTACTCGACGAATACGACAGCAGTCGCATGACTGTCTTGCAATACTCATATTTTTCTAAGACAAAAGTTTGTGATAGTTACCTTTCTTCGTCCATAGAGCGAAAAGTTACCAAAGTTAGGTTATTATTTTATTCTGCCGTTCGCATTAAGATATGGAGTATAAATAAACAGATTGTTAAATCCGGAGTTGTTTAAACGGCAGTAGGGGGTGGGGGAGTGGAGTGACACTGCAGCAAAGGCAACCACCCGTACTGCAATGCAACTAGGCCATATCATTAGAATCAGAACACTGCTTAATAATTATTGCGTTAACACGTTCCCAAAACACGGATTTTTGTTCCACAGAGATCATGGTGGTACATTTGCGCTGTCCAAGTTTCTATTCAAAAGCGCTGGCTCCTGTAGTGAATTAAAGTACAAAAACTTCCGTGATTTTGATTTTCGATATACGTGCTTTAAGAAGCAGCTCTCTTTCTGCCACAGGTATTGGTCTAACATGAGAGAGGAGGCATGAAATAAAATCGAAAAATTATACGGCGGATTAATTTTCGCGAAAATATTCTACAGAAAAATTGTGGGGAGAAAAGCTTAAGTTATGCGTTATACACAAGGGTAGTAGCGCCTGGAAAAATTCTCTGAAAATCAATTCTTAGTTCCCTCAAGTAAATCTCGGGATGAACTATCTTTCATTTTCATGATTGATACTTAAAGATCTATACAATAAATGTACGTTGCAGCCTCCATTTAATTAGCTTCTGCTAGTAACCATAGATAATGATGAAAAAATGAAAAAAAATGTATGGCAGTGATGGAAGGTAATGAAGTCATAGTAGTTTGCAATTACAAAGAAAATTCAAGTTGCGATCATCATATTTTTACTTTGTACAGTAACAATCACTTTGTTGTTGAAGGCCATTAAACAAGATTACGTAAGCATGGATGGATATTGTGATAAATGTTGCCGAAAAGGCTTTTAACATGGAATACCAAAAGCTACCTTTCTCGAATAAAATACTTCTATTCCTTTAACGTACCATCTATGACGAAATACGACACCATTTATTCAAGGAGGAACTTACACAATCTTCGAGCTTTTTTTTTGTTCTAAGCTTTAGATATGACTTAAGGGATTTTGTATCGCCTGTTTATCTTTAAGCCAATTCTTCATAGTATATCTCGTTTAAACAAAACATCAATATGGTGCATACATTATCTACTACGAGTAATTCATATGAGGGCCAGAGCATATATGCCTTGTAACTGACCCTCTTTGGCACCAATCGCGGCTACCAATCTCCACCCTCCATTATGTTGTATCCGATATGAAACAAAACGAGAGCAATTGGAATGATTTTTGATGTGCCCAATATCTGCCAATGGTTTTTTTTAATACTTTCCATCTTTATTGCATGATTAATTTTTTAAGAGAAATATGTTAAGTTGTGGTTTTCTCTGCTGTTCAGCGACACCTTACCCATGATATGGGAAATTAACCTCTATATGTATTGAATTGAACGTGATTCTAATACTTATTTCCTTATATATCTAGAAGCTCATGAAGAGATTTTTTTCGCAATTTTTCTCACTACCTATTTGTTCGTCACAAAAAGTAATTTGTTTGCCATACGTGATTAGTACCCAACAAAATTCAGTTCTCAAACATTGTATTTGAATCATCCCACCAGTTACAGAATACATCCAGAATAACAAATAGTAAAGGCACTTGTTGAAGTCAATAAAATTAAGAAATTTAAGCTATTATCTTCGAGAATATGGTACCTGTCACCCCTAAAACTCGTTGACATCTTAGAAACTCTCCTAGGAATAATATTGTAAACTCAACCCCGCTAACATGCAGCCGAGAAAATGTCTGCCGCTATTAAAAGGTCCAAGGAGAAAATTACCTAAGCCCACCGAGAATTAAACCTATATATACTACCGAGAATTTCACCGAGAGTTTATCCGAATCATTGCATACCGAGATTTCGTCCGAAATGCAGAGAGCTGCAAGCCAGTCAACTGTGCGTAACGTAATCTTCTCTCTGCCGTGAATAGCTGAGAGGTGGAAATACTCAGGGGTTTGGTATAAGGGCGATCTCTAGACAATTGATGATCAGATTATGTTACTTCTTCTTTTACGTTTGACTCAAAACGTCGTACAGGCGCCATACCATAGTATTGTTTCTCCGCATTTTTTTTAATTCTTTCAGGGCAAGTTAATTTCTCCGGAGAATCAGCTGTTACAGATCTCTGCTTGTTCTCAATTTTTTTAGCACACTCTCCTGCTTCCCTCTACTCACTACTGTCAAGGCCATCATCATCACAAGGGGTGGTTGTTGGTGGAATATCGCGTGGATTCAGACTTTGAAATATTGTTTGCTTTCCAAGCAACATGCTTGGAGTGCATAGTGTTTTCTATACATTATATAAAGAGGCACAATCTACTTCAAACTTATTGTGGTAGGTCTTAACTTGTTCAGTATAATAGAAAAAAACATCACATCGAGAACTATTAACTAACAATGAAGGGCCTATCCTCATTGATAAACAGAAAAAATGATAAGATCGACTCTAACTTAGATGAGATCGAGAATGGAATGAATGCTACTGATCTCAACTCGATAGAGATGCAGGAGCAAGGCAAGAAATCTGACTTTGATCTTTCTCATCTTGAATACGGTCAAACTTCACTAACACCAAGCGATAATAATGAAGATAATGATGAGGAAATCCCTAAGGTTCTCGACGAAGTTGTCCAGGACGCTAAGGATGCAGATGAAAGTGAGAGGGGTATGCCACTTATGACAGCTTTGAAAACCTATCCCAAAGCTGCTGCTTGGTCGCTATTAGTTTCCACAACGCTGATTCAAGAAGGTTATGATACTGCCATTCTCGGATCTTTCTATGCTTTGCCCATTTTCCAGAAAAAATATGGTTCTCTGAATAGTAAGACAGGGGAATATGAAATTTCGGTTTCTTGGCAGATTGGTTTATCATTATGTATTGTAGCAGGTGAGATTGTCGGTTTACAAATGACTGGTCCTTTTGTAGATCATATGGGTAATCGTTACACGTTGATTTTGGCGTTGTTCTTTTTAGCCGCTTTCACTTTTATTCTGTACTTTTGCAAAAGTTTGGGCATGATTGCTGTGGGACAAGTACTGTGTGGTATGCCATGGGGTTGTTTCCAATGTTTGACCGTCTCATATGCTTCCGAAATCTGTCCTTTGGCTTTAAGATACTACCTGACAACTTATTCAAACTTATGCTGGGCGTTCGGCCAACTTTTTGCTGCTGGTATTATGAAGAATTCCCAGAACAAATATGCTAACTCAGAATTGGGATACAAGCTACCATTTGCTTTACAATGGATCTGGCCTCTTCCCCTGGCAATAGGGATCTTTTTTGCACCTGAATCACCATGGTGGTTAATCAAGAAAGGAAGAATGGGACAGGCGAAGATATCACTCGAAAGAACATTGAGCGGCAAGGGTCCCGAGAAAGAACTGCTGGTAAGTATGGAACTTGATAAAATAAAAGTGACTATTGAAAAGGAACAAAAAATGTCGGATTCAGAAGGATCCTACTGGGATTGTGTAAAGGATTGTATTAATCGGAGAAGGACGAGAATAGCTTGTTTATGTTGGATCGGTCAAACCACCTGTGGTACACAACTGATAGGATACTCAACTTATTTCTACGAAAAAGCTGGTGTTGGCACTGATACAGCTTTCACTTTTAGCATTATTCAATACTGCCTTGGTATTGGTGCAACATTTTTATCATGGTGGGCTTCGAAGTATTTTGGTAGGTTTGATCTTTACGCTTTCGGACTTGCCATTCAGACCGTTTTATTATTTATTATTGGCGGTTTGGGATGTTCGGACTCTCACGGTGCCAAAATGGGAAGCGGTGCTCTTCTAATGGTTGTTGCCTTCTTTTACAATCTGGGTATTGCTCCTGTTGTTTTCTGCTTAGTATCTGAAATACCATCCTCGAGACTAAGAACTAAATCAATTATTCTAGCTCGTAACGCCTATAATATGGCATGTATTGTAACTGCCGTTTTGATATTGTACCAGTTGAATTCGGAAAAATGGAATTGGGGTGCAAAGTCTGGCTTTTTCTGGGGAGGACTTTGTTTTGCAACTTTAGTATGGGCTGTCATCGATTTACCTGAAACTTCTGGTAGAACCTTTATGGAAATAAACGAACTATTTAGACTTGGTATTCCAGCTAGAAAGTTCAAGTCGACTAAAGTAGACCCATTTGCGGCTGCCAAAGTGACTGGAGAACTTGCTTATAGAGATCCTAAGGATGATACGGAGACTTCCGTGGTCGAGGAAGGGCGGAGCACGCCTTCTATAATGAATAAATGACTTTTCATTCAATAGGTAAATATGACACTCTTATTTTATTTAACACATCTAGTATTTTTTTATCGTTGTTGTTTTTTATTTTAGTGTTTGACACTAAACTTTTTCAGTTTCTGCATTCTCTAAATAGATTATAGATACTAAGATAGTGAACTAATTGTGCACCATTGTCAAGTTGTGAAATAATCAAGAAACGAGAATGGAATAGCAAATGGGGTAGTATATTTCACTAACATTTGAAGGCTGTTATCTAAGCATTTTCCAAGAGTTGGCTGAAGAGCTCTGAAGAAAAGATACTCTTTCCATTACCTTATAAAATTCAGACATGTACTTATACAGTAAAATATGATGATGATAAATCACACAAAGTATTTCGATTATTCTTTGTAAGTCGCACGTTAAGTGGTACACGTTGTTGTATCAAGCAAAGTTCACTAGCTGTAGAGGTGACCTATAACAGTTTTATTAATAACTTGATCAATACCACCTTATCCTTTCATACTCTATAAAATAACATTAGAAGTTTTAGAATGCCACCTTTTCATTTATCATAACAAATATCAAAATACGATTACTTCACGCTGATTGTTCAACGATTTTAACTCACGTAAAAATAGTCTTGATCTCGATATAATAATCCATACACTTAATACTGAAAAGGAATAATATCATTCTTGTCTATACCTTCCCAGAAAAGGACATCAAAGCAGGAACGCTCGCGTATAGAAAATTGGTCTTAAAGAAGCCGCGGGCATCTCTTTGACTGACAAACTACAATTCACGAACACCAGGCATCTTGTCATCTTTTACATTGTTCGTCATGAAATAGTGCTAAAACAATCTGTAAAAAAATAAGTTAAAGTCATTTTTTACACAAATCTTCATTTGGTTTCGGAGGCCTAGTGATTGGAAGAGTGATAAGAGCACTTTGACACTTAGTTACAAAACTTTCGACCAATTTTCCGTCATAATGTTTTAGAGAAAAAACGAATTTTGAAATCTCGCACAAAACCTTCCAAGCTTCCGATTCTGTATTTTGATCATACTGATTCACGACATCTACGAGTGCATTGGCCACTTCTAGTGCCTTTGCTGGTATGCCAGGGCCATGAACACCATAAAGGTTTGCAGGAGTTAAGAACACATCGTCTAACATGTCCCTTGCAATCTCAACAGGTATTTGTGCATTGTTAGAGGTGGATAGAAAATCAATACTTTTTGCTTGAAAAACCAGCCTCCAAGCCAGTACTCTAATCCAATGTCGTGAGAACGAAATGTCAACGTATCCATATGACCATGGCTCTATCTCTAGCGATGCTGTGTGAAGTTCCTTCCATATTCTTTTCAAGGAATCTTCGGTGCAGGAAGAATTAGAGGAATCAGTAGCTAAAGCATCAAAGAAGCATTTTCCTGGTACAGTAAAGACCCTAATCATCTCCAAAAAACTATCCAGAGAGAGCCGAGGGTCAGTTACAATCTCAGGTTGTGGCGGGGAAATTGTAGCATCCAGACTTGTTCCACAATGAATATATACAGCGTAGTATCTTTCGGTCAATAGAAGCAAATAAAAAATCTTCCTTCTAAGCTGCTGTTCTTCAAATGAAAGAGATTCATATGATTTTTCTCGGTGGAGTTCGGTGACCTTGATTAGGCTAATTGCTGCACTTGAAAGTCTGTATGAAGTCTTGGTATCAGAAAACTGTGAGAAGCACCTGTGCAAACAGTAGTACGTCATAATCTTAAACAAATCGCAATTATCAAGATCATCGAATTGCTGGCGCGATGATACACATAGAAACGTTAACTGTCTTCCACTAAAAGAAGTACCATCTTCAAAATTTATCTCAGTTTGCAAATCACTAAGAGTGGCGGCTGAAAGAGCGGTCAGAAACCAATATACGTAGTTGTCATCGTATTTTTCCTCCAGAAGTTTATGAAGATCATCGTAAGAGAGCAAAGGCCAGATTACATATAGTTTATCGTGATATAGCCTTAGACATTTATCGATAAGTTTTTTTGGGACCTTTAGAGATATTTCTAAAGCAGTCATACAGTTGTTATTTTCAGTGAACGTTTGCGTTTCAGCAATTTTCTTTAAGCTTCTTGATCTGATATTTTTGGGCCCCCTTTTTTTCAACGGTTGTAGATAAGTACATTTCAAATCGTGTTGAAGACAACGATTACACGGTTTATCACCGTCACATTTTACTCGCCGAACACGGCAGCAGTCGCATGCCTGTTTTGCCAAAGTCATTTCCAAATAAAATTTGCACTAGAAGGATTTTCTCTTCAGCTCCATTTGGTGTTTGCTCCTATTTTCTCTGAATGAAGAATCTTGATATCATTTTCTGTTATATTTAAGTTCTTGATTATGGAGGAACGGACAATAAAAACCGGGGGCGGGGTAAGGCACGCGCTAAAGAAAGATGATCCGACCCCGCAATATAATTGAAGGAAAAGAGGTACCATAGTAAAGAATAGGCTACTCCGGATCAAAACATAGCTGTTTTGAAGGATTTATTCCAAAGTTAAGAGAATTCCTCGAGAGCTCGACCTTTTTGCCCTTGAAATGCGCTTTCAAAGAAGCCTAAAGCGCGCAAGTTAATAGCTCTACTCGAGCGTTCTTACTAAAGCCATGAGGTGAAGGCAAGTTTCAACAAAAATTCTCATACCGAACACATTCACAATTGTACACCTACGAAATAATTACGGAACAATAGTATCGTGTTAGCATTCTTCCCTGGTTGCGGTAAGACAATAATGAGACAAAAGATAGAGACAAGCATTTTCGGGCGCTAATTCTGTGTGCGCATATGTTGGCCATTTTCAAAAAAAGGAGATTTCTCTCATGCATCAAACGTCAAGTACTACCACGTTTAAACTTCTGCGAGTGTACTCTTCCGCATGGATATTCCTTACCTGCATTGTTTGTGTGTATATGCATGCGTATTGTTCAAGGGACGTAAAAGGTTTCCGATTGAACTGGAGAAAGAAAGTTTATTCGCGTGGGATGAGGAGCGTTAATTCTCGGAGAAATTCTCGGCCTGGAAATAAACCGAGATCAGTTTATACGTTACGTAAGGATAGGGTCTTCGTCGCAGGGGAATATCTCGGAGAATATCTCGGGAAATTTTAGACAGTAACCCCATAATCTTTGTACAAATGAGCATTAGAACAATTTTCAACCAAAGATGCACTAGAGAATAAGGTTTATTATTTCATTTTTACCCCACAAAATACTGCCCCTTGATGAAACAATTTCATATCTATGTCATTGAGTTATTTTGCCGAAGTTCTATTATTCCGCTGATATATTCGGAAAAAACAAAGTAGCTCAGCTCTTAACTCTTGTCATGGCTTACATTACATTACTTTGAATGATAAAGATTAGTTTTCTCATGAAATATAAATGTACTTAAAGGGCACAATCAAGCCCTCAGAGTTATATGTTGTGTTGCAATTGGAGAAATCTCAAACTCCAAGATCATAAGTAAATCAAAGAAATTAATAAGATTTACTTACGTAAAATTATTTCATACTAATGACTATTTCTTCTGCACACCCAGAAATCGGACCTAAGTGGTGGAAAGAGGCCACCATCTATCAGATTTATCCAGCTAGTTTTAAAGACTCCAACAACGATGGATGGGGTGATATGAAGGGTATCGGTTCCAAGTTGAAGTACATTAAAGAACTCGGCGCCGATGCTATCTGGATCTCGCCATTTTACGACTCACCACAAGACGACATGGGTTACGACATTGCCAACTACGAGAAGGTGTGGCCAACCTATGGTACCAATGAGGACTGTTTTGCATTGATCGAAAAGACTCACAAGCTAGGTATGAAATTCATTACCGACTTGGTCATCAACCATTGTTCCAGCGAACACGAATGGTTCAAGGAGAGTAGATCTTCCAAGACCAACCCAAAGCGTGACTGGTTCTTCTGGAGAGCTCCTAAGGGTTACGACGCTGAAGGCAAGCCAATTCCTCCAAACAACTGGAAGTCTTATTTTGGTGGTTCCGCATGGACGTTCGATGAAAAGACGCAAGAATTTTACTTGCGTTTGTTTGCTACTCGTCAACCTGATCTCAATTGGGAAAACGAAGATTGCAGGAAGGCGATCTACGAAAGTGCTGTTGGATATTGGTTAGACCATGGTGTTGATGGGTTCAGAATCGATGTAGGGAGCTTGTATTCTAAAGTCCATGGCTTACCAGACGCCCCCATTGTCGATAAAAGCTCAATTTGGCAATCCAGTGATCCAATGACTTTGAATGGGCCACGTATTCACGAGTTCCACCAAGAAATGAACAAGTTTATCAGAGAAAGAGTTAAGGATGGTAGAGAGATTATGACAGTCGGTGAAATGCAGCATGCATCCGACGAGACCAAGAAGCTATATACAAGTGCTTCAAGACACGAGCTTGGCGAGTTGTTCAATTTTTCCCATACTGATGTTGGGACTTCCCCCTTGTTTCGTTATAACTTGGTACCATTTGAATTGAAGGATTGGAAGGTTGCACTTGCAGAACTTTTCAGGTACATTAACGGGACTGATTGTTGGTCAACAATCTATCTGGAAAACCACGACCAACCTCGTTCTGTCACGAGATTTGGTGACGATTCTCCAGAAAACCGTGTCATTTCTGGTAAGCTATTGTCTATGTTATTGGCATCATTGACCGGTACCTTATATGTGTACCAAGGACAAGAGCTGGGCCAAATCAACTTTAAGAACTGGCCTGTTGAAAAATATGAGGATGTTGAAATTAGGAACAACTATAACCTCATTAGGGAAGAGCATGGAGAAAAATCCGAGCAAATGAAGAAGTTTTTGGAAGGAATTGCTTTGATTTCTAGGGATCATGCTAGAACTCCAATGCAATGGACTAGTGAAGAGCCAAATGCTGGGTTCTCCGGTCCTGACGCTAAGCCATGGTTTGATTTGAACGAGTCGTTTAGAGAAGGCATTAACGTTGAAGCTGAGACTAAGGATCCCAACTCTGTTTTGAACTTCTGGAAGGAGGCATTGAAATTTAGAAAGGCGCACAAGGACATTACTGTCTACGGTTATGATTTTGAGTTTATTGATTTGGACAACAAGAAGCTGTTCAGCTTCACAAAGAAGTACAACAACAAAACATTGTTTGCCGCTTTGAACTTTAGCTCTGATGCGACAGAATTCACAATTCCAAATGACAGCCCATCGTTCAAGCTAGAGTTTGGAAACTACCCAAAAAAAGAAGTCGATGCATCTTCCAGAACTTTGAAGCCATGGGAAGGAAGAATCTACATCGAGGAATGAGAAATGATGATGCCATCGCTCGCTCAAGAGACTGAAACTATAAGAGAGTAGTAGCTGTTCTTTCCTAGTTATTTCAGGATAAGTGAGCGGATGCCATCGAAAGAGTAAACGTTAATTCTATATTAAGTTTGTATTTTTTTTGTATGCCATGATCACGTAACAGTATTGTATGTTGTTTAACAGTTATAGTTCAGAATAAACAACTTGTGGTACTACACAAGAATACACCAAAACATAGTACGAGGTTCATGCACATGTTGCTTGGAATGCGAAATATTGATAGGGCAAACTCAAGATCCTGTTGATGCTTTATTCCTGTGGAACTTCTCTGCCCGGATATCCGGAACAAACAAAAGTTTTCCTTGAGAACTGTTGGTAGTGAAATGTTTCGTAGAGTCCGTTTGATCTCCCATGTTTTGAGATATTGTTCAATTTCCATAGGCTCGACAAAAGGTTCGGTTGATTTCTTGTTCACTTCCGACAACCTTTGGTGTGGGGTTTAAATTGAGTATATTAATCCACGAATTCGTCCGATTCACAGGGATTTGCGAGAGATAAGATGCGTGATACCGCACGAAATGCAATTTGCCCTAGACCACGCTGGAGATTTTTATGATGGCAAAAGACGACTGGTTTGATTCTCGATACTCCCCTTATGGGGACATTTTGATTTTTCTACTGCAAGAGATATGGCCGCTCAGTTGCAAGTTAAAAAGGAACACTTAAATGATTGTTTTTTTTTGCACCTCAAGAAGAGACCCCATGTTCAAAGAACAGTCATATTTTTCAATTCTATCGCCCAAATTTCAAAGATCCACAATAGCAACCATTGAAGTAAATATAAAGATACGGTCCCCATATTGGCAAAGGCCTCGGTGCTAGCGCTATTTTAGGTTCGTGCGTTTCAGGTCTCTCCACAGAAATACATGGTTTACGATGTAATTGATTATTAAGCGTCTCAACTGATGTGAGATGTCAACAGAAAAAGCTCCCAGCTGGGCGACAGAACACAAAGTTGATAACTAATATTAACCAAGTGTGTCTAGAAGAGGCCAAGATAGTTCAATGAAAGATGAAAAGAAAAATATTTTCCGAATAACTATCACCACAAGAGATCCTAGGAAATCGAATAAATTTTTACACCATTGTTAAGAAAAGTTATGAAAACTTTCGTGTCGTGGCAAGATGGATGATTACCACACAGTGTATAGAAAACTTATTAATTGGACACTGAGAAATAGGTCTCTCGTTACTGATATTGAAGATATACATCGTTTCTTTGCCGTATAAACTTTTAGCGAGCATGAACAACATGTGGTTCTTTAAATTGTAAACTGGAAGCTGTAACGACATGTCAGAGTATTGTTGGGTTTCGTTCTCATGCGTGAGGTTTTAATAGAAGAGGAGAATGAAGTATTATTCTTCAATTCAGCTTGTATTAATTCTATATCCAAGTGATCCATTATTAATAATTTATAGTTTGGCATTCTTCGTGAAACTGGCTTCAGCTCATCACCATTTCATGGAATATGCTCTCCCTTGGCTTCTGGCAAGCAATGCCAATACCCCGGAACCCTTCCCTGATTTTTGCTCTAGTACTCATCATATTCACGATTGATGATAGCATAAATACTGATAGTACCAACACGTACCATATTTGCGTAGTGTCTCTGTATCGAAGTAAGTCACGGCAGCTCGTGATTTTGACAGGCAATACCAGTTGATAGAATAATAAGGGTAGCTAAAACCCTCGCACCATTCAAGAGATTCAAATCCAGAATACGAAGCACGGCGAGCTCGATTATAATTTTCGAGAAGATAGGTGGTGGTTACGCTCTAAGCATCTTAAATTAATAGAAAGTTTTCGGTAAACGTTAACTCAAGGTTTTGCAAGTGAAAGGGATAAACTTACACTAAATTTGAAATTTCTTTACCCTCTGAAGTTTATTGGCGTATTTCCCTATAATACACATGAATAAGAGCTGTCTCATTCTCGTAAGATGCAGTTGGATTGGTGAAAAAATCATATGACACACCACAAACTTTAGAATACAAGCTCCCCACATCGATTCTGAACCCATCAACACCATGGTCTAACCAATATCCAACAGCACTTTCGTAGATCGCCTTCCTGCAATCTTCGTTTTCCCAATTGAGATCAGGTTGACGAGTAGCAAACAAACGCAAGTAAAATTCTTGCGTCTTTTCATCGAACGTCCATGCGGAACCACCAAAATAAGAATTCCAGTTGTTTGGAGGAATTGGCTTGCCTTCAGCGTCGTAGCCCTTAGGAGCTCTCCAGAAGAACCAGTCACGCTTTGGGTTGGCCTCGGAAGATATGCTTCATTTGAATCATTTATTCTCTAGCCATCAAATGAACCATCACCCTAATACCACATCCATCAGATCGTCAATCATCCGGAAATATTTCTCATTCGCACCGTGACGAGGTCAAATGTTCGGATAGTTTGTGATATCTTAACCCATATCTTCCTAAGAAAACTCATAGAATGAAGAAACAGACATAGCATCGGCGCTTAGCTCTTCAGCGTTGTCGCGGTTAAGCCATCATACCATTATTACCTGAGTCCTTGAAGTTGGGGCGGTAAATCTGGTAGACGGTGTCCTCTTTTCACTATGATTATTCACGAATAACTACCATAAATGTTTCACTTGTGCTGTTGTTTTTCCTTCTGTTACTACCTTCCTTCTGATTGCCCTTGAGACAAACAGTAAGGTCCTATATTCGAGAGAATGTCAAAATTCATCTCTCATTATATTATGTTTACAGGAATCAACAGATGGGCAGACTACGATTTCTATTTTATTTTACAAAGATGATTATACCACTAGCGGCGACAGCGCTCATACATTTGTGAAATCGTACAGCTCTAATAATATCGGCTTGGTATAATGTAACATAATATAAACACAACACCAGAATATACGCAATATCCTTATATTGTCTAATATTATCCCGAAAAATGCTCCGAATTGAAGGAAATGGAAAAAAAAAGCTTATTTCCCCATATTTCCCCGTATTTCCCCGTATTTGCCATACTTTCTGTGTACGAGTTTACTGCAATGCAAGAAATGAATATGCGGCAGGATGCCAACCGTGAGTACCCCGTGGAAAGTTGCATTATGTACCTGAGTTCCAGGTACACATCTCACTGCTCACTAGACAATAATCGAAGAAAGCGGTAGATCCTCGTGTGTTACCTTCTGCTGACCAGCCAATTTTTTAACCGAAAATAATTCCAGATGCTACGTATATCCTCTGTGAGCATTGCATTTCTGGGGAGCTCCGCTGCATAATGTATGAATAGAAAAATGTTGTCATTGAAGAATATAGAATAGCACAAATGCAATACTTCCCCTCGAAACACACCAACAGTACTAGAAGAAGCAGGAATACTTGAAGGTTATATGATAAAAAACTATTTTTAACTGCTATGTGATTACTACGGCCTAAGTATGACGCGTATCCCGCACTCGTATTGATGAAACGACGATAAAGAACGAGAAATTTCCTGCACATACTATTGAATAATTCAATTTTTTAATGCTCGTATTAGACCCACGACGTTTCTTTTATTTTGCATCCTCTTTTCTCACAAGGAACAAGGTTTTTTTCTTTGCCTGCTAATTTGCTTTACACTCGGATCATCCAAAGAAGAACGTGTACAATTATCTCGAAAGGAGTTTTACGGTTTTAATTTTCGCTGCCATAAAGACCAAAGGATCTATCACGTAATACTCCGCTGATTTTTACTAAAAGATGACAACTTAGCAGAGTTAAAGGACATATCGTGACGTATACATTAACTGGGATAGTCTTAATTTCAGCTAACCTAATGAAAGATGAGGAAGATCAAATGTAACACTTTCTATATAAGTAGTTTGGTATTATCTATTTTTGAAAATTTCCCCTGATGTTTTTTTTTTCTGTACCATCTCATAAGAGAGTATCGAACCATTGCGGAATAGTATAATATGAAGAATTTCATATCACTGGTGAACAAGAAAAAGAGTATCCTTGATAATGGGAGTAGTAGCGTTCCTGAATCCTCCAGTGGTATAATACACCAGCGTGGAGCTTTGAACACCGAGGATTTTGAAGAAGGAAAAAAAGACGGTGCATTCGAGTTGGGTCATCTAGAATTCACCACCAATTCAGCCCAGTTGGGTGATTCAGACGATGATAATGATAATGCAATTAAGATAGCGAATGCTGCCACTGATGAAGCCAATGAGGCTAACAGCGAAGAAAAAAGCATGACCTTAAGGCAAGCTTTGCGGAAATATCCAAAGGCAGCCCTATGGTCCATCCTGGTATCTACTACCTTAGTAATGGAAGGTTATGATACTGCACTTTTGAGTGCACTTTACGCATTGCCAGTTTTTCAGAGGAAGTTTGGTACTATGAATGCGGAAGGCTCCTACGAAATTACCTCGCAGTGGCAAATTGGTTTAAACATGTGTGTTCTTTGTGGTGAAATGATTGGTTTGCAGATGACCACTTACATGGTCGAGTTCATGGGTAATCGTTACACAATGATTACAGCGCTTGGTTTGTTAACTGCTTATATTTTCATCCTTTACTACTGTAAAAGTTTGGCCATGATTGCTGTAGGGCAAATTCTATCGGCTATGCCATGGGGTTGCTTCCAGAGTTTGGCTGTTACCTACGCCTCGGAGGTTTGTCCCTTAGCATTGAGATATTACATGACCAGTTACTCCAACATCTGTTGGTTGTTTGGTCAAATCTTCGCTTCTGGTATCATGAAAAACTCCCAGGAAAATTTGGGAGACTCAGAGTTAGGCTACAAGTTGCCATTCGCCTTACAATGGATCTGGCCTGCACCTTTAATTATTGGTATTTTCTTCGCTCCTGAGTCACCTTGGTGGCTGGTGAGAAAGAATAAGATTGCGGAGGCCAAAAAGTCCTTAAATAGAATTTTGAGTGGTACTGCTGCCGAGAGGGAGATTCAAGTCGATATTACTTTGAAGCAAATTGAGATGACCATTGAGAAAGAGAGACTTCTGGCATCTAAATCAGGGTCGTTCTTTAACTGTTTCAAGGGTGTTGATGGAAGAAGAACAAGACTTGCGTGTTTGACTTGGGTTGCTCAGAACAGTAGTGGTGCCGTTCTACTTGGTTACTCGACGTATTTCTTTGAAAGGGCAGGAATGGCCACTGACCAGGCGTTCACTTTCTCGCTTATCCAGTACTGTCTTGGTTTGGCAGGCACTCTTTGTTCTTGGGTGATATCTGGCCGTGTTGGTAGGTGGACTATCCTGGCTTATGGTCTTGCATTTCAAATGGTTTGTCTATTTATCATTGGTGGAATGGGGTTTGCATCCGGAAGCAATGCCAGTAACGGTGCCGGTGGTCTACTGTTGGCTTTATCGTTCTTCTACAACGCTGGTATCGGCGCTGTCGTTTATTGTATTGTTGCTGAGATTCCATCTGCAGAGTTAAGGACCAAAACTATTGTGATGGCTCGTATCTGCTATAATTTGATGGCCGTCATCAATGCCATTTTAACGCCATATATGCTGAACGTAAGCGACTGGAACTGGGGTGCCAAAACCGGTCTATACTGGGGTGGTTTTACTGCAGTCACTTTGGCTTGGGTTATCATTGATTTGCCTGAGACAACTGGTAGAACCTTTAGCGAAATTAATGAACTTTTCAATCAAGGTGTCCCTGCTAGAAAATTTGCATCTACTGTAGTTGATCCTTTCGGGAAGGGAGAGCCTCGAAATGATCCGCAAGTTGATAACGTTATTGACCAGTCCTCAAGCGCAATGCAGCGAGGGCTAAATGAAGCTAACAGTTTTTAAATAAAGTTCTTTCAAATGATTGAATAATCCTTTCTGCTGCTCCAAAATCCTGCAGAGAGCTCTAAATTGTGTTTTATATAGTTGATTTTTTTGTGTAATATTCATAATTACCTTATTAAGCCTTATTGATGATAGTTACGTTAATTCGACCCAAGTAGTAATGAAGAGAAATGTATTTTTCTTAAGCATCCGGTGCGTGGATATTAATTCGAACAATGACAATGGTTCCGTCCCATTTTATTAATAATTAATAGAATGGATAATTACAATAATTAATTATCATCCTCGTTATAAAATAACAAGAAATTTAATAATAACGGAACAATATAATAAAATATAAATAAAACAATATGATGACAATAAAATATAACGCAACACATCAACATTATTTTCAGTTTATTCCATCTTTCTTATGTTTTTGAAGCTTTAGAAAAGCTAAGGAAATAATAGCAAAAACGGTTTAAGTAGGGTATTATGTTTAGTATGAATTATACTTAACCGTTTATTGGATGCGGTTATGTCGTTATAAAATTCAAAGTTTTTGCCTTTTCATCATGTATAGAACTTTTTGGATCGATTTTGGAAACCTCTGAGCATAAAATGTCCTCCAACGTCAGCTTTACCATGAAAATCCAAATCAGTTCGTTGCAACCCATTACCAAACTGGACAAAACGACTGGCAACGACTACTAGAAGGAGGGTTGAAAAATCTGCATTCGTTACTCTAATAAAACCTTCGGTGTTTTAATTCGATAGACATCCTTAGTTTGAAATTTCTCCAGTCTTGAGATTCACATAGACTAATTAGGAGTCATAGCAACACAAGTCTAAGTAAAACTTCTGAATATCGTTCTTACTAATGTTCCAGGCAGTCAATTTTTTACGAATTAGTGGATCGATAATCCTTATCTAGAAGTGAATACGTCGTCCATCGTAGCAGAGCAAAGAAGATTGTAGTGTACTAGTCATTCTAGTAAAAATTTTCATCAAGAGAATATTCACATTGTTGTAAAATACATCATTTCTTGTTCCGCTTTTTACACTGAATTAAAAGCCACGCGTTTCCTGTATCTAATGATGGTATTATCTGTGACCTATGAATAAAATAATTTTTAAACATTGGAAGAGAGAATTTAAAACATTATTATACTTGTGTCTCAATCATGACACTAAGTAATTTTGTGGTGGCAGATTACTGGACGCGTCGCATATATAAAATTTTCTTAACTGTGATAATCAAATCATACAAAAGGGAAAGATGAGAATGAACGGTTTTGCCTGAGGTTCCTTTATGCCTCCTATCTTTTTCATACTAAACTTGTCTTCCATCAATACATAACCATTTCGCCTAACGTTATTTCTTTTTTCCCAGTGAATACTACCAATTAGTTTCAAAAAGCTGTTTAGTACAGAAGATCAGGGAGAAATGCTAAAGTTGACGTGATAAGTAACATCAGAATTGAATATAACTCCAAATGAGCAAGGTATAACGGTTAAAGACTATTTTGGAATGGTAGAACCAGCCTCAACATGCGTAACCAAGCACTCTTTTCATGAAGAGGAATCTCGAGCAGCAGTGGTTATTTACCCCCGCATTGAAGACACACGATTTCCTGCCATAAAAGGTTATCACCCTCTCAGCACAAATGAAAATAAGCAGAAGAAAATGAAAAATCAATCAAGGGATTGTGTTTTCATCATCCTTGGGATCATCATCTAATTGCAAAGGTTTAGAAATGGGTAAAGTAATGAGCGCACTTTGACATTTTGTTGAAAACCTCTTGATCATCTCATTGTTATAGTGATTTAAGGAAAAAGCAAATTTGGATATATCATACAAAACATTCCAAGCCTCCAATTTCATATTATGGTCATATTGGCCCACAATGTCCACCAAAGCAGTGGCTATTTCGAGCGTTTTGATCGGAATCCCAGGACCATGAACATCATATAAATTTTCTGGAGTCAAGTAAGTGTCTATCAACATATCGCGAGCGATTTCGACTGGTATGCGCCCATTATTAACATTCGAAGAAAACTTTGTACCCCTCATTAAATACACGAGCTTCCATGCTAGTATTCTAATCCAATGTCTAGAAAACGAAATATCTATGTAACCATTAGACCACGGCTCTATCTCTGAGGGTGTTGTATGAAGTTCTTTCCATATTTTCTTTAGGGACTCTTCGGTGCAGGAACTGTTGGCAGAGTTAGCAGCCAAAGCATCAAAAAAACATTTCCCTGGTATGGTAAATATCCTAATCATTTCTAGAAAGCTATCCAGGGAAAGCTGGGGGTCGGAAACAAACTCAAGTTGTGGCGGCGATATGGTCGCATCCAGGCTTGTCGCACAATGAAGGTATATGGCGTAGTATCTCTCCGTCATGAGAAGCAAATAATACAACTTCCGTCTAAGCTGCTGTTCTTCAAACGGAAGAGCCACATAAGCTTCTTCCCTATGTAAGCCAGCCACTGTTACTAGACTAACAGCTTCGCAACAAAGACGGTATGAAGTTCTCGTATTGGATCTTTGCGCAAAACTACGATGCAAACAGTAGTATGTCATAATGTTGAATATATTGCTATTATCCAGGTCGTCAAATTGTTGACACGATGAAATGCAGAGGCTAGATAACTGTCTCCCAGTGAAAGAAGTACCGTCTTCAAGCTTTATCTCAGTTTGTAAATCACTGAGGGTGGCAGCCGACAAAGCTATCAGAAACCAATAGACGTAGTTGTCTTCGTATTTCTCCTCTAGAAGTTTGTGGAGATCATCATACGAAAGTAGAGGCCAGATCACGTATAGACTATCGTGATAAAGCCGCAAGCATTGCTCGATCAACTTCCTGGGAACCTTATTACGAATCGCCGGAGCAGTCGTGATGACATTAGTCATGCTTACCATCTGCACTTCTGCTATTTTTTTCAAGCTTCTCAACCTAATAGACTTCGGGCCCCTCTTTTTAGACGGTTGCAGATAAGTGCAACTCAAATTGTTTTGCAGACAGCTGCTACACGGCCTTTTACTGTCGCATTTCACTCGACGGACACGACAACAGTCGCATGCCTGTTTGACACATGTTTGCCTATTCAAAGTCATATTCAAAGCAAAGTATTACTAGGCTCGATTTTCTCTTTCTCATTTACTTCAGTGTATCTTTAGAATATGATTCTATGTAGGCGTATATATGCTATAAAAGAATATACCGGGATAAATAGTAATGGCCGGGGATGAAGAAAATGCATTATAGTATGTATGGCGTGGTACTGCAGGGGATTATGTGTCACCCGGACTTCATAAGCCATTGCAGGCTAAGTCCACCGCTTCCCACTACCCAAGCCTCACATTTCGTTGCGATTATATCCAGTAGACGAACTATTCAAGATCCCATTGGAATGTAGATATATGTGTGAGTTTTCCTCGACAAACTTCTGACCGCATTTTTCTTGCTCTTAAACAGACATTCATTTCTCTGTTTACGATCATCTTGGTCCTTAAAAAACCGAATTTTGTGCTTCTGAATAGGCTTTCAGGGACATCCAAAGATGAGCACTTATAATCTCGCGCACGCTCACCAAATCTACCAAGAGCATTTTTCACCATTTAGCTCCGCTAATACTACCTCGACCAAAAATAGAAGAAAGTAAATTCAATGTTTGAATACTCTCCATTACTAACTCGTAAGGCGCGAGAAGCGAGATGCTTGCTTTTTTCGTGTGTGACTACGTTATTCTGAAAGGCAGCGAAACTGCCTTTCATTTTACGTCATCGAAGCTGTTATTCTCCCCACAGGTATGGACCTCTAGCAGAATATACATTCAGACCGAGCCAACCTAGCAAACCTAGCCATCGCGTAATGTCGGAGTAATTGTCGCAAGAATCTGTATGCTGTGACACAACAGTGAGGTAGACACTGATACTAAGAAAAAGACTTAGTTGGGCCTTAGTTGGGCAATACGTAAGATTATGGTGGGGAGAATATCTCGGAATATAAAGTTGTTAACCCCGCGGTTTGGACAAGCATTAAAAGTGCGCAGCATTAATTTCAGGGAACATTGCCTTAAAATAAAGTTAGCAGCGTATTTACGCTTTACGACATCAAATCTCACGAAGAAGGCAGCCATATTATAGACTACGTGCTTACGTTTCATTATATGCTTATATTCGTTGAAATATTCGGATAAACATTGTGCCTTATTTTCATTGTTCTCGTCATACCACAACATCCTCCAGAATGAGAGAGAAGGTCTCCCTATGAAATAGAAAGGTATTTAAGTGTTATGGCGATGGGTGAAACGTCGATTTCGAAGTAGAGGTGATATTTTCAAAACTTTCAATATCAGCTCCGATCAAGCAACATAAGAACAAATATTTCCAAGTAAAAAATCTCTCCCAATGACTATTTCTTCTGCGCATCCAGAAACAGAACCTAAGTGGTGGAAAGAGGCCACATTCTACCAGATTTACCCAGCTAGTTTCAAAGACTCCAACAACGATGGATGGGGTGATATGAAGGGTATCGCTTCCAAGTTGGAGTACATTAAAGAACTCGGCGCCGATGCTATCTGGATCTCGCCATTCTACGACTCACCACAAGACGACATGGGTTACGACATTGCCAACTACGAGAAGGTGTGGCCAACCTATGGTACCAATGAGGACTGTTTTGCATTGATCGAAAAGACTCACAAGCTAGGTATGAAATTCATTACCGACTTGGTCATCAACCATTGTTCCAGCGAACACGAATGGTTCAAGGAGAGTAGATCTTCCAAGACCAACCCAAAGCGTGACTGGTTCTTCTGGAGAGCTCCTAAGGGCTACGACGCTGAAGGCAAGCCAATTCCTCCAAACAACTGGAAGTCTTATTTTGGTGGTTCCGCATGGACATTCGATGAAAAGACGCAAGAATTTTACTTGCGTTTGTTCTGTTCCACCCAACCTGATCTCAATTGGGAAAACGAAGATTGCAGAAAGGCGATCTACGAAAGTGCTGTTGGATATTGGTTAGACCATGGTGTTGATGGGTTCAGAATCGATGTGGGGAGCTTGTACTCCAAAGTTGTTGAGTTGCCAGATGCCCCTATTATCGATAAAAACTCTACCTGGCAATCTAGTGATGCATTCACCTTGAATGGTCCACGTATTCACGAATACCACCAAGAAATGAACAAGTTTATCAGAGAAAGAGTTAAGGATGGTAGAGAGATTATGACAGTCGGTGAAATGCAGCATGCATCCGACGAGACCAAGAAGCTATATACTAGTGCTTCAAGACACGAGCTTAGCGAGCTGTTCAACTTCTCTCACACTGATGTTGGGACTTCCCCCTTGTTCCGTTATAACTTGGTACCATTTGAATTGAAGGATTGGAAGGTTGCACTTGCAGAACTTTTCAGGTACGTTAACGGGACTGACTGTTGGTCAACAATCTATCTGGAAAACCACGACCAACCTCGTTCTATCACGAGATTTGGTGACGATTCTCCAGAAAACCGTGTCATTTCTGGTAAGCTATTGTCTATGTTATTGGCATCATTGACCGGTACCTTATATGTGTACCAAGGACAAGAGCTGGGCCAAATCAACTTTAAGAACTGGCCTGTTGAAAAATATGAGGATGTTGAAATTAGGAACAACTACAGGGCTATTAAGGAAGAGCATGGAGAAAAATCTGAGGAGATGAAGAAGTTTTTAGAAGCCATTGCACTTATTTCCAGAGACCATGCTAGAACTCCAATGCAATGGACTAGTGAAGAGCCGAATGCTGGGTTCTCCGGTCCTGACGCTAAGCCATGGTTTGATTTGAACGAGTCGTTTAGAGAAGGCATTAACGTTGAAGCTGAGACTAAGGATCCTAACTCTGTTTTGAACTTCTGGAAGGAGGCATTGAAATTTAGAAAGGCGCACAAGGACATTACTGTCTACGGTTATGATTTTGAGTTTATTGATTTGGACAACAAGAAGCTGTTCAGCTTCACAAAGAAGTACAACAACAAAACATTGTTTGCCGCTTTGAACTTTAGCTCTGATGCGACAGAATTCACAATTCCAAATGACAGCCCATCGTTCAAGCTAGAGTTTGGAAACTACCCAAAAAAAGAAGTCGATGCATCTTCCAGAACTTTGAAGCCATGGGAAGGAAGAATCTACATCGAGGAATGAGAATCCCAAAGTAATGATAATGATAATGTACGAAGAACTCTTGCAAAAAGTAACGTATTTATATGTTTAAGGTAGCTTTATGTATACATCAACATTTTTTTATATCTTCTATGATATTACGATAGCCTCGGGGAAGACGTTTTTTTAGCACTTTTAACTGGAATGCAGATCCTCCAAAAGTGATGTGGATGCATTGCTCTTGTGTAATCACCATGATTCAAAGAGCTATATCTATGTTAAAGGAGGCTGCACATTAAAAATATTCGTTTAGAACTTTGTTTCCCCACTTTTGAAGAAAGGTCTTGAAGGGAAAAAGCACATATGGCGTAAGTTCTATCAATTCATTCACTTGTAGAGTAATAGAGACAGATTGTCTTAGCAAATATGTATGAGAAAAGGATACTGTAGGCTACACTTGAGTGAAACCCATATTTTAGTTTCCAAAAGAAGGCATTTTGTTGTTCTTTACTTTAGAAAATTATGATACTGATAGTTTGAAATATTTTGATAGGAATTCTTGTTTACCAATCCGACCCAGCTATCCTCCTAAAAATTGTTTGATTTTTGATTGACCACCCGCAAGGAAATGAGATGGTGCCTCAAAATAGCATATAAAGACATATGGTCATCGATCCCAACTTACTGAAACAGGTATAGTGGTCGGCTTGTCGCTCTCACCATGTATTCCATAGAACTGTAAATATTTACCGTACCATATATCGTAGCGTTAATGGGAAATGCTCTAACTATCATCAACCATCCCTCCCGTACACAAAGTCAAGATCCAGATAACCACCAACAACTGGTAATTCTCGAAATGACGCATCCTCTAGAGGCAGTCTTTTATTTTCTGTCCAGGAAAGAATACCGACTATCATAATCTACTTGGAAAGACATTAAGTACACGAAAAAGTGGCAAGCGTGTAGCTTATTTTGTTTGCCAATCAAATTTGAGATAACACTTATTACGAATAATCAGCATTCTTACATATGTGCTCTGTTTATAAAATCACATTGCCAAAAATAAATGTGGTTTGTTTACCGTATAACAGTGCACCGGAGGTACTACATGTCATTGTTTCTACACTATATTGTAGCGGTTTGAGATTACCTTCGCTGCACAAATATCATATTCCAGTCAATTGTTCCTCACAACTATGATATGGTTGTAATTATTCTTCAACCATCACCTTGCTTAATTAGAACTTACGTAACTAAGCTACATATCAAGAAAAAGACCAAAAAATAATATTCAAAAAGTTGAGCTTTGGCTACGGAGAGGAAACTCTAACGATAACGGTTTACGGTACGCATCAATAAGTATTATCAACCGAAAGTGAGTAGCCATAGAAAGCCTTCTTTAGAACATAATACATAGATGATCACTTTTCTCTCAAAAAAGTGCCTAGACTTGCGAGCATACTTGCTTTCATGTCATCAATTGAAAGATGAGAACTTTACGATCTTCTGAAGTTGAGCACTTTTCCTCTTCAGGTTCGTGAAAGTTACATCCTGCATTTTATTTGTATATCAAAGAGGGCAATCATTTGGATAGTACGCTAGCACATATCAGATAATATGTATAGAACAACTAACCATGTTCTTTTGATCTCTGAAAATGCCGCACCTCAAATCTTAATTCATTTTTAATGTTCTCTGCGCTTTTCTCATAACAGTTGTAAATTGGTGCATTGGCTCATAAACTGTAGTCATTTCAAGATGACTCGCGGACCCAGTCGCATGTCTCTTTCGAAGTCATTTTTCCGGCATATGATAATCGAAAAAGTTGTTGAAAAGTGCAAAGCACTAAAAGCATTTCTGCCACGCCGATACCCACAGAGGTTTCACGTGGAAGCCGCTGCGTGCAGCCTAATCTGTATTTACAAGCTATGTAGTTCGTGGGTCACTCTTCTAAATTCCAATTTTATTTTTCCTTTCTTCTCGTTGGTAGATCTATATAAAGAGGCAAATGCATTTATTGCTTTCAAGCGTGCTGAAAAATTCTTCACATCTTGATTTTTTTAAACTGCTATTCTGTGAGTTTGGGAGATTCACTTTTAGCTCTACAACACCATGATGTCAACTATCTACCGTCACTTTTCAACCGCTAGACCGGCCCTGACTAAGTATGCAACCAATGCGGCAGTTAAATCCACAACTGCATCCTCAGAAGCCAGCGCTTTGGGTGCTTTGCAATACGCACTGTCGTTAGAGGAACCAAGTCATTCATGGACAAAGTCGCAATTGAAAGAAATTTATCACACTCCACTGCTTGAACTTACTCATGCAGCACAGTTGCAGCACAGAAAGTGGCACGATCCATCTAAGGTACAGCTGTGCACATTGATGAACATCAAATCTGGTGGTTGCTCTGAAGACTGTAAGTATTGTGCACAATCTTCGAGAAACGATACCGGGCTAAAGGCTGAGAAAATGGTAAAGGTGGATGAAGTGATTAAGGAGGCAGAAGAAGCCAAGAGAAATGGATCCACCAGATTCTGTTTGGGTGCTGCATGGAGAGATATGAAAGGTCGTAAATCAGCCATGAAAAGAATTCAAGAAATGGTCACAAAAGTAAACGATATGGGGCTGGAAACTTGTGTTACTTTGGGTATGGTCGACCAAGACCAGGCGAAGCAGTTGAAGGAGGCAGGTTTGACCGCATACAATCATAACATTGACACTTCTAGAGAGCATTACAGTAAAGTTATCACCACGAGAACTTATGATGATAGGTTACAGACTATCAAAAATGTCCAAGAGTCCGGAATAAAAGCCTGCACTGGTGGTATCTTGGGTCTTGGTGAGAGCGAAGACGACCACATTGGGTTTGTTCACACACTATCCAATATGTCCCCTCATCCTGAGTCCTTACCAATCAACAGACTTGTTGCCATCAAGGGAACACCAATGGCTGAGGAACTTGCTGACCCAAAGAGTAAGAAGTTGCAATTCGATGAAATTTTGAGAACAATTGCCACAGCTAGAATTGTCATGCCAAAAGCAATTATAAGACTTGCTGCTGGTCGTTACACAATGAAAGAGACAGAGCAATTTGTCTGTTTCATGGCCGGTTGTAACAGTATTTTCACTGGTAAGAAGATGCTTACAACCATGTGTAACGGTTGGGACGAAGACAAAGCAATGTTGGCCAAATGGGGTTTACAACCTATGGAAGCTTTCAAGTACGATAGATCTTAAGTGTAGGGGCATTTGAATGCTTTTTCGATTATTGACCGCTCTCCCACTTATTTATTACTCCTTATGTATATGTATATTTATCTATTTATTTTGCCGTCAGTTAGTCGACCTATATCTTTTGATGTAGTCGTTTTCTCATGTTACTTTCTAATTTATATACAACTTTTGTAGTAGTGGAGATATATGTTAAAAGTACATTGTGTGTAAAAACTTGTTTTTAAAGAATACTATATCAGTTTTGGTTTCATTTTTCGAAAGACACAACAAAACATGAACCTTCCACAAAAAAAGAAGATTAATATATAAAATTAAAGATCATTACTTGAATTTGTCATGAATGTTTTCTGCATACAACGATTATATATTTAAATACCATGAGTAAACATGAAGAAGATTAAGTCATCATAAGGTATTATATACTATAATGACTATAATGATGATATAAAGAGTTTTCAAAATCCTTACCCGCATTTGCCTTTTTTTTTCACTTTTTTTTTTCATTTTTTTTCCGCGATGAAATTTTTGAAAATTTTCTTCAATGTAGTTGTTATTTCATCTTTTGAAGTATCACTATAGAAAAGTCTCGTAAAGTTATTCTGAACTATACATTTGAAGTTTTCACATTGTCTCACAATTGACCAAGACGCAATGTTCTCTTTACCAACCCTAAACTCAGATATCAATGTTGAAGTCAACAGTACTGCTACCAAGACTCCATTCGTCCGTCGTCCAGTTGAACCCGTTGGTAAGTTCTTTTTACAACATGCTCAAAGAACTTTAAGAAACCACACCTGGTCTGAGTTCGAAAGAATTGAAGCAGAAAAGAACGTTAAAACCGTTGATGAATCTAATGTCGATCCAGATGAATTGTTATTCGACACTGAATTGGCTGACGAGGATCTATTAACTCACGATGCTAGAGACTGGAAAACCGCTGACTTGTATGCTGCCATGGGTTTGTCTAAGTTGCGTTTCAGAGCTACTGGAAATCAAATTATCAAGGCTCATAGAAAACAGGTTGTCAAGTACCATCCAGATAAGCAATCTGCCGCTGGTGGTAGTCTGGACCAAGATGGCTTTTTCAAGATTATTCAAAAGGCTTTTGAAACTTTAACTGATTCCAACAAGAGAGCTCAGTATGACTCATGTGACTTTGTTGCGGATGTTGCCCCTCCAAAGAAGGGTACCACTTATGACTTCTATGAAGCGTGGGGTCCTGTTTTTGATGCTGAAGCTCGTTTCTCCAAGAAGACCCCAGTTCCATCTCTAGGCAACAAGGATTCTTCCAAGAAGGAGGTTGAACAATTTTACGCTTTCTGGCACAGATTTGATTCTTGGAGAACCTTTGAATTCTTAGACGAAGATGTTCCAGATGATTCCTCCAACAGAGACCACAAGCGTTATATTGAAAGAAAGAACAAGGCCGCAAGAGACAAGAAGAAGACTGCTGACAATGCCAGATTAGTCAAGCTTGTTGAGAGAGCTGTCAGTGAAGATCCTCGTATCAAATTGTTCAAAGAAGAAGAGAAAAAGGAAAAGGAAAGAAAGAAATGGGAAAGAGAAGCCGGCGCTAGAGCTGAAGCTGAAGCCAAGGCCAAGGCCGAGGCTGAAGCCAAGGCTAAGGCTGAATCTGAAGCCAAAGCCAACGCTTCCGCTAAAGCTGACAAGAAGAAGGCTAAGGAGGCTGCAAAGGCTGCCAAGAAGAAAAACAAGAGAACTATCCGTAACTCCGCCAAGGATGTCGACTACTTTGGCGATGCCGACAAAGCAACCGCCATTGACGAACAAATTGGTTTGATTGTTGATACTTTAAATGACGAAGAGCTAGTGTCTACTGCTGACAAGATCAAGGCTAATGCTTCTAATGCAAAAGACGTTTTGGGAGAATCTGCAAAGGCTATCGTCGATTCTGGCAAACTTCCATCCAGTTTACTGTCGTACTTCGTCTGAATACCCAAGAAATAGTATAGATTGTATACGAATATATACGAATACCAAGAACGTACTCTTTTCTTCTTATGATAAAAATCATTCGGGTAACAATTACTTTTTTAGGTATTACTTGAAAAATGAAATAAGAGGGAATAATGAGAAAGGCGAAAAATAAAGGACACCTTTGATCTTTCGTTAAAGGCGTCCTTCTTTGCTTTTAATACCAGTCAACTACCATAGCTCAAAAGAAGTAAAGATAAAATTAAGAGGATAAAACAATGTCTTACAGAGGACCAAATGGAAATTTTGGCGGTATGCCAATGTCGTCATCGCAAGGACCATACTCTGGTGGTGCGCAATTTAGATCAAACCAGAACCAGTCCTCTTCTGGTATCTTGAAACAGTGGAAGCAATCCTTTGAGAAGTTTGCCTCCAAGATTGAAGGACTTACTGACAATGCAATTGTTTATAAGTTGAAGCCCTATATTCCAAGTTTATCCAGATTTTTCATTGTGGCCACCTTTTATGAAGATTCGTTTAGGATCCTATCACAATGGTCAGAACAAATTTTTTATCTAAATAAATGGAAACACTATCCATATTTTTTTGTTGTTGTGTTCCTAGTGATTGTTACAGTTTCCATGTTGATCGGTGCTAGTTTGTTAGTTTTAAGAAAGCAAACCAACTATGCCACCGGTGTCTTATGTGCCTGCGTCGTCTCTCAAGCCTTAGTTTATGGGCTATTTACAGGATCATCATTTGTCCTAAGAAACTTCAGCGTCATTGGTGGGTTATTAATCGCATTCAGCGATTCAATTGTTCAAAACAAGACCACGTTTGGTATGCTTCCTGAGTTAAACAGCAAAAACGAAAAAGCAAAGGGCTATCTTCTGTTTGCTGGTAGAATCTTGATTGTTCTAATGTTTATTGCCTTCACGTTCAGTAAATCATGGTTTACTGTTGTTTTGACCATTATTGGCACAATATGTTTTGCCATTGGTTACAAGACAAAATTTGCATCCATTATGTTAGGTCTTATCTTAACTTTTTACAATATTACATTGAACAACTACTGGTTTTACGATAACACCAAAAGGGACTTCTTGAAGTATGAATTTTATCAAAACTTAAGCATCATCGGTGGACTACTACTGGTTACCAACACTGGCGCTGGTGAATTATCCGTTGATGAAAAGAAAAAGATATACTAGGCAGTAGACAAAACGATTCCGCTTTTGTCCATTTTTTTAACTTTTATTCTATGTGATTGAGTTCGTTTTTGCCCTAATGTGATTACTTTCAATACCCTGCTAGCTCACATATATACTTTTCTTACTGTCATATTTATATAAAAGATTTCTTTTTGTATAAGTGCACTAAACGGAATTTAATCGAATCCACGCCGCCTTTTACTTTTTGACCTTAACCAATGCGGTTATAATGCAGAAAGCTTTAGGATCGTTACGGGATGGTCGTATCTCTTGCCATTTTTCTTGATAAGGGCATTTCGATAAACCTTTTTTTTTTTTCACTGATATTACTTTACTGGAAGAAAAACATAACTGAAGAAATGCCTAAGACCAAATTACTGTTTCCATTCTTCCAAGGAGACACTTTGAGCTCATTGTAAGCAAATTCTCAAATTATAACAGCATTGAATAAATCACACGTTAGCAGCTACTACCAGCCGCAGCAATTGACACACCCAAACATACTTCTTGAAATTTTTTCCATGTCATCGCTGAAAATACCAAATTCAATTAAAGATATTAATTAAGCTGAAGGATTAGTCGATATCAACAGCAGCGAACACTTATTAAGGTAAGTGTATTGTAATAGTGGAAAATGACAGTAAAACATAAACATGAAAATGTCAAGAATGAAGAGAGACTTACCAAAAAAGTGAAGCCGGGGCTATTAAAACTGAAGAAAATCATGGATATCGAATCCAATATGGTTAATTATTCGATATGCATACCAACAACTGTCATTGATAACTGCTGTAATTTGGAGCAGACTACATTTACCGCATATCAAATAGCTAGAACAGCGGTTTTGTTTAATGTTCAAGAAATTGTGATTTTAGACCTGTCAAAGGACAAAAAGCATGAAAAAAAACTAAGGTCAAAGGAATGCATCTCAGATTGTTTACTACTTGCTACACTATTACAGTATTTTGTGACACCTCCAAACTTACTGGATACTACGTTCAAAAAGAAAAACAAGTTTTATTTAAAGTATGCGTATGCCTTTCCGCCATTGCGCCAGTTGCCGTTTATGGATGAATCTGCCGAACAATCCTACAAGGAAGGTTTATCCATTGCGCCAGACAATTCAGGGAAAGAAACGGACGGAAATTTGACAAACTTAGTATATATAGGAAGAGGGAAGATTATCACATTATCGAATCAAAATATTCCCAAAACCGTACGTGTAACGGTTGACACACAACGCAAAGAAGTAGTATCGCCCAGAGTTGCCTACAAAGAAAAACCACTCGGCTACCACGTTCGGATGGCAAGTAATTTGAATGAAGTATCCGAACGTTACACAAAGATTGTTTGGGCTAACAGTGGTGATTACCACTACGACGAAGAATTGTCAAGGTATTACAAGACCGAGACAAAGTTGCCATATATCACAAAGATAAGAAAAAGCTCAGTATCAGATACACCCTGTAGCATCCTGCTTATCTTCGGGAAATGGGACCATTTGAAGCGTTGTTTCAAGAGATCCAGCTTAGAATCTTCCGCCTTGCACCATTACTTTTCCGGACAACTGCAATATCCTGGTACCGTAACCCAAGGGAATATACCTATTCAAGACAGCCTACCGATAGCTCTAACTTTGCTCCAGCATTGCTCCAGTCAAAGCAAGTAGTAATATATAACTGATAGCGCTGTTTATGTCATGTAAAATCGCTTTATACGAACATGCAGTTCTATTTTTAGTAAAAGAAATGTTAAAATTTTTCTTTCAGTTTTTTCGCCCTGAAAAAAAGAAAAATGTCACGAACGAAAGAGAAACAGAAGTATTTGTTTATTTTGATTTAACTGTCTCCTTATAAAGTAAGCCTTTCTTAACTCACAGTCAAAGTTTCTTGACATTTCAAACTGTATTTATTGAGATAAATAACTGATAAGAAAAGAAAAACGGCTAAAGATGCGTTTCTCTACTACACTCGCTACTGCAGCTACTGCGCTATTATTCACAGCTTCCCAAGTTTCAGCTATTGGTGAACTAGCTTTTAATTTAGGTGTTAAGAACAATGATGGCACTTGTAAGTCTACTTCCGATTACGAAACTGAGTTGAAAGCCTTGAAGAGCTATACTTCCACCGTTAAAGTTTACGCTGCCTCGGACTGTAACACTTTGCAAAACTTGGGTCCTGCTGCCGAAGCTGAGGGATTTACCGTCTTTGTTGGTGTTTGGCCAACAGATGATAGCCACTACGCTGCTGAAAAGGCTGCTTTGCAAACATACCTGCCAAAAATCAAAGAATCTACCGTTGCTGGTTTCTTGGTTGGTTCGGAAGCTCTATACCGTGATGATTTAACTGCTTCCCAACTATCTGATAAAATCAACGACGTCCGTAGTGTCGTTGCTGACATTTCCGATTCTGACGGAAAGTCTTACTCTGGTAAGCAAGTCGGTACTGTTGATTCCTGGAACGTTTTGGTTGCCGGTTACAATTCTGCCGTTATCGAAGCTTCTGATTTTGTTATGGCTAATGCTTTCTCTTACTGGCAAGGTCAGACCATGAAAAACGCCTCTTACTCATTCTTTGATGACATTATGCAAGCTCTTCAGGTCATTCAATCTACTAAAGGTTCTACTGATATTACTTTCTGGGTTGGTGAAACTGGTTGGCCAACCGAGGGTACTAACTTTGAAAGTTCTTACCCATCTGTCGACAACGCCAAGCAATTCTGGAAGGAAGGTATTTGCTCTATGAGAGCTTGGGGTGTTAACGTCATTGTTTTTGAAGCTTTTGATGAAGATTGGAAGCCAAACACCTCCGGTACCTCCGATGTTGAGAAGCACTGGGGTGTTTTCACTTCAAGTGACAACTTGAAGTACTCTTTGGACTGTGACTTTTCATAAAAACAGAAAGAAATAATTTTTAAACAAGAAAAACTTCCTTCTTTCTATTAGAGTGAAGAGTGAGCAAAAAAATGCTAAACAAAAAGTTCAGTCTTCTTCCCCTTATTTCAGACTATATTTTATCTTTCACTTCTTTTACGTATTTGAAATTTCCTTCAGTTTTAGGATTTTCACTGCTAAGTTTTCTATTTTATGCCTTCAAACTTTTAAATTCGTTTTCATGTATACTTTTTTCAGTAACGTAACATCCCTAGAAGTTTTTTAGATATCTTATAATATTAATGTGTAGGAATATTTTGAGGATGACAAGGGCTAATCAAAACATATTGTCAAGAGTGTAAAAAAAGAGTTATCTATTATGAGTATGCGTATATATTATGGTATGAAATGATACCTTTTTATGGCTTATTACGTAGCTTTTGGAAAATGATTATTAGATGATTTTCTTTTTTTAATCACTAACCTATTCCATCGGTAAACATTTTAATGAATAGAAGGAAAAAAAAAATATGCAACAAATATTATACATTAAGTTCTGTTCTCAAAATCTCTTTCTACAATACCAGATCGGGAACACATGCTCTTGAAAATACTATCCTCTTTGCTAAACAATGCCCATGGTGTATCATACTCTGCAACTTCACCCTTTTCTAAGACAAGAATACGATCATAATTCACAATAGTCTTCAGTCTGTGAGCAATACACAAAATTGTGCAGTCTCCAAATTCCTCTACAATACGTGCTTGAATTTTGCCATCCGTTTCATAGTCCACTGATGATGTAGCCTCGTCTAAAATTAATATTTTAGATTGACGAACCAATGCTCTCGTTAAAGCTAACAATTGTCTCTCACCTAAAGAGAAATTAGAACCTTCTTCCTCCACTGCCTGATCCAAATGGAACTTATGCATTCTACCATGGGTACCATTCTCATCAGGTTTTTGTAACCTTACTCCTGGCAAATCATTTTTGGCGATAGCCCCACCTCTTACTAAAGCATCCCATAATTCATCATCTGTACGTTCATCAAAAGGATCCAAGTTCTTCCGAATCGTACCCCTGAATAACACTGGATCTTGAGGAATTATAGCTAATTTTCTTCTTAAATCAAAAAGCCCTAACTGACTTATATCAACATCATCAATGAAGATCTTACCGGATGTCAGTTCATTCAGCCTATACAAAGCACTCATGATAGTAGACTTTCCCGCACCCGTACGACCACAAATACCAATCTTCTCTCCACTCTTAATATCCAGATTAAGGTTCTTCAGGACGATAGGTAAACCAGGTCTATAAGCGAAATCAACATTATCAAAAATAATCTTACCATTCGAAGGCCATGACTCGGGTGGTGTCATTTCTGGCTTTCTATAGGCCGCCTCTAGGGGTAATTTGGTTGCATATGATACCAATCTTTCAGCACTGTTCATATCATTCTCTGTTTGCGTCATTGCTCTTAAAATGGTATTCAATAAACCAGGCAATTGTAATACATAAGTCAACAAAACACCGACAGAAGCTGCAGAAATTGGGAAAGCTCTAGTAACACATAACAATGTAATAATTAATGCAAATGCAATGGCGACCATATCAAGGAAAATTCCCACCCACCTTTGTAGAACAACAACAAGATATCCTGCCTCATTCATTTTGTTGATCAGAAAATCCGATTTAGCTAAAAATCTCTCCTGACTCCTGTAAGCCTTGATTGTATCCATTCCACCCAAGACTTCGTTTAGATTGTTGTATACGAAAGAGCGCTGAACAGCTTCAAGCCTCTTGATTTCTCTACCAGAACTTTGATAATGGTCAGCAATTAAAACAAAAACGACCAAAAGAAAGGGAATTGCAATAGCAAACCATGGCAAGTAGACAATACACATGACGCAAACACCCACTATATTAGCAAATTGAGATGTCATCAAACGTAAACTTTCAGTTAGCTCATTATCTAAACTATCAGTATCTTTCGTGAATCTGTTCAAAATACGTCCCAAGGGTGTGGTATCTATGTATGACATTGGTGTGTGTAAAATCCTTCTCACAGCCCTCAAATTAAGCCATTTTGACGCCATAATACCCATCGCACAGAGAATGGTAAACTGACCATTCATAAAGATAAAGGCGGCAAAGACGAAAAAGGAGTAAAGGCCCATATAGAAACTAGGGGGCCTATTCTTGAACTTATTCTCAGTCCAGTAAGATAACCAAACAGAAGAGAAAAGTGAGCAAAATGTGGTACCAACGACTAAAATAGCATATAAGGGTAGCGCAATAAACCCCCACTTACCTACTGCGGCTTTAATGTACTCCTTATATATTTTCAGACTGATGCTATTGACTGCTCTTTCTTCTTTGCTGCTAGTATGGCCATCTACTAAGGCTTTATCACTGTTTGTAGTTTGTGACATTTGCGTGGTTTTTTTTTTTAAATCGACTAATTCCTTTACTTCAGCTTCATACTTTATGTGCCCCAATTCATCAGCAACAACCTCTTCCTGTTCTTCATCTTCCTCTTCGGAATTTTGAGAAGAGAATTGTAGAAGATTTATCAAGGTTTTGTTGCGAGCTTTCAACTCATCAACGGTACCAATATCAACTTTACCATCAGTGCTCAATACAATGACCCTGGAAGCTCTTTCAATTAGGGACAACTGATGTGTAGCCAAAATTCTGGTTTTATTGGAAAGCATCCCAGTCAGACACTCATCCATAATATGCTTACCAACACGAGAATCGACAGCGCTTAAGACATCATCAAAAAGGTAAATATCTTTCTTTTTATAAACTGATCTGGCCAAATTGATACGGGCCTTTTGACCACCGGATAAAGTGATACCACGTTCACCAATTTCAGTCATATCACCAGCGGGCAAAATATCCAAATCTGCTTTCAAAGAACAAACACGAATGACTTCATCATACTTTTCTTTATTAAACGGCGAACCAAATATGATATTATCTCTTACGGACGCATTTTGAATCCATGGATAACCACACATTAAAAGATCACCATTGACTTCAATCTTCCCGTCAACCTTTCTCATTGATCCTGCCATTGCATTCAGTAATGAAGATTTACCAGTACCTATAGGTCCCGTAATCATTATAAATTCACCCTTTTGAATGTCGAAATTTAGGTCCTTGAAGCCCCTAAATGAAGTCTTCTCTAAATCTTCTGGACCATCTCTGTCATTCAGCATATTGGTCAATTTTTTCGCTTTATTGTCACGTACAGGTGGCTTACCCCAAGTGTCTTTACGCCTTTTTTTGTTCTTTTTATTTTCATCTTCAGCTTCTCCCTTTGCTTCTTCAATGGCATCATTTAATTCATAATCTTCCCATTCAAAAGAACAATGCGTCATCTTCAATGCCAAATTTTGGTCAAAGTCAGCAGAGGGTTTCATTTCGATCATTTGATTAGGATCATCTTCTGGAGCCTCTAACAAACTTTGTAAACGGCCCAATCCAATAATCATATCAATTCCAGTACCAATCGCAATAGGTAAGAAAAACATCTGCAAACTTAAGACTTGAAATAATGACAGTGATGAAAAGATGTTACCAGGTTGTCTAGCTCCATTATTGACTTTATACATTGCTAGAAAGGTCACCAATGAAGCAATACTGGGTAAGGACATGGCCATGGCAATTAAGTAATTTCTTGATAATTGCATTTTTCTCACTTTAGAAATCTCCTTAGTTCTAATATCTTGAATATTTTTCTCGTATGCATCTTCCCACGTATAATATTTGATCATTTTGATATTGTTCAACACTTCTCTCATCATGGTAACTCTGGCATCTGTGAAAATATTTGCAGCGATCCTGAATCCCAGGATCAACTTGAATGCGAACAAAGAAATGAAAAAGCCACCAAAAAAGATTCCAATCCCGACTAAGGCGATAGGGCCTAAGTTAACAATCAGTAAAACGATGCAGATAGCCAAGATTGCAGGGAACCCTGCTAAAAATGGTTGGAAAGACAAGGCAAATTCAATTCTAGCCAAGTCTGTTGTTACGAAGGAAGTAACTTTACCGTTTGGGAAACAATGCCTCGCGTAATTAGATGCATTGAACATTTTCTTCATAGCGGCTTTAGTAAGGATAGACTTGGCTTGCACACCGGTCAGTTGAGATGTATGAAAGAAGTGGTTAAAGGTTAATCCGTTGACGAACATCATCAAACACGCACCAATAGCGTAGCCAATACCTTTATTAACATGCATGTTATGAAAGATAGCCTTTTCTTCGACAAACTCGATTAACTTTTTGGTAATCATGGGATTAAAACCAGATGTGCAGTTAGCAAGGATTGCAAATACCACTGAGATGAAATATTGTTTCTTGAAGGTAAATAATAAAGCTTTAAGAACTGTGTGATTGGGAAGCTTTGCATTTTCCGTAACCTCCTCTTCTGTTGCATCGGGATGGCTTTTATGGTATTTCTTTCTCGTTTTTTCGAAATAGTAAATCATATTTTTCTCAAAATCCCCATAAAGTGCCTCTATGGACATCCTTGGGTCCATCTTGAAAAGATCGTTCGGCTGAATCGTCCTCTTATAACCAACTCGCAGAATCGGCAGGACCCACCAAAAGAACATGTTGGAAAAAATGTTTGTATGGAACAGAGGATATATCTTCCTTTCATCGTCCGTTTGTGGTACTTCTGGCATTTTCTTGGAGTGTAAAAACGAAAACAGACGCTTTTGAGGGAAAATGTCAGACTCAGTTACTTTTTCGATATCATCACTATTCAAGTATGTTTGCGGCTTATTTCTATCCACGACATATTCGCCTGTGGGTAGCAACGATTTGTTATCCCAAGAAGACGATGTGTCTTTATCGACTTCTGTACTTATATCTGAAGAGGCGGATGCCTTGGGAGACAGTATCACATTATGGCCTTTGTTGTCCTGTTCCATCTCAGAAACTGTATCCTCCACCGTAACCGTCATGATCGAAATGTAGTGAAAATCTTTCTTCTTTAATATAAACACTAATAAACTTTTCTTTTATGCTTGTGTGGCACTTTTTACAAATGCACTTGAAAGGATAATAAGGTACGGAAATATATGTCTCCTGTGGCTTTTTAACGTAAAAGTAATAGTATACACGCAAAAAGCTGTTTTGCTGTGTATGTATATACTAAACTTGAATATAGAGATATCACAGTGACACCTTGGCTCAGGAGCTCCGACAGATGGGTTATTGTTATATACGTATGGTGTAACCATCTAAGGGACAGCAGATCTCTTCGCAGGAGGTTTATTGCCACTTCTCTTGCCTTGGCTTTTTCCTCTTCCACGGATACTGACCCATGTCCGTCATATTTCCGTCAAATATCCGTGATATCTCCACGGAATCACGCCTCATCCTCACAATCGGCGCACGCCAAAGGTTAAGCTGGACAAAAAAAGCACAGAAAAGAAAAAATAATGTGCCATCTATGGCCCACAGTGGGGTGGCAGTGGATCAGAAACGCTTATCGCAGCTATTTATTTCGCAGCGAATAGTGAATAGATGCAAAAACATAAAAGTAGGGAAAACACAATGAATTTAGTATGTATCTCCGCAAGCTCCAACGGTAACTGCATAGCATAAAGGAAGTACTGGAACACTCCCTTTTCCTTTCGTGGAATCCAAGCAGCCAGGAGAAATACGAGTGGCGGCCATAGCGGGAGAGAAATATACCCTCTCACGACCCTTTGCCCCTTACAGCTAGCCAAAAACAAGCGCTCAGTGTAAGGATACTACTCCCCTTGGGGCACAAATATCTTATTTTGCTTCTCTTTCCCTGTCATCTCTTGTTTTGAAACTGTTTTGCTAATTAAGTGAGTGATCGATCAATAGGATGATTGACTGGTTAGCCGCCAGTGTGAAGACCTTTTTCTTCCACTGCTGTAAAAAGACAACAGCTGAACAACCGGGTAAGGAGCCTTGATTAAAAGGTGAAAAAAAAAAAAGAGAAAAAAATTAAAAAAAATAAAAATCTTTGTTTCGAAAAGAAGCGATGAGATAAGTAGTCAATAATAACGTATAGGCAAGTGCACAATTAGACAACAAGTAGGATGGGTTTAGCAGCTACAAGAACCAAACAGCGGTTTGGATTGGACCCCAGAAATACTGCATGGAGTAATGATACGTCGAGATTCGGGCACCAATTTCTAGAGAAATTCGGATGGAAACCCGGTATGGGTCTTGGCCTGTCTCCCATGAACTCACACACTTCGCATATCAAAGTGTCAATCAAGGATGACAACGTTGGGCTTGGTGCTAAATTGAAGCGAAAGGAGAAAAAAGACGAGTTCGATAATGGTGAATGTGCTGGGTTGGATGTCTTTCAGAGAATTCTTGGCAGGCTGAATGGAAAAGAAAGTGAAATATCAGAAGAACTAGACACGCAAAGAAAGCAGAAAATTATTGACGGAAAATGGGGTATCCATTTTGTCAAGGGAGAAGTGCTAGCAAGCACTTGGGATCCAAAGACTCACAAACTAAGGAATTACTCCAATGCGAAGAAACGAAGGAGGGAGGAAGACAATAGTGGAGATGAAGATGAAGATGATAAAAAGAAGCACAAGAAGCACAAGAAACATAAGAAGCATAAGAAACACAAGAAGGATCACAAGAAGGAGCACAAGAAGAATCACAAGAAGGAGCACAAAAAACACAGGATTGAAGAGACGAAAAGAACGTCGAAACTGGAATCTAGCGCGTCCGCATCCAATATACCCGATGCGGTAAATACTAGGTTATCAGTACGTTCTAAATGGATTAGGCAAAAGAGGGCAGCCTTGATGGACTCCAAGGCATTGAATGAGATCTTCATGATAACTAACGACTAAGCATTCCAGTTTACACGTCCAGCAAGATATATAGAGAAATATAGAGGGTAGGAGAAATAATCCTTCTCAAAAGACTAAAGAACAAAAAAAAATATAAAATTCTATGTCAATGTACGGCCTACCGCAACGATCTCTTACATAATTAAAATAATAAGTAGTATTGTGAATTTTTTCTGAGACTCACTGTGCCACATACTGCTGCTTCTGCCATACCAACAAACCTTCGTATGTAGGTATGACGAGCTAAAGTAGAATAGATGAGGAGCACAATGTCGCTAGCGTCGCCCAAACCTTCCATAAGTCATTGCAGGAGTGATAAACGGACTGGAATCGTATCAGTGTAGCCAATTCCATCAATCAATGTCCAATCAAGCTCGCTAACTCCCGATTAGGAAAGACCCCAGATGTCTAGCCCATCCCAATCGAGATACATCCACATACGATCATGCACGATACGCTTCCCAGAGCGTTTTGTGCTAAACAGGCACATTTTTTCGCGCGACAATCTGCTGTAATTGAACTTCTCCAGAGAAATCCACGCAACGCACTTTCTTTCCCCTTTCGTTTAGCCTCTCCTAATGTGGAAAACAGGCAAATTTGATTTCTTTTTACGCGCATTTTTTTCCGGATTTTTCTCTTGTTGTCTTGTTTCAAAAACAGCACCGTTGTTTTTGTTTTTTCTTCTGTTTTTCTCCCATTCCTCGAGGAAAAAGATCTTCGTTTTATAAAATTTAGTATATTGAGAATATATTTGAATTCTTTATCTCTTTTCATTATTGCGTTTTCTAGTAGTTCTTTTAATTGTAGTCTTGTCTTCTTGGTAACCATTTACATTAAAGGTCCAGCTAGATATCTAATCAAATCCAACTAAGTCATTCTTTTAAATCTACAATCGTTTTATATTCTAGCAAGCCGTACTAAAAACCAACTATAAAAACATGCGTCTTTCCAACTTAATCGCTTCTGCGTCTCTATTATCTGCTACTGCTCTTGCTGCTCCTGCTAACCACGAACACAAGGACAAGCGTGCTGTGGTCACTACTACTGTTCAGAGACAAACCACTATTATTGTCAACAATGCAGCCCCCACTCAAGTTGCTGCCTTGGAAGAAAATGCCGTTGTTAACTCTGCACCAGTTGCCGCTGCCGCTGTCGATACTACAACTTCAGCTGCTTCCCCAGTCACTACTGCTGTCGCCAATTCTGACGACAAGTCGCAAGCTTCAGCTGCTGCATCTTCAGCTTCCAGCTCAACTGCTACTTCTGCTAAATCTTCCTCTTCCTCTCAAGCTTCTTCGTCTGGTTCTTCCAGTGAAGACGTGAGCAGCTTTGCTTCTGGTGTTAGAGGTATTACTTATACTCCATACGAGTCCAGTGGTGCTTGTAAATCTGCCGATGAGGTCGCTTCTGACTTGGCTCAATTGACTGACTTCCCAGTCCTCAGATTATACGGTACTGACTGTAACCAAGTTGAAAATGTTTTCAAAGCCAAAGCTTCGAACCAAAAACTTTTCTTAGGTGTTTACTACGTTGACCAAATTCAAGACAGCGTTGATACCATCAAGTCCGCTGTTGAATCCTACGGTTCTTGGGACGATGTTACCACTGTTTCCATTGGTAACGAATTGGTTAACGGTAACCAAGCTACCCCATCTCAGGTTGGTCAATACATTGAAAGTGGTAGATCAGCTTTAAAGGCTGCCGGTTACTCAGGCCCGGTTGTTTCTGTTGATACCTTCATTTCTGTGATCAATAACCCAGAATTGTGTGATTACTCTGACTACATGGCCGTCAACGCCCATGCTTACTTTGACAAGAACACAGTTGCCCAAGACTCTGGTAAGTGGTTGCTAGAACAAATCCAAAGAGTTTGGACTGCTTGTGATGGTAAGAAGAATGTTATTATCACTGAATCCGGTTGGCCATCAAAGGGTGAAACCTACGGTGTTGCTGTCCCATCTAAGGAAAACCAAAAGGAGGCTGTTTCTGCCATCACTAGCTCCTGTGGTTCCGACACTTTCTTGTTTACTGCTTTCAACGACTACTGGAAGGCTGACGGTGCTTACGGTGTTGAAAAATACTGGGGTGTTCTATCCAATGAATAGGGTCGCTCGACGGTTATAAAATAAAAGACAAAATCTCTCTTTAAAAAATGATACCCAATATTTTTAACTCTGATTTAAAATTTCGATATTCTTCTTTAACCTTATTATTTCAAGGAAGTGCTTTCAATTTTGTCTTTAATACTCCTTTTTTTCATTGTCTTATTTTTAGTTCGTTTGTGTATTTTTGTATATTAATCTAAATATGAAAATACAGGTTTCTATTTTATTATACTTCATTTTGGCTACAAGCACGTAAAGTTTTATTGAAGTATCTAAAGCTCAATGTACGCCGTTTCTCGCTGTCTTAATGGGACCATTCACCTATGCCTTTGTCTTCTTGCGGGTGGGGTTCTAGACCTGTTACGATGGTTTCTCGGACCCCTAGGTGGTGTTCTGGATCTTGCACGTTCTCTTCTTGCTACTGATGGCGGCGATCTCGATCTGCTATTTCTTCTAACATCCTTTTGTAAAAATAATCTGGACTCGTGAATCCTTGGCCCTTGTGATGTTTGCGACTCTTTAGCTTTCTTTCGTAATTCCTCAAGTTCTTCATCTCGTTTCAACTTTTCTTCTTCTTCTTTTGCATCTTCCATTTCTTGAATGATTGTCAATCGGCTTCTCATCTCCTCTGTCAATAAACCCAACCCTATGGCAGTAAAGTAGTTTATGGAGTACCTTATATGATCTGCATCTCCTTCCAGCGGGAACATTCCCTCAAGATTATTAGAGCTTAGCCTTGAATGCAATACTTCTAATCCCAGCTCATTAACCAACTCTAAAAATAAGAACTTGATGAAAATTCTTCCTTGTGGACAAGATTCCTCCTCAGTTAATGTAATTATCGCAAGACATTTCATTGGAAGAAATTCATAAGATATCAAATGGCCCCAAAACTTACCCAAGATTCTTAATTGATCCGTTTCATAATCTTCAATATCTTTGGTGTAATTTCTTTCAAAAGTTTCATTATAAGCTGCCTGCCAACTTCTGTGAAAAGCGATCATACGCTCAGACAGCACCGAATAGAATTTAGAAAAGGTAGATTCTTGTAAACTGGATTTTATTATTATGTCCACTACATTTTTTTTCAGATCGTTTGCAATCTTTAATTTTAACAGCTTGTGGGCCGCTTCGTCACCTGATAATGAGCTCTTCAAAACCAAATAAATTTTTTTTTTGAACTCGACATCAGTAGCAGAAGTCATGTCAGTAACTTGTAACTGACTGTTATTGCCCTTGTTTGTGTCGGATTCACCGTTCATGAGAATTTTGTGTCGCAGCGCCTCGAACATGCTGGTCAATTCGTCAAAATCTACGCATTTCTCAAAACTTCCTAGCCCATTGTTGGGCTCTTCTTCACCGTCAACAATATATGAGTGTGTATTGACTGTATAACTGTTTGGATTCAATACAAGCAAGGCTTGAGATTCTGCTTTATAATTTTTTTGTCTTACTTCAAACAGTGCTTCTAGTGACTGGCGCACCGTTTTGGGCAATTCCTGCGTTTGCAAAATATATCTCAGTTTCTCCCAAATCATATCATGGCTTTTCTTGCTTACAAGCGCGAGCTTCCAACCACATACTTTCATAACTGCAATAACCAGTTTTAGAGAATTCTTTTCGAGGAGCAGCAACAAAATCTGCAAAATCACAATTTCATGTATCACATCGTAAAGAAATAGAATGGACAAGCATTGAAGAATGTTCTCAGATGAAATGTGGTCCCTGTGATTGAATTGCTCCACGAACGTTAGCATTAATTCTTTCGTTAAAGTTTCACCAATCTCTGGAATATAGGAATTTAACAAGGTAATCAAAGCCGATAAAACAGGAATATTCCGGCTGTTCTGTTTCTTGAGGGTAAAATCTAAAACATTTCTGCAAACAATATTGCGACCAAGAATTACATTAACTTGAAATAGATCTTTAAACGATTCCTGCAAGTTGTCCATTGTCAAATTGGATACTATGCCTGAAACGTGTGAATTTATCATTTCCCAGTTTTCTTTCTCTGATTTCTCATCTTCAGCAAGTTCAGTAGATGCAGACATACTAATTTTTAGCCTTTATTCCCTCTTTTATTGTTTATTTATTGTAATAGATTTCAATAATGGATATCAATGTTAAATTTTTCAAGAGTAACGTAATGAAAAATGATAAAAACAGGGTCCGTCATAAATGAAACATGGTGAGGCCCAAAAACCTAAAAGAAAGCAACGTAAGGATGGTTGAAGAAAACTCCAGAGTTCTGATTGTTCTCCCCTACGTACTGCCCGACGCAATTTTACAGAGGATTACAGGGCAAACTATTCCGTTTTTGAGAAAATGGCAAAGCCAGCTAGATATCGTGATTATACCTAAATTCAAAACCTCATTCCAGTTGGATTCTGCATTGGGTAAGATGTACAGTATCACCCGAGATGTTCTCTTGGACTATGGAATGATCAACACTGGAATTAATATTATCTTCAACAGTAGTGATTTTGCCAAAAGTGGTTTGGAATGGAAAATGGTTTTATTGCCACACGACTCCACCTTCAAAACATGGAAACTAGAGCTCAGAGACGCACAGTATCACATTATAGAACACTATTCATTACATGACAAAGTTATGGAAGAAATAGTGGGTCCTAAAGATGCTAATGAATTTCGCGTAACTGCATTGGGCGGAACATTTGACCATATCCATGATGGACATAAGATATTGTTGAGTGTCTCTACATTCATAACGTCCCAAAGATTGATTTGTGGGATTACATGCGATGAACTTTTGCAAAACAAGAAATACAAAGAGTTGATTGAGCCTTATGATACACGATGCAGACATGTGCGTCAATTCATCAAGCTATTGAAACCAGAACTCTCAGTGGAACTAGTCCCCTTGAGAGACGTGTGTGGGCCCACCGGCAAAGTTCCTGAGATAGAATGTTTAGTTGTGAGTAGAGAAACCATCTGTGGGGCAGAGACCGTAAATAAAACTAGAACTGAAAAGGGCATGAGCCCATTGGCAGTACATGTTGTAAATGTGCTTGGTGGAAGGGAGGAAGATGGCTGGAGTGAGAAATTAAGTAGTACAGAGATCAGGCGCCTTCTCCAGTCACCTAATTCCTCAAGCTAGCCAGTAAGCACTGAGCACTCTCTGAATTCCTTGGGTATGGAGAAATTTTATAATTTTTTTGTTTTAGTTTACTATTATTATATTATCAACATTTTATAAATGGCGCGAGGCCACAATAGAAATTGAAGGAAGATTTTTGTTCAATGCCACTATCAAGAATGATTGAGAAAGATAACAGCAAAAGGCTACACTAAGGTATACCATGCAAGTAGAAGGGCCCGATACTAATTTTGGGAATGATCTGGTTTTGGGATCGAAGAAAAGAAGACTATCCAAAGCTTCTGTTCATGGAAACGATCATGTAGATGTGGAGTCAGAAGTAAAGAAGAGCAAGAAGAAAAAAAAGGAAAAGCCTATGAAATGTACGTTGCAAAAAACTATTGTTGAAAAAGGTATTGGTGTCAAAGATGTAAGGGACATGACGCAATACTTGCTACAAGCTGAAAACAACTCCCCAAAGTGGATAGATATTAGTAACAGATCCAGCTTACAGAAAATGATTGTTCTGTTTATTGCAGGTTTACAACCAACTGATTTTGATAATGACGCAAATACTTTTAATCAAATTAGTGAGGGGAAGTTCAAATACATTCCTGAGGAAATTGCTGCCAAATTCCATACATTTCCTGTAATGGCACCAGGTTCCAAGATGACGCTATTTTCACCATACAATTCATTCATCAATGTCGGATTATCTAAGGTAGAAAAAATTAATAGATTAAAAGAGTTGCAAAAAAAGAAGAAAATTACCATCAACGATTTAGTTTTATCCGAACAACAGTTAATAGCGAATGATTACCCACTGGATTCTGGAGACACGAACGATGTGGGTTGGGTAAAAACCGTCGATTTTTCTCATGAGGGCTCACACATCTTTGCACTAGACTGTGAAATGTGTCTTTCAGAACAAGGTTTAGTTCTTACTAGAATTTCTCTTGTCAATTTTGATAATGAGGTCATCTACGAAGAGTTAGTAAAGCCTGATGTTCCCATAGTGGACTACTTGACACGGTACAGTGGGATAACTGAAGAGAAGTTGGCTGTTGGTGCTAAGAAAACGCTGCCAGAAGTGCAAAAAGATCTTTTGAAGATAGTAAGTCGTTCAGATATTTTGATTGGACATTCATTACAAAATGACTTGAAAGTCATGAGGTTAAAGCACCCATTGATCGTGGATACGGCTATAATATATCATCATAAGGCTGGTGATCCTTTCAAACCCAGTTTAAAATACTTGAGTGAAACCTTCTTGAATAAAATTATTCAAAACGGTGAACATGATTCTGTTGAAGATGCAAGGGCTTGTCTTGAACTGACAAAACTGAAAATCTTGAATGGGTTAGCATTCGGAATAGGAATTAATACAGAGAATTTGTTCACCAAGTTGCATCGTTTTGAAGTAAAGACTATGCTTCTCAACGATATGATTGTCAAGGATCACACCGAGGACGATTCCAAGGGCCAATTGATTCGTTGTGTTGAAGATGATGAGACATGGACACATATTCATGAAAATTTAAACAAAGATGTCAAGCTTATTGTAGGAAGATTGAAGAACTTGGAGAGATCACGTAATTATAACAAAAAGCCACGGAAGGGATCTGATTCTTTGGATGCATCTTTGGTTCTTCAAGATATTGGACAAAATATAACACACTTGTATGAGAATGCCACACCAGGCACCATGATATTGATCATGTCAGGTACAGGGGATACAAGACCGTGGAACAGTCTTTCCACAGATTTGGAGATCATTCAAGATAAAAAGGAAAGATTTGATAAAAGACGTGAAAAGGAGCCTGAGATAGTAACAGCTATAAAGTTGGCTCGAGATGGTGTAGCATCCTTTACTGTAAAATGATTATATATATATATATATATATGTATGTGCATTATGTTTTCTCATTTATTTCATTTCAACATCCTTACTCTCTTCGGGTTTCTCATTGTTCACTCCAGCGGATAACCCAGGAATGGCTTCACTGTTACCGACAGCACCTCTTATATCGTCCACACTAAGAGCTTCATCTCCTTGGTTAGTAGAAGGAGCACCACTGGGGTTACTCTTTTCTCCTTTAGTGTGCGATGGGTTTGACAATTCCTTCGATACTGTTCTATCAAATTGTTTCAAGTTTAATATATCTTCACAATTGTTTTTCTGTAAATTCTTCTCATCTTCTTGGTTCTTTAACCATGTCTTATATCTGAATGGGTATTTCTCCAAATTATTCTCCAAGTTTCCATGTTGCTGTTGTGGTTGCGATACGTTAGAACTTATTTTAGATGGTTGGTACCAATCATACCTCCAGGATTCTCCACTGGTAGAGCTACTGTAGTACGACACCTTATTGGCCTTGAGAATTAATGTCTGAGAGTCCATACCTTTGTCTCTTGCTGGCGTCGCCTTTTCGTCCCCAACGTAGGTTTTATCGCCCTGTTCATTAGTGAACTATTGAATAATTTCATTCCGCGGCCATGGTTTTCAAATGAGCTTTTAAGAGAGTAGCAACAGCGTAAACATTGGAAAAGAAAAGAGAAGTAGAACAAAAGAATTAGACGACATGGTAAAGCAACAGGGTCCTGGTAAGACCAACTTGACCAACGAAGATGAAGCCTATGAAGCAATCTTTGGGGGTGAGTTTGGCTCCTTGGAAATCGGATCTTATATTGGTGGGAATGAAGGTGCAAACACTAAGGGCTACACGGAGCACTTACCTGATGCGGTAGATTTTGAAGACGAAGATGAACTTGCTGACGATGATGACTTACCAGAAGAAACGGATTCTAACTTGCATCCAAGTATGATAACTATGAATGCGTACGATGATGGCAACCAAAATGGTTCCATAATGGGCATTGGTTCAAATAGTTTAAATCTACAACTGCCTGAGATTAATGGCGACTTATCTGAACAGTTTATCTTAGAGGATGAAGCGGGTACTCCCGCGACAAGTAATGCTTTGTTCATGGGGATGGAAGCAAATGAAATACATCTCGTTACTGAAACAGGCGTTCTTGATGGCGGTGGTTCAAATGAAATTGGGCATTCACAACTTTCCATTGGCGACGTTGATGCAAACAATATGATAGTCAATGATGGGTTTTCCATTGAATCAGAGATGTTAGATAATAAACATAATAAACCCACTAAATTAGATTTGATAAACCATGAAAAGTATCTTCTAAAGAAATACTTTCCTGATTTTGAAAAGGGCAAAACGTTAAAATGGAACAAATTAATCTATAGAAGATTGGCACCTTACCACTGGCATAGGGATGCTCCTAGGGTAAAGAAACCATTTATGCCTTTGAATTTAAAATTCAAAGTGCAACAGGATGATAGGAGGCTTTTTAACTCATGTACAACGCCTTACGTCGCTCCTATTTATCAGGGAAAAAATAACTTACCTCAAGATAACTCTTTTGCATCCCGAAGAGGTTTGATTCATGTTTCCATTGATGAGCTTTTTCCCATCAGGCAGCAACGAAAGAAACGGAAAATTATTCATGATGAGAAGACAATATCTGAAGATTTATTAATTGCTACTGATGATTGGGACCAAGAAAAAATCATAGATCAGGATGCCTCATCAACAGTGATTTCAGTAGAGGCGTCTATAACATCCAACTTGAATGCATCGAGCGGTTATAAGTTGAAGAGTTTGATTGAAGATGTTGCTGAAGATTGGCAATGGGATGAAGATATGATAATAGATGCTAACTTAAAGGAGTCTAAACATGCTGAATTAAATATGAATGACGAAAAACTACTACTAATGGTTGAGGACACCAATAGTGTAGCGCAGCAAAGGCGACAACTGGGTGGTGATAACTTAATACTTCCTATTAATGAAACCATTATACAACAGAAATTCAATTTATCTAATGATGATAAATATCAAATTCTGAAAAAAACGCATCAAACTAAAGTTCGTTCTACCATATCGAACTTGAATATCCAGCATTCTCAACCTGCTATCAATTTACAATCTCCATTTTACAAAGTGGCTGTTCCTAGGTATCAACTGAGACATTTCCACCGTGAAAATTTCGGTTCACACATTAGACCAGGTACCAAAATTGTCTTTAGTAAACTTAAGGCTCGTAAGAGAAAAAGAGATAAGGGTAAAGATGTCAAAGAATCGTTTTCTACATCTCAAGATCTGACCGTTGGTGATACTGCGCCTGTTTATTTAATGGAGTACTCTGAGCAAACACCGGTTGCGCTGTCTAAATTTGGTATGGCAAACAAATTAATTAACTATTATCGTAAATCCAACGAACAAGATACCTTAAGGCCCAAACTGCCTGTTGGTGAAACCCATGTTTTGGGGGTTCAAGATAAATCACCCTTTTGGAATTTTGGGTTTGTTGAACCTGGTCATATAGTTCCCACATTATACAATAACATGGTCAGGGCACCCGTTTTTAAGCATGATATTTCAGGAACAGATTTCCTTTTGATAAAAAGTTCAGGATTTGGTATAAGCAATCGATTTTACTTACGTAACATCAATCATCTTTTCACAGTAGGACAAACTTTTCCTGTCGAGGAGATTCCTGGGCCTAATTCAAGAAAGGTTACATCAATGAAAGCTACAAGATTAAAAATGATTATTTATAGAATCTTAAACCATAATCACAGCAAGGCGATTTCTATTGATCCTATTGCGAAGCATTTCCCCGATCAAGATTACGGGCAAAATAGACAAAAAGTGAAGGAATTTATGAAATATCAAAGGGATGGCCCCGAGAAAGGTCTATGGAGGCTTAAAGATGATGAAAAATTGTTAGATAACGAAGCAGTAAAAAGCCTAATAACCCCCGAGCAAATCAGTCAGGTTGAATCGATGAACCAAGGTTTACAATTTCAAGAAGATAACGAAGCATTTAATTTTGATTCCAAACTAAAATCCTTGGAAGAGAATTTGCTATTGTGGAACATTACAAAAAATTTCATAAATTCTACACAAATGCGGGCTATGATCCAGATACATGGTGTAGGTGACCCAACAGGCTGCGGAGAAGGGTTCTCATTTCTAAAAACGTCAATGAAAGGTGGGTTTGTTAAATCTGGTTCACCTCCTGGTAATAACAATGGTGCAAACAAAAAAGGTACCACTACACATAGCTATAACGTGGCTCAACAGCAAAAGGCCTACGATGAAGAGATTGCCAAGACCTGGTATACGCACACAAAATCGTTGAGTATAAGCAACCCTTTTGAGGAGATGAACAATCCTGATGAGATAAATCAGACTAATAAGCATGTTAAGACAGAGAGAGATGATAAGAAAATTTTGAAAATAGTAAGGAAGAAGAGAGATGAAAACGGTATCATTCAAAGGCAAACAATTTTCATAAGAGACCCTAGAGTCATTCAGGGATACATGAAAATCAAAGAGCAGGATAGGGAAGACGTTAACAAACTATTGGAAGAAGATACGTCAAAGATAAACAATATAGAAGAACTAGAGAAACAGAAAAAACTATTGCAATTAGAACTAGCTAATCTGGAAAAATCGCAGCAGCGTAGAGCAGCAAGACAGAATTCGAAGAAAAACAGTGGTGCCACGAAGACAGAAAACTCTGTGGATAATGGTAGCGACTTTCCGGGCATGGCTGATGGTAAAACAACGAGAAATAAAAGCAAAAACACAACGAGAAGATGCGCTACATGTGGACAAATTGGCCACATTAGAACAAATAAATCATGCCCAATGTATAGTAGTAAAGATGACCCTGTTTCACCAAAATAGGTCATTTTATTGATATATTGCTTGAACATAATCTCTGTAAAGCTTTTGGTATGATGTAACAATAATGACACGTTTGTACACCATGTTCCTGAACACTGACAACAACATACGAAGATTGATGGTTAAGTGGTGAATTTGAATTATTAAAGGTATCACACTAATAAGTCTTTTTAGGATAGAAAAGAGGTTATTTGTAAGAGTCTTCTATTGATTATATTGGTTCACTAAAAAAGCTTCCGTTTCATCCTCTTAGTACTCCAATACTGCCCGCGAGAGATATTCCAACTTTAAGTACAAACAGATGGCACATTAATCTTAATAAAGTGTGAAAATTATAGTTTATAGTATGGTTAAAGATCACATAATTAAAGTAATTCGTTACTGAAATAAGAGATTCAAGTAATTACACGCGGTTTTTCTTTCATCACTTGGGAGCCTCTCTTTACTTCAATGAATTTGTGACGCACACAAAAGCATGAAACAGTCACTGATCCTTAAAGTGTTAGGAATATTCAAAATAGAAGTTATTTGAAGTAAAATCTGAAAGTTCTGAAATCGCAAGTAAACAAAAAATGGTACATATCGAAAGCTCAGAGAAGGCTGAAATGATTGATCACTTATCAAGAGTAAATTTACGCTCTTCCTCCTTAACCGCCCCAATTCTCGAAGCGGTTCAAGAAGCTGAGCCTTTTGAAGAAGCTACTTTTTCTAACTTGCAAAAGATACACCCTTTAACAGAAAACTCAACCTGTAACGGCTATGCTCTATATGATGCAGATGGAAATTTGAAACCCATGAAAGATACATTTGGTAATAATATATCTGCACCCGACAATTCGAATCCAACAAGAGCAAGAGACGAAAGACCATTGGACACCATACGCGGATTTGAGTATTCCATTACAAAAGACCCTTACTGGTTGCAAGAACTGGAAACAGTTAAGTTTGGGTTTACAGCCAGACCCGGATTTTCTTCCATTAATCGAGACTCGCAGGCTTCAGTAAATTTACCTCAACTGGAAGAGAAAGTTACAGAAAATCAAAAAAAAGTAAAGAAAAATCATATAAGATGGGTTTCTCGGTTACTTTGTGGGTGAATTACATAAATAATATGAAAAATAGTTAAATGAACTCTTGATGTTTAAATTCATATGTCCTTATTTTAATTTCAATGTACCCTGTCCGGGCACGTAGAAAAACAGATTTAAAAATTTTCATGCTCATCTCATCGCTTTGAATAACATCCATCCACATATACTATTGCAGCCAATTTTAAAACATATATCATTGAGATAGGCATAACTGAGGAAAGCATGTCGAAACTACAAAGGAAAAGAAGTAAGGCTCTTGGGTCATCCCTAGATATGTCCCAGATAATGGATGCGGGCGCAAACAAAATTAAAAGAAGGATAAGAGATTTAGAAAGATTACTGAAGAAGAAGAAGGATATATTGCCCTCCACTGTGATAATCGAAAAAGAAAGAAATCTGCAAGCTTTACGGTTAGAATTGCAGAATAACGAACTTAAGAATAAAATCAAGGCCAATGCAAGAAAATATCATATGGTGAGATTTTTTGAAAAGAAAAAAGGATTGAGAAAATACCACAAATTATTGAAGAAAATAAATGAATCTGAGACAGAAGATAAGGATCTACAAGAAAAATTGAGAACCACTAAAATAGAATTATGTTATGTGATAAATTTTCCGAAAACTGAGAAGTACATTGCATTATATCCAAATGATACACCATCTACAGACCCGAAGGGTGTAGAATTGACGAATATCAGAAGAGAACAATTCTTAAAGTTAGTGGCTGAAAAAATGGATGCAAACGCACTACAGGTATCATTTGAAGAAATTTTGAAGGGGAAGAAATTGGATGAAGATTCCATCGGATTAACGTTATCACCCGAAAAAGACCATGAAGATGAATCACATGAATCATCTAAAAAGGACAGAAAAGAACTAGAACAAGTTGAGGGACAGGATGAAAAAGATGACTTTTTTGAATAAAAATGTAATATGTTTATGTACAGAATATATACTAGGATGTACATTAGGTACAAATTTGCTTTCATCTCTAACAAAAAGATCCTTATTTGTTTATTTTCCCTAAGACATCAATTTGTGGCTCAAATCATAACGCAATCCTAAAGCGTCATTAATAAGGGCAAACTGCAATTTCTCTCCACGAATTTCTTCAGGAATGAACAAATCACAATGTATGATCACTTCTTTATTCATTTGCTTAGGTTGACATCTTTTGATCATTAACAGTTCGTCACCCTTGTATCCAATTAAGAACCACAATTCTTTTTGCATTTTAGGGAATTTGTTGCAGTATACTTCAAACCCTTTATTATGCATATTAGAAGAGTGCTTGCTGTAAAATGTCAACACACTATTATCTTCTTGTTCTTTAAACTCAATACTATCTAAAACTGGCAATCTTTGACAAACGCTAACGAACTTTTTCTTTATATTTTCGTCTTCTATTATTCCTGAGGTTAACTGATTAAAAGTACTCATCAATTTCTTATAGCCAAGTCTTCCTATTTCCTCCAAGGTCAACAGCTTTTTCTTTTTTTTCTGCGACGATACTTCCATGAAACCTTGCTCGTTGAAAGAGTAATCTTTAATTCTTTTCAATTGTAATCCAGGAAGTACAGTGACAGGATCGTCTTCATACCAATACCCTTGTTTGATGCATTGCATCATTTTTATCATAGTCAAAACTGTACGAAAGTATCCGAGTTCACTAGCAACATCAATATAAGCCTGTAGAATACGTAGAGATTGATCCAAAACTGATACTGTATCCTGGATGTAGTCCGCAATCGGTAAATCCACACGGCTTAAATGGGCCTGCAATAATAAAAATGTCTTTACATGTGGATCCCACATTGGTAATTCGAATTCATCGGTGAATGTACTTTCAACAGAGTATCTTAATTGCTGTGACATTTCCTCATTCATGATAATTTCACCACCTCTTACAGGTAATTCATTATATTCAATAGCCAATGATAACCATCTCATTATTTCTTGGAAAGTCGCGTGGTCATGTATCTGTTTCAATAATTGGCGTATTGTTAGATGTGAAATATAGTAGTATGATGATATGCTTAAGAACGGCGTAGCAACAATGTCATTTCCATGTAATGAAACGCATTGAGATTCTTGCAAATTCTCCAATGTACTGTCTATCAAAGAGCTTAAGTGTTCACTGACACCTGCAGTACTAGTATCATCCTCAATACCATAATACGTTGGATTATGGTGCGCTCTACGGAACAAAAATGTCCAGCTCAAAAAATCCAAGGCTTCTTGTTTATTGGTGATACTACCTGATGTTATTTCTGCACCTAAATGATCATCTAGTACTTTATGCAAAGAAGATTCAACAGGAAAACCAACGTTCAAAAAATGCTTATAAAACATTTTCTTGGATTCTTTTGTATAAACTATAGCAGTACCTGTAGTGTCATAAGCTGGTCTACCAGCTCTTCCCATCATTTGCAGAATATCTGTTAAATCCATGTCTCTATATCCTTCAATCTTTGCATCAAAAAATTGTGTACCCTTAATGATAACCAAATGGGCAGGTAAGTTAACACCCCACGCTAAGGTTGATGTAGCTATAAGAATCTGAATCTTGTTTTTCTGAAACAACTGATGAGAAATAGAGCGATCCTTTTGCACTAAACCAGCATGATGTAATCCAATACCAAACTGTAGTGATAACTTCAGAGTGTCATCGGTAATTTGTGATAAGTAATACTGCAATTCTTCCTCATCATTTATATTCAAAAATCTACGTGGATTATCTTCCATCCCACATAAATGAATCAAGTCTAAAGCTGTCAGCCTAGTTTGTCTACGCGATGCAACAAAGATCAAGGCTGGTTTATCTGGTGAGTGTTGTTTGATGGCCATGAACACAGGCTTATTCATTGTTTTCATCAAGGGACAGAATGCCAAGTTATCTGGAAATCCATCGATATACATCTTCAGTGGGACCGGACGAACGCTTGACGGAAAATTATACAGCCCATGATCTTTAACTCCTAACCAGCCAGCCATATCGTAGGCGTTAGATACAGCCGTTGACATACCGAGCAGTCTAACAGGTTGCTTCGTTTGAGAGGAAATGTAATTCATACGACTAACAATCATTTCCAAGATAGGACCACGATCACTTGCTAACAAATGAATTTCATCCATAATAATCAAAGACACATCTTGTACAAATTTACGAGTTTGCCAGTTACGAGAGATACCATCAAACTTTTCTGGTGTTGTAATAACAATGGTGGCATCGTGCACGTCTTTTGGGTCAGGTAGAGAATCACCAGTCAATTCTACAACTTTATCTCCAGTCACTGGTGTAATTTTTTTTCTCCAGTCATCAACCCTTTCACGCACCAACGCTTTCATTGGTGCTATATAAACAATTTTTTTTCCAGGAAATGTTTTGAAGGCATGCCATATAGCTAATTCTGCCACAATCGTTTTACCGGAACCTGTAGGCGACCCAATAAATGCATTTTCGTTGGTATTGTAAAGGGTATAGAATGTCATCGTCTGCATGGGATTGAAATATTTGAAAGGATAAATCGACTCAATTAAAGGATTTTGAAGCGCTGATGTAGGTAAGGGACGCAACTTTAACAATTTAGTTTGTAACGTCTCATTAAATGGTCTGATTAAATGTTGAAAAGAGATAGCATGGGTCGACTCACAACCAATCCAAGTATCTGACAAGATTTTCACAATAACCTGTGGTGGTAACGGATCAGACAACGGGATCATGAAGTCCATTTCATGTTCGTTATTTAACTGCCTCCTATTCAAGATAAACTTTTCAAAATGGAGGATTTGCGACTTGTCTGATTCTTCAACAAAGACCCAAAAGAACTGTACATCACCATGGATCCGTGAGTCCCATACGAAGTTGGGTTCTAATTTGACATGTATCCTCATCACATTTGTTGTAATGGGAAAAATCTCAGCTTCAATATTAATCTTTGGGAATCGGCTTAATATTTTATGCAGCTTAGATCCCGCCTTCTTATTATGCACCAACTCTCCGAGTTCTTCTGGCTCTAATTCCAAAAGGTGTTCAATGGAAGGTTTAGTATCCCTAATACGTCTGACAATATTTTCAGGCAAATCAAACTGACACAGAGGATGGTCAAAAGCCCAGAGCCTCCTCTCAATGGATTTGCAAATGTTTAGCATAACATTTGAAAATTTGCCCCATCTTCTGTTAACACCTATCAAAAACAAGGCTCTACAAATCCTTACAGAATTTTGGGCAACATAATTTGAATCCGATGATAGAGCTGAGTCAAAAATTCTACTCTGAGAGATATATGCCTGCAATAACACGTTTGATTTACCTTGAGGAGTATCAATCTGGCTGCCAATCTGGCACTCAACAGATTCTTCAGACAGTCTGGCCAATTCCTTCGATTCTTCTTCTCTGAACTTTATACCGTCGAATTCGCTGCTCATACTGATCATAGTTAATACATCAGCTTCGGTGGCCCTGGGGTCACACATTTGATTAAATATCTCGACAGACTCGTTTAAAAGATAAAAGTCCGAGGACACTCTGCCCAAGTCTTTTGAAATAAAATGCATTGACATTTCGTCAAAGACAATCATTTGAAGAGCGTGCAATCGCCTAGCGGCCACTGTAATCATTTTCCTTCTCCGTTCATATAGTTGCGGGTCATTTGCAATTTCCTCCCAATCAATACCGTAAGTAAACGGATTCTTTCTCATACGAACAAACATGTATGTGTAGCCGAGCCACTCAATTGCTTCATCTACGTTCGTCACACTTCCTAGCGAAATTTCTGCATTAAGGTTATCTACCAGTTTGGAGCCAAATCTAGATTCAATGGGATGTTGCTGCGTAATTAAAGAAACGTAATGGTCCAAGCGATCACTAGAAGTGCATAAAATACCTGTACCATTTGCGGAACCAAAACCAGGTCTACCACCCCTACCAAAAATTTGAATAACATCGGAAATTCCTAGATCTATGAATCCACCTTTCTTGGCATCATAAACTTGTGTACCTTTAATAATAACACAGTCCGCTGGTAAATTGACACCCCATGCCAACGTTGCAGTGCAGCATAGAACTTTAATAGCACCATCTTTGAACATTTTTTCAGTGAGGTTTCTATCCGAACGAGCCATACCCGCATGGTGAATGCCAAACCCAAATTGAAAAATCTCTTTCATGTCCTTGTCTCTGTTCTTTACTAGTTGTCTAGAATACTTATCTTTTGCTATGGGATCAGGTGCAAAAAAGTCAACCTCATGATTAGCTTCCGCTAGTTTGATAAATCCTCTTGCACTTTTGACGGTTTCTTTTCTTGAATGTACAAATACCATTACCTGGTATCCTCTTTGAATCATTTCACTTAGTTTATCATAAGCTACTTTATCAATATTTTCTTTGCTTTGCTTACTACCTGCTTTTCCTCTACATCCTAAAAGTTGTTGCTCTAGAGGTTTTGGGCGGAATGATTGATCAAAGTAAAACATACCAATTTGTCTATTTACCCCCAAAAAATCTGCCACATCCATGAAATTGGGTAGTGTGGCAGATAGACCGATGATACGAATCATTGATTGAGAACTCTCAACTTGCCTCAAGGTACGCGCTACTAAAGTCTCGATGACTGAACCTCTATCTTCGTGTAGTAAATGAACCTCATCAATAATGAGCAGCTTTACTTTTGAAACCAAGTCGTTATCACCGTTAGCTTTACGAGTCACAACATCCCATTTCTCAGGTGTTGTAACAATTACTTGAGTGGCTAAAATCTCGGACTTTGTTAGTTGCATATCACCTGTTAACTCCCTTACTTGAATATTAAAGGGCGCTAATTTCTTACTAAACTTGTCGACAATTTCAGCAGCCAGTGCTTTCAAAGGGGCCACATAGATAACTTTGAAATCGTCGTACTGTATATCAACCTCATTTTCCCCATTAATTACGGAGAATTGTTTTATCGTGTTTATTACTGTAAGTAGTGCAATGTCTGTTTTACCTGCACCAGTAGGTGCACAAATCAACATGTTTTCGTTTGTTTTATAAGCTACCTGGTACACCAGAGACTGTATTTGATTCAAAGTTTCATAGGGAAATACGGTCTTACAGAAATGATCTAAATCCTCTATCCTCAATAATTTTGTATACAAGTAATTTTTCGTAGAATCCTGGTCTGCCGCTGGAATTATAATCTCTTCATGGGTTTGATACGACATCCTCGTTGTGCCTACTGGCAAAGAGAATTTTTGGCCGGCAAAAGCCATAGCGGTAGTTGACCCTGCTTCATATTTTCTGAATACATGTGGGTACTTAATTATTTTTGCGGCTGGATTTAATTTTTGATTCCTGGCATTCTCTGCATTTTGTAAAACCTGATTTCTTATGTCTTGTTGAGTCAGATAATCTGGTGTTGATTTCACAGAATTTGTGATCAACAAAATCGTCGTTTCTATTGGTGTGGCAACAATCATCCTTCTATGCTGAAGTAACAAAGAAACAAGGTCTATATTTCCTGTCCCTAAAAAATCCAACAGCTCCTTCTCTAACTCTTGCTTTTCATGCTTATAAACCATTTGCAACGCTGTTTCCAATAGGACATTGCTGCTCAGTGTCGTGGCAGCTTTATCGATTAGGTTCCCAATTTTTTTATAAACTGCTACTGCGTTCTCTTTCTTATATGAGTCAATTACAGATTGCAGTTGGACGAATGAAATATTTTGAAATTCATCGAATATATCATCCCAACCATTTCTGTCCTGCGAGAGGACTGTCAGCTCCGACTTCTGATTTTTGTCACCGTCATTAACCTTCTTTAGCTCATTATTGAAATTTGGTGAACATATTTTCGATCTATCCAACTGAAACGTCTGGGATGCGTTAATCATAGATTGCATTGCAATCATAAACGATTTCGACGAATCTGAAGAGTATGCAGTCGACATCTTAAACTAAGTATTGGTGGCCTGAGCTTTTTTATTTCAATGACCTTAGAAGTTTTCTAAATAGTAACAGTTCCACTATATAATCTTACCCATACATAGCGCTAAAACTTTGGTAGTTACCCGAAGTAAATATTACAAGAATATCAACTAAAGGAGAGTTAGTAACTTGGAGTGCAACATATGATCCATATAAGATGTAAGAACTAATCCCTTTTCTCTCAAAAGAAGATACACACTCATACGTATAACCTATTCGGCCGTAACTATATACATTAATTATAGGTTGCTTATTCAGATAGAAATTTCATTATTTTACCAACAGTGTCCGTTTTGTCCCATGCAGATCTACTTTTCCATATTATTTTTGCGACAGACGAATGGACATCTTCTAACTGTGAGACCGTAAAGTTTTGACAGTATTCAATTAGGCATGTAGAAACTTTTTCTATTTGTTCGGAGGTCAAAAAAACTTCCCTGTCGTCTTTGTTACTTTGTTCTGACTCTATAGCATGTTTTGGTATCGAACTAGGTTCACTTTCTTTTTCACCTTTATATGTAGCATCCGATGCACCAGCTGAAGTTCTATTTATTGGCGAAACTTCTCTCATTTGCTTCGTATTGTCTACCTTAATCGCTGTTTCACTGGATTTTTCTTCAACATGCGATTGTAAGGGAGAATCACTCTCCCTCTGTTGCTTTCCAGATCTTTTATTATCATTAGTAGGTGCACCTGGTGTGCAGGTAGACTGGATCAATTCTGTTGAAAGTTCTCTGTGCGCAACACTATCCTTCGAAGTAAGTGGTTCTTCCGTACTTATTGGGGAAGAAACTAAAACAGGTTCCTGATATTTGTATATGTCAGTATCGATTGGCTGAGGGACCTTACTATTGCTAATAATTGAAGCTGTGTCAGCAGCAGCCTGGAGTTGTAGCTGCAGTTGGCTACCAGCAGCTACACCAACTTCGTTAACTTCGTTTTTCTTTGACCCAGGTTCCTCTGGTATAATCTCTTGTATTCCTTGTGAGGCCTCTAATTCAACTACAGTTTTTTTTTCTTCATCCTGCAAAAAAAGTTCCTGTCTTTCTAAATCTCTTTGGCGAGTAGCTTTACATTCCTGGATAAAATCTGGAGTAGAAATTTCTTCAATACCCATTTGTGCATTGGCAAACATCTCTGATGCTTTAATTACACGTTCTCTGTCGCCAATGGTATTGGCATCCCTGTATATTAGTTCAATGTCTTTCAAAAACTGCTTTGGTTCTGAATAATAACCATTCCATAGTCTCTCTTCAACGATATCCAGATCCATGTTAAAAAACTTTCGCCCTGTGGAAACCTCCAAAATCATGTTCTTATCCTTTATGTAAGCAGGTTGCCAATTCGGATCGTTGTTCGTTTCTGGTTCAAATAAATGAACCAGGAAGGCATCGTCAATAGGTGGTTTTCTAAATCTCTTGTACCTGTTTTTGAAAAGATCCATCAACCCCGAAAGTTTTATTTTCAACACGTTTTTTAACCTCATATCCTGATGTTGAAATGACTTCAATTTCCTTCTTAGAAGCTCTTTCTTAGATAATGGCTCACCATTTTCATCATAATTGGTTGAAGTTGCGTTTGAAGTTACTTTCTGTAACTCAGGTAGAGGCTTGACTCTTCTTTTCTTCATGGGAATATTGCTTGGCTTTGTTTTTAATAGCTCTATTAAATTTGAAAAGTACTCTGTTATATTTGCTACGGATGGTTTGTGCAGTTGAAATATATTCTTATCAAAAGCAAAATCCGACAAAACACCGTTCCTAACTTCAGATATATCGAGATCTTCAGCCAGACATAACAAAATGATTTTCTCGTTACTTCGTAAAGATCTAAACAAGCCTGACAAGACTAGAATACCATTTTCTGGGATAGTATTCATCCAAATATCTAAATTAGGAATGAATACAACTGAAGGTTGTCTTTTCTTTGCTTCCATAAAACATTGTACCACGGCAGCTTCAATAGTCCTAGAACTCTCTGATACTAAAGAAGCCAGATCCAGATTTTGGACGTTGAAGCCTTCTAAGTGATTTAAAATCGCAGCTCCCACATATTGTTGACCATTTCCCTTAGGTCCGTTTATTAATAACCGAGGCTTACATATTTGTGATTCCACCATCGACTCAAAAAACTCGTATGACCTGAAAAAGGACGTATCCTCACTTTCTTTATATTTGTTTTCCTCTTCTTCTATTCCACTAAAATCTTCATAATCAATAAAATCTTGAAGCAGCGATGAATTTCTCTGTAAATCTGCCTCGTTCACGTTCAGCATATAGTTCAGCTTTTTCTTTAAACTATTGACTTGATCCAATAGCAAAGGTTTGATTAGTTCAGGTAGAGGCTGAGGAGAGCTGCCAGTCGATCTCGCAGAGGATGGAACAATCTTTTTCAAAGCTAACATGAAATCGCTAACTTTAACTTTTATCTTGGAAGGATCTACCAAAAGTTTATCATTAGATCTATAAATTTGGGGGAAACTTCTTTGTATACTTATCAGCGCAGCTTCAGTGCACAAAGACCTCAGGTCTGCACCACCATAACCTTTAGTCAAGAATGCTAATTTCTCAATGAAGTTTGTGGACAGTGGTACACTCCATCTTCTGGTTTGAATTTGCAAGATTTTAGAACGTGCTTTAACATCAGGCAACGGAAAGTAAAATTCTCTATCAAATCGACCCGGCCTTCTTAAAGCGGGATCCACTGCATCAGGCCGATTGGTGGCACCAATGACAATTACTTGGCCTCTGTTGTCCATACCATCCATCAGCGCTAACAATGTGGACACAATACTAGCATGAATTTGTTCTTGTTTGGAGCTTCTCACAGGCGCTAATCCGTCGATTTCATCAAAAAAAATTATTGAAGGTTGATGTTTCTTGGCTTCTTCAAATAATAAACGAAGTTGTCTTTCAGCTTCGCCAACCCATTTGGATAGGATATCTGCGCCTTTGCGCATAAAGAATGTGATCTTTCTTTCGTCAGAGGAGCAACTTGCTGCTAACGCTCTGGCCATTAGTGTTTTACCAGTGCCTGGAGGGCCATGGAAAAGAACACCTCGCGGAGGTGTGATATTAAAATTTTGGTATAATTCCGGGTATAATAGCGGTAAGGCCACCATTTCCTTCAATTGGTCAATATAGTTGTCTAGACCGCCTACATCGTCAAAATCTATATTCATGTCAACACCTAATGGATCCAGATCTGCAATTTCTGGTTTTTTCTTCTTCTTTTTTGAAGTGTCCTCTTTTTTTACTTTAGGTGTAACACCAAGGGGTAGTATTTCATCATCAGAAGAATCAGAATCCAGTATTAATTTATTGTTGGTATTATTATTGAATGCAGATGGCACTTGATTGTAAAAGTTCGTATTCCTACCAAAAATTGTAGTAACGTCATTACCACCAAACGGTCCCCCTGTGGGAAAAAGCCTCCTTGTTGGACCAGAATTCTGGCTAGCATTCCATCCACCGCGACCACGTCGTGCGGGCGATGGGTTATGGAAGGAAAGTGCATTATTATTCTTGTCCATAAATTCCTCTGCGCTGGTGGCGGTTAGTGGCGGTGGTAATTTATAATTTACTGGTTTAGTCCTTTCACGAAGAAATCTTTTCTCCTTTATAGGACTATCCTCCTGTAATTCCCTAATCTCATCCGCCAATGTTAACGCCTCATTCCTATTATTTTCATACTCGCCATCATTTTCTTCGTTTGAAGTACGTGTATGCCTAGTCCGACTTCTTAAAGTTCTTACTGGCGGAGGGGTTTCCGGGTGACGTGAGGATCTTGTCCTTCGAGAATTTGCCCTTTTCAAACGTTTTGCAGAGTGGCTTATTCTATTTTCTTCTTCGTCTTCCTCATCGTATTCTTCATCATCATCAGGGTCTGGCACTATGAATTTTCTATCAGCCGCTCTGCGCCGGCGGTTATTATCTCTTGAGTCTTCATCCAAGTATTCATCCTCAAATTCGTCCGCCTCCTCTTCCTCTTCATCGTCCTCAACATCTTCTTCATGAAAACTTTCGTCATCCTCATCAGGATCATGAGCTCTTTTCTTTCTCAGATTTCTTTCATTAGGAATCTCCTTATTTATTCTGATGTTTTTATGCGGTAATACTACATCATCGTCATCTTCATCATCATCTTCTTCTTTTTTGTCTTTATGGGTGCGCCCATCATTTCCATCACTAGCAACCTCAACGGGCATCTTCTCTTTGATCTCACTCTGATTGTTATCCATAACCTGGTCGTCTTCCAAAAAATCAAACACTTTTTCAATTTCTGCGTAGTTTATTTTTCTAAGAGAACGAGACGTCGTATGGATTATGCCATTTTCATCTTTAATTTGTGTTTCATAGCCGATCTTTGCGCTGTTTGTATCTTCAACATCACTACCGCGTCTATTCCTTAAATTTCGTGTCATGTTCCTTTTATACTACCTGTGACTAAATGGTGAGAAGAAGGAAATAGACCGTCGAAACTTCCTTTTATGAATGTTGGAAAAAACAATTGATGATACGGGGTGGGCAAGATCCTTCAGACGTTGTGTTTTATTCCATAGGGCCCACACAGTTTCTGCTCCTTTTCGTCTCAATATTAGTCTTTTGCTACCACTTCGTTCTTTTTCGCACACATGGCCGTACAAAATAACAGGACCATACGTGCTCAGTGATAATAGTTAATACACATAAAAAAAAATATCAGCGGCTAATATCTCAGTATGTCCAGCTGAAATCAACAAAATCATACACGTAAGTAGATAGGACTATCTGGTGGCCATAACCACCTTCTCAAAACACTTTCAGGTTACGGAATTGCACTCAAATAGACACAATGAAAGCATGCTTGATTTGGCACGCCCCTCTCATTTTCTCCTATCTGCTTATCTGATTCTCTCCCATCACAAGAGTGCTTTCTCCATGGTTTAATCACCTCTTTCCATTTATTTTTCTCTTTCCCTTTTTCATATAGGGAAAAGAACAAAATATACGATTATATCATGTTTTACGGAATAGCCTTCGCCTCTTTCTTTTAATAGTGTCACTTTCACCAAGGGAATAAGAGCTTCAAGTCAAGAACTAAATAGGGTCAATAATACTCATAAAGTAAGTATAAGCAATAGCATTATGTCTAGAGTCCCATATGACGATGAACTGCCGAGCTATGAGGAGGTGATCAAAGAAGAGGAGAGATTGCAAGGCCAACCACCACGACCACCAAGACCAGTATCCAGCGCAGCTCAGAGGCCCCAACAAAGGCCCTCTACCATACCATCAGCTTCTTCATCTCATACGCATGGTCGTGTTCATTCTTCGAGTTCCCATGTACGCCCTCCACCGAAACCACAGCAGAATCCAAGCTTGCCATGGACATACCCTTCTGGGTTTTACTGTTCCAAGTGTGGAAATACCGGCTACAAAATGAAGAATGGACGATCTTGCAAATCGTGTTGGAGAAAGTTTGCACCTCAAAACAATACTGTTGCTGCACCAACATACTATACAAACTACACAATGCCCGTATATACCAGCGCATGGCGGGGTAACAGGCCATTGTGCGTTCAACCAGGGGACCCACGCCTTGGCGGTATCCTATGTGGTGAATGTAGAGGGTCCGGGCGTACCAGGTTCCTATTAGATGAAGATATATGTCCTCTGTGCCACGGTGTAGGCAGAATTATTGCCCAACCTCAACGCTATTAGAGCATGATAAATGGGATCTGGATGACCCGGTACGGCCTCAGCAGGAAAACTGTGTCGTTCGCCGAAAATGAAAAAGACCGAAGAACTGTGTGAAGAAAAGCGTTACAGCTCCTAACTATCAAACATGTCTAAATACTTATCACATAATCGAACTGATTTACCTCTCTTCAACTCCTTGCATTTATTTGTACCGCGCTAATCTTTTTATTGACACGGTATCCGTTCATAACATACTGTACAAGCTCATCTTTAGTCGTGAGTGTGTGTGCGCGTGACTCATTCTTTCGTAAAAGCAACACTTTTAATCATTCCAAAATGCACAATATTCAACTAGTCCAAGAAATAGAGAGACATGAAACCCCGTTAAACATTAGACCCACCTCTCCATATACTTTAAACCCCCCAGTCGAGAGAGATGGCTTTTCTTGGCCAAGTGTGGGAACAAGACAACGTGCTGAGGAAACTGAAGAAGAGGAAAAGGAGCGAATTCAACGTATTTCAGGCGCAATTAAGACTATTCTGACCGAACTAGGGGAAGATGTCAATAGAGAAGGTTTACTAGATACCCCACAAAGATATGCTAAGGCCATGCTTTATTTCACTAAAGGTTATCAAACGAACATTATGGATGATGTTATAAAAAATGCGGTCTTTGAAGAAGACCACGATGAAATGGTCATTGTTCGTGATATTGAAATTTACTCATTATGTGAGCACCATTTGGTGCCCTTCTTCGGGAAAGTTCATATTGGTTATATACCAAACAAGAAAGTCATTGGGTTAAGTAAGTTGGCGAGACTGGCAGAAATGTATGCAAGAAGACTCCAAGTTCAAGAAAGACTTACAAAGCAAATTGCAATGGCGTTAAGTGATATTCTGAAACCATTAGGTGTTGCCGTTGTTATGGAAGCTTCTCATATGTGCATGGTTTCAAGAGGCATTCAAAAAACGGGATCTTCCACTGTAACTTCTTGTATGCTTGGAGGGTTTAGGGCACATAAGACAAGGGAAGAATTTTTAACCCTTTTGGGAAGAAAAAGTATTTGAAGGGAACCTGAGTAGAATTCGCAGTATATCATGTATGTATTAACTAAATGAATAGAGATATACAGAAAGAACTTTGTTCGAGCGATCTTCATTGTAAGACGATGAGCGATTAAGCTTTTTTTTCTAACAATTTTTAGTATATGTCCAGTTCTATTTTCAGTACAGAATTGCACTAAGCGGCTCATATGTACGCAATAGAAGTGATGAAATTAGTAAGCAGATAAATATAATTACGCCATTGTTATAGAGGTAATTTATAAAACATTCAGGTGTTTAATCCCTGCATGAGATAACTTTTCCTGAGTAATTTCCAACTCCGGAATAGGCAACCCATAGCTGACAGTTTCCGAATCCGGTTGGTTTGCATCTCTTTCCACGTGAATACTGGTAAATAACCCTCCAGATGTTACTGGATAAGAGTTGAACTGGTCATCATTTTCCAAAGTCTCTAGCTTATGTTGTTTTGTGATGACACCTGGAATGACAATATCACCGACCTTTATTCCCAAGTCTTTACTCAATTGAGGGTTTTTCAGCACGTTTTCCACAGGTATAATATCTGACCAGTTTCTTTTGTTCATGAAACACGAATCTTTACGCTTATGTGTTCCATCCACTTCCTTAGTAAAAATTGGTAGTGCGTCTTCATCTGTCTCTGCATCGAAATGATGTAAGCGGCATCTTTTTTGCAATAAGGTGGCCATTGCATCGGGTGGTGGGGTGTTTACAATGGCACTCGCAATGATATTGAACATCAACCTCACATCTTTAGTTGGTTGTTCGATAATTCTGGCGTTTTCCTTTTCCTTCTCCTCAGACATGATAAGGTGGTGTCTATGAGTTTTTGCCCTGAATCTTCCAACGGATGCTAAATGTACGTCGCCTGATAAGATCGTAATTCTAACCCCATATTTAGCTCCGATGTCTTGCAATTTCATTACTAAGTAGTTTCTTTCTTTTTTATGGTGTCTTGCGCACCAATGGTCATTTAGGTCATCTAAGAGTTCTACATCCCCATTAAATTCGTTAACAAAGCCACTAGCAAATATCCCCTTTCTGGATAGATATTTTATTGGAGCCAATAGCTTTGAGGTGAAAAGCCATTCTAACCACACCAACCTTGGGTATGCAATAGGAATACCTAGCATTACCAATAAATGACCACCCTTTAAATATTTTACTTCGTTCTCAACACGCTCCCAGATTAAAGAATAACTCCTCCCTGATAAAATCTCGTGTAGCCTCCTTTCGGTCCTACAATCCAAACCCAACATCGCCATTTTCGGACCCAACCAAGAAAATATCGAGTGGGACCTTTCACCGATGTAGGCACTTCCCTTCTCGTCACCTAATATCCATTGTTTGCTTTGTAGATATGCATAATCATCGCCGTCTTGCTTGGAAGCACTAACATGATGCTGGAAAAGCATATAGTATCTATAAGCCATTCTTCCCACTGTCATGAAATTCTCAGTCTTCATAAAGGAATCGTTGTAGGAGCCATAACCATCAATAATATCATGGTCGTCCCAGATATTGATGGCTGGAATACAAGCCAAGGATTTTACAAAGCATTTTTGAGTTGTCTTAGACTTTGGGGTGGAACCGTACCAGTGACCATAACCATACCAGTTTAAATAGTGTTCTAAGTAAAACTCTCTGATTTGCTCTTTGGTTTCTTCAGTAGTCCGAGTGTTATACTTCTTGATAGGATCCTTTGTATTCAACCAATCATTGAAATTAGGTGCGTGAAGTTTGATATTATCAGAGTAAATTTGGTCACCACCACCGAGAATGGCATGGTAATGGACGTGTTGATGCTTTTTAAGAACATCATACCATAAACAACCCTTGAATTTGGATGTGTCTACACTCAATGAGAACCCGTTACATGAATAGGAAATAACGTTGGAGTTTTGAGTGAAAGAGGGTATGAAGAACCTATAATGTGGTTCCATCGTGCCATCAACGGCATACTTCACCATTTGCTCATAGTTTGACATCGGTAATTTAATCTCGTATCTGTAAAACCATATATCGTCACCCTTCAAATCGTCCTTACGGATAAGTTTACATTCGAACGATGCCCCGTTGATTTCAATGTTTTCATCATCAGAGGGCAATGAGGGGCCGAGTTGATAGGTGATTTTTGGAGCATTGTCATTACCTCTGACTATCATCAAAATAGACCCTTCGTAAGTCTTTTCTTCAAAATCCATATTAATCAGTCTCAATATGGGCCCGCAAATCACACCAGATTTTGGAATCGGCGATGTTTCGGAACAGTCATCACAACCATCGACATCGTCTTTATAAAGAACCTCTGGGTTCCAGTTGTCGAACCAGTTTGTAGTATCCATAGTAAAAGTTGTACTTATATCAATTGACCACTTTCAACCTGCTGAACCAAGAAATCTTTTTGAATTTCTTTAAGAATATGAATCTCCTCACCGTACCTCCTGCAGTTACTTTTACTTCTTGTCAATGGACCCTTCGCAATGCAGCCGTGCCGATAAAATTATCATCTTGCTATTACCCGACATTTGGATTGTCATTTTTTTATACTCCCGAGAGGAAAGAAGAAAAATAATACACTCAACTTGGAAACCTTTTCGGTTAGTGGTGATGATTGACTTTAAACACAACATTAAACAGTCCTATAATTGAACAAACACTACGCACATCCACTCAGCTATAATAAGGGTGATTCTACAAACGGCAGAAAAGTGAAATATGGTAGGAATGCTGAAATACTAGTAGCCACAAGCGAGAAAAAAAGTACTTCCGTAAGGGATTAAAAGTACACCGGCGATCGATAATTTAGCGTAATACTATACTATTTTGGAACCTTTAAACTTAAATACTGTTTAAAACGTTCAGTTCAACGATAATGGTATATTTTGATGACGTGATAACTTTCTATACTCACGCTCGTTAGCCGCCGAAATGATAATGCATTGCCCGGATTATCAATTGCCTCTTCTCAATATCACACTATACGAAAGATTTTGTTATGCAAAAAAAAATCTCTGAATACGCAACTTATGGAGAGGAAAGGAAGAAAAAATGATTGACAAATACTTCTTGATGTCAACAGTTGTTTGCTTGCGAGCATATATATTGGTGGAGAAATAAGTAGAAGAAAAAAAAAGAGGGGAAACTCAGAGTAAGCATGCCTTTTCAAATTTCCTTCGATAAATCTAAAAAGCATCCTGCTCATTTGCTGTTGGCAAACAATCTGAAGATTGCTCTAGCGCTCGAATTTGCAAGCAAAAATTTGAAGATTGTGGTTGACGATGATAAGGCTAATATAGAATTACGCAGCGCAAAAGAAGAATTCGTCTTGTTCGACGCCAATGCTATCTTAAGATATGCCATGGACGATTTTGAGGACCAAACTTCTGACAAGTATCAATTTGCATTGGCATCTCTGCAGAACCTGCTATACCACGTAGAACTGCCTAAACAACACGTCGAGGTTTTGACAAATAAGGCTATTGAAAACTACTTGGCCGAGCTGAAAGAACCATTAACTGCTACAGATTTGATTTTATTTGCTAACATTTATGCCCTAGATCCTTCCCTAGTTCTATCTAAGTTTCCAGAATTACCAGCTAAAGTACACAATGCTATAAAATTGGCTCAAAAACATATTCCTCGTGATTCATCTTCCTTCAAAAATACTGGTGCAGTGAAAATCCAGTCCAACTTGACTGTCAAGCCAAAGGATGCCGAAATTCTGCCCAAGCCAAACGAAAGAAACATCTTGATTACTTCGGCCCTACCTTATGTCAATAATGTTCCACATTTGGGTAATATTGTTGGAAGTGTTCTTTCAGCCGATATTTTTGCACGTTACTGTAAAGGACGTAACTACAATGCTTTGTTTATTTGTGGTACTGATGAATATGGTACTGCTACCGAAACCAAAGCTTTGGAGGAAGGTGTGACACCAAGAGAATTATGTAACAAATACCATAAAATTCACAGTGATGTTTACAAGTGGTTTCAAATTGGATTTGATTATTTTGGTAGAACTACCACCGATAAGCAAACAGAGATTGCTCAAGATATTTTCATGAAACTAAATTCGAACGGCTACCTAGAAGAACAATCTATGAAACAATTGTACTGCCCAGTCCATAACTCCTATCTGGCTGATCGTTATGTAGAGGGTGAATGTCCAAAATGTCATTATGATGATGCCCGTGGTGACCAATGTGATAAGTGTGGTACTTTATTAGACCCATTTGAACTAATTAATCCACGTTGTAAACTGGATGATGCTTCCCCAGAACCCAAATATTCCGACCATATCTTTTTGTCATTGGATAAATTAGAGACCCAGATTTCTGAATGGGTTGGAAAGTCTTCCGAAGAAGGTAACTGGTCAAAGAATTCAAAGACTATTACACAATCATGGTTAAAAGATGGTTTAAAACCACGTTGTATTACGAGAGATTTAGTTTGGGGTACACCAGTGCCTTTAGAAAAATATAAAGATAAGGTTTTGTATGTTTGGTTTGACGCCACTATTGGTTACGTTTCTATCACTGCAAACTACACTAAGGAATGGAAGCAATGGTGGAAGAATCCAGAGAATGTTTCATTGTACCAATTCATGGGTAAAGACAATGTTCCTTTCCATACTGTTGTTTTCCCTGGTTCTCAATTGGGTACAGAAGAGGACTGGACTATGTTGCACCACTTGAACACCACGGAATACTTACAATACGAAAACGGTAAGTTCTCTAAAAGTAGGGGCGTCGGTGTTTTTGGTAACAATGCTCAAGACTCAGGCATTTCTCCAAGTGTTTGGAGATACTACTTGGCATCTGTGAGACCAGAATCCAGTGATTCCCATTTCTCATGGGACGACTTCGTTGCTAGAAATAACAGTGAACTGTTGGCTAACTTGGGTAATTTTGTTAATAGGCTAATTAAGTTTGTCAATGCCAAATACAACGGTGTTGTTCCAAAATTTAACCCCAAGAAGGTTTCCAATTATGATGGTTTAGTCAAAGATATCAATGAGATATTGTCGAGTTACGTCAAAGAAATGGAACTTGGTCATGAAAGACGTGGTTTGGAAATTGCTATGTCACTAAGTGCCCGTGGTAACCAATTTTTGCAAGAAAATAAGCTAGATAATACTTTATTCTCACAATCCCCAGAAAAGTCTGATGCCGTTGTCGCAGTTGGTTTGAATATTATTTACGCCGTCAGCTCTATCATCACACCTTATATGCCAGAAATTGGTGAAAAAATAAACAAAATGTTGAATGCCCCAGCCTTGAAAATTGATGATAGATTCAATTTGGCTATCTTAGAAGGCCATAATATCAATAAGGCAGAATACTTGTTCCAACGTATCGATGAAAAGAAAATTGACGAATGGAGAGCTAAATATGGTGGTCAATAAGTGTAAAATTAGTTAGAAGCATTTTTTTTCTCGTTTGTTCTCATTTTCGTCTTTAAAGATGGTGAAAGTGTTTATCAATATATAGATTCTATTTTGATATATTACGAGTTTTAGCAACCCTCCTTGATTACTTTATTATTCCTTTTATTGGTTTATTTACTGCGAGGTGTTGAGTTGAGGGAATCTGTGGTTTCTTCTCGATGAATAACATCTTCCTTTGTATAAGTAGTATTTACTATATTAACGCTAGAAATGTAACTTATTGAGGGGAAAAAAATGAAACTAGAAATTAGATTGCCTTACACCGGATGAAATAAAAACAAGACACATGCCAAAGAAGAGGTTTCCAAAAGAAAATGGCTGCTAACCCCGATGTTGACTCTAAAGCTGTTTACTGTCGACTCCAGAAAAATGAAATTATCAACGTTATATCGAGCGAAGGTGTTGATGTAAATGATGTGACTTTTCAATGGAGCGTCATACATTTACATTTATTCCATGGGTTAAAATTTGTTACATTATTGCTTACAGTAGTACCTGTATGTATAATCTTTGGCTCTCTAAAGATTATTGTTCAACGCCAACGTAGGTTTTGCCTTGATCATGTGAATAGAATATTTTTAAGACAGAGTTCTTGGATTCTCGATGAATATATTTGTCAATACGTGCTGAATCCTTTGTTTGTCTGTTTATACCCTTCCACTTTTTCTAGTCCGACTTATGTCAAATATGAGGTTTCTATAGAGGATCAGAAATCTACAGAGAACAATATTTTTCAAGATCATCAACTAAAGGCACCTACCGTAGTGAACACCAAGTTTTACCAATATGTTATGCCAGAGGGATTTGATCCCATCACAGATCCAGTTTTAGTGTTTTATCACGGGGGTGGTTATGCCCTTAAACTGACCCCAACATCGTTGTCATTTTTGAACAATATGCGAAACGCTTTTCCTAAGATGGCTATCCTTGTTCCGGATTATACAGTTACAGCTACCGATGACCAGTCGAAGAAGTATCCACTACAAATTTTACAAAATGTGGCCGTTTTTGATTATGTTGTCAATACCATGGGGTGCAAGAACGTGACGATTATGGGAGATTCCGCTGGTGGTAACGCGGTTCTAAACATTGTTCTGTATTTAAGAAAGTGCCACAGGAAGATCTACCCAAGAAAAGTCATCGCCATAAGCCCCTGGGCCAATGCCACTTTTTTTCATGAAGGAGAAAAAGAATACATGCTACAGAAACAGGAATGGGACGGGCTATGTTTGAAGAGCCATTCGATGTTTGGGAGAATGTTTGTGGGGAGCAACTCAAACATCGATTTTACTCGTGATCCTTTTGTTAACATTGAAAAGAACTTCGATACAACAGCATGGCAAGATATTCTAAAAAGGTGCTCTGTGATGATTACCTACGGTAGTGACGAGTTATTGAGTCTTCAGAATAGGATCCTGGCAAAAAAAATGATGGAAGCTAGTGAGGGATTCGATTATTTTACCTCTGAGAATGTGCTAGTCGAACATCAAGGTTACCACACGGGACCTATATTAAACTACTCTCGTAATATGGATCGATGGACAAATATACCATCTATCGCTCGAATCCTCGAGTTTTTGCAATCCTAATCTTATCAATTCCTCGCAGACATAAACCATCTTATACATGTATAAATATGTATGTGAATATATAGCTCCGTTCTGATTTTCCACTATGGCAAGCAAGATTGAAAAAAATCGTCCGACGCATCAACAACTAAAGGACAAAGATAATCTTGGCTAACGACAAGTAAGAGATAAAGAAGACGATTAAAAAGGGCAGAAGCCTCGCCCGTAATGACGCAAGAATTCATTGATAAAGTTTCCTCGTACCTGACACAGGATGTAGACATTGTACCTATTTCGCAAGGTGCAGAGGCCATTGTTTTCTCAACCACTACTCACCCATATCTCCCAAAAACAAAGGACTCTCATGAAAAATATATCATCAAATATAGGCCACCAAAGCGTTATAGGCATCCACAAATAGATCAGACGCTAACAAAGCATCGTACCTTGAATGAATCACGTTTGTTAGCCAAATTATACTTAATTCCTGGACTATATGTTCCGCAATTAATAGCGTGTGATTCGTACAATGGGTTCATTTGGTTAGAATTTCTCGGAGAAGATCTTCCTAGGGGGTATGGTTTTAGTAATCTGAAGAACTTTTTGTGGATGCACGACCAAGACCCATACAGTGATCTCGTGGCGGCTACACTGCGCAAGGTGGGCCGCCAAATTGGGTTGTTGCATTGGAATGATTACTGTCATGGCGATTTGACAAGCTCCAACATTGTTCTCGTGCGAGATGGCGCCAGATGGGAGCCTCATCTGATTGATTTTGGTCTAGGTTCGGTCTCAAATCTAGTCGAAGATAAAGGGGTTGATTTATACGTATTGGAGAGAGCTATTCTAAGCACGCACTCAAAGCATGCTGAAAAGTATAATGTTTGGATCATGGAGGGATTTGAAGAGGTCTATAATGAACAAGGTACTAAAGGTGCCAAGAAACTGAAAGAAGTCACCAAAAGATTTCAAGAAGTCAGATTGCGTGGTCGTAAAAGAAGCATGCTGGGGTAATCTGCACCTGAGTACTTGTTTATTTATCGCGATACGTTGTATATATATAAATCTGTAATAACGTACATGTTTTCAGTTGCATGCATATCTTCAAGGCGAGTCCGAGTTATTGAGATTTCGACAAATTGGGACAAATCGCTTTTGGAGAACCGTATATATATATATATATATAAGAAGAACAACGGAAACCAAAAAGAGCAAACCATCGAAAAGCAGACGACTAGCAATGGTAGACTCAATTAATCTTATTGCATCGGCATTAGATACTGCCAGGTTGATAACTAGGGAAGCTGCGGCGGTAGCCACCTCTAAGCTCGGTGAATCCTCTTATACTTATTATTCTCAAAATATTAATCCTCAGCAGTTGGTCACCTTGTTAAACTCTAGGAACTCTAGAGAAGTTAGAGATGCCATGAAGAGAATTATGTCTATAATGGCTTCTGACGATGACTCTATCGATGTTCAATTATACTTTGCTGATGTGGTGAAGAATATCACCACTAATGACATCAAAGTGAAAAGACTTATTCACCTGTATTTACTTCGATTTGCGGAAAATGACCCAAACCTGACCTTGCTATCCATTAATTCTCTTCAAAAATCATTGTCTGATTCAAATCCCGAATTGAGATGCTTTGCTTTGAGTGCTCTCTCTGATATGAAGATGACATCATTAGCACCTATAATTTTGCACACGGTTAAGAAACTAGTTACAGATCCATCTGCAATGGTTCGTGGTGAAGTTGCATTGGCCCTCATCAAAATGTATAGAGCTGGAAAAAATGAGTACCACGAAGAATTACTGGATATTCTGAAAGAGCTGATGGCAGATACGGACCCCAAGGTGATATCCTGTACTATCCTGGTTTTCAAGGAATGTTATGCTGATCACTTAGAACTACTACATGGGCATTTTCGTAGGTACTGTAAAGTTATCAGGCAGCTAGATTCATGGTCACAATCATATTTGATTGAACTGCTCATCAAATATTGTAAACAATTCTTACCAAAACCCACTGTGGTTGATAAGTCATCAGAAGATTCCTCAAGAAGCTGCCCTCTACCAGATAGATATAATGAGATTGAGTACCCACTTTACGAGGTAGTTAATCACCCTGATTTAGATTTATTTTTACAGAGTCTGAATCGTCTAATTTACAGTTCAAACCCCGCAGTGATTTTATCGTGTTGTAATGCACTATATCAATTGGCCTCACCATTGCAGATGAAAAATACCAAATTTATTGAAGCATTGGTCAGAACAGTTACCACGACGACAAATCAAGGTAACAAGGAAATCCTTTTACAAGCAATTCATTTTTTATCGATTTTAGACCAAACTCTATTTTTACCTTACATCAAAAAATTTTACATCTTACCCAAAGACTCTATTGTTTCATCTGTTTGGAAGATTCAGATTCTGTCGACGTTGATAAATGAATCAAATGTTAAAGAAATATTCAAGGAATTGAAATATTATGTAGCCAGCGCTCATCTTCCAGAAAAAGTTGTTATTTTAGCAGTCAAATCATTGTCTCAATGTGGTCAATTGTCTACCAGTTGGGAATCCCATGTAATGAAGTGGCTGATCGATCATATGGAATCCCACAACTTGTCGGCTTCTGTCCTAGACGCATACGTGAATGTTATTAGGGTGCTGGTGCAAAAGAATCCCACAAAACATTTACGCATTATCTTCAAACTAGCTGATTTATTAACAGCACAAAGGAGTTTGGCTGATAATGCTCGTGCAGGTCTTGTTTGGTTATTCGGTGAAATCGCATCGATTGAATTCAAGATATGCCCGGACGTTTTGAGAAAGCTTATTCCAAAGTTTTCCGATGAGGGTCCTGAAACAAGATGTCAAATTTTGGTGTTATCAGCAAAACTGCTCTCTTATGACATTGATAATTTCAAGCAAGCACAAATTGCCAAAAGCGATGAGAAAATTTACCAGAATCATTATGATTTTAGCAGTTCGAGAATCTCTCAAATGTATGAAGCGGTCCTTTACTTAGCGAAGTATGATGACGAGTTTGATATCAGGGATAGAGCAAGAATGATTTCATCTTTGTTCGATTCAGGAAAATACGAAATTGTGTCATTGTTGTTACAAGCACCTAAACCTACAGCGAGAAATGACGATTTCATCATCTCTGCGCGGCTGGAAGTACATGCTCAAGAAGTTAAAGATTTCTTTAAAATGCACCCTTGGAACACAGAGATTACTGATATTACTGAGACAAACAATGATATTAGGGAAGGTGTGGAATTGAAAGACTATAACAAATATAAGAAAAGTTTTTCATCTCAATCTTTTATTAGCAACAACTCAGCAAGATCATTCACATCTAATTCCCACGCACATTTAAGTGGGATCAATGATGATAATGGCAATAGCGCCACAGGAAAAGGTAACATGAACATCTTAACTTCTCACAATGGGAAGAAATATCGTTTGCAAAGTTTGGACGAGTTTTTTTCTGACATACCAGAAAGAAAAAGTAAATTGAAGAAAATTGTGAGAGTGGAGGAAGAAAGTAGTGACGAGGATGAAGATGAATCGGAAGGAAGTAGTGATGAAGATGAGTCAGACGATGATGAGTATAGCGATTCATCTTCTTTGGGAACTTCTTCTTCACATCTGGAACTATAATAATTCAAGAATAGTACTATATAAACATGTATGCTTATAGAAATAGATGTAGGAATGTAAGCTTTCCCAGTGATGTACAAGTTTGGAATAGCAAAAAAAAGGAAAAAACAGAAGCTGATAAGGGGTTATGTGAAATTGTGTAAAAGATAAACAAATACATACTGATATGTCTAAAAGAAAGTTACAAATTGCAAACACCTCATTACGAGGGGCAAAAAAATATGAGTTGAAGAAAGTCAAGTCTAGTACATGTATTTAAACTCGGGGTTTTTGTCGCTTAATCTTTCATCGTATGGAATAGGCTCTCCTAATTCATTGCAACGATCGATTATAGCTTTCTTTCTATCATTTTCTCTTTTGTACAGGAATATCTGTACGATTGTCATAAATATGGAAAAGACTTGGAACGCCAAACTAATGGATAGCCCCTTGATATATCTTGGCTTGTCTTTAGCGACAAAAATTTGACCAGAGACCAAACCTGAACCGGATCCCATAAATAGATTGATACCTAAGGCGGTTGCTCTCTTGAAGTAGTTACCGGTATTACCACTCAACCACAAACAGTTACAGGCAGCATTAACGTAGATTCCCATACAAAGAATGTAAACTCCAAAGTATCTCACACCATGAACTTCAGAACCAAGGACGATGGCTATACCGATCGAAGTAGTTAGACAAGCACCCAAAATAAATGGAGACCTTAATTTTATACGATCAGACCAAACAGCACAGACAAAGAACACGATTGCAGTGAGAAAATAGATGGGGACGGTCATCAATTGAGCTCTAACATTAGTGAACCCCATGCTGGTAATAATGATTGGCAGAAAGACAGTTAGACCAAAAGTAGTCAAATCGATACCAAACAAAGCCACGGCACTGGCCCAAGTTTTGACATCCTTGACGGCCTGCCACACTTGGAACCATTCGAATTTTTCGTCTGGATTAAAAGTGTTCATTGTCTTATATCTCTCGGAAATGTATTCCTTTTCCTCTTTGTTGAAAAACCATGAGTTTTCTAAATCTTTACTTAACCCAAAAGCATAGAATGGGACAAACCCCAACGAAATACAACCTTCGACAATGTAGATGTACTGCCAGGCTCTTAGAGACCCGCTAATCTTGGAACAGCCGTAAGCAATCAGCCCACCGAATGATGAGGACAAACAGGCTGCACTAAAGACAAAGGCGAATCTTAAAGCGTACTGTTCTCTTCTATAGCACACGGAAAGATACATGTTGATAGCGGGATAAATCATACCTTCAAAAGCACCCAGCAGTAGTCTGACAACGATCAGCTGAGGATAATTCTTAACCCAAGCGGTACCTAGTGAAATAGCACCAAAACAGGTCAAACAGATACTCATCATCAATGGCGGACCCATGATTTTCAGGAGATTGGTACCTATGGGGTCAAAAAGCACATAGGTCGCAAAAAAAACAGTGACACATGTATTGTATTGCGTCCCCACAAGGTTAATATCCTTGGATAGACCTGCAACTTCTGCGTTACCAATATTCGACTTATCCAGGTTGGAAAGGAAATACAATAACCCCATAAGCGGGATTAAGTAAATGTCCATTTTGCGCAGGACACGCTTCTCCATTGGATGAGAAGGAGATGGGATACCATCATCGTCCGTGGTCGTGGCCATGATTTCTCGTTCGGTCGCTAGTTCTGACTTCTTGTCATGGTTGCGATTATGCAAGCTAGCGTCATGACCTTCATCTTCTTGAAACGTGACTTCTGTAGGTCTTTCTTCTGATCCATCGTTGGTGGGTGATATGAAAAGCACATCATCCACCAAATGTTTAGGTGACTCCATTGTGAATTTGTTGCTCATCTAGATGTAATGACAATAGTTCAATGCTCGAAAGTGAACAATTATTTCTTTTTTTTTTTTATATAAGCCTTCTGCGCAGTCGTTTTTTTTTTTTCAGTCGCTGTCTCACGGGGGAAAATACTATGAGAAAAATCCGGCGAGGATAAAGAGCTATGATATTCGTACGACTCTTAGGACGGTAAATATAGACGAAAGCTTATATTATGGTGAAGGACTCAATACTTTGACTGATTAATCAAAAAAAAATAAAAGAAAATAATTAAGCAATAATCAAGAAGCACCGAATAAGAAGCACTAAGCAGTGAAGATATATCGAACAAAAAAGTAGCTCTAAGGAAAGAAAGATCATGGTTTATATACTTTTAGAATTTTGTAGTATAACCGGAGATGCGACAGATATCTTAGGGTGTATGGATGAGCTCAAAACAATACTAACCAGATACGTCGCGAGGGCTTCGACGGTTTGTAGCATTGATTCCATGTGTGACGCATGAGATTCTACGGTAGATCCCGAATGTGCCCGGCTGAGATTGATAACTACAATTGCGAGTAATAAGCGATCGGGCGTCCGCTGTTGTTTTGCTGGTGCGACCGCTTCTTCGCAGAGAATGGGTGACTTGTTAAAAGGAGACATACAGGGAAAAACCAACAGAATACGAGCAGAAAACTAGAAAATTAAAAAACTAAAAAAAAAAACAAGAAAAAGCAAAAGGAAAATTAGTAGAAGCCGGTGGTGGCTGCAGCATCCACATGGAGGCCGTCATGACAGAAAGGAGAAGCACCCAGACAAGTGCCAGACACCAAAGTTCACTTAGCGTCTGATAACAGTACTACGGTAATAAAAATTATACTAGTAATTATAATGAAAGTAATATACCAAATACATATAAAATAAAATAAACAAGTGGTACACCTCGACTGTACAACTGATTGGGGAAGTACACTGTAGGGGCACAGGCTTTTGCTATGTGTTATACTGGTCATTCTACGATACTTGTGCTGTATATATGCGCATATTTCAACTTTTACCATGTTGTCCATATTCCGTTCTCTTTGACCAACACGGCAACGTTGTGCGGAATTAATTTGATATCGACTTTTTCTATGGTGTTTTCTCTATCTGCCCCCCAAATTTCACAAAATTAGTGCGCGGGGTGAATGGGTGCGTCACACTATTTACTGACACCTGGTCACATAAAGTAGCGACGTACTGTGAAAGAAGGACATACTATACAGAGAGAATCCGTGACTAGTTTTATAGTGCAGATACTACTGAAAGACAATAGAGAAGCGGGTGTTCCTCAAAAAAATAGTCAAAAGGATAATCATGGAGAAGCCATGGTCTTATTAGTTTCTATCCCGAATGATGCCTGTTGCCTGTTGAGCAGTATTGCATATTCAGACGGTTTGTACTTATGGTCAATATTGGTGAAGGGTTTAGGAAAGTGAGCGGTGTGATGGAAGTGATATATTTTATCTTTTTTTCTTTTTGTATGAGCCATTCGAATCCCACCGGGAGCATTTAAAGGGAGAACAAAGAGTTGGAAAAAAAAAAAAAAGAAAAGGTGGCGGGCGTACATAGAGATTATAAAGGGATTGAAAAACTGTATGTAAATCATTAAAGGTTCTCCACGTCATCTCATGTTGTACCGCGTGCTCAGGAAAAGGCCAAACTACAAAGATGGGTGTTCATTCATTTTGGGATATTGCAGGTCCCACGGCAAGGCCTGTGAGGCTAGAATCCCTGGAAGACAAGAGAATGGCAGTCGATGCCTCCATTTGGATATACCAGTTTTTAAAAGCTGTGCGGGACCAAGAGGGGAATGCTGTGAAGAATTCACACATCACTGGCTTTTTCAGAAGAATTTGTAAGCTGCTGTACTTCGGTATTAGGCCAGTATTTGTCTTTGACGGTGGTGTACCCGTGTTGAAGAGAGAAACTATACGGCAAAGGAAAGAACGAAGACAAGGAAAGCGAGACAATGCGAAATCTACAGCTAGAAAGTTGCTAGCTTTGCAATTGCAAAACATGTCGGACGGTAGCACAAAGAAGCCGCCACAGAATACTGGTAATAGTGTTCAAATTTTCAAACCTCAAGACGAGTGGGATTTGCCTGATATACCAGGATTCAAGTACGATAAGGAAGACGCAAGAGTTGATTCTACCAAGACGTTCGAGAAGCTCATGAATTCGATAGACGGCGATGGATTGGAAGACATTGATATGGACGCCGTAAATCCAGCATCGGCTGAATTTGAGGAATTGCCAAAGGCGACACAGTATTTGATATTATCGTCGTTGAGGCTGAAATCTAGACTAAGAATGGGATACTCGAAGGAACAGTTGGAAACTATTTTTCCCAATAGTATGGATTTCTCAAAGTTCCAAATAGATATGGTCAAAAGAAGGAACTTTTTCACCCAGAAATTGATCAACACCACTGGGTTTCAGGACGGTGGAGCGTCCGAGTTAAACCAGGAAGTGATCAATAGAATATCTGGACAAAAAAATAAAGAGTACAAGTTGACAAAGACCGATAATGGATGGATTCTTGGTCTAGGATCGAACGACGGTTCTGACGCCCAGAAGGCAATCGTAATAGACGATAGAGAGTCTGGGGCCCTGATAAAACAATTGAATAGTAATGCCGAAGACGGTGACATACTCCAGTGGGATGATTTTCAAGAGGGTACTTTTAGAATACTACGAGACAAGCCTTCTGACACGACAACCAATTCGCAGAAGAGAAGCAATCGATCGGAGGATGAGGGGGGGAATTCTGATGAATACGAGTGGGAAGAAGTAGATCTTGAACCCAAGAATGGCAGGTTGATAGAAGATTTTTCGCTGAAGGCTGCAAGGTTACCATACATGGATCAATCTGTTAATAGTGCGGGCAGTAAATCGTTTCTGGATAAAAGATATGATCAGGCATCGCCCAGTAAAAATACTCCGACAACCAAAATCAACAGGATCAGTGTGGACGATGATAATGACGAGGACGATGACGAGGATTACTTGAAACAAATTGAGGAAATTGAAGTGATGGAATCCGTGCAACGTTCTAAGACGGAAAAAAATTCTGAATCGGTTGATGAATCAAAACTCGCCGAACCTACAACTTCCAATGCTGAACGACTTCGTCCACCGGTAGTACAGTACGGATCACTTGGTGCTCAGCCGGACTGTAAGCAACTACATCATGTGGCAAATTTAAATAGTAAATCAGGCTCAGTCATTGAAATGAATAGCAAAACAACAATTTCTGAGTTCAAACCACCCTCTGTGGTGGAGGATAAAAGTATTGCATTAACAGAAGGAGAGCAGAATTTAAATTTTATCTCTCATAAGATGCCGCAATTTGACTTCAACAACAAAAGATCTTTACTCTTTCAAAATGTCACCAGTAATAAAGCAGCGCAAGGGGAGACGAAAGAGAAGGCTCAGATTCCAGAAATGCCCAGTTGGTTTTCTTCTACCGACTCCCAACGACCCTATAATCCTTATAGCACCACCAACTTCGTGGAAGATAAAAGTACGGGGAGTGAACGAGAAAGTGAAGCTGGGACTACCATCAATGGAAATAGCTATGAACTTCTCACCGGCCAAAATGCCGTCGAAATGTTAGAAAAAGAAAATGGAACCGAAGAGAGTTCACTTGATGCAAAAAATAAAGATGACTTAGAGCTCTTATCGGATGAAAAATTTCAGGACGTTCCCACCGAACCACAAATTGCGAATGAAGTAGAGGACAATGGTAATGGAAAAGTTGATTCTTCAAGTAATGGACACCGGAAGCCCCTTGCCTTTGATTACGACTTCTCTGAGGATGAAGAGGAAAACATAGTAGAGAACATGATAAAGGAGCAAGAAGAGTTTGATGCATTCAAGAACACAACTTTAATGCCTTCTGGTGGCAGAAATGTTGCCGACAGTGCCTTTATGGAGGACGAATTGTTCGAGCGACAGATGAAGGATAAAAGGGATTCTGATGAAGTAACTATAGATATGATCAAAGAAGTGCAAGAATTACTATCGAGATTTGGGATTCCCTATATTACTGCACCCATGGAAGCTGAAGCACAGTGTGCGGAACTATTGCAGCTGAAACTTGTTGATGGTGTAATTACCGATGATAGTGATGTTTTTTTATTTGGCGGTACAAAGATTTACAAAAATATGTTCCACGAAAAGAACTATGTCGAATTTTACGATTCTGAATCTATTTTAGTATCGTTAGGTTTAAATAGAAAGAACATGATCGAATTGGCACAGCTGCTAGGAAGTGATTACACAAATGGACTGAGAGGCATGGGCCCTGTTTCAAGTATTGAAGTTATTGCGGAATTTGGAAACTTGAAGAATTTTAAAGATTGGTACAATAATGGACAGTTTGATAAACGGAAACAAGAAACGGAAAGCAAATTTGAAAGAGACTTGAGGAAGAAACTGGTAAATAATGAAGTTATCTTGGACGATGATTTCCCAAGTGTCATGGTTTATGACGCGTACATGAGACCAGAAGTAGATCATGATACCACACCATTTGTTTGGGGGTCGCCAGATCTGGACATGCTACGATCATTCATGAAGCATCAGTTAGGTTGGCCTTATGAAAAGTCTGATGAAATTCTTATTCCCCTGATTAGAGACGTTAACAATCGTAAAAAGAAGGGGAAGCAGAAAAGGATTAATGAGTTTTTTCCAAGGGAATACATATCTGATGGTAAGAAGCTCAGCACAAGTAAAAGGGTTACAACCGCAACAGGTAAACTGAAGAAAAGAAAGCTGTAACACAGTTTTTGCGCTTCCTTTCTTTATCGTATACTTACGTATGATCTACTATTTATAGAACATCCTCTTTCTTTTCTGTACGTTAATGTTGGTAAGCGATGTAGCAACAGTAATTAAATATAAGGTTGTTGGTTGCATTTGGGCTGGAAATGTTTGACACATGGGCACCCACCCAAACCCGCGCAACGTTATTTTTCGCCTTGTTTGAAGATCTCTGAATAGCGATGAGAGAATAAAACACTTTCAGTCATCTTTGCATATTTTTGGAAAACCACCGCTCTGGAATTGGGGTGCAGTACTCCCACTTTTGCCCCAGTGTATATAGAAGAATTGTATGGACTAAACGTATAAGCTATCGTAAGGAAGATTCACAGCAAGGTTAGATTAATACGATATGAGTGATCGCAATAGTAGTAATAGCCTGACCTTAAAAGAACGAATGTTAAGTGCTGGTACAGGATCACTACTGACTTCTTTGATTTTAACACCGATGGATGTCGTGAGAATACGACTACAACAACAGCAGATGATTCCCGACTGTTCATGCGATGGGGCTCCCGAGTTATCCAGTGCCGTTGGTTCAGGATCAAAATTTAAGACGTTGACCGATGTCAGAGGACAAAACTTGAACAACGGGAGAATATTTTGGGAGAGTGCATGTTTTCAAGAGTTACATTGTAAAAACTCTTCGTTGAAGTTCAACGGCACTTTGGAAGCATTTACGAAAATTGCCAACGTTGAAGGAATAACGAGTTTATGGAGGGGTATTTCTTTAACTCTACTAATGGCTATCCCCGCCAATATGGTCTATTTTAGTGGTTATGAATACATAAGGGATATCTCTCCCATTGCTTCGACGTACCCGACATTGAATCCCCTCTTTTGTGGAGCAATTGCCAGAGTATTTGCAGCAACAAGTGTTGCACCCTTAGAATTAGTAAAAACTAAACTGCAAAGTATACCGAGATCATCAAGGTCTACGAAAACATGGATGATGATTAAGGATTTGTTGAACGAGACAAGGCAAGAAATGAAATTGGTAGGTCCTTCTAGGGCCCTTTTTAAAGGTTTAGAAATCACTCTATGGAGAGACGTCCCTTTCAGTGCAATATATTGGAGTTCGTATGAACTTTGCAAGGAGAAACTATGGCTGGATTCTAGTCGATATGCATCTCAGAATTCCAACTGGATTCATTTCATAAACAGTTTTGCCAGCGGTTGCATAAGCGGGATAGTAGCAGCTATTTGCACGCACCCCTTTGATGTCGGTAAAACAAGATGGCAAATATCCATGATGAATAATAATGACCCGAAGGGTACCAACAGGTCTAGGAATATGTTTAAGTTTCTAGAGGCCATATGGCGTAGAGAAGGTTTTGCTGCTCTCTATACCGGCCTTGCCGCCAGAGTGATTAAGATAGCGCCAAGTTGCGCCATTATGATTTCTAGTTATGAGATCTCCAAAAGAATATTTGGAAAGAAATTGCATCAGTAAACCAAGGCTTGTACATATAAAAATATAGCAAACGAAAAGAGGCATGTATACATATATATATATATATATGTATATATATGTATAAAACAGTCCAAGAAAAGAGAAGAATTTGCACTCACTAGGTTACTAGCGGATACAATTGAAACTCCTCAAGCTTGATAGGTGGAGGAAGAAATATTACCTCCGTGCCCGGTCCAATTAATGTGAATATCTTTATCTACCGGCAAATGGGCAGAAGCACACTCAGGTAAAACTCTAAAGGTATGAGCCCCCAAAATAATCACGTTGAGCTTGTAAAAGATTTGCAGGTAGCTTTTCAGATCTATAGCCGTCGTAAAAAGCTAACGCAGTAGAGAAAGCTGGAGTGGGAATACCGTAGGTTGCAGCAAGAGCAATAGATCTTCTCCAGCCTGATTGTGCCTTAGTAACAGCAGAAGCGAAGAAATTGTTAAATAGCAAATTCTCCAAATCTGGATCATCCCTATAGGCTTTCGTAATTTCTGCTAAGAAAACGGATCTGATGATACAGCCGCCTCTCCACATTAGAGCAATAGCGGGATTGTTCAACTTCCAGCCGTATGATCTAGCAGCTTTGCGAATTAGCATAAAACCTTGAGCGTATGAAATAATTTTCGAAACATATAGCGCTTGTTTCAAATCGTACACAAATTGTTTTCTGTCATGAATTGCATTCTTTGGTACCGTTGGTCCTGGCAAAAGTTTGGAAGCTCTTCTACGTTCGCCCTTTATCGCTGATAAACAACGGGCAAAAACAGCTTCGCCGATTAAAGTGACTGGCATGCCTAAGTCCAATGCATTGATGGCGGTTCACTTACCAGTACCCTTTTGACCTGCAACATCCATAATTTTTTCCACTAAGGGCTTATCGTCGACATCGTTGAATTCTAGAATGTCCCTTGTGATTTCAATCAAAAAAGAATCTAAGATGCCAGTATTCCATTTTCGAAACACTTCGCTGATCTCTTTATCGGTAAACCCGCCAATTCTTTTCATAATATCGTAAGCCTCGCAAATCAACTGCATATCACCATACTCGATACCATTATGTACCATCTTTACATAATGACCAGCCCCTGCGGGTCCTACCCATTCGCAGCATGGTTCACCATCCGATTTCGCAGCAATGGATTGAAAGATGGTTTTGATATGTGGCCAGGCTTCTTCGGACCCACCAGGCATTAAGGATGGACCGAAACGTGCACCGAAACGTGCACCGTCCTCACCGCCTGAAACACCAGAGCCCACGAAAAGAATACCTTGCTTAGTCAGTTCCTCATAGCGTCTGTTACTGTCTGGGAAGTGTGAGTTACCACCATCAATAATAATGTCGCCTTTGTTCAAATGGGGTATACAAGTTCCCTTATTAAGGTGTCGGTCGACTGGGGTACCAGCTTTGATCAAAAGCATTATCTTCCTAGGTCTTTTTAGTTTTGCAACCAAGTTTTCGGTTGAAGTAGCACCAATTATTGGTTTTCCACTTGCTTCATTGGCCAGAAACCTATCTACCTTCGATTGTGTCCTATTATAAGCAATCACAGTAAATCCGTGGTCCGCCGCGTTTAAGATGAAATTTTGGCCCATCACTGCCAATCCAACCAAACCCAAATCACCTACTGCCTCTGGCATTTTATTCTTTCGTAACGTTCTATTATAGTTATGCTAACAGATTTCTTCGTTCATGTGTACTTCTACACATTTGGGTGGGTGTGTCTTGATGAAAATGTTAGTTTATATACGTAATACCATGATTTCAATAGTGATCTCTGAAAAGAAAGTAAATAGGGGTGATGTTAACCTCCGTGGGTAAAACTTCATTGCTGAAGAACTATTTTTCGGGGACATTGTTAATCAAGTACTAAAAACAATCAACTTCTAACGTCCTTTCTATTTTTCGTCGAAGAAAGTGCCAAAAATAAAGGACACTAATAGCGCTCGTATGTTAAAATGCCACCTGTCAGAATTGAACTAACGACCTTTGCATTACAAGTGCAACGCTCTACCACTAAGCTAAGGAGGCAAGTTTTTAAATATGCAAAAAGAATATCTATATAAATCAAGTTTATATGTCAAAAATTATTGTTTTCCTTTTTTTTATTATTTTCTTTTTTCCTTACAGAAGAAACACGCAGACCTTAAACGGTTCTCGAAAAATATCCCTTCTGGAATTTATGAGCACTAGAGGGAACATATATAACTGTTGCAATACTTCTTTCCATTCATTGTATCATATTGGGTTTATAGCAGACCTGCATTTGATACAAAAGAATGCTTTCTTCGAAAATTATGCTTACACGGCGGATTTTGATGAGAGGTTTGGCAACAGCCAAATCATCAACTCCGACGTTAACAGATGTACTAATAATTGGTGGGGGACCTGCTGGATTAACTTTAGCTGCATCAATTAAGAATTCTCCTCAATTAAAAGGCTTAAAGACAACATTGGTCGATATGGTGAACTTGAAAGATAAACTATCTAATTTTTATAATTCACCCCCAGATTATTTTACAAATAGAGTTGTTAGTGTTACACCTAAATCTATTCATTTCTTAGAAAATAACGCTGGTGCTACATTGATGCACGACAGAATCCAAACTTATGATGGGCTCTATGTCACAGACGGTTGTTCTAAGGCTACTTTGGATCTGGCAAGGGATTCTATGCTTTGTATGATTGAGATTATAAATATACAGGCTTCTTTATACAATAGGATTTCCCAGTACGACTCAAAGAAAGACTCGATTGATATCATTGATAATACCAAAGTGGTCAACATCAGACACAGTGACCCTAATGACCCATTATCCTGGCCTTTGGTCACTCTTTCAAATGGAGAAGTGTACAAGACGAGATTACTAGTAGGTGCAGATGGATTTAATTCCCCTACTAGGAGATTTTCTCAGATCCAATCAAGAGGTTGGATGTATAATGCCTATGGTGTTGTGGCCAGTATGAAGTTAGACTATCCTCCATTTAAATTAAGAGGTTGGCAAAGGTTTTTACCAACCGGCCCCATTGCACACTTGCCTATGCCTGAGGATAATGCAACCCTTGTTTGGAGTTCTTCTGAACGATTATCGAGACTTTTGTTATCATTACCTCCAGAATCATTTACTGCGCTTATCAATGCAGCCTTTCTCCTGGAGGACGCCGATATGAACTACTACTATCGTACATTGGAAGATGGTTCTATGGACACAAGTAAATTGATTGAAGATATCAAATTCAGAACTGAGGAAATATACGCTACTTTGAAGGATGATTCTGAAATTGATGAAAAGTACCCACCAAAAGTGGTTAGCATAATAGACAAGACAAGAGCACGTTTTCCCTTAAAATTGACCCACGCAGATCGTTATTGTACAGATAGAATTGCTCTTGTTGGAGATGCAGCACATACGACACACCCTCTCGCTGGACAAGGGTTGAACATGGGACAAACAGATGTTCACGGATTAGTATATGCATTGGAAAAGGCGGTGGAAAGAGGTCTAGACATTGGATCTTCGTTGAGTTTAGAACCTTTTTGGGCAGAAAGATATCCATCCAATAACATTTTATTAGGAATGGCGGATAAACTATTTAAATTATATCACACGAGTTTCCCCCCTGTGGTGGCCTTAAGAACATTTGGCTTGAATCTAACTAACAAGATCAGCCCAATCAAAAATGTCATTATTGACACACTGGGTGGGAATGAGAAATAAGGAGCGTGTAAATAATAGTAAGTTAGTTCTTCTTTATCTCTTATTTATAGAAGTTATACTTTTATAACCAAGAGAAGAAAGGACATATATACATGACAATAAGGCGGACAAAAAGTAATATTGGAATTTTTTAACATAAATGAAAAATGCTTGTTCGCAACCCTATATAGATTCATAAAACATTCGTGACTATAAGAATGGATAAACTAAACTATTCTAAGAAATGAAAATGACAAAAATAACTCCGTTTTTTTTGAACTAAAGTAAGCTTGATCAAAAGCTTTATAATTTGTCACCGTGGTGGAAGTTTTCACCAGCGAAAACAGCATTGTCACCTAATTCTTCTTCGATTCTCAACAATTGGTTCAACTTGGCCAATCTTTCGGATCTAGCTGGAGCACCAGTCTTGATTTGACCAGTTCTCAAACCAACAACCAAGTCAGCAATGAAAGTGTCTTCAGTTTCACCAGATCTGTGGGAAACCATGACACCCCAACCGGCGGCGAAGGAGTCTTGAGCAGCCTTGATAGATTCAGATAAAGTACCAATTTGGTTGACCTTCAACAACAAAGCATCGGCGGCCTTCTTTTCGATAGCGGTAGCAATTCTCTTTGGGTTGGTGACAGTCAAGTCATCAGCAACAATTTGGATACCAGCGGTCTTGAAGAAGTGAGACCAAGCTTCCCAGTCATCTTCAGCAAATGGATCTTCGATGGAGACAATTGGGTATCTCTTCATCAAGGAGTGGTACAAGTCAGCCAATTGAGGACCGGTCAACCACTTGGATTTGTCAGAGTTTGGATTCTTGAAGTCCAAGTCGTACTTACCGTCCTTGAAGAATTCAGAGGAAGCACAGTCCAGACCAATCTTGACCTTACCGTCGTGACCAGCGGCCTTAATAGCGTCAACAATCAAGTCCAAAGCTTCTTCAGCGGTTTGAATGTTTGGAGCAACACCACCTTCGTCACCGACGTTACCGGCGGAAGCACCGTATCTCTTCTTGGTCAAAGACTTCAAGTTGTGGTAAACTTCAGAACCAATTCTTAGAGCTTCAGCGAAGGTTTTAGCACCAGTTGGAGCAATCATGAATTCTTGCAAAGCTAAAGCACCACCAGCGTGGGAACCACCGTTCAAAACGTTCAAGAATGGAACTGGCAAAACGTATGGAGAAGTCTTTGACTTGGACAAGTCAGCCAAGTGTTTATACAATGGAACGTTCTTTTCAGCGGCGGCAGCTCTAGAAGCAGCCAAGGAAACACCCAAGATGGCGTTAGCACCCAACTTAGATTTGTTGGCGGTACCGTCCAAAGAAATCAAGAAGTCATCGACGGCCTTTTGGTCCTTAACATCAATGTTAGCCTTGACGAAAGCTGGAGCAATGACATCGTTGACGTTCTTGACAGCGTGCAAAACACCCTTACCCATCCACTTGGATTTGTCACCATCTCTCATTTCCAAAGCTTCGTGGACACCAGTAGATGCACCAGATGGAACAATGGATCTGAAAACACCTTTTTCGGTGGTTAATTCGACTTCGACAGTTGGGTTACCACGGGAGTCGTAGACGGATCTAGCGTAAACTTTAGAGACAGCCATTTTGATTTAGTGTTTGTGTGTTGATAAGCAGTTGCTTGGTTATATTATAAGTATTATTGAGAGGAATGAAATTAAGAGATAATAAGAAGTAAAAGAATTACGAGATTGAATTGCTTAATACAGGGATTTGCAAAACCTATTTATATGTTCAATATACGGAGATCGTGTATTCTAGAAAAGGCCACAGTTTCCGGGGGAGAAGTGTACCTTGCGGTGGCTAAGAATCACGAAGAGCTGTTGACTTGCAGGATAGGCTAGCTAAAATTAGGTGAGGTCACAAGATTTCCATACAGTCTTGACCTTGAGACGTTGCTACTTGAGATTTGCATGCTGCAAGTCTCATGCTGCAAGTCTCATGCTACAAAATAAAAGACCGCTCAGGTAATCGCTCAATTAGTGGACGTTATCAGGGGGGAGAAAAAAGGATATGATTTTTGGTAACAATGGGAAGGCCGTCCACATCAAGAGGTGTGTGGGTGCGTTCTAGTGGAAGCTCGGAAATCAGTTTACCCAGCTAGAAGCGGTATTTTTTTCTTTTTTCTTTCTTTTTCTCATTTATTTCAGTGGCTTTTGCGTCACTAATATTGAATGTCTGGCAGTTCCACGGTAATGCGACAATTTGTGACATGCACGTTACAACCCCACCACGACGATCGCACGTGCTGCCGTCTATAGATGTGCTTCTCTTATTGTCCCGCTTCACCCGTGCATGTAGCAACGAGGGAATTATTCAGGTTGCTACTAAAGTATTACGTTGTTGCTGCGTGTGGCAAGCTTTAACACTCACAGCATCCGACTAGTGGTAACGTTAGACGGTTTCGATGCAGAAAGTTGCTCAAATTAATTGATTTTTTTGATGGATTCCGTGGCGTATATCAGTTCTTGCAAATATGGCAGCTTTGTCTCCTATGGGACTTTAAAGTGGTATCTTCCAGAAAAAAAATGTTAATTCTAGAACTAAGACGAAACGCGCAACAGTATAATTTCTTATCTTTGTTATAGTACAATGCGTCGTAGATCTTTTCGTTTCTGAAAAACGAACAATATTGATGGGAGAGCTCTTGCTTTCGGCTTAGTAACATTATAGAGCTAGTTACATCCATGCTATGTCCTTAGGTCTATACTCTATTTTTGTCAATTAAATATGCTTTCATAACTGTGTGTATATTGAGAAACTACTTGTATGTCGAGGAGGCTCGAAGTTATCGCTTTTGAACAAAGCAACTCCTGGATCAGTATGAATAATAATCGAGGCTTTATTGTAGTCAGTATTATTTCGTTTGAAAATAATTGTTATTCTTTTTTTTCTTTCTCTTTTTCTTCCCGCACAAAGAAGAATTCAACTACAAAAAAATGTAGCAAAACATGAATAATTTGCGAAACAATATAGCTCGAAGAAATAAGCTTTTGATAGTACTCTAACAAAGAAGGGCATCGACTGTCAAGGAAATTGAAGAAGAGGGGAACAAAAATGCTGGGCAATTTTGTTCCATGATTCTCTAAAATCGAGCAGACCATTGGAATAATTAGCTAGTTCAATCATATGATCACTACATACGAAATACTTATATGAAATTTGGGTATACAGGGTTATTGTAAACTGAAACCGGTGGCAAAAGAAGAGCTTAGCAAACCGAATCAGAGAGTACTATACAAACAGAATACAAGTCCGTAGGAGCCTAAATTCCAATTAGATAAAAAAACTAGAAGGGATGTTTTTAACTAGAAGTGAATATGATCGTGGTGTAAGCACATTTTCTCCAGAAGGTAGATTATTTCAAGTTGAATACTCATTAGAGGCCATTAAATTAGGATCTACAGCAATCGGTATTGCCACGAAAGAAGGTGTTGTACTAGGTGTAGAAAAGCGTGCCACTTCTCCATTATTAGAATCAGATTCCATTGAGAAAATTGTGGAAATTGATCGTCACATTGGTTGTGCAATGAGTGGGCTTACAGCAGATGCTCGTTCCATGATTGAACATGCGCGTACTGCCGCAGTAACACATAATCTATACTACGATGAGGACATCAATGTTGAATCTTTGACGCAATCGGTCTGTGACCTTGCTTTAAGGTTCGGTGAAGGAGCATCCGGTGAAGAAAGGCTAATGTCTAGACCATTTGGGGTTGCCTTATTAATCGCTGGTCATGACGCAGATGATGGATATCAACTCTTCCACGCAGAGCCATCCGGAACTTTCTACCGTTACAACGCCAAAGCCATTGGTTCCGGTTCTGAGGGTGCCCAGGCAGAATTATTGAACGAGTGGCATTCTTCTTTAACTTTAAAAGAAGCTGAGCTTCTTATTCTAAAAATCTTAAAGCAAGTGATGGAAGAAAAACTTGATGAAAACAATGCGCAATTGAGCTGCATAACACAGCAGGACGGATTCAAAATTTATGACGACAAAAAGACTGCTGAATTGATAAAGGAGTTGAAAGAGAATGAGGCTGCAGAAAGTCCAGAAGAGGCGGATGTTGAAATGTCATAAATATAGTTACATAAAGGTATATACAAACGTCACACGAACAGAGAAAAGAAAAGATCTAAAAAATGCAAGAAACGTAGTAGGATAGTAACTAATGATTGCATAATCTTTTCTTATTGTGCACTGATGTTCTTTTATGAACAATTAGTAGAAAAGAAAAAATTCCTTTCAGCTCTTAATCAATCAGATGAGAATATTCAGGTATTTCTTTTACTTTATTGTTGAAAAATTTCTCTAACCTATTAGCATACTTATAATACGATGTATTTTCACCATTGTACATTCGACAATTGTTGAACACCAATCTAGCATCATATATGAAATCTTCCATTTTTTGATATTTGTTGTTCTCTAATTTTATTTCCATGGTGCTCAAGTCCATTGGCTCTTTGATAAAATCATAGTAATCGGGCACTTCCTCTTTATTAACGGGCTGTAAGAAAGGCCAGGCTGCTGCATGATTTTGTAGCTCTGTGAGTATGTTTTGTATTGATGCATCATGAGGGCCACGTTTTGGACGTTGCGCCAACGCGTCCATCTCAGGAGTCCAACCGGCTTCCTTCAAACCAGGAATAGTCATTGGATCAATTGGTTTGATATTTTTCAAGTCTCTGAATTGCTCTAATCCAGGCCTTATAATATGTGACTTCGAAATCGTCCTTATTTTTCTTCGTAGAGCCGCCTCCTGTAACAAGAGAATCTTACCTGCGTCCAAATATCGTATCCTTGGTAACATGGAGCATTGCATCAACGTACCACCCTCATAATCCTTGATATACCCCATCCATATACTTTTATCTAATGTGATTTCTTTGGTGAATCCTTGCTTTTTGAAATAACCAATGGCATAATTGTCTGCATATGTCAAGAAGTATTTTATGTTAGAGGTATTTCTAACATAGTCTTTGAGATGATTCATTAAATGCGCACCATAACCGCGAACTTGTTCTGTCGAACTAATGGCACAGAAGACAATTTCCGCAAATTCTCTTTTATTGAAAGGTCGATATGTTATACCACCTACAACCGTTAATGGCTTCCTAATGACAGCCATGGAAAGATGACTTCGGTCATAGACTAATCTGGCAATATATTCCTTGGGCATCTTCGGCAACTGCTTTTGAAAAATGTTTTTTAGTCCTGTGAGAACCATCATATTTTCTTTAGTATTATCATTATTTACTACCCTAAATTCGATTTTCCCTTCGTTTTCCTCGACAACACTGGGTCTCTCTTTAAATGTGTATTCAACACCATCAAATTCGAATTTCACAATTCCTTTTTCTACATCTGTGATCAGTTGAGATCCTCCAATTCTTTCGGTTTCCTTTTCAAAACCTCCATTATCCTTCTTATTGGTACTTTCTGGTTCGTTGGTTTGTGTCTCTTCAGATTGTGTTCCTTCAAGCTTGTTTTCTAATTTTACCCGTTTAACTTCGGGATCCGTCGTAGCTTCATCCGAATGATTATTTTCAGTGTGATGTTTTGTGACCATCTAATGTAGAATATGAGAATAAGTTAACTGAAGCCTTCTTGGGCGGTTCGCGATTAACTCCATATCAAGTTCTATACTGTACTTAATGTTTAATTAAATACTACCATACAATGTTTATCTGAGTTTGAAAAATCCACATCCGTATATAATGATATATATGCTGAGAAAAATAATGTACGCATTGAAAAGTATCATAATATATAATTTACAGTATTTGCACAAGTACCCTTAAAACTAACGAATATGTTGTGTAAGTTTCACTACCTGAAAAGGTGTACTTACATATTGGCGCAGGTCATTTTTTCTTCCCTGTAACACATCACATTTCCTATCGCCGTTTGCCCTACTTTCGAATAAGTAAAAAGAATATAGAAATACGCATAACTGCAGCCAATAAAGATACAGTAAGAAAACCATAAGTTTTCTAAAATCATCTGCAGTTGGAAAATCTCATTCATCATCCTTTGGGGGCTGGCCACGTGGCCTCCATCATGGTATACAAAAATGCTCTAGTTAAAAGGTTGAATTAGAAATCATTTGCTCTGAAACAAAAATCATTAAACTCTACATAAAATAACGTGGAAGGAGAAGAAAAATGAATTCTGCGTCTCAAAATTATTGATAACTATTTTCGACCCTTCTTTTTCTTATCAAAAAGTAAACCGAATGTTTTCTTTGTAGATTTTTGTGGCATTCTCTCTGTATCTCCATCATCTTCACCACTAAAATTATAGGAATTTGAGAAGTTGCTTTTTATTGATTCTTGTTTTTTCCTTAATTCTTCCCTCTCGCCATTCCTCATTTTTCTTTTCAGTGCAACCATGGCTTTGGTGTCATCTTTAGCTATCCTGTACATGTTATTTCGCTGTAAGCCCTGTTCACTTCGTTTTTTCTTCTTTGCCAACGAACTTACTTTTTTGTCACCCTCAACAAACTCACCAATCGTATGTATATCTTCTTTAGTAGAAACGTCATCTTGTGTGCGAAAGTGGAGGCCAGATCCAATCTGCAAAACGGGTAGTTCGAAGAACGCCTTTTTACCATCTTCCAACTCCCTGTAGCCCTCTAGTTGTTTTATACGTTCTGGATCATTACGATCTTCGCCTTCATCGGTTTTTTCTGATTCTTTCAGCCAATCTAAAACCGTAACAGTATTATTACTAAAAGTTGATTGAAGTTTGGCTTGCAAATTGAGCCTTTCTTGTAATTCTTTGGCCCTACTCATTCCAGACACTTCGAAACAAAAGAGTTAATACGATAACCTACTCTAACTGAAGATCAGAATATTAGAAAACGGTTATGACGGTTATTTCATGATGCTATTACATTTTGGATTTTTTTTATACATTGGTTTTCTAATCTCATCGCTGAGATTTTCCCGCGCGACAGAACGAATGCAAGCCGTAAAGAAGAGGCGGCACCTACTATGACTACTTCCAAATCCCTTAGAACTGCGATTAAGAGTGCGATTATTATTAACTTACCAAAAACAATATTAACCGATTGTGACTAAGATCGACGTTTGAAAGAGCCTAATAATATCATAGTAGAGACCTTTTGCAGGAAAACAGCATGGCGTCGCTTGTTAAGGGCCCTTTACTGTTTACCCAAGCATTCATGGGAAGTATTAAATCTTGCCTCTTTTTACATTTCCCAACAATAATCTCACACAATGAAGTAATTACAGCCTCTCGAGGTCTTGAAAATGTTCTCACATTGGTTTTTAATAGAAGTGATTTTGCAGCTCCTAATTCTTTGTAAAGCCTCTTCCCTTCGTTTGAAAGCTCTCTTCGAATATTGGAACAATTTCTAAAATGGGGGCATCTTGAAAACGCTGTGACTGGCAACCATTTTATAATATTGCTATTCTTCCCATCTTTAGGTATCGTAAACATCGGACTGAAATTGATATTTCTCTGCTTCCTATATTCCGTGTCTGGAAGTGTTGTTTTTCCCATAGAATAATCACTAATATCTTCGGCGGTTAAACAAAGAGAAAGACATTACTAAAAAGAAGAGGCATTAATAACAGTGTCACCTTGGGTAAACACAGGAACCCGTTTCACATATTCTATTGCATTACTTCGAAATGGGCACTGATTAAAGTGTATTTTTATGTTCGCATACACAATGTTCATAAATGAACAAGAAGGGCGGCTATATTTATGACCCATTCCCACTCACGCACTCTACATGGCCCTCAACAACAATACAAGCAGGTGCTACCATATACCACTAAACATTATACACATTGCTACAATGTCATACACGCATGAGTATATTTCACTTTAGTGGCTTATTCTTTAAAGGCCAAGACTTCATGCGGTAAAATAAGAAGAACTACAACAGCCTGAAGACAATAGATTAATAAGAACGTTTAATATCTCTGAACGTTATAGAAATGTTGAAGGATTCCGAGAAACTAACGCAAAACCTAGTAGTTAGAACTACGTATTCCTAAAGACATATTTGTAGAGGTAATTATTCGCATTCTGCTACTGTTCGCAAGAAAAAAAAACAAAAGAAAAGGAACAGGAACAAGAAAAGCTAGTCTTATCCGGAGGGAAATATAATCATAAGTGAATACAAGGATCTCTGTGCTTGCATAGTTGTTCCGGTCCATCCTATTTTTATGATTCTAACATTTTCTATAGCAAGAGGTACTTGAATTCCCGAATCTACCGCACGCTTGTTGCCCCGATAGAAGAAAAACACCGCAACTCATTGTTACGGGGTAAGGAACCGAAAGTTATCTAATCATGTACAGGGCTACATTTTACATAATCTCTAGAGTATTCTAGAGGTTGAGATGATTAACGTCATATTCTAGTTAATATGCAATTGGGATGCGTATAATCCTCATAGAACGCGATCAACTAATTTACATCGTCGGTATACTACTGCGTGTAGTAGCTCCCGCTAATCCGATTACTAGCCGAAGACGTAAAATCGGCACTTGATTCAATTTATGTCCTTCCCGGGGAATGTTGACCAAAAGGCAAAAAATCAGTCGGAGATACCCTATTGGGCGGAATTTGGTAGATCTCTTTCCGTGCATAAGGCCTACCGTTAGTCGTTATTTCACGTTAACATTTTCTTGGCCACTGCGCTATATATATATCAAGCACAGTAGAGAAAGTTCCCTTAAAAATTAGATACGTAAACAATACTTGTAGAGTACCCTTTGATTTCAACCATAATACTTTCTCGTTTGTTCAGTGGTTTCAAAAAGAGAGATCGAATAAAGAATAGCACATATTCTCAACTATAAGGTCTTAAGATCCCAAACAAAAATCCCCAGTTTTATTCCATTAAAGTTACCTTACTTTGAGATAGATTTAAATCACACCAAAAATCTCAAAAATGATTACTGCAGAAGAATCTTTGGATGAAATAATATCTAGCGGCCCTGAGGATACAGAGATTTGCAGTCAACAAACAACTGTGAGCGCAGAAGGTGGGGACCAATCCTTAAAAAACGAAAGAAAAACTTCGACTGGTTTACAGCTGGAACAACTAGCCAATACGAATTTATTGACAATAAGAATAAAATGGCAGCAACAAGAAGAAAATGAACGTCACAACTGTAGGATAAGTGATCAAATAATGGACACAATACAGCAGTATAAAGGTGTGTCTGTTAACAATTCTGATACAGAAGCATATGAATTCCTACCAGATGTAAAGAGGTTGCAGATTCTCGAACAAAATAAAGATGTATATCTTTATGAACATGGAAGCCAAGAATATAGGAAATCACGCCAAGATAACGAAAAGGAAGATGATTGGAAATATGATACTGTTTTACAAGCACAATTTAAACACCCGAACACACTAGAAAACGCATGCGCAGGTATTTCAGAATTACTCAAAAACGAACTGAATGGGCAGTATATTGATGAATGGTCTATAGGTGTAAACAAGCATGCATTAACCTATCCCGGAAATATTTTCGTCGGGGGAATTGCAAAGAGCTTATCCATTGGCGAACTAAGTTTTTTGTTCTCAAAATATGGAACAATATTATCGATGAAATTGATATATGATAGAACGAAAGGCGAGCCTAATGGATACGGATTCATTTCTTACCCATTAGGTTCTCAAGCCTCACTTTGCATCAAAGAACTCAATGGTAAGGTGGTAAATGGATCTACACTATTTATCAACTATCACGTTGAGCGAAAGGAGAGGGAAAGAATTCATTGGGATCACGTCAAAGAAAACAATAATGACGATAATTTCAGGTGCCTATTCATAGGCAACCTACCTTATCATAATCCTGACAAAGCAGAAACGTTGATCACACCTAAGGAAATCATAGAAGTAATTAAGAAAGAGCTATCAAAAAAATTTCCAGACTTTGATATCATTTCGTATTACTTCCCGAGGAGAAGTAATACGAGGAGTAGTAGTTCCGTAAGCTTCAATGACGAAGGGTCCATAGACTCGAACAAACTTTCCAACAATACAAATGGAATCGCTCAAGATGAAGATATATTGAAGGGCTATGGTTTCATCAAGCTTATCAACCACGAACAAGCCTTAGCAGCCATTGAGACATTCAATGGATTTATGTGGCACGGGCACCGACTAGTTGTCAATAAGGCAGTTCAACATAAGGTTTACAATAACCATGGTAGCCACGATAGGCAGTCTTCCGTCGGTAACCATAACGATATGGAAGCCTTCGAATTTTCCAGTAACTCGATGTATGATTACAATAATTATACATATGATAGATACTACTTCAACAATAACAAAAATGGGAACAGTAATGATACCTCAAATATACCATATTTCGATTCCGTAAGGTCAACTCCAGTAGCAGAGAAAATGGATCTATTTTATCCTCAAAGGGAATCCTTTAGTGAGGGTCGTGGACAACGTGTACCTAGATTCATGGGAAACAAATATGACATGTACCAGTACCCATCGGCTTCTTATAGCTTACCCATACCAATGAGTAATCAACAGGAGTCAAACTTATATGTCAAGCACATTCCTCTTTCTTGGACGGATGAAGATCTGTATGATTTTTATAAGACTTTTGGTGAGATAATCAGTGTTAAGGTCATTACGGTAGGCGGTAGTAAGAATAAGTACCGTCAAAATTCAAATGATAGCTCTTCGGATAGTGACCTACCGGTGGGTTCATCGAGAGGTTATGGTTTTGTTTCTTTCGAAAGCCCATTGGATGCAGCCAAGGCAATTTTGAATACAGACGGATATCAGGTGAGCAAAGAACAAGTTTTATCGGTCTCTTTCGCTCAAAAACGTGGTAATATATCTTCAAGTGATGATGAATACCAATCCCAAACTGATAATCCATCAAAACGTCAAAGTTCTCAATCACACAGTGACTATCATAAAACTTATCCAACGAAGTATAATAAGAAATTTATAAATGCCCTCATGAGTCAAAACCACTCGCAACAGCAAGTCTCTAGAGAAAATTACTTTATGCCGCTGCAATACCCTAGCAGTAATACTAAGACCGTGAACAGTTACAACTTGATGAGCGCGAACCAAAATAACCCTAATTGGATGATGCCAATGTTCCCATCATTCGGATTTATTCCGCAAGTGCCGCCAGTGCCTTACATGATTCCTCCACAAAATTCTACAGCAAATCATATTCCTATAATGGCAAACGGCAGCAATGAAGAGGAAGAATTTTCAAGTGGTGACTATTCCATGGATTACTAAAATTCATCATACTTGATGGAGTTTTTTTACTGCTTTCTTCTTCATGTATTAGTTTCTTTTTTTGTATTTCCATTTATCTCATTCATACTTTTTTACTGCTTTTTATTTTATTTTTCCCATCTATTCGAAGTCCTACAGACTTGGTTCGCATTGGCACATTTTCTTATTGTTATACAATTTCTTAAACTAAAATTGTCCCGCATCTATTTCCAATGCTCAGAGAGGTATATAAATTCGCATGATCTTTAAAATTGGAAAAAAACACCACTCATGAAGGGTTATATAAAGATATAACTTTCACATACAGGCTTATATCTGCTTTCGAGGTACGCGACCGCTTTTTGAGATATAACAATCTTCGTTTAACAGTTCATTTCTATATTCGATGTTGGGTGGAAAAACGGGAGTAAAAAAACTGATCCAGTATCTGCAGATAGCGTGAGTAGCTACAGAATTGAAAGAATTACTTTAAGGGGCTTGGCTGTAGTATTTTCACTATTGTCCTGATGAATATTACAACCCCCTCTCTTTAAAACCGATATCTCTTTCAGCTTTGCACTACAACATCGAGCACAAGTTCATTTTAACATACAGTACCGTTTCAATATATTGCCTACACTAAGAAATATATCGTATTTCTATAAGGGATTAAATTAAATTAAGTCTGACTGTGAATATAATAAAACAACCGCCTCTCTGGTTGAAACGTTAAGGTTCTCGGGAAGCCGAAACAAACAAATAAAATGATCCTAAAAACAACATAATAACAAGTATTACAACTACGCTGGTTGGTACAGTAGGCAATGATGGTCTAACGTTCGCACTTCACTTGCCTTTTCCTCTTCTCTAACCTATTTTCGGCTCTCCTGCAGTGATTTTTTCTCTTCAATCCTAATGCGGAAAACTGAAGAAATTACATCTTGCTCAGCGTACTCTCCGAGCGCGTCTAAATGAATTGTATAATCTTAAAACTTTAAATGCGACACGGATAACCTAAAACTCTTTCGAATAAACACGAAGAGGACAACATGAATATATAACGTTTCCGATGATTTTATATATCTATAAAGCAGGGAAAGAACAGCGTGAGGGACAAAACTAGGCACTTTTATGTAGTAGGCAAGGAAGGATCAAGAGGCAACTGGTAAGTCTTCATTTATGAGGAGGAAACAGAAAAGAAAGAAAAGGAGTGAAGCGCTTGCATAAAAGAAAAGTACGTGGCCACAAAGTCCTAAGCGTGCCTATAAAAGTATAATTTAATTACGTATATTAAACTTTGCTCCCTCTTTGAAAAGTCGTGAGCGCGTGAGTAGAAAAACTTACAGAGCGAAGGACAAACGAAGGATACCTAGGTTGAAATTATTGTTTTACTTTTTCCTTTTTCTGTTGGAATGTTAGGCGGATCCTCGCTAAGATCTGCTGTAGTTTCTCATCTTTGAAATTTTAGAGTTTTTCCGAAGTGGACAAGTTGTAGAACAAGTAGAGCGAAATAGAAAAATAGCCATCATTTATTTTAAAGTCGTCTTTATAAAAATTTCTACTATCAAGTACAGCCTTTAATTCTTTTTCTTTCTGTTTCTTGAACATGAACATTCGTTTCACTTGTATCTAGTTATGCAAAATTATAGAGAATGCCTTATTATTCCCTGCATACACCGAATCTTCGTTTGTGTTTGCAGTGAGAACAATCTTTACAGTTGAACGCGAAATGGCAAAGCGAATAACATTAGTAAGATACTGGTTTATTAGGGGCTTCACTCTTTGTAATTATAGGCATACCCTTGGGCGTGATGCTTGACGTCAAAGGAGTTAATATGGATGACGATGTATTTGTGGTTTCTTGCAAGGGTAAAACAGGTGTTTCAACCGATTGTATAGATGTCCATTTACTTTCCAGTTGTGCAATTTCCTCCTTAGAATTCTGTAATAGGGATAAGCTTGTTCGAAGATCTTTATTTAAGACATCATTAGTTTTAGTTGTATTTTCACCTTGCTGTGAGTCGTTAATATGCCTCTCTATTAAATCAGTGATTGTTGATAGAGAGTTTTTTAATGTTTGTATATGGTTATCCAAAGCTTGCACTTCGCTAGTATCGTTCTTTTTCGGTAGTGTTACATTATTATTACAAACTCCTAAGGCAGGTGAGTTAGAAGCAGAATTGGAAAGAGAGTTCATCATCGAGGGGAACGGAGTAGAGTAAGTAGAATATGGCGCTATCGTAGGAAGAGGCTGCTGCTGCTGCTGGGCAAAAGTTCCCGGGTGATATGGCATGGGATAATTAACGATCGGCAAAGAAGTTGCTTTTAAATCGTCTGTCGAAGATAGCGTTCGTGACTTCTTCATAGGAGGACCTGATAATGCTTGTGAAGAAATTACGTGCTGCGGTTGTTGAGGTTGCACTACACCATCCTGGGTAGAAAATTGATTAGGATAATCGTAAGAGTTCATCATCCTTGCAGAAATGCTTTGCCTTCGCATTATGTTGACGGTGGATTGTTGAGGAGGCAGTGAAGATATGAGATAGGGGCCACTATTCCGTTGCTGCTGCTGTAAATTGATATGTGGAGGACCTTGTGATAATGAGTAATGATGCGCAGTAGCACCCATAAACATGCTTTGAGGTTCTCTTGAGGAAGCTGGAACAGATTGCTGAGGGAGGACATTTAATCTTGAAGCGTCGACATAACTGACAGATATTGGCGACAGAATATTTTTTCTTTTACCATCTTTCCCTACACCAGTGCTTTTCCTTTGAATTTTATTCAGGATACCGGCATTAGCCTCTTTGAAGAAGAACCCCGATGGATGAGTGAACTTCCATTCAACGAGTTCTTTGACGTTGCCATTGTTGGCAGAAGCCTGGTCAGGAGAAGCATGTGATAGTTTGTGAAAGCCGTACATGTGCAATTGACGAACAAAGCTATTAACATTTCCATGCTTGAAATAACGTTTCAGAACATGCGTGCTAAAGTTAGGGTCGTATGGTTTCAAAAAAAATACCATACTATCTGTCGGAGACCAGTATATCCATTTGTTCACTTCCGGTTCCAGAAGAATTGAGTGGAGTTGGTGGACGAAAGTTTTAGGCTGCATGTGGCCACCTGTTCTCTAGGTTATTGTGTTTTATGGGAGGATTATATTTGAAGATAGGGGTTACTGTTACTCAATCCTACGGCGCGCAGAAGAGATCTAGATCTTTAATAAGGAACGTTAAATATAGATACATATATTTGTATATATATCTATATATATGTATCTGGGAAAACAATTAGACAGCGACGTATCAAGATAAATACCTAAAGAAAGAAAGATGCAACCGAAAGGAAAGCATGGAAATCTTCGAGATATTCACTACCTGATTGCTTCAACGTTAATGACTACCCTAAACGTGATGAGTTTTGTGCTTTTCCTTCGATATGGATATCTTCTGCCTTCCATCTGCTACGCTACGCCCAACAACTGGATAGTTTTCTTTTTTTCGGTTCCTCCCTTTTCTTCTCGAAAAAAAGCTTAATATTTGAAAGACAAAAAAAAAACGATTGTACCAAATCAGCGTAGAAGGCAGCGCCCACAGAAACATGAGCTCAGCGTCAGTGCCAATATACTTAACAAGTTGTTCAGGGCGGATCGCTTCACGTCATACGTAGGCGCGGATATGCACTAATCTGCAAATCTCGCAGCCATAGTAAGCCAAAGCCAGAGCGGGCTCTCGGTGATAAGTTGGCGAGCCCGAATTAGACGCACAGATTCATGCGCAGGCTTCCCTCGCGCGACCCACGGAGTATTCCGTTCACCCAAAAAAGAACGGAAAGGGGTAGACCAGGGGCAGAGGAACAGAAGGGGAATTACCGGCGTGGCTAGTATTTTTTAACTTTTCTTAGTTGACCTTCCGCTCTGTTGCCGCCTCGTAGTCTTGCCCCAGGAAGCATCTGAATTGGGCCAGCTTCATTCTCGGCCGAGAAGAACTGCGTAGGTCGAGATAAAGGGGCAAAATTGACCCTTCCATGCAGCTGGCCCGAAGCAATTTAATATTTCGTGTGGTCGCCAGAAAGTTTCGTGCGTCCATTACTCAATCTTCTAGAAATTTCGCGTTAGCGTTGTTTGTGCAGGTGGTTCCGAGTCATATTAATATGATTAATGCGTCGTTACGGCATTTCTCAGTGAGCTGTCTTCTTTTAAAGTAAGCAACCGCTGAAAGGACTTGGTTGTTTACTGAACTTTTAAGGTTGAGTTTTCTGCGGCGTCCCTTTCCTTTTCAGTTTCCAAATCCTTCTGGAAGAATTGGGTTTATACACTTCGGTGTTGGCTCAAAAGTACACACCGTGGAGAAGAAAGATATCAGATAATTAATATTATGTAATACAAATTAAGGTTGTCAGTCGTGATTAACGGGGCTAGCAGTTCTGGGGAATTAACGCGCCTGCTTCGTCGTCGAGAAACCATGTGACCCTCGTGCCGACCATTTCATTAACCAACACACTAGGTAGCTCACCATTCTTTACAATTAGCACGTCATGCATAATAGCCTTTTTGGCGACTCCCTTAACAAGAAAGCACACGTTCTTAGCATCTGCAATAACAGTTAAAGTAAATGTGATCCTGTCCTTAGGTGGTTTGGGAGAATTATAGCACCATAGAACTTTACGGTCCATCTCCTCTACGAGATAATTGAATTCAACCCCGGGAAACAGTGAACATGTATGGCCATCATCGCCACACCCAAGTAAAAGCAGATCGAATGATGCCGGTAGCAAAGAATCGTACTCTTCAGCGATCTTCTTATTAGCCGTTTCACCCCCACCAATCAATGATTCGTTAATAGTGTATACTGTGGGGCCCAGGTTTAATTGGTCATCTTCATGCACCAGAGGGTCCAAAACGGTTCTCTTGAACTGACCGTAGTTACTCTCAGGATTTTCAAAGGGCACCAATCTTTCGTCGCAAAAGAAAATTCTCCATTGCGGCCATTTGATGTGTGGGAATATGTTTTTGTCATTTACCAAACTTTCATACAGTACTTGGTTCATCGATCCTCCGCTAATAGCAATATTAAACACTGCCTCATCGTTATCCGCTAACGCCAAGTCTTGCTTTTCAAGAATAAACTTGCCGAATTCATGAACCAAAGTCTTTTCTTTGCTAAACCGTTGCAATTTTACCATAGTTTTCTTAGATGTCCGAATATTTGATTTGGGAATTGCGTTCTCTGTATACGCGATTTTTACTATATGCCACAGACTTTTCTTCCTGATCTTTTAAATATGTGGATCTCGCAGTTTTCGCTGCTTAAGGGGGATTTTTTTCAAGGGATTTTCTATCCCTTGCGTAGGCAAGCGAATGGTATACGTAAATCTTTAACTAGAACGTTTTACTTTACGTATTGAGAGATATGAAAAACTCTGCTATAAATTATTTAAATATGTATACATGTGTACTTAAACGTCCACCCGTCCAAGTACCTCCCACTCTTCAACGGGTCCCACACAGTTAACCACCTTGAACGTTCCCGGGATATTCCAAGATAGTGAAGAAGATATGTCAAAATCCCATCTCATTTGCACTTCGTTGGAACCATCAGCGTTCCCGGTGCCCTTATGTTTCTCTCTTGGGACTAATCGCACGTCCAGAGCATCCTCAATTCTTTGTTGAACGACTCGCAATGAGGCCTGGCTCACGGGATGGATATCGGAGTATAGCAATGAGACGTGAGGGTGAAATTCTTCGTGCACCCAAGTAGCGGCACGGCTACTTCGTGTCTCAGAATCAATCTCTACGTACATTTCTCTCATAATTTGTGCTATCCCATAAAGTACTTTGTTCTTGTTACACTCAAGTACAATTTTCTTGAAATATCGTTTACCCACACTGCATCCATTAAAAGACACCAGTGGAGGCGCAACAGTATGAAGTGATTGCCCATTGTGCCCTTTTTTTGCTATTTGGTGAGACCTTATCGATTGAATAGCAGCAACACAAGAAGTTAAGATCTTGTTAACATCATCTCTACTATTGCACACCAAATGGGACGTCACCGTAACATGAGGTTCAAGCACTGGCGAATCGGGGAACAATGTTTGGAATGAAAATATAAGCATTTGTAACGTCTCGTAAGCAACAGATCCCTGTGGCGGACAATACCATAACGCGATCGCCATTTTCTCTGAATACTGGTATTAGCAAACTTATACTCCCGAATATTCTCTAACCAAGAATAAATGCAATCAATGGTAGAATATATGTAACTAAGTATCCAATTAATGGTACCTTACTTCAAAATAAACTTTGATTACTTCTCTACTGTGTCTGCCCCTGTCCATAAATCGGGTTTTTATTAAACTTCTTCTGCCATCATCTCTCCATCGGATCTAACTTAAAAAAATAACTCCCCGGCAAATACACGATCACACCAACCAAATTACTGAAGTGAACAAAGAATACAAAAATGACTGTAGCATCATAAACCAGCAAAACATGTTTGCCACATGCATCAGAATGTACGGACATAGTGTTGTAATTAGTGCAAGAAGATACTGCTCCCATTTTAATATTAGCAGTAAATGCTCTTGAACGTAGAAAAGGAAACACATATATAATACTAGGGGAACCAACTGGTGAGAAAAGCTCATTTGTTCGTGTTGCCAAAACCTTTCAATAGTAATCAACACTCTTTGGTGAAAGACTGACAATTAAACAGTTCCAACCTGGTTATTGATTTTGCGACGTTCTTGTTTTGTTATTCTTCTATGATTCTCGCGAAGCATTAGATGTCAAAAAAAAAAACTATTAAGATATAATTCGAATAGATCAAGAACAATCTTATCAGTAAAAACAAGAACAACAAAGAAGTCCATAATCGTATACAAATGCCAGTGTGTAAGAGCTGTCATGGAACAGAATTTGAGAGAGACCTTTCCAATGCCAATAATGATTTAGTTTGTAAAGCGTGTGGTGTTGTATCAGAAGACAATCCTATCGTTTCTGAAGTGACATTCGGTGAGACGAGCGCAGGTGCAGCTGTTGTACAAGGTTCTTTTATCGGTGCTGGACAAAGTCATGCTTCATTTGGTGGCTCCAGCGCTCTAGAATCGAGGGAGGCTACTCTAAATAACGCAAGAAGAAAATTACGTGCCGTATCTTATGCATTACATATCCCCGAGTACATCACTGATGCTGCTTTCCAATGGTACAAGCTTGCATTGGCTAACAACTTTGTACAGGGTCGTAGGTCTCAAAATGTTATCGCCGCATGTCTTTACGTAGCATGTAGAAAAGAAAAGACACATCACATGCTGATTGACTTCTCGTCAAGATTACAGGTGAGTGTATATTCTATTGGTGCGACATTTTTAAAAATGGTAAAAAAATTGCATATTACAGAATTGCCGTTAGCAGATCCCTCCTTATTTATTCAACATTTCGCTGAAAAGTTAGATCTTGCTGACAAAAAGATTAAAGTGGTCAAAGATGCTGTGAAATTGGCACAAAGAATGTCTAAAGACTGGATGTTTGAAGGACGTAGACCAGCAGGTATTGCCGGTGCATGTATTTTACTAGCTTGCCGAATGAATAATTTGAGAAGAACACATACGGAAATCGTGGCAGTTTCACATGTTGCGGAAGAAACTTTACAACAACGATTAAACGAGTTCAAAAACACAAAAGCTGCAAAACTTTCCGTTCAAAAATTTAGGGAGAATGATGTGGAAGATGGGGATTCTAAACCTCCTTCTTTTGTGAAGAACAGAAAGAAAGAAAAAAAGATGAAGAGTACTCTGGACAAAGAGGAAATATTTCAAACCAGCGAAGAAGCGTTGAATAAAAATCCAATTTTGACACAAGTATTGGGTGAACAAGAGCTGTCTTCTAAAGAAGTGCTATTTTACTTAAAACAATTTTCAGAAAGAAGGGCCCGCGATGTAGAGAGAATCAAAGCCACTAATGGCATAGATGGCGAAAATGTATATCATGAAGATCCCGAGAGGGAAACTAGGAAACGCAAGACTTCTGCAATTGATGCCGAAGCAAAAAAAGGAGAAGGAGAAGGAGATGGAATGGAAGAGAATAAGCATCAAGAGAAGAAATCAAAAACAAAAACATCTAGAGAAGATGAAGAAAAAGAAGCTGGCCATTTCCAAGATGCCATTGACGGCTACTCCCTAAAAACAGACCCTTACTGTCCTCGCAACTTGCATCTACTACCTACAACAGATGCGTACCTTTCAAAGGTCAGTGACGATCCAGAGAATTTAGAAGATGTTGATGATGATGAATTAAATGCTCACTTGTTGAGCGAAGAAGCTTCCAAATTAAAGGAAAGAATTTGGATTGGCTTGAATGCAGATTTTTTACTTGAGCAAGAGAGCAAACGTTTGAAACAAGAAGCAGATATTGCCACTGGAAATACCTCAGTAAAAAAAAAACGTGTAAGACGTAGGAATAATACTAGAAATAACGAACCTACTAAAACTGTGGATGCAGCAGCAGCTATTGGGTTAATGTCAGACCTGCAAGACAAATCAGGTTTGCACGCCGCACTGAAAGCAGCTGAAGAAAACGGTGATTTCACAACTGCAGACAGTGTTAAGAACATGTTACAGAAGGCGAGTTTCTCTAAAAAGATTAATTATGACGCCATTGACGGTTTGTTTAGGTGACCAATGTTTGAAGGAAAACGGATATAAAAGTACAGTGGATTCGAACTTTACTTTAAATCAGACACAATAAAGAATTGAAGTGCAAAAACTCAAAAAGACGCGTTGCTTTTTTAGTATGTATATTTCTACATAAATCTAATATATCAATGTTGTATTACATTCATTGTTTGATTTAAATCGGGTAAGACAAAATACTCTCTTTTCCTCTTTTCTTTTTTTCTGGTTGGTCGGCTAAGTGAAAATTTTATACTCATCTCATCGCAAGTTGCCATTGAACATTTAGCAGATAATAGGCATTCCACTAAAAAATAGCTGGCTTAACTTTTTATACGATTGGTAAAATCTGGGAGAAGTACAGAGAGCACTGAATAACACCAGTAATAGACATTAACAATGGGTAGGAGAAGTAGAGCAGCTATGCTCCCAACCAACATCATTCTTTTACAGAACTTGGTAAAGCGTGACCCAGAGTCCTATCAAGAGGAGTTTCTTCAACAATATGCACACTATGAATCGCTAAGAGATATTTTTATGCTAAACGGCCTAGCTGGGAGTGATTCTTCGGCGACCATTAATGGGCTAGATTTGGGGAATGGTTCATCTACAATTAGTGGTACCAATGGTACCACCATAAGCACTTCAACATCTCAACTAGTTGAATTAGTTGGTTTTGTATCTCAAGTTTGTTCATGTTTCCCTCGTGAAACTGCAAACTTTCCGTCTGAATTAAAGCAACTTTTGTTGGAACACCATAAGTCATTGCCATTTGAATTGAAAGAGAAAATTTTGAGTTGTTTAACAATGTTGAGAAACAAAGACGTCATTACTGCTGAAGAACTAATTCAGAGTTTATTTCCTTTACTAGTAGCATACTCTTCCCATGGTAATTCTCTTGGCATTAATTCACATGCCAAAGAACTGAGAAAAATCATATATACAAATTTGATTTCTTTATTGAAAAGTTGTAATACTAATGGTAAAAACCAGAAATTAAACAAATCTACGCAGGCCGTTTGCTTTAATTTGTTAGATAAACCAGATTCTCAAGGTATCTGGGCCACAAAATTGACCAGAGAACTTTGGAGACGTGGTATTTGGGATGATTCAAGAACTGTAGAAATTATGACCCAAGCCGCATTACACCAAGATGTTAAGATTGTCATGTCTGGAGTGATGTTTTTCTTAGATGCTGATAAAGAACGTGAAGAAAATTTTGAAGAAAACTCTGAGGATGAAGATGGGTTTGATTTAGATGCATTAAAGCATAAGATGCAGGTCAACAAAAAAACCGGCAGACGTGGTAAAAAATTGGAGAATGCTATAAAGACCGTTAAAAAAAAGAAGAGGAATGGACCAGGCGCTCCTCAAGGTTACTTAAACTTCAGTGCCATCCATCTTTTAAGAGATCCACAAGGGTTTGCTGAGAAATTGTTCAAAGAACATCTTTCAGGTAAGACGAAAAACAAATTTGACTTGGAACAGAAAATATCTTTGATGCAATTACTATCGAGATTGATCGGTACACATAAGTTAATTGTCTTAGGCATTTACACATTCTTCTTAAAATATCTAACCCCAAAACAAAGGGATGTTACTAAGATCATGTCAGCGTGTGCCCAAGCATGTCATGATCTTATCCCTCCTGAAGTTATAAGTGACATGGTGAGGAAAATAGCTGACGAGTTCGTATCAGATGGTGTTGCCAACGAAGTTGCAGCTGCAGGTATCAATACCATCAGAGAAATTTGCTCGCGTGCACCATTGGCCATTGATGAAACCTTGTTACAGGATCTGGTAGAATACAAGGGATCTAAAGCTAAGGGTGTTAATATGGCCGCCAAGTCATTGATAGCGCTGTATAGGGATGTTGCTCCAGAAATGCTGAAGAAGAAAGATCGTGGCAAGAATGCCGCCATGGAAGTTCAAGAAGCCAAGAAAGAAGGTAAAGATTCTAAAAGACCACAATTTGGTGTTGAAAATAGTGTTCAAGGTATTGCTGGTATCGAACTGTTAGCCAAATGGAAAAAAGAACACGGTGAAGAGGGTGAAGACGAAGACGCTGATGCTAACTGGGAAGTAGATGCCAATAGTGAAGAGGAAGACAATGTAGATGGTGAATGGGTCACCATGGATAGTGACAAGGAATATGATGTTGATATGGAGGATAGTGATGACGAAAACCACATTGCTAAGGACAAAGAGTCGGATTCGGATTTGGAATTAAGTGATGATGATGAGGAAAAGGAAATGAAAGAGAAACAAGAAAATGCAGACATAGACCCCGAAGCAGCTTTCCGTGAAATCGCTTCCACACGTATTTTGACACCGGCCGATTTCGCTAAATTGCAAGAATTGCGTAACGAGGAAAGCGTTGCTAGTATCATGGGTATCCACAAGCAGGACAGACGTGAAGAGTTAGTCGATGCAAGTACACTAACCGGTCCTATAAAGTACAAACAGTCTCGTGAGGAAAGATTACAAAAGGTGCTCGAAGGTCGTGAAGGAAGGGATAAATTCGGTAGTAGACGTGGTAAACGTGATAACGTTCGTTCTACCACCAATAGAGAAAAGGAAAGAAGAAAGAACTTTGTTATGTCTATCCATAAGAGGTCTGTTAGAGGTAAGCAAAAGATGTCACTACGAGACAAGCAAAAGGTACTACGTGCACATATAACTAAACAAAAGAAGAAGGGATATTAGGCATCGTCTTACCAGAGCCGTATTCATATAAATATATATATGTCTGTATGTATATATATATATAAGTATACAGATATATTCATTTTTCACATTGTACAAAGTCCTGCTTATTACAACTGGAGTATAAACAGATACCAAAATAGGTAATAAACATATTCTGCTCGAATCTTTTGGGAAAGAAAAACACTCCAATTTATGAAGATTATGAGTTCATCGGGAATTCTCGGCTTTCCCCGCAGCGGCGGAGCGAGTCCTCTAAAAGTTGGTTGGTCTTTCAGTTGCCGCGTAGTCAACATCTTTGAGGCTTTATATAAGATCGACGCTCTCCTTATCAACATTTCGAGATTTTATCTAATAATAAAAGCCAGCGCAGATAGATAATACAACTATTTACGTTACTGATTTCTAAGCAGTTGAATAAAGCATTAAGAATTAAAACTATACGATTGATAGAAATCCTAAAGCATAAAAATAGAGCACGATGTTTTCGAAAAGATCTTTGTCCCTAATTTCAAAGTGTGGACAACTAAACAGGTTAAATACAAAGACTGTTCTACAAGCAAGAAGACACTTATCCATTCATGAATATAGGTCCGCTCAGTTATTGAGAGAATATGGTATTGGCACTCCGGACGGGTTTCCAGCATTCACTCCTGAAGAAGCTTACAAAGCTGCCGAGAAATTAAACACTAAGGAATTGGTCATCAAAGCACAGGCATTGACTGGTGGTAGAGGTAAAGGTCATTTTGACACCGGCTATAAAAGCGGTGTCCATATGATTGAAAGCCCTCAACAAGCAGAAGATGTTGCAAAAGAAATGCTTAACCATAACCTGATTACCAAACAAACAGGGATAGCTGGGAAGCCGGTATCTGCTGTATATATAGTGAAAAGAGTAGATACTAAGCATGAAGCTTATTTATCTATTTTGATGGATAGGCAAACCAAAAAACCGATGATCATTGCATCCAGCCAAGGTGGTATGAATATCGAAGAAGTGGCAGAGAAAACTCCGGATGCAATAAAAAAATTCTCAATTGAAACCTCACAGGGGTTGAGCCCAGAAATGGCCAAAGATGTTGCCAAGAGTCTCGGTTTCAGTCCCGACGTGCAAGAAGAAGCAGCAAAAACTGTGTCCAATTTGTACAAGATATTCATGGAGAGAGATGCTACACAAGTAGAGATCAACCCTTTGAGTGAGATTGAACATGATCCAACCCACAAAATCATGTGTACGGACGCCAAATTCGGGTTCGATGATAACGCGTCATTCAGACAAGAAAAGATATACTCTTGGAGAGATTTATCACAGGAAGATCCAGATGAAGTTAAGGCAAAGAAGTACGACTTGAACTTTGTTAAGTTGAAGGGCAACATTGGATGTTTAGTCAATGGTGCAGGATTGGCTATGGCCACTATGGATGTCATCAAATTAAATGGAGGCGATCCTGCCAACTTTTTAGATTGCGGTGGTGGTGCCACTCCTGAGACCATCAAGCAAGGTTTCGAATTGATCTTGTCCAATAAGAACGTAGACGCAATTTTTGTCAATATTTTTGGTGGTATCGTTAGATGTGACTATGTCGCCCTGGGGCTGGTGGAAGCCGCGAGAGAACTTGAGGTTAGAGTCCCTATTGTGGCGCGTTTACAAGGTACCAAAGTAGAAGAAGGCCGTGACATAATCAATAAATCAGGGGTGAAGATCTATTCATTTGATGAACTAGATCCTGCCGCCAAGAAGGTTGTAGAATTGACACAAAGCTAAGATCATCAAGGAAAATGTGAAGAATAATAATAAAAACAAGAGTATATATCATCACTAGCAATACGGCTTTTTCTCAGGTTTATTTATGTACCTTTTTACAGAAAATTCTTAATCTCCATGATTTTTTATATTTCTTCATCTTTTTGATGTAATATAGAAAGTAGAGTATAGAAAAAGAATATTTAAGTCATAAAATTCATTAGAAAGAAAATGCGATTTCTGAAGAAACGTAATCTTTACGTGATCAATGCGTTATTGATGGATTAGCACCAATCACACCTTTATTCATCGATGCTGACGCGGATTGTTTTGCTGCAACAGCCGCTGGGGTCTCCCCTTTTATTATATAGTGAATAACCTGTTTAAATGAGTCGCCGTTCCGTATCCTGAAATTGGCAATCCTCGTTAGGTGGTACCCAGCGGTGCAACCCAGGAAGAAGTTCACTGACGCTAACAGGTAGTTTTTGGGCTTAATGACGAACGACCAACGCGTCCAAATCAACGCAGTAGCCAATAAAGATAAATTTTGTGCTCCAGATACTTTTTCCACGGGTCTCTTAATATCGTTCAGCCCCGCAAAGACTAATCCCCACTTCAAAGTGGGTGCCCAAAAGTGGACAGTCCTGGGTCCCGTTTCACTATTCCAAAATCTTCTGAAAGCAAAATTAAATGCTGATGCTGACATTATTACGGTAAGTTGTGTTTATATTTTCTTGCGTTCTCTACTTCGTGTGTTTGTTTGTGTAGTCTTTAAGACCGATTAAACTCTTCTTTTATATGAAGCACTTTTCACTGTAGTATAAGGAAAAAGTATTAATTTCTCCAACATATAATAGCAGTACACAAGTGCTATCTGAAAGAAAGCTCTCATCCAGCCGCACATATATATATATACACGTTAAGCTTACTCTTCCTTATACGTCCTTGTGGGGCCTTTTCACCTGTGCATGACCCAACTAAGGAGCGGCTCAATTTTGTTCCGCCCACGGAATGACGCAAGGCCGTAATGGCCGACTGAGGGGAGTAATAAAAGCGGGGGCACCCCCATTATGAGGGGCTTTTTTCAGGGTAATGCCATCTTGGCAAAAAAAAAGAGCTTGATATTACCCGGAATTATAATATGCGGGGTAACCATATTTTTTTTTTTCTCGCTCTGGTATTTCTTTGATTTTTTCAGATTTTCCCAGAATGGCTTTGTTTTGATTTTGCTTTGGTGGAGGGAAGATTAAGTTTGAAGCTAGGTAGAAAAAAGTTTCTTGTCGATTCGACATTCGAGGAAAAAATTAGCTTACTGATCTTGTCAATAGGGTTTTTTGGTTCGGTAGTAATCGAAAAAGACGAGAAAATAAATTTGTAGTAGGACTACCAATTTGTTACCCTTGCTATCGTCTAGAACAGCAACAGTACCAAGCAAACAAGCGCGACTACTTCCGCTACCCCTATATTAAATATATAGACGTGTTTGTTAAATCATGTCTTCATTATATACTAAATTGGTGAAAGGGGCGACCAAGATAAAGATGGCCCCTCCAAAACAAAAATACGTGGACCCTATTCTCTCAGGAACCTCAAGTGGGAGGGGACTACAAGAGATTACCCATGCATTGGATATAAGATTGTCTGATACGGCATGGACCATCGTCTACAAAGCATTGATCGTGATGCATCTGATGATACAACAGGGAGAAAAAGATGTCACGTTAAGACACTACTCTCATAATTTGGACGTCTTCCAATTGAGAAAGATTTCACATACATCTAAGTGGTCTTCCAATGATATGAGGGCTTTGCAGAGGTACGATGAGTACCTGAAGACACGTTGTGAGGAGTACGGTAGGCTAGGTATGGACCACCTACGAGACAACTACTCTTCGTTAAAGCTGGGAAGTAATAATCAACTATCAATGGATGAAGAGTTAGATCATGTTGAATCACTAGAAATTCAAATCAATGCTTTGATAAGAAACAAATACTCCGTTCCGGACTTGGAAAACCATTTATTATTGTATGCATTTCAATTGTTGGTGCATGATTTATTGGGTTTGTACAATGCCCTTAATGAAGGTGTCATTACACTGCTGGAATCATTTTTTGAGTTATCCATCGAGCACGCCAAAAGGACGCTGAATCTTTACAAGGATTTCGTGGATATGACAGAATATGTGGTTAGGTACTTAAAAATAGGTAAAGCAGTCGGCTTAAAAATTCCTGTGATTAAACATATTACCACAAAGCTGATCAACTCCCTAGAAGACCATTTGAGAGAAGAATCGAGAAGACAGAGAGGGGAAAATCCTGAGCTGCAGCAAGATAGGAAACAATCGGCAACCGTTACCTCTACCGGAGATCGTGATAACAGTAACAGTAATAGATCCATGGCGCAGAAAAAACTGGAGCAGATAAGAGAACAAAAAAAGCTTCTTGAGCAACAACTACAAAACCAACAATTGCTTATTTCCCCCACAGTTCCGCATGATGCTTATAACCCATTTGGATCTCAACAACAAGGTCTAAATAATGACACTTTCTCTTTCGAGCCAATCCAACCTCAAGTAACCACCCAAGTGCCTCAGCAAACTGCTAATCCCTTCCTAATCCAACAACAGGAACAGCATTTACAGTTGGCATCTACATCTACAATGCCACAGCAAGGGGAGATACCGATAACCCCCAACTTAAATAGTCAACAGACAGGGTTGTATGCCTCCAACCTTCAATACACTCCAAGTTTCACTGGCTCAGGATTTGGGGGTTATACATCCACCGACAACAACGCAGTGATGACAAGCACTTTAGACCCAACAAAAACAGGGTCCAACAATCCATTTTCATTGGAGAATATTGCCAGAGAACAACGACAAGAAAACGTGCAGAGTTCTCCAAATCCGTTTGCCCTACAGCAAGCACATACTACTCCAATTCTTGCTCATAGTCAAACAGGCAATCCATTTCAAGCACAAGACATGATGACATCGCCAATGGGCACATACGTTACCGGTTCGGCGGCTGGCCAAGTTCAGTATGCCTCCACTGGCATGCAACAGCAACCAGAAGTCGTTCAAGGTCAACAAACTGGTTATGTCATGGTCCCCACTGCGTTCATTCCAATCAATCAACAACAGCAACAACAGCAGCGTCCACAAGAGAATTCTAATTTAATAGATATATAATGAGCGATAGATACTGAAGTTTATGTTCTTAACGGGCCTTCCCTGCATATTATAAATTCTGATTTTTTTACTTACACCCTTCCACTTCTTCATATTGTATAACACCATACTCCAAACATGTAATTTTTACTAACTTTATGTAAGTCATTTGTTAATTCTCGTCTAACCTAACTTCGATAGATGTGGTTCCAAATACGCGCTAAAGTTCGTTGAAAACGATGATTATTAGTATTTGAGATTCCTCAATCCACACACCACTAGTGTTTGTGCTCAGCTTCCACTAATTTCGAATCTCAGTTTTTTAGTTTTCTTCGACACGGTGCTTGGAGCAGCGGCTAGTAAAAAAAAAATTAATATCTCAGCAAGAAAGTCATTGTACGTAAGCAAGTACAATACTCTACAATCCACTAACCACAATCAAGCACATCAACAATGCTCCAACACGCAGTTTTCGAAACATTCATGAATATGTAAAAGTAAGTGGGGTTACGCCATACTCTTAGTATGCTGGTCTATATCTTTTTGGATCCTGTAGAAAATGCTATCACGTTTTCACTTTTGTTTTTTTTTCCTTGCGGAATTGCGGAATTTCCCAATTTTGGCAGCGTTATCCGATTTGAGATCGACTTGCATCAACCTTTGAAAAATATAAGGATGTGGAAGTGAAATCCGTTTTTTTTTTTTCATTGTCGTCATCAACATGACTTTTCTTTAATAAATAAATACTTTTTTTTTTATTTTTTTCTTCTTTTGTTTTGGTTTTGCTTATTTCCATCTTAACTATTAAATTCTTCCGCTCTTAATAAAGGAGTTCTTTTCTGTTATCTTTTCGTGTAATCGTCTTTTTTTTTTTTTCATTTCTTAACTCCTTTACTCTCAACTATCTAAAGGATATTATTGCTTTCTACCAATAAAGTCTGTTAATTTTATTTGGATTGTTGTCTACTCAAGTTTCGCCTAGTAAACAAACGATAAACAAATTTGAAGTACAAGTTAGAATATAGGGAGAGAAATTTTTCTATTTTTCATTTCGAGACAGATACCAAAAAAATCTAAGTTTACTTTAGCGCTATTTGGGAAAGCTATTATATAAGAATAATCTGAACAAATCCATTATCAAAGATGCAATCTCAAGATTCATGCTACGGCGTTGCATTCAGATCTATCATCACAAATGATGAAGCGTTATTTAAGAAGACCATTCACTTTTACCATACTTTAGGATTCGCTACCGTTAAAGATTTCAACAAATTCAAACATGGTGAAAACAGCTTATTATCTTCTGGAACTTCTCAAGATTCCTTAAGGGAAGTTTGGTTAGAATCTTTCAAGTTGAGTGAAGTAGATGCTTCTGGTTTCCGTATACCACAACAAGAAGCCACCAACAAGGCTCAAAGTCAAGGTGCTCTACTGAAGATCCGTCTAGTGATGCCTGCCCCAATTGATGAAACTTTCGACACCAACGAAACTGCCACAATCACTTATTTTTCAACTGACTTGAATAAGATTGTCGAAAAATTCCCAAAGCAAGCCGAAAGATTATCCGATACATTAGTGTTTTTGAAAGATCCAATGGGCAACAACATCACTTTCTCGGGATTAGCTAATGCCACTGATTCTACACCAACTTCTAAGGACACTTTCTTGGAAGCTACCTCTGAAGATGAAATTATTTCTAGAGCTTCTTCCGATGCTTCTAATTTATTGAGGCAAACATTGAGCACTTCTCAAAAGAAAAAGAAGATTGCTGTCATGACTTCTGGTGGTGACTCTCCAGGTATGAATGCTGCTGTTCGTGCTGTTGTGCGTACTGGTATACATTTCGGTTGCGATGTGTTTGCTGTTTACGAGGGTTACGAAGGTCTGCTAAGGGGTGGTAAATATTTGAAAAAAATGGCTTGGGAAGACGTCAGAGGCTGGTTAAGTGAAGGTGGTACTTTAATTGGTACTGCTCGTTCCATGGAATTTAAAAAGCGTGAAGGTCGTAGACAGGCTGCTGGCAATTTAATCTCTCAAGGTATTGATGCTTTAATTGTTTGTGGTGGTGATGGTTCTTTGACTGGTGCTGATCTTTTTAGACACGAATGGCCATCTTTGGTTGAAGAACTAGTTGCTGAAGGTATATTTACCAAAGAAGAAGTTGCTCCATACAAGAATTTGTCCATTGTTGGTCTTGTCGGTTCCATTGATAATGATATGTCTGGCACTGACTCTACCATTGGTGCTTACTCTGCTTTGGAAAGAATTTGTGAAATGGTTGACTACATTGATGCTACTGCCAAATCTCATTCCCGTGCCTTCGTCGTTGAGGTTATGGGTAGACACTGTGGTTGGTTGGCCTTAATGGCTGGTATCGCCACTGGTGCTGATTACATTTTCATTCCAGAAAGAGCTGTTCCTCACGGCAAATGGCAAGACGAGTTGAAAGAAGTCTGCCAAAGACACAGGAACAAGGGTAGAAGAAACAACACTATCATTGTTGCTGAAGGTGCCTTGGATGATCAATTAAACCCCGTTACAGCCAACGATGTTAAGGATGCCCTAGTTGAATTAGGCTTAGATACTAAAGTCACGATTCTAGGTCACGTTCAAAGAGGTGGTACTGCTGTTGCTCATGACAGATGGCTAGCCACTTTACAAGGTGTTGATGCTGTTAAGGCTGTTTTAGAATTCACTCCAGAGACTCCTTCTCCATTAATTGGTATTTTAGAAAATAAAATCATAAGAATGCCATTGGTCGAATCTGTGAAGTTGACTAAATCTGTTGCCACTGCCATTGAAAGCAAAGATTTTGATAAGGCCATTTCTCTAAGAGACACTGAATTCATTGAGCTTTACGAAAATTTCTTGTCTACCACCGTTAAAGATGATGGTTCTGAGTTGTTGCCAGTATCTGACAGATTGAATATTGGTGTTGTTCATGTTGGTGCTCCATCTGCTGCTTTAAATGCTGCTACTCGTGCTGCCACTCTATACTGTTTGTCTCACGGTCACAAACCATACGCTATCATGAACGGTTTCAGTGGATTGATTCAAACTGGTGAAGTCAAGGAATTATCATGGATTGATGTCGAAAACTGGCATAACTTGGGTGGTTCTGAAATTGGTACCAACAGATCAGTTGCCTCAGAAGACTTAGGTACCATTGCTTATTACTTCCAAAAGAACAAGTTAGACGGTTTAATTATTCTCGGTGGTTTTGAAGGATTTAAATCCTTAAAGCAACTGCGTGATGGCAGAGCCCAACACCCAATCTTCAACATCCCAATGTGTTTAATTCCAGCCACTGTCTCCAACAACGTTCCAGGTACTGAATACTCACTTGGTGTCGATACCTGTTTGAACGCATTGGTTAACTACACTGATGATATCAAACAAAGTGCTTCTGCTACAAGAAGAAGAGTTTTCGTCTGTGAGGTTCAAGGTGGTCATTCTGGTTACATTGCTTCTTTCACCGGTTTAATTACTGGTGCTGTATCCGTGTATACTCCAGAAAAGAAAATTGACTTAGCCTCCATCAGAGAGGATATAACTTTGTTAAAAGAAAACTTCCGTCACGATAAAGGTGAAAACAGAAACGGTAAGCTATTGGTTAGAAACGAGCAAGCTTCTAGCGTATATAGCACACAATTACTTGCTGATATCATTTCTGAAGCAAGCAAGGGTAAGTTTGGTGTTAGAACTGCTATCCCTGGTCATGTTCAACAAGGTGGTGTTCCATCTTCCAAGGATCGTGTCACCGCTTCCAGATTTGCTGTTAAATGTATCAAGTTTATCGAACAATGGAACAAAAAGAACGAAGCTTCTCCAAACACTGATGCTAAGGTCTTGAGATTTAAATTCGATACCCACGGTGAAAAAGTACCAACGGTCGAACACGAAGATGACTCTGCCGCTGTTATCTGTGTTAATGGTTCCCACGTTTCCTTCAAGCCAATTGCTAACCTATGGGAAAACGAAACTAATATTGAATTAAGAAAAGGTCATGAAGTTCACTGGGCTGAATACAACAAGATTGGTGACATCCTATCTGGTAGATTAAAGTTGAGAGCTGAAGTGGCTGCTTTAAACGCTGGAAACAAATGAATGATTGCAATGAAAAGTTTAAGTTAAGCAAAAAGAGGTAAAAATGGCATGCACTTTAATTTTTATACAATCGTTCTTTTGTCATAAGACTTATTTATGTATCTGTTGTTTTTTTCTTTTTTTATCCTCTATTTTTGTCTATTTGTCTTTGTTTTACTCTTTTTCGTTATTATTTCTTTATATAATTTTTGTACGATATGATACACATAACAATGAGCAATGAATATATTTTTAATTCTAGTCCACAAGATATATTTATCAGATGGAGAATTACAACGCCCTGATCAGCCGACTTATGAAATCTGAATTATCCAGATCTCAAAATGTGCAGGCTGTTTCCATTGAAGCTAGTTAATGAACTTCACATCAACAGTATTGTTATATAACTAGCGAGAATGAAGGAGAGGCTGACTTAAATCATAGTAGTAAAAACGGCCTTAGTTCTAGTTATATTGTTATTGGTACACAGTACTGTACAGTTAAGACGTCAGCCTTTTTTTTTTCCGTTCTTTTTTATCTTTCCACTGGAAAAAAAGAAACTAATGCCGATAATCGGAGATGGGATGACTATATATTTCTTCCAAGACATTGGGTAAGGTTCCGACATTTGAAAGAACAGTTAATATATATTAATGGTAGGTATTAGACTTAAGGTTGAAGCCGTGAAAAATTCTCTCATTCAATACAAACACAAGATTATAAGGAATTAGAATAATACCATGCAGAATGTCTGCCATACAAGCCCGACAGAACAGATTATCCAAAAAGGTCATCGCATACAGAATGGTTCTTTAATACCGTCAAAACGTACTAAGTTGGTTCGTACAGAGTTAACAACACAGTATACCAATAAAGATTTGCGTGTGGAAAATTGCTTCCTGCATGACACTGGTGATTTGGAGGGCATTAATAATGTGGAGTTTCAAAACCAACCTTCTCCATTGACCTTAAGTGCGCAGAAGAACACTGAAGATTGCAGTAGTTGGTTTCCACAATTTTCATCTATGAAGATCGATGACCCACTAGAGTTCAGCTCCGAATATAAAAGGCTATATTCCAACTACGAATCTCAGCAACGCCAGAATTCAATCAGACAGCATTTCCCCTTTAGAAACTCTATGGTGAGGAAAATACCTCGCAATCACCCACCGCAAAACATCCTTCAACAACAACGCCAAGGAAACCGGAAAGATTCAACGGATGCATTCAACTTCGACGCGGAGTTTCATAATTTAGAGAACGAAATTCAGGAAGCGCGGTACGAGCCTATAATACAACATGACGAGAAGTGGTTAGACCAAGACCAGCTAGAGTTGCAAAAGATTGCTACAGGTATAGTAAAGAGCTGTACTCCACCACCTTCGTCAACATCTTCTTCCTCTACTCTCTCTTCCATGGAATCAAAGCTATCTGAATCAAAGTTCTTAAAACTGATGAGAGGCATCAGCAGTGGTGATGTGACTTTGAAGAAAGAAGCTGACGGAAATTTCACAAATGAGTTTTTCTCTCCCAATGATGAAGAACTAGTAGGCAATAGGCACATTTTCATCAGCGATGAAGTTCGTGAAAATATATCCCATTAACGGACAGAGTTTCCACAAGTATACCTCTTGCAGCTAGTACGTATGTAGGTATATGTATACAAATGGCCATAACTTTCAATAAAATGTGCGTATGTGCGCACAAACGCGTTCCCTGCACTAACTGACATGGTAACTCCAGTCATGCAGATGCAAGGTCTTCCTACTATAGAGTCTATCTTCCGTCGTTTAAAACTTTCTACACCTTTTTTGTACGTGGATCGTGCTGATGTAAGCTGCACGAAATGACACGCTTGTGAATTTTTTTCTTTTTTGGGAGGGACTGTAAAAAAAAGCTTCGCAAAACCCGAATTAGTCTCGGTTGAAGCCATTCAGGTTGTGACAGGGTCTTTTGGACACTAGTTTGTTTAAAAAGCTGATTCTCGTGTTGCTTGTTTGTTTTTGAGAGTGCATACATGTGAATTTTAACATGGATTTTACTGAGAAAAATGGTTTGGATGAGGTAACCCCCTAAGCAACTATGGTACCTTTCAAGCTGACAAACAAAAAACCTACGGATACAAGTCCCTCCCTGATGTCAGTGCAAACTGTGCCTAGAGTAATGCCCCTAATGGATAACCAGAATACCACGCGAATAGTAACACCCACGCTACCCCCTAATCAACATAGAAATATATCAGGCGCATCCACCACTTTGCCCTCACCCCTAGAGCGCAAGAACTCAGGAAGGTATATTTGGAATAGGATCAAACTGAAAGACTCTCCGTTTCCCCGTTATCGCCACTCTTCCTCTTTTATAACCACTAACGATAATAGGATATTTGTAACCGGCGGACTTTTTGATCAGTCAGTATATGGGGATGTTTGGCAGATAACTGCTAATGAAAATGGTACGAACTTTACTTCCAAGACGATACAAATTGATCATAATACGCCTCCACCCAGAGTGGGGCATGCTTCTACTATTTGTGGTAATGCTTACGTAGTATTTGGCGGTGACACACACAAGCTAAATAAGAATAGATTGCTGGATGATGATGTTTATCTTTTCAATATTAATTCTTATAAATGGACCATACCGCATCCTATCGGTTCTAGACCGTTGGGAAGGTACGGCCATAAAATTTCTATAATTGCAAGCAACAAGATGCACACTAAATTATATCTGTTTGGCGGACAAATAGATGAAACTTACTTCAACGATCTGGCTGTGTTTGATTTATCATCATTTCGTAGGCCAAATTCTCATTGGGAATTCTTGGAACCTATCAGTGACCTACCTCCGCCTTTAACAAACCATACAATGGTGACATTTGGTAACAAATTATGGGTATTTGGCGGGGAAACGCCGAAGGCAATAAGCAACGATACATACTGTTATGATCCAATAAAAAACGCCTGGTCTAAAGTAGAAACTACAGGCGAAAAACCTCCACCAGTTCAAGAACATGCTAGTGTGGTATATAGACATTTAATGTGTGTGTTTGGTGGTAAGGATATCCACAACACGTATTCCAATGATGTTTATTTTCTAAACCTGCTATCGCTTAAATGGTTTAAACTTCCCCGTGTCAAGGAAGGCATACCTCAAGAACGATCTGGGCATTCTTTAAGCTTGATGAATAACGAAAAGCTTCTTATCATGGGTGGTGATAAATTTGATTACGCCAGCTCAAATATGCTCGATCTACACACATCGGAAGTTGACCAAGGAGAAGGAACTTTATTATACACTCTAGATTTATCATCTTTAGACGAGCTATGTCCTGGGATAATGAGTGAATCGCTGCTTCTGCAAGGAAATGTTCGTACTATTCCTTCCTGGAACTCTAAAACCCCTAATACTGTTGAAGACGAAAACCAAGAGATAATAAATATTCTAACACCAAAACTACCTAATACTCAAACGGCATGTCCCAACGATATCGATGAAGAGCCCGGAAATCATATCAGTTCTTTTGATGACAAGACGTTCACATATCATGCTGATACAAAGAAGATACCGCAGTCTTCGAAATCAGGCATAACCATTGATAGCAAGTTTGCAACAAATGACAAAAGGCCCGGGGCTGGCATTGAAATCACGAATGATAATTTCACTCTTCCACAAGGACTGGCAATATATGGAGAAGAGCATACCCCTCCCTCAGTCAGTAATTTTTCAAGTCATGAAGTAATTTCCAAAAGTCATGAAGTAATTTCCAAAAGTCTATATGATAATTTAAACTTGCACATAAAAACACTACATCTCGAAGCACAACAAAAGGAACTTGAAACTGCGAGACACATTTCTGAATTGGAAAAAGAACTCCAGAGGCTTACAGTGATCAAAGAAGCTTCAAAGGATTCCAATTTTCAAACGGCACGGCTTAAAAATTTAGAAATCCAGAAGTCCTTTTTGAAATCCAGAACCAATGATTTGGAAGATTTATTGACTGTCAAACTTTCTCGAGCGAATGACATCCGTGGAACAATTACGGTTCAAAATATTAAACTTAAAACGAACTCTAAAGATGTCGATATCAAAAAGGATATTGTTGATCTTGAAAATAAATGCGATGTTCTGAAGCGTCAAAATGAAACACTTATAAGTAAGATGCAGAAAGAGAACCCCGAACTTCTCACTTGTTTGGAAGATTCATCTTACCGTTTGAGTAAATTACTAAAAATGTACCCTTGTAGTACCCAACCGTCTTTCCACAAGAAAAATGAAATATATGAGAAAGAACCACTGATAAAAATAGAAAAGATAGTTAATGAAATGCACGAGACCGCACGTATCAAAGAAGAATTACAACTTGAAACTCAAAAGCTTCATAATGAAAGAGACATTTTGCAAGCTAGCTCGGTGGATAAAAGCAACAAACTGGAAGCTTTAAAGAAAGTTTCAGACGGAAGTTTGAATTCTATGAGCTTAACCAAGAAAGCTATTGACTTATCACGATCAGAGCTTGAAAAATATCGTAAATGTAACAATATTTTGCAACAGGAAATCGAGCGGATTAGAACTGAACAAGAGAAGCACGATGAGAAACAAGGTAACAGAAAAGAGCAGCACTACAGAACTACTCACAACAATTTAGAAGCGCTCCACAGGATGAAGGTGAACAATCTAAAAGCGGAGCTGTATATTTCGAAGGAGGATAGAGACTCCCTTAAGGACGAGCTGCTAGTTTTAAAGAAGAGACTATACACTATTAAACAGGCTCAACAGCCATAATAACATTGCGTTACACACCTAAAAAGGGATGTATATAAGTATAAAAGACATCTAGTTATTTGTACGGAAGTTATAAGAATTAAATGCTGAACCACGGAATGACAAAAATTGCGTACTCTGAGCTTTTCATGCCTAATGATTGATGATGAAAAAAAGTGGCCGCGCCTATTAATATTTGCCGGGTAAAGAAAGAACCCGTTATTCTAGGGGGATTTTTAGCTGAGCATTCCTACAAAGCCAGAAGGACCCTTAACGAAGCAACATAGTTCAGAAGGATGGATAGAAAGATATATTGAAAAATCCGGTACCGTTGCACTGTATATAAGGGAAAGGCTATAATCCCTCGCACAAAACTACTGAGTTATATAATAAAGTAAGAAGAAATGTCAACCGCAAAGGCGTTCACTAAGCACATTTCGTTTGATGATCTGGCACCCTCCTTGATCGATGATCAAGCTACTATTATCAAAAACGACAGCCATCATGTTGGCTTGAATAATCATTTCTTGCATATACCTCCACAATTCAATCCTGTTTACAAAAATAGTTTGACGGGTAGCCAAGGCTCTAATGAACTTACAGCGGATGAAAATCTGGATTTACTCGAAGGCGAAGGTGTTTCTCCACCACCTCGAGTGGAAAGTCCAGCATCTATGGCCCCTGGAGTCCCCCACTTATATACACAGATGTTTTCACCTGCAGCACACGATCCGTCCAAGAACTATCTGAGATCATCCAGCGTTGAAAGAAGTAGGAGTGAATCTCCAATGTTTAGGTCTAGAAGAAGAACTTCAGTAAGATTACCTCCTCCCCCAAAAGTTTCTGTATTAAAAAAATCCCCAAAGGCTGCCGATGAACAGGGGCCTATTGATGATATTAATATTGGAGACTTAGATTTTGAACTGGAAAGAAGAATGACCAAAATGACTGAAAGAAACACTCAAAAAAATTCCGGGTCAAGGAAGGGCTACACGCAAGCTGCATTTGCGAACCTTAATGAAGTTGAAGATAGGATTGAAGCTAAGTCAATGGTAGATTTATCTACAAGCGAAAATCCGGAAAGCTCAAAGAAAAGGTCCAAATCGTTTGCTGGGATGACAGATGAAGAATTAGCGAAGTTAGAAGAGTTTTATATAAGTAAAGGGAGATCAAATAAGACTAAAATAGATCAATTCGATTTTGGTGAACAAGTTCCGGTATATTTGAACACAACTGAATCGAAAACAGAGTCAAGCAATATAACAGACCCTTTGGCAGCAATTTATCCATCAAGGCCTACGATTGTTCATAATGCAATTTCGATGACTGTTGATCACCCCGACTATGAAAGTTTTATATCTCAGACAAAAAACAAGCTGAATTGCAAAGAGAAAGATGACAATGTTGATTTGAGAGTTGTTTCATGTTATATATCAGGTAGGAGATATACCTGGTCATCAGTGGATTGGTATGTTGAAAATTTGGTAAGAGATGGTGACCACTTAGTCATAATTACGACAATACCTGAGTTTGAGGCCAAAATCGATTCTCTAGCTTACAAGGAGAAAAGAAAACATCGCTTAGAAAGGATGGCAAGTGATACTAGTGAAAGCATGACTACAACGTCACATAGCCTTGTGGGTCCGGATCCGTCTAGCCCATTATCTACGGGAATGAGGGTAGAAGCTATTCATAATGAGGCAAAACAGGCATGTAGTAACATTCTAAATTACTACTCGAAAAGATTGGCAACAAAAATAGTTAGAATTAGTATCGAGATGGTAAAGGAAGATTCAACAAGATCAGCAATAATTTGTGCAACTTCTCTATACAGGCCGAGTTTGCAAGTAATAAGTACTGTTAGTGCTAACATTCAGATCAAATTCAGGAATGGAAAAGTCAAACTGCCATTTTTCTTAATGAAACACTTTGCCATGCCAGCATTTGTCGTTCCATTCGAATTTATCAAACCAGAACTTCTGATCAAAACTAGAACAGATGTAAATGAAGAGGAGAAGACCGCCGATTCGGACACAAGAGTAAAGAAAGAGGAAAGGTTGCAATGGCTAAGTGGATTAATCAAGAGAACCTTAGAAAATCCATTCACCAATCATAAAGTGGTTGATTCGGACAATGAAGAAAGTGATAGCGATGAGTCAGTAGCCTCCGTAAATGAATACTTCCCAATCTCACCTGAGAAAAAGGAAGAAATGGAATTCTTCGATAAGATGGGTTATGTGAGGCCAAAACCTTCAAGGCAAGTACTTTTGGACGATAACACCCTTATGAAGTACGATAGTTCTGGTCGAAAGTTGACTCCTGTAGAGTCAAGAAGTTCAAAGCGCAGTTCGAAGCGTAGTTCAAGAATACAGTTTAATAATAACAGTATTTATAAAGTAAAATCAATGGTAGATGATATTTACAACCATGATATAGCTTCTACACCTCATGTTAAAACCGCACTGAAATGGGATAATGAGGATCCAAAAATGAAACTCTCTTCACATCCAATGAGAAAGACAAAATCTGCGGGTTTATCACCCAGAACATCATCCGCTTCATCGTCTTCAGGCCAGAAGAAGGCGCGTCATCATCATCATCATCATCATAACCACGTTTCAAGGACAAAGACTGCCGAAAGTAGCAGATCAGTCAACAGCAAAAAAGGCAGTTCTTCATCTTCTACCAAAGACCACCAATTTAGGAAGCCTGATAAGAAGAAAAAGAGTAAATTTGGTTCCATCTTTAAGAAAGTGTTTGGTTGAGTGAGTTTGATACGAGAAAAAATAGCACGATAAAAAAAACAAAAAGTTCACAAACAATCAAGAAAAACCCCGCAGCGGGGGGGCTTTTGGGGCATCACTCTCTTCTTACGCTCTGATAAATATAACATCTAATTAAATTTCTTTTAATGATAGTACGTTCCATTTACTCTTTGAATTGTATCAGCCGTACGAAGGGAGATTATTAGGTACCCTTTACAAGGGATAAGAAGCCTCGTATTACCCCAGTCAGCTGAATAATAAGTCCGTATGAAGCAAAAGAGCTACAGGTTATTAAGCGTTACTAGTAAAGATCTTTCGCAATGTTAAACTCTACATATAAATAGGATGGCTGAATCTCTTTCATCTGATTAGCAGTTTACTCCGCAGATGTGTCTCCAATATAACTAGCGTCAATATTTTCTCATAAGTACTAATAATCAACGTATAGAACTCGACATAATTAACTTTTACAAAATGAAGTTAGATTCAGGAATATACTCAGAGGCACAACGGGTGGTAAGGACTCCCAAATTTAGGTACATCATGTTAGGGCTGGTGGGTGCTGCTGTGGTGCCGACTGCATATATGAGAAGGGGATATACGGTTCCCGCACATAGTCTAGACAGAATTAATGGCGTCGACACAACTAAGATGCCTACGACGGCTGCGAGCCAAAAGGTAGTAATGACCAAGGGTAAGAGTTTACAGGAGATGATGGATGATGACGAAGTTACGTACCTGATGTTTTCTTCAATCATGTAAAGAGAAACATCTTCAGACTCTGCATTTCTTTGTTTTTATTTTTATATATTTGCATTTAAGTCACTGAACGGTTAATGGAAAGGTTTTTCAGTTTTTCATCGGATCCTTCCCTCATTATTGATAAGGTTACTGATTCAGCGGCACATAGGTAAACATTTTCTATATGTATACTCAACTGATATTTATTCTATGAAGTAAGTATAGTTTCTGGCACTGTTTTATTGCTTTTTATTTAAGGAAGTTGTCAGGTCTGTTTGACCACTGAAAGGACTCGCTAGTGAGTACTTTTCGACTATATTACTTTGTCATAAGTGCGGGTAAATATTGTGTCTATTTTATTTTCTGTCTAATGAGAAGCGAATAAGCTTGCCCTAAAATAGTAGTGAAAGAAAGGGAGTCGCTTTCCCTTCCAACTGATCATATCATCGGAAAATAAACAAAAAAGAGGGAAAAGTATTTGACATAGAACGAACACGATGGCAAAGGATTTCTATCGCCAGTTGAATCCCGTTGAGGAGAAAATTGTTCCACCCGAGAATGCTATAGTGATCTCCTCAGAAGCTAAAGAGGCCACTGTTAACGAAAACGAAGCTGAACAAGGTGTTCTTTCCCAAAGGGTTATGGGGTTCATTGGGGAAAATGAGCTTGTAGACGGTATTTCGGTACGTGATCCTGATTATTTAAAGAAATTTTTCAACGAGAGAAGAAAACAATTATCTACTAGATGGAATAAAGTAACAAGTAAAGTGGATGATGTCGTAGGCTCCTATTATGCCCGTGAAAAAAGCTTCACGTCGGCCGTTGCTAGCTTACACACTGATCCAAAGGAGCGCCTAATACCAGGAGTTTCGTCTATTTTGGTTGCCTTTATGACAGGTTCTGTTTTGACAAGAAGAAGAACATGGCTTCTTCGTGCAACAATTCCATTTATACTGGGATCGTGTTGTTTCGCCTATGCAATGCCAAGCACTTTCAGAAACACCATGGGTCTTGCTCATGATATAGAAATGAATACCTTTCCTCGCTTTGTTCAGAGACAAGACTATCTATGGCAAGAAATCAAAAGATTAAGTAACGCATCTATGCAGTATTACTGTGAAACCAAAAGTTGGTTTAACAAAGACGTAGAAAAAACGGGAGATGCAATTAAAGATTGGACTGGTATTAACGTGAAATAAACTCTATATAACACCTTCCCTGTATCAAATAATCCTGTAAGTACATATCTTTTACATATTATCTGAATATTCCACACGGAAATCCTCACGAGGATTTTCAATAAAGCATAGCAGCAAAATAACAACAAAAGTCAAACGTGTTTTTACAACGTTTTGTTGAGTCTTCTTTTGATCCTATGGTATAGTTTTTGAAACTGTGAGGATCGAATACAAACTATCACCAATAGGCAAGTGAATGAAAGTATACGTTACGGTTATTTTTTAAACCTGTACAGTTGTCATCTTTGGACCGAATGGTTCGTAATGAATCATATCGTCACGATGTTCTAGTTCCTTTAGATGAGTAATCATAGCTTGCATAAATGCTAAGGACCCGCAAGTGTAAACATCGGCATGTGCAGGTGAATTTTCTTTCAAGAATTTAGCATCAATCAATGGTTCAGTATCAGTATGAACGTTGATTTTTTCGGCGTTTGTACATTTAGCCAACAATTTATCAACACGACCTTTGAACGCTTGTGTCTCTTCATTATACGAAGATTGGATCCAATAGATTGGCCTGTTTGGGTTGCATTTGACTTGTTCTTCTAACATGGCCAAAATCGGTGTAACGCCAACACCAGACGATAATAGTACCAACGGGATTTCGTTCTGGTTTACTAGACGCTTGTTTATTGCAAAATCACCGGCTGGTGCACTCAGTTTAATCGCATCACCAACTTTGGCATCCTTGTGTAAATATTCGGAGACCAACCCTGCAGGAAAATCACTCCCAGCAGCTTCCATCTTTACTGCAAATCGTAAGCCATCCTTGGTAGAGGCGGAGCAAATAGAGTAATGTCTCAAGGCGTCGTACTGGTTTTCCTGTCTAATTGGGTGAGTGTTTACTGTAATATATTGACCTGGAATGATCGACAAACTTTCCAAATTAATACCGGAACCAGGCCTTGGTTTAACGGTAAATTCCACAATATCGGAAGCAACATACTCTTTAGCAGTAATTTTAAATGGTTTCCAACCTGGCCATGATGCTTCTTCGTACATTTGTTTTTCAACAGTGATGAAGATGTCAGCAATGGTCTGGTAAGCTTCGCCCCAGGCATTAATAATATCGGGGGTTGCAGCGTCGCCTAAAACTTCTTTAATGGCTTTTAGTAAGTATTTACCAACAATTGGGTAATACTCAGGTTTAACTTGCAAAGCACGGTGCTTGTGGCCAATTTGCTTAACATATTCTATAAGCACGGACAAATCATCAATGTTCTTGGCCGCAGCCAAAACAGTAATAGCCAAGGCATTGGGTTGAGCGCCAACTTTTTGGTTAGTTCTATTAAAAATATTAAGTAATTCAGTATGTTCAGTGAGCATGTTTTTATAGAACGTACGTGTAATGACAGCACCTTGCTGTTCTAAGACGGGAACGGTAGCTTTGATTATGGAACGAGTTTTCTCGGCTAGCATTGATGATATGATCTTGAGTAGTTTTCTAAAGCTACCAGAGTATCAAATGAATGAGTAAGGTATTAAGACAAGCCAAGAATATTAACATCAATTCACAGTTCGTTTTTATATGTTTTATTTTTTTATCAGTGATATTATAATTGATGATATACGTAACTGAAAAGAAGTTTAGCGGCACCAATTGGACAATAAACGTGCTTAAACCACCGTACAATAGAGTCGGATATTTTCGCATTTACAAGTACAATTCTTGCTATTATGTGTGTGTGGTCAAGCCAGTACAATATTTCTACGGGGGTTTTCTGCACTGCTTTTTTAGAAAAATGATCTGAAAACAATCCTTCGAGGATGCATAAGCGCGTCCGCTTTTTTAGTAACGATTAGTAATCGAGTATTTAAATTTGACACCATTGGGCTAAAAGAACGCATTATATCGGTCAGAAGAAGCAACTTGGTCAAAGTAGAAACAATTTGTCGCGTAGACTATCAATTTCGATTTGACTTTCTTCAGGTATTCGGGAAATGCATAGACACTATATTCCTCAGACGACTACTCGCACAAAGGTACGAGTGCTAATGCGAAGGGATAAACGAATATCTCTCGGTTATTATTTTTGTCATTAAGTCTTCTTATTGGGGTGACGTTTTGGTAAATATACGAAATTTGTGGTCTTCGGTTTGATTGACGAGATTTTCAGATATGAGTCGTCTAAAGTGTAATGTAGATAGTTTTTGGCGTTACGGTAAGGAACGCTTAAACGCAGCGTAGAAAGTCCCGCAAGCTTACTGAAAAAAATGTAAGGAACTAAGATGCAATTTTTTGATTTGTAAGCAAACAAGCATTAGAACGAGGACATTTTGCTTCCCCTTAATCGCCCAAACGAGCCTCAGAACTACAAGTTAATGCCACTTTCAAAAAAAACATGTGTACATTTTTCGGGATAACACAGCAACCACATCCAAGCTACAAACTTGCTGTGGAATGTTTTCTTGGTCATACCATTTTTAAGACTTCTTTTGTTACGGCAACTGTTTTGGTTAAAGATATATTGATGTATAACAAACCGGCCATTATGAGTGAATTGGCGCTTTGCTTGCTAAAAAGAAAATTTACTAAGAACATAATCAATCTGATTCTGTTGTTAGTATATACACTTTGGATTGCAATTGAGACACGCTATCATTTCTATGTTAGGATATAGAAAAATTAATGCGATGAGCCTTATACATCTTCTATCGCCGTCCGTTTCCTCCGCAGCAAGAAAGTCTCTTTAATTATAAGACATGTTTTATGTGAGGGGTACAGGTGTTGTGGCACGTGCGAATAAGGGCAGAAATTAATCAAATTTATCAGCTAGTTGGCGATGGCTCGAGCCTGGTATGAGAACCACCACCAGGTATTATTATTACTCCTGTATAGCCTATAGTAACTTATCAAGAGTCTGTTCAAACCTATTGCATAATTTTCGTTGTGCAGCGTACAGGTACAAAGATTTGGTTTTCAATTTTTTTAAGCAACAACAGCTACACCAGCTATTCATTGGGCAAGACGTACTGCTTAAAGTATTTTCATAGCGGTATTTCCTTAGCCTACGGTAATATAATCAAAATATCAATTCCTTGGGAGTATCATAGTTAGATAGACATAGAATGAAGTTCGGCAAATATTTGGAAGCTAGACAGTTAGAATTAGCAGAGTACAACAGTCATTTTATTGATTACAAGGCCTTGAAGAAGCTCATCAAACAATTGGCTATTCCCACTTTAAAGACCAACTCAGATTTAGATTTGCATTTGACATTAGATGACATTGACGAAAAAATTATACACCAAAGATTGCAAGAAAATAAAGCTGCTTTTTTTTTCAAACTAGAGAGAGAGCTAGAAAAAGTCAATGGATATTATTTAGCAAGAGAGTCTGATTTAAGGATAAAATTTAATATTTTACATTCAAAATATAAAGATTATAAATTAAGCGGTAAATTAAACTCAAACCAAGCTACCTCATTCAAAAATCTGTATGCGGCTTTCAGAAAGTTTCAAAAGGACCTTAGAAATTTGGAGCAATATGTTGAGTTAAATAAAACTGGATTTTCAAAAGCGCTAAAGAAATGGGATAAACGATCTCAATCTCATGATAAGGATTTTTATTTAGCTACCGTTGTTTCAATTCAACCAATTTTCACTAGAGATGGCCCATTGAAACTAAATGACGAAACTTTGCATATCCTTATAGAGTTAAATGATATTGATAACAACAATAGAGGAGTATATCTACAACCCAGCACGTTTGCTGATGACGAAGACGATAATAAGAACAATACGAGCAATAGAAGTATTGATTATAATGATAACAATAATGATAATATACACCGGGATTATGAGTTAATAACATCAAAGAATTCCGAAAACCAACTTGAACATCTTTTCCAAGAAACTTCCTCTTCCCTCGATATGGAGATGGAAATCGAAAACTGGTACAAGGAAATTCTGAATATAGCGACCGTCAAAGATATTCAAAGAAAACATGCGTTATTGAAGAATTTTAGAGAGACCAAGATTTTTGCTTATCTACTAAAAAATTCGTCGGCAACTTTTCATAAAAATGTGTTTTCTTTGTTGAAAGATTGTCTAACGATGTTATTCTTACTGCTGGTGGCTAGCCCTTTAGACGATAACTCTTTGCACGTCTTTTATACATGCAATCAAGATCATATTGATCTGTCATATTGTGATGAGGATGACCAAGTGTTCTCACGAAAAAACGTATTTCATGAAGCTACAAGTTGCCTTAATAAGAGTCGCTTGTTCATCCTCGATGAAGCTCTAACAACTTCGAGATTATCTAAAGAAACAGTTCAGAAGTTACTGAACGCTCGCGATATACATGCGCGGGTTCCGCTTCATTATGCTGCAGAGCTAGGAAAACTGGAATTCGTTCATTCATTACTGATTACCAACCTTTTAGAGGACATTGATCCTATTGATAGTGATTCAAAAACACCCTTGGTCTTGGCTATCACGAACAACCACATAGATGTTGTTAAGGACTTATTAACTATTGGTGGTGCAAACGCATCACCAGTCGAAAAGCCAGTTTTTGATTATAGTAGGAATGTGATTAGCTCTACTAAAGTTCAATTTGATCCTTTGAATGTCGCTTGTAAATTCAATAACCATGATGCTGCCAAGTTACTTCTGGAAATCCGGAGTAAGCAAAATGCAGATCATGCCAATAATGAAAGTTCCCGACATTTATGCCAACCGCTTTTTAAAAAGAACTCAACAGGCTTATGCACACTTCATATAGTGGCCAAGATTGGCGGTGATCCACAATTGATTCAGCTATTGATAAATTATGGAGCCGATCCTAATGAAATCGACGGATTCAATAAATGGACACCAATTTTTTACGCTGTTCGGTCTGGCCACTCTGAAGTTATTAGTGAGCTACTGAAACATAAAGCGCGTCTGGATATTGAAGACGACAATGGGCATTCTCCACTATTTTACGCCTTATGGGAAAGTCATGTTTGTGTTTTAAATGAACTTTTACAATGTCCAATAAATCCTTCATCTGCATCCATAACTGAAATACCTTTGCGATCTAATAAGCTATGTCTAAATACAATAGATTTAACTCCAAATCATGACAAATTTGATCTAGATATTCAAGATTGCATTCCTGATTTTGCTTTACCTCCACCAATTATTCCATTAAGAAAGTATGGTCATAACTTCTTGGAGAAAAAAATTTACATTAAATTAAAACTAAAACCTGGCCTTGGGTCCATCAAACTAACCCAAGATAATGGTATTATTATGTCATCATCACCAGGCAGGATCACTTTATCCTCTAATTTGCCCGAAATAATTCCACGTAATGTTATTTTACCGGTTAGGCCTGGTGAAATTAATAGCTTTTGTAAAGATTTCAGTGAAACGAATGATGAAGAAGATGATGATGAGGTTAGTGAAGATCACGATGATGGCGAAATAGTTTTTCAAGTCGATTCCATCAACGATTTTTCTATGGACTTTGAGATATTTCCTTCATTTGGTACAAGGATAATTGCCAAAACTACAGCAATGCCATTTCTTTTCAAGAAAGCAGCAACAAACAGTATTGCAACGATGAATTTGCCTTTATTTGATACCAGGCTGAACAATATTGGATCTCTCTCTTTGGATTATCAGATTATTTTTCCGTATCCAGGAAACCCGTTAAAAATCATAAAATATGAACCATACTGGAAATCCACTGGGAGCGATTTAATGACATCTAATAAAGATAACAACTTTGTCACTTCATCATCTTTAAATGGCAGTTTTATTAGTGTATTAGTTTGTGCTCTGAATGATGGAACCATAGTGGCAGCGCCGAAACCTTATATTGAATTCAAAAACACAAAGATTCTATTAAATGATCTGACAAAAGAACAGTTAGAAAAAGTAGTGGATTATGATTTCGCTAAAATTGATGGGAGCTTTGACAAAGTATCGTTGAAGGAATATATATCTTCCAAAGTAGTCCCTCTAAGAAGCTTGTTGGAAGTTATTCCAGCGTCAGTACAGCTAGTGATTAGCGTTTGTTTTCCAACAGATAAAGAAATCAATACTATTCCCATTAAGATATCACCGTTCCTAAATATTAACCAATTCATTGATCAGCTATTACTGATTATTTTTGAGCATGAAAGATTTTTGCGTCATAGCGGAAGTGAGAGTATGCGCCAGATAGTGTTTAGTTCATGCAATTGGGAGGCATGTTCAATTCTCAACTGGAAACAACCCAATTTTCCGGTTTTGTTACAAATGAAAAATTTGTCTAGAGATTCAATTACCGGCAAATTTAGAAGTGATACTCCTAATTGTTTAAAGGAATTGGCTGTCAGTCCACTAAAGATGTCGTATTTGAATACTGAGCCTATAAACATACATACAATGGTTCAATTTGCCATGAATAATAACTTATTAGGTGTGACCCTTCCATACAAGGTATTAAAGATCTGTCCGTCATTGGCTAGAATCATCAAACAAAACGGATTATTGCTAATTGCCTCGGTCGACGAGAAAGAACAATTGCCCACTGACCAAAGTTATAGTGGGATATACTACGCTTGTGAGTTACTTTTTGAGAAAAATATTGATATGTAAAAATCTCTAATATTTAGTTTTAATATCTTATGCCTTATACGTTATTTAAGAAGAACCTTTTAACTTGTTCATTGAGGGCAATATCTTCCGCCTTAGCGCCTTTATTATCTACGAGATCATATTCGGCTTTATATTTTTCTACCAACAATACAGCGGCATCACCATGTCCTTCAGCCAAGGCGTGAAATAATGGGGTCCAACCTTGCGTATCTGGCCAATTAACCGGACTTTTACCCAATCCACACAACAATTCAATTAATTTCAACGACCCTACGGAGGCAGCTCTATGTAGTGGAATTTGATTAAATTTATCTTTAATTCTTACGGACGCACCACTATTAATCAAAAATTGCGATACGTCAAACCATTTTTTACCAACTGCCAAGTGAAGGCATGTAACTCCTTGATTAGTGACCTTATTCAGATCAGGCTTGATAGGTCTGTCATAAAGGGACTTCACCACATCTAAATTTCCCACTGAGCAAGCAATATGGAAAGGTGACCACCCAGAATCATCTGGATAATCATCCAAATTAACATCTTCCATTTTAGAAAGCAAAAAACTGGTAATCTCATGCGCTTGGAAGGAAACTGACCAATGTAGAGGGATTCTTCCATCTTGGTCCTTTTGTAGCACCATAGAAGGTTTGGAGTGGACCAGTTCTTGCACCTTGAAAAATTCGTTTTCCATGCATGCTTGATGCAAAGGATAATCCAACATTGTTGCGCGGTTCTCAGATCATTTATTTGTACAGTTATTACCATCGCTACTCAAATAAATGTTTCATCATAAGAACCCTTTGTGGAGAACCCCTGTTGCACACTTGACAACCGGGTAAGTGAAGATCCTTATTACCTCCAAAATTGGTACAAATCGCATTTAATAGCACGAGAGTTCGAGTTCTTCTGTGAATGCTATATAAAATATCATCTGTTATAAGTCAAATATGATAACCGCGTAAATATAATAATTGGTATTACTTTAACTTTCATGTGATTGTATTATAAATCACTAATGACGAATTGAGGTGGCAATCTCGTTTTTGTTAAAAAAGGGCAATCCTTAAATTATGTAGTGAATTCTGAGTATCTTGCAGAGATGATATTAGCGTAGTGACCAGTAGGAATACAGTTAGTAGTCGCTAGGAACAAAGCAATATTTCTAGTTTCAATGAATAGATCACCCGGTGAGTTTCAAAGGTACGCAAAGGCGTTTCAAAAGCAATTGTCCAGGGTGCAGCAGACTGGTGGCAGAGGCAAAGTGCCTTCACCAAAAGGGGCATTTGCAGGCATTGGAGGTTTGATTTTGCTTGGAGGCGGTGCGCTGTTTGTTAACAATGCCTTGTTCAATGTAGATGGTGGTCACAGGGCCATTGTTTATTCCAGGATACATGGTGTCTCCACTAAGATATTCAATGAAGGTACGCACTTTATCTTCCCTTGGCTTGATACCCCGATCGTTTATGATGTGAGAGCCAAGCCTCGTAATGTTGCTTCCTTGACAGGTACGAAAGACTTACAAATGGTGAATATAACCTGTAGAGTGCTTTCTAGACCAGATGTGGTACAATTGCCCACCATATATAGAACTTTGGGTCAGGATTACGATGAGAGAGTTTTGCCCTCAATTGTTAACGAAGTGCTAAAGGCTGTGGTGGCCCAATTTAATGCATCACAGTTGATTACTCAAAGAGAAAAAGTCTCAAGGTTGATTCGAGAAAATTTGGTTCGCCGTGCAAGCAAATTCAATATCTTGCTGGATGATGTATCTATTACATACATGACCTTTTCACCTGAGTTTACTAACGCCGTAGAGGCCAAACAAATTGCTCAACAAGATGCCCAGAGAGCGGCATTTGTTGTTGATAAAGCCAGACAAGAAAAGCAAGGTATGGTAGTGAAAGCGCAAGGTGAAGCTAAATCTGCCGAGCTGATTGGTGAGGCCATCAAAAAATCTAGAGACTATGTAGAATTGAAAAGATTAGATACAGCCAGGGACATTGCGAAGATCCTGGCTGGCTCTCCAAACAGAGTCATCTTGGATAATGAAGCATTGTTGCTAAATACCGTGGTTGATGCGAGAATTGATGGGAGGGGCAATTAGATAGTGGACTTTAGGTATTTTCATGCATTAGAGTAATAGTATTAAGGCGCCACTTACTTGTTAATATAAACTATAGGATGGAAACAAATGATACGTATAATATTTGTATATATAAGTTCATTAAGAATAGGAATAACGGATATCGTTCGGTATTCCTACGTATGGTTAGAAAGCGTCTTTGCCAGAATGCGTAGCATATTTAGCTGGTGAACAGACTTTGATTGTCTTCCTCATCACCGGCAAATTCAAACATCTATGTTCGATTTTGGAAGTATATTTTGCTTACTCTGTGCGAAATTCAGCCTTTTGGGTTGCGATTTGGTGGAAAATAGCTTTGACTTGTGGTCATTTAGCTTTCGGGAGCATGGTGAAAGTAAACTGTCTGACGGCGACATGAGCTTTTGCCCATATTGTGTTGTCAAGTTTCTCTTTTGTTCTTCTGTTGCTCCTCTTTTCTGATATTGTTTCTTGAGTATCCGTCCATTAAGATAACGCTTCATACATGGTGCGGTGTTAACTGTAGCGCCTAATTTCTTCTTCGAAAATTCGTCATAAGAGTTTGCTACTTTACCTTCCCTTGAGTAAGACATTGACGTAGTTTGCATCCCCTTAACCAATTTTGTCATTTCATCTTGAGGCACAGACCTGCGACAAGTCATTTGCAAATTTTTCTATAGCTTATCTAATTGCACTTTCACGGTAGTGCTTGATGTAATTAATTCTAGAAAGAGAGACCAATTACAGATAAGTAGAGGGGGGGACTCGTTGTCAACTAGATGTACTTACTACGAAAGCTTTCAATTTGTACTCGATATTCGCTCAAGGGAATGAGACTATATAACGTTTACACATGTTTTAACTTGGGAGAGTGTTCAACTCCACTGCCGCTTTTTACGATAAAACGAGATAGTTTAAACAAGCATGCAGAGGCTCCAGATCTACAGAGGATCATCGCGACAAATGTGCACTCCACACCGAAGCATTCTCCTGCAAGGCGTAGCATGCATATATACTGTTTGCATTTTTTAAGTTGATCACCTTCCTTTCTAGGATAGATCCTATTATTTACCATTTCCCATATCTGGTCACAACCCCCCTTTTGCTTCTTGTCACTCTTAACGTCCTGGACAGAGACAACAAGCCCTATTATCTTGTGACATAGGGCATCCAAGCAGATTGCGTATAGGGCATCTCAAACCCTATATCAGCTCAAAACGAATAAAAAGAAATTCAGATTTTGCAGATTGTTTTTTTTTTTATGTCAGTTTTCCTGCTTCAAGATCAAAGGAATGTTTTTGCACCGCAACTAAAAAGGTCGTATTTTCTTCCTAGAGTAATTACACGTTAATCAAGGACTTGCGGTGTTCACGAAATTTTAAAAGAGAAGCCAATCCTCCCTCGGAAATTTCAGCTTCTCTAAATACAGAAGTACTTACGAAGACGTCCATTGAAGAAGCAAGCTTGTTAAAAATAAAGATACGAGGTTAAATCCGCTATTTTCTTTTTTCGTGTTTGGCTAGAATAATCAACAATCGAAAGTATAATAACAACCTAGCTTTATAATCAGGATTCAAAGGAATAAATAAAACAAAACTGAAAACAATATTTTGGCAGCTTTATCTAGTATACAATGGATTTATTCAAAAAAAAAGTAAAGGAATGGGTCTACTCTCTAAGTACAGACGATCATTATGCAGAGTATAACCCCGATGAAACTCCCACTTTTAACATGGGCAAACGTTTAAACAGTAATAATGGACAAGCTAATCCTTCCCAGATGCATCTAAATAGTGTGGACGAAGAAATGAGCATGGGGTTCCAGAACGGCATGTCATCTAATGACAATATAAACATTGACGAATTTACCTACACGGATTCGAACGATGGCGTTTCTGAAACTCTTTTAGCTTGGAGACACATCGATTTTTGGACGAGTGAACATAATCCAGATCTAAATGCGACTTTGAGTGATCCTTGCACCCAAAACGATATTACTCACGCAGAGGAAGATTTGGAAGTTAGCTTTCCTAACCCAGTAAAGGCTTCCTTTAAAATCCATGATGGGCAAGAAGACTTGGAGTCGATGACCGGTACTTCAGGCTTGTTTTATGGCTTTCAACTAATGAAATTAGATCAGGTCGTGGCCATGGCACAGGCCTGGAGAAATGTCGCAAAGAATCTTAACAAAAGATCCCAACAAGACCTATCACATGTTACATCTACCGGCTCTTCTTCGTCCATGGAAAGACTAAGTGGTAATAAATTCAAGCTCCCAAATATTCCTGATCAAAAATCTATTCCTCCAAATGCTGTACAACCAGTATATGCACATCCCGCCTGGCTTCCGTTAATAACAGACAATGCCGGTAACCATATTGGTGTAGATTTAGCACCTGGTCCGAACGGGAAGTATGCTCAAATCATAACATTTGGCAGAGACTTTGATACGAAGTTTGTTGTTGCTGACAATTGGGGAGCATTCCTATTATCGTTTGCTAACGATTTGGAAGCTGGTAATTGGTACTTGGTAGATGACAGTGATGACTACTTCAGCGGTGATGGTGAATTGGTCTTTAGAGATAAAAAATCCAATGGTCCCATACAGGATTACTTCGAAGTTTTGAAAAGAAGAACGTGGGTTAAATACCAAGAAAGCCTAAAAGCACCAAAACAAAAATCTCAACCCGAACCATCCCTACAACAGCAGAAATACGTTCCTACCGTGCAAAAGAAAGTACCAGCAACACCAGCAACACCAGCAAATGATCAGCCTTCTATCCTCAACGAAGAATCCATAGATGGTAAAGATATTGATGGCGTGGATGCACAGTCTGTTAAGAATCACGAATCTGTGGAAAGTGTCAACAATAAATCTAGTGAGGTTGAAGTGGAAGCTAAAGCTATAGATACAGATGAATCTAACCAAGCAGAGTATGAAGTCAGAATTGACGGTGAGGACAGTAAACGGAATAAGGACGACGATGAGGAAGAAAAAGAAGAAGAAAAGGAACCAAAAGTGGAATTGAGAGAACACGTTGAAAATGAGTATGCTGCGAAGTCAAAAGAAAACGCTGATGACATAAATAACGAAGAAGAAGAAGTATCTAAAGAAGGGGGAAATGAAAAAGAAAGTGACGATGCTAAAGTGGATGAAGCAAGAGAAGAATTTGAAAATATAGCCTTATGAGAAACATCATAATTAACGTCCAACAACAACAAAAAATGAAGACAATATTTATCTCCACCGAGCAGTTTTAGGTGGATTTCGACTTTAAGAAATGTATACAATAATATCATATGTATATATATATATACATGGCACAATTCCTTTATGTTTAATATCTTGGACAATGGTATGTAGAATCCTCGCATCCTTTCCATGAAGGCTTTCCTAGAATAAAAGAATGTTTTCTTCCCGTTCGGGTGGGTCAAATGTATAATAATGAAATAAAGTAATATTTACAAAACGGTTGGCCGTTCAGCCACTGAGGGATAAAAAAAAGATGATAAACATTAGTAGTGAACATATATATAACGCCTTTTAGCAGGTATAATTAGCTTCTATTCACCATATGATTCTTTGCAAATAAGGTTCGGTAGCCCAAGGGAATGAAATCTTCGCAAAGATAACTAAAGTCACAACATTGAAGAGCATAAACCATAAAAACTCCATAAACAGTCTCTTCGTACTGCTTATAGTTATGGGGACTTCACCTTCCTTGGCAGGTTTCAAATCCTTTACTAAGGGTTCGCAACTGCAGGTGATGAATATTCTCCAAAAGAAATAGGGCAATATATAATAGCGAGGTTCAAATAAAGGGGATGGAATAATAGTAATCATGGTACATATTATCAAGGCCGTCCATGATATATGTGTCAGTTGTATAGGTAAATGTACAGATTCTTTAATCGGAAGAGGAGTGATAGGATGGAAAGTGAGCTGGTTGGGTCTCATCACTTCGAGATATGTAAAAATAGAGAAATGGTAGATTGAGGACATTAGAAAGTACTTGATTAGTCTGCTATTACTGCCAATCAATCTTTTGAAAAGATAGAACGTGTAATGTCTATTATCCGCTAATAAAAATGGATGGACTTTTGTAAAGTATCTAATGATTAACATGATGCTAATAAACTCAAAAAAAGTTCGTACTGGCTTAGCCTTTATTCTTATTTTGTACAACTTCAAAAAATTACGAGATATCCATATGGGCAAACTGAAAACAGTGATAAATGTCAAACAATAAAATATTTGTACTATATGCAAGCCAGCTGAGTGACTTGACTTATCACCTAATGTTATGGATCTATTCCAAACTAAGTAAATGAAGAATATAACGAAATTTATCATATAAGGTAGGACAATGTGGGAAAAATTTTCAATTGCGTGGATAAATAATTTCAAATAGTTATTAAATGTATGTGTATTGAATTGCTTTTGTAAAATAGCCGGGCGTTCAACAGCAAGTACCATTATAAATCCTGTCCAAATTATATTCGTTTGTCTGAAAAGGCAGCTTGCACCAGCAAAAAAAGCACTCAACCATATACTCTTCACCGGACCAAATGGTAATGTCAACACACAGTTGAGAGATTGTAATATCAGAATGGTAGACCACACATCAGTGTAAAATAAGTAATAATAGGTTGTCATCAACGGGAAGCTCATTAATGAAACGGGCCAAAACCCTAATGCATTGAAAAGAAATATTGGTCTGAGTACTACAATGGGGAAGATTATGACTCCGCCAAGTAAGTTAACCAATCGTAATATAGTCAGTGTGCTCCATGACCGAACAATGGGCTTTATGCAGTAATAGTTTATCAAACCGAAAATATAGATTCCAGGAGGGGTCGTTATTTTAGGATCCCATTGAGTCCAGTTACCTTTTAAATAGGTCAAAGTCTGACCAACATGAAACTTTTCATCTATGAATTCATAAGGCACAACCTTTGTAGTCACGTAACGGAAAGTCGAAACAAAATATAGTAAAAGCAGTGGATATATAACTACATTACAAAAGATCCCACTAATGATTTCTTGTGTTAAGTTTCTCGCTATGCCTGGAGCAATCAATTGAATCGCTGGTTCCTCTTGCAATACATCATTGTTGTCGTTATCAGTATTTTCCTTTGCATCCATAATTAGTTCGATGCGACTAGAATTGTGCGTGTCTTGGATATAGACCACTTAAAGTTCTTTTTTTACACTGGTTACTTGTGTGTTCTTTTTCTGAACATAGTCTAACGATTTTGAATTTAGTTTTTATTTTACTATCTTCATTTTTCGGGCCCTTTCGGTACTTCAAGCCGATCGGATTAAGAGACGTCACAAATCAACCAGAAAATAAATGCGTTGTCGAACTTAATATCGACGTTATTTAGTACGTTATGTTGTGACAGCCAAATGTAGGTAGTTTTATTTTCTTATACATGTATGTATATAAATATCTTTGGCGTTATTCTACTGCTGGTAGAATCTCGTTTATGTCTGAGACGCATACCTTTTTTATGTTACCTTATTCTTTTGTTATGTGCTGTTTCAATTCCCTCCATATACTCTATGATATTAGACCCATAAATCCCACTTTCTTGTATCTCATTAATAATTTCTTCTTTGTCATTCCATAATTCATAGAATCTAATTGTTTCATCATTCGTAGCAACACAAATTGCCATAGAACTTGGGGAAATCACCGCGCTCAGTACACGTAAGGGACTTGGTGATCTAACTTCAAGTAGTTTGGATAATTTTGGATATGAATAGAGTGTTATTAACACTGGATTTCTAGTGTCACCGAACCCGAAAGTAGCAACAATCTGTTTATGTCTTAACGACCATATTAACGAGGTGACCTGTCCTGACGTGTAAATCTCATCCAACAGTGTGCCCGTTGCCGTATGCCAAAATTTAATACACCTGTCTTTACTTCCACCGCCCGTGGCCAACAAAGACTTTGACCAGGGACAAAAGGCAATGGCCTTTACTGCCGCTTTATGTGGAAGAACGAACTTTTTTACCGGTTTTTCTAAGTCGGAAATATCCCACAAGCTACAAGAATTATCGTTACCACCCACGGCAAGCAGGTTTGAATATTCGTTTAGTGAAATTCCTATAACAATGTTATTATGTTAGTATTTTGAAACGGAAAAAAAGCAAGTATTAACGTAAGGGTGTGTAAGAGCTCTTGTATAAGCCCCTGTTAACGTACCACACACTTGTTGGGCTTGGGCTTGATATGTCGAATGAAGCTTCAATCCAATTAAATTTTCTTCTTGGAATTTTTGTCTCTTATTCCACTTTTTGGAGGGGAAACGTAAATTTTTGATTTCAAAGAGGCTTACACTGCCATTTTCTTCTCCAATAAAAAACTTACAAACATCACCTGGTTTAAACCATTCTAGACAACATATTCCTTTGAAAGATTCTGTTTGAAATACAAACACTGGTTCCTTTTCGTCTGTTTTAGTAGAATGAAAAAACTCCTTTTGGTCATAAAGGAGAATACGGCCAAACTTTGTACCAACAATAAAATAAGTATTATACGGACAGAATGAAACACACGTCACCAAATCTCTCTTTTCACTTAAATATTGATGATCCAATATAGATACTGCACCTTCTTTCTCTGACCATATATATACTGAACAGCCCAGTCCAACTAGAACGTTGTTCGAAGTTCTTGACCAAGATATTAAGTTTGAATAAAAGTCATTTCTCAGGCAAGGTGCATCCAACACACGGTATGGAATGTGTGACTTGACCCTTTTAGCAGGTCTTTGCATGTTTCTCTGTGGCGAAGCCGCTCTTGCGTTTGAATTAGCAATATAGTAACGCGCGACATCAGGTGAGAGTGTACTAAAGTCAAAAGTTGTCTGTAATCCGGAGCGACTTCCTGGTGCTAAGCTATTTTTGACAATTTGATTTTTTTCTTGAGTTTCAGTAGCTGTAGATTCAAATGTAAAAACCCGATCAGGTAATTGAAAACCAAGAGAATGTGCAATATTTTTTCTGTGGTTCTTTTGTTCTTTAGTTAACTTTAAATAATCTTTTCTCGAAGCTCTTGCACTTTCACTCCTGTTACTCTGACTTTCAGAAGAGCTAGATATACTTGATATGGAATATTCATTTGTTGCACTGATTGATTCATAGTGGCCTGTGTTCTGCAGTTCGTTGAAGAATTCAGGGGAGGATAGCCGCTCAGGTGAAGGGGATTTCTCACGAAGTTCTGAGTAGCTTATATCAAACCCATTTAACATAGGAATAGACTTATAAGCATTCCTTGAAACAGACTTAGGAATGAAACGGTCGACATCTGTTGAATTTCCGCTGGAATTGATGTTTTTATTTGAGTTTCTGGAGTTATATCTGTAATTTAGATGGGGAGTAGCCATATTTTTTTCTTTTATCTGTTTAAAAGTTGTGTCAAACTTTAAAATTTGTATAAGCAAATATTATTCTCGTTTGGGGAAGAAATTGTGATCTTCCTTGCAACGGTTATTGTTTTTTCTTTTGTTTTTAAAAGAGGAAAGTGTTATTTGAGTACTATTCGTCCTTAATTGTATTACATTTTTGGCGCCTTAAAAATGGCCTAATGCAGACACCAAAAATACAAAAACAGAAGGCAAAAAAAACTCAGAAAATGAAAACATTGTAATGAAGACGACATGAAGGATTTGGCATTCCCACGAAGTGAAGATACTATAATATGTTACTATGAAAACTTGAGCCTACTAATCAAGAATTATATACTTACGCTCTGATATCATGCTCATATTTTACCATTTGTTTTAACACATCATTCGACCACACAGAAGAACTAATTACCCATGAGTCATTGTTTCTCCTGAGTCTTCACCGCTTTCCACATCATCTTTCACTGGTTTTGGCTTCGCTAGAACTTTTTTATTTGAAGCAAAAACAGCAAAAATGAACGACAATGCATAAAATCCTAATGCCATGTAAAAAACATCGGTAAGAGATTCAGAAACGATATGGCCCAATTCAGAATGGGCTCCATCAAAATTAGTTTGTCTATAGACTACCAAATTGTTTACTGTGTTACCACCCGGCAACTCAATGTTCGACCTTCTTATTTTGCTCATAACTACAGTACTGAAAACGGTGTTAGAGACAACACCACCCAGGGCTTGACCTAAAGCCTTGCAAAATGTATTAAAAGTGGTAATAGAGACAAAATCTGACTTGAAAGTTGGACTTGCCTTATCTAATTGAATTTGAGAAGCGAGCATGGAACTTTGTGCTAATCCACCAAAGGCGATACCAGGTAATATCAAAAGACCGATATGAGCCGAGCTGCTTGCATTATTATTCAATAAGGTTAGTACACCAGCACCGACAACACCAAGAATGCTCGAAATAACAATAATAGGTTTGATTTGGCGAGTTTTATCGGTGATAACACCACAAAGAATAGCTGTAATAACAGTAGAAATAATACAAGCAACCAAGTGAACAGCGGCCTTCCATGCGGAATCATTGTAAATTAATTGAAAATACTGTACGACGTAAGTAAATTGACTAATATATCCTGCACAAAGAAGGAATAGAGCTACATTGACTGTAAAGACACCCGGTTTCTTGATATTTTTCCATAACATTAAAGGCTGATAACGTGGTCTCGCTTTCACTACATTGAACTTGGGAAAAATAACAAAATCATAGATGGTCGCTAAAATCACCAGAATAATACCGACCACGAAAAGAATAATAATGGAAGCGGAGTTCCAAGCATATCGGTTACCACCAAAAGTGAAGGCCAATAGTATACTAGTGAATCCAGCCGAACAAATAACAAGTTCGATTACATCGTACATGAAGACCAATTCAATAAATAACTTCTTCCAGCCGTTGCTTTTACTAAAGTCTTTAATTCTCAATGAATGGTGCGCTATCTTTCGAACGACTTTGACAAATTGTGAGGGGATTCTAGGAATATTGCTCATTGTCTCTCGAAATGTATGCAAATCTGGGTTATAAAACAACACAAATAGGAAAAAGGCCAGACCGCCGATAGGTAAATTTATATAGAAACACCACCTCCACGTAACGCTGGAAGTGAAAACCCCTCCAAGGAATGGCCCGACAACGGATGCAATAGCAAAGGAGCTGCTCAATATGGCAATCAACATACCCCTTTTCGATTCCTCTACCAGGGTTGAACCAATGACGAACGACAAACTTTGTATACCACAACCGCCGATCCCGGCAATGACTCTACCTCCAATAAGCATATTCATTGAGCTCGCCAGCGCAGAGATCAGTGATCCAATTTCGAAAATAACAATAGCGAACAACATAGTGGCCTTGAATCCGATAGGTGTGGCAACCCTTCCCCATATCAACACTAACAAAGCATTCGGCAAACTATACCCAGTGAATAGCCAGCCGACCTCTGCGTATGAGCCAAGCTGTTTCGCTACTTCTTCAATGATTGTAGAAACTATCATGACATCCAAAGCTGCAAGAAATAATGATAAAGCCACCGCCACCAAAGAGACGTATAGGATGGGCCCTCTAGGTAGTTTAACATTTTTGCTGGCATTATCTTCAGGTATCGAAGTTACATATTGCTCTGATGAAATGCGTACGAACTTTTGATCCTCAGCAAACTGTTGCTTTGCTTTCTTGCCGTAAGCTTCCGATGAGTCTTGCATTGAGCAGCTATTTGTTCTGTGCATATACAATACTTATGTCTATGTGATTGTGCTACGATCACGGAGGAAAAGATACAATATTTAAGGACGTACAAGGTGTTTCAAGTGCCAGAACCTTAGCTTTTTATATAACTGACTGATACAGTGCGGAATCTTGCACAAAAGACCTGTTCTCAAAGTTGATGTAGTACACTCTGCTTAGTACTTCTCCTGTATCTACGGCTATAACATTCGAAAGCGCGGAAATACAGCGGATATCCGCTGGTCAACGGAAATGATACAAACTGCTCACAGCCCCATGATGATAGTAGTGTAAGAAGGGCAGTAGAAACCTTAGTGACAATAGAAAGGCTCTTATGAAGCTGTTCACGTCCGTCTTTTAGTGATTAGTGTTGATGGCCATGTGTATCTAGTCAAATCGGCGTACAAATGGTCCAGATCACGTGATCTAACATTTCTGGCTTATAAAGCCAGTTGTGTTTGTTTACTGCTATAACAACCACAGTTGCCATAGTTGAAGAAACGAAGAAGCAGAAGACCTCAAAGGACAGTCGCTATTCTAAATAAATATAAGCATATATAGTTGGCAGATGGATGTTCGTCGACCCATAAGGGAGGCCATCAGCAGCAGGGGGAAAGCAAAATTTTTGAGTGTATCGTTTAATCAAGATGATTCGTGTTTCAGTGTTGCATTAGAGAATGGCTTTCGTATTTTCAATACAGATCCATTGACCAGCAAGTTGTCGAAAACATTCAAGGAATCTCTGACCAATCAATCAAGAGGTACTGGGATTGGTTACACCAGGATGCTTTATCGTACAAACTACATTGCCCTGGTTGGAGGTGGTAAAAGACCAAGACATGCACTGAATAAGCTGATCATCTGGGATGATCTTTTGCAAAAGGAGACAATCACTTTGAAGTTTATGTCTGCTATTAAAGACGTATTCTTATCTAGGATCCATATTGTGGTAGTTTTGGAGAACACAATAGAAATCTTCCAATTTCAGACAAACCCTCAAAGGGTTTGTCCCATACTGGATATTCCTTCAAATGGATCAGTGGACTACGTGGTTTGTAGTAGCAAACACATCCAGTCGCAAGCACAGTCACACTTGCAGTCTAAGATTGTAGAAATCATTGCATTCCCATCAAGTAAATGTGTGGGCCAAATTCAGGTAGCTGACCTTTCACAAATAAAGCATAATTCACAGAACCCGAAAGAATCAGCCCTTTTACCCACTTCCATCATTAAAGCACATAAGAATGAGATCAGACTAGTTAGACTAAATCATCAAGGCACTATGGTAGCCACATGTTCCGTTCAGGGTACTCTGATAAGAATATTCAGTACGCATAATGGTACTTTAATCAAAGAGTTCAGAAGAGGTATGGACAAGGCGGATATTTACGAAATGAGTTTCAGCCCCAACGGTAGCAAATTGGCGGCATTATCAAGTAAGCAAACGTTGCATATATTTCAAATAACGAATACGGAAACAAGTTCACATGCCCACTCACACAATAATGGCACCAGCCATCCCTTGACAAATTATATACCGAAGGCTCTATGGAGGCCCAAGTATTTGGATTCCGTGTGGTCCATATGTAATGCGCACCTGAAGAACCCAATTTTCGACGCTCACAGAAGTGCTAATAGTGGTGATGTAGCCCACGATAATGAATTTTACAAAGACAGGTGCAGGATTGGTTGGTGCCAAGATACCAACAATCAAGACCAAGACGACTCGCTGGTTCTGGTGTGGCAAAACTCGGGGGTGTGGGAAAAATTTGTTATTTTAGAAAAGGAACAACAACAAGAATCGTCCAAAACGCACTATTCATTGAATGAGAGTCTAAGAAACGAAGATACAAAATTAGTGCACGAACCGACTAGATGGGAATTGGTGAGAGAATCATGGAGAGAACTTTAACTTGAGTATATTATTATACATGTGCAAAGAGATGTGTGTATATTTACTTACAGGGTTCAAGTTATTCATTCGCTTAAATATTCAATTAATACTTTAGAATCATTTACATCAGAGCCCGTTTCGAACGGACTACCAATCGCATCCTCCCCTCTCGATAGGTTCAGTAGCTCTTTAGCCAATAATCCATGATAGTTTCTTTTAAATCGGTACGCATCATTCGAATTTTCAAAAGATATATATCGTAAACTTCTTTTCATTTCATCGTCCCAGTATAGTTTAAAGCTAGATCTTATATTGTAAAACCAAAAGTAATTCAATATATCACTGGATCTCAATTCAGTGGGTAAATTCCAAACCAACACGGATTTACTTTGAATCTCTCGAATCGAATCGATAATACTCCGCAATCGGCTTGCGTTAATATCTTTACCAACATCAATCTTTGCGTTCAGCCCTTCAAAATATTGCTCAGACGATTGGAATGCGTTGTACAAATTTCTTGAGTATTTTTGGAACTTTGCTATCATGGCGGGCAAAGGTTGCTCCAATGGCGTCATTTTCGTCCTAACTTTGTTTATCCGTGTATGTTTCGTTAAATTTGCGTACTCAGTAAGCGTATTATAATCATTAAACAACAAGTAATACTGGTCCTTGAATTGAAAATATTTAGGATCCCTGACTTTCATTAACTGGAAGTCAAGCTCATTGGTAAATTGGCCCCTATTCTTATATAAGTTTTCTGGCAAAATCGATAGAAAGTCCTCTTTAACTAAATATGGATTGTGGCTTCTATATTGCAAGATTAAAGGTTTCCTCCCCTGAACTTGGTATTGTACATCAACAGGTCCTATTTTTTCACTTATTGCGGAAGAACTTTCCGATTCCACGACACCAAGCACTCTACCTGTGGATTTCAAATGGTCCAACACCTGCTTAATAGCTTTGCTAGAGCCCTTCATATCTGCTTCACATGGATAGTCGAGAGGATAACAGGTAGGACGTCGCAATGCTACCCTAAACTATCAAACTTCTATTCTATATTATTGCGCTGGTATTCACATCACAGTTAACGAATGTAGATAAAAGTTGAAAATTTTGTGAAAACGGAAAGTTCGATATAAAAGGCGCACAGAAAGGCTTCTCGTTGAATATTTCTTTCCCTTTCATTTTCAAGCAGCCTTCTTTTTATTTTCAATTTCCAGATCATCAAGCAGCTTAACAGACTCAATGGCGGAAGGAGATCAACATCAAGAACTGTGGGTCTTTTATTGCCTATAGAACTTATAACGAACATGGTTCTTGCCTTTTACCAGAACCATCCGGGTGTTGTCTCCACAGAAACAGGTAAAGCTGTCCGTTACTGTGAGCTTGCCACATTTTTTGGAACTTCTTTTGTCCTCTTTCTCAATGAGTCTAGAGGATGTCTTTATTTTTTATTATTTTATTTTTTCTATATTTTGATTCATGAGTACATGGAGCAAGTATATAGGGGACACATTTCTTGTTACAGCGTGTATATTAATTACACTAGCATTTTTTATCCACACTACACTTTTAGTTTATTATCATTAAGTAAAAAGACACCTAGACGGGAAATAGGGTGATAACAGAGGTGAGTCGCGAAAAAAAAGAACTAGAATGCGCTTTTAAAGTTTCGCGTTTGATACATTATAGAGCGAACTATTGGAAAGCATTAAATCCTCAGTGATGACCAGTCACGGAAAGGAGCGATTGCTTAAAAGAGTAACGCTTTGTTCTCTTTACCTTAAGCTACTATCGCATAGTAAAGTATCTTGAGTCGTCGAAAAATACTTTATAACAGTTGGAAGTGAGAAAGAGTGCACCTCCTTGTTTAGATGCTAAAAAGCGTCCATGTCCAACTATTTCCACCATAGAATAAACAACTCTTCCCAAAAAAAAAGAGAGGTTAAATTAGACAAGTTAAGCATATCTCTAAGCTTTCAGCAGAAGAGAGCCGATTGTACAGGCTCGAATTGCAAGGTGGCTAAGAACTCGTCTTCTAATGTCACTGTTGCTGTGGCTGTGGCGGTTCCCATCGGTACTATTCTTATAATCCTGTCCATCATTTTATTAGTAGTTTACAGAAGAAGCAAAAAAGACTCTTTGGTACAGGGTTCAGACCCGAATTTTGAGGACGATTTATACTATTTGCCGAAAATGGATTCTTCTGTGAACTCTGCCAACTCAGAGGGTAATTCTACAGAGAAGAAATTCATTTATGGTTCTTATGACGATTTCTTGCATCCATCGATGAACAGCTCGCAATCTTTCAGAGATTATGTGAAGAAAATTAATGAGCAGGTGCCCTCGACTTATAACATTGCTTCACTGGCTTCACAGAATAACAGCAAAGTGACCTTTCTTTCCAAACATATCAATGTTTCAAATAGAGTTTCCACCGGATTAATGAAAGATTTTGAAACCACGGTTTCATCATTACGCTCAAACATTGAAAATGATTGTGATCAGCGAGGTAATGGCGTATTGAGTTTAAATACAAAAGAAATGCCCAGGTATAATGGTGATAATCGACCTGCCTCACATTATAGAAAACACAGTGAATTTGAGACGCAGTTTTCTAAGGAAGAGGAAGAAAATATTGACAGAATAAGAAGCATTTATAACATCTACTTTGAAAAAAGTAACAGCACAATACGTTCCTCTGCAACTTCTTCACTACGCGATGAATCCAAACTAAAAGTCGCTACAAAAAAAGACATCGATATAAATCCTCAAGGCAATCTAAACGATACTACATTAGCTGAGAAGAGTCGCTTCAGAAGTACAGATGCAGAAGAAATCGATTTTAATTCCAAACTCAGTAACGAATATGTGGATGCAACTAAACATCTGCAACTGCCGGCACCGCAAAAGTCGAAACACGTTCCATCCTCAGTATATTCTGAAATACCATTCAGAAACACAATGATTCCTGAACAATCCTTATCTCTTACAATTCCACCTCCTAATGCTACTTCAACAAGAATTGCTTCCTCGATATATTCAGACGTAGCTGCGAAGAGCCAACCTTATTCTTCAAGGGTCCCCGTTCAGTTCCCCCCAAAGATTTTGGGCCAACCAACTCCTAATTTTGCACAACAGCACCCCTTGTATCTTTCAAATCACTACAACAAAACCAATTACAAATACTACCATAATTATAATCCCTCATTCCTAGGACATCCTCAAAATTATGAGAATATTGGAGAATTGCCTACCCCAAACCAATTAATATTTTCAGCCTCCTCGCATTCACTAACGTCGTTTAAAGGGAGGCCTAAGCCTCCAAAATCTTTAAAGCATGTACCTGCAGCTAGGCTCAACGGGAAAGCGGTGAATCCAATAGACCATCCCGAAATGTTTTATAGCTCACCTACAAAAGTGCCATCAACAACACCTTTTACAAAGCGACCTTGTGTGCCTCTTCCTTACCAACTAAGGCAAAGTGTAGTTATGACAGACCCATCCAATCTTTCTATGAAAACCCGCTATAAGCCCGCAGGATCTTTGAGTACTTTAGTAACGGCTCAGTACCTCCCCGGTAGCTCATCTACCACCACAACATCATCTTCCCTATCGCAGCAACCAACAACGCAACAAAACGTAATCAACGTTCGCGTCAGCGGGTTATTAGATGACCCTGATGTTTTGCAACCGCCCAGTGTGGGCCAGATCTTACCTCTTAGCGCTTCCGCAGACCATCTAAGGAGGCAATTTGGCACATCCCATGATTACGAAATAATATCGTAATACGAATAAGTATGTATAAAAAAAGTTCAAAACAAAAAAAAATTGTAACAATATATAATCAACCGAATCCAGTAATTCTTTCATGAAAAGTCCTTTTCTTCTATATTTCCATTCTTAGCGTATTGCTCTCTATTCTCACCACGAGCAAGATATCTATTTACGGGTAATACACCAGTTAAAGTATTTCTAGTGAAAAATACATGAACGATTAACCAACGACTGAGAGAGGAAAGAACAGCTCTTGGAACCCAAGGAAGAGCATATATAGTCATGTCGAAGTTCCTTCAAGGGTCAATATTTAATATATCGAAATGTTTCGTCAGATATTCTTCTACGAGACCTTTTTTAGTAGCTCCTAGTATAGCCAATAGTATTAAAGCCGAGGCTCCACCGATCAATCATTCACCTGAATTGGCGAACGCAAGAAAATGGCTGCCAAAAAGATGCGGTTTAATTACTCGTAAGAAAGGGATGATGCCATATTTTGATAAGTCTACTGGCGAGAGGAATGCCGCAACTATACTAGAAGTTAACAATGTTGAAGTTATAATGCATAGAACTCCGGATACTAATGGGTATTTTGCATGCCAAGTTGGGTATGGTTCAAAGCATTTATCCAAAGTAACCAGGCCAATGCTAGGCCATTTTGCTTCTAAGGTTGTCAACCCTAAAGAACATGTAACAGAATTTAGAGTGAAAGATGAAAAGGGGTTATTACCACCTGGTACTTTATTGAAGCCATCTTTTTTCAAGGAAGGGCAATATGTAGATATCAGATCAGTCAGTAAAGGTAAAGGGTTTACCGGTGTGATGAAAAGATATGGATTTAAGGGTTTAAGAGCATCTCATGGTACATCTATTATGCATAGACATGGTGGTTCTTATGGTCAAAATCAAGATCCAGGTAGGGTACTACCAGGAAGAAAAATGCCTGGTCACATGGGAAACAATCGTGTTACTATCCAGAATGTTAAAGTCTTGAAAGTTGACGATGAAAATAACGTCATTTGGGTTAAAGGTCCTGTAGCAGGACCCAAAAATACATTCGTTAAAATTCAAGACGCAATTAAAAAGATTTGAGCATAGAAGCGTATACACAATTCATAACTATCATGTACATACATTATACTATTAATAAAATGGGTAAGTACTCTTATTAAAATTTAGTAATATTTTATACTTTTTTCAAGAATTGGGCAGAATAGTATTTACTACTATACTAGAATACTGGGTTCTTGAAGAAACCAATTTACGTATGTTATGAAATGAAAAAACCCATGGTTATCAACTAGAGAATAATTGAGAGAACAAAGTACCGGAACTTCAAAGTACAGCACGCAATCACTGTTAATCATCAATTTCAGAAGGTTTTAACAATCCACCAATCTTGGCAGCTTTTTCCTTTTCTATTCTATTTTGTTCCATTAAAGCATTCTCTTTATCTTCAGCAAACAAATAATCAGTTGGATCACCTCCGACTTCTTTGATCTGCACTAAAAAGTCCCTCAGGGTTCCTTTGAAGATCATTAAGTCTTTATATTGCTTAGTCAATGCAGATAGGAAACTTGCAATTTGTTGGGATGTTAAATGAGGAAATGCGTTACTTAGCATGTTAGCCAAATACTGGCTCAGATAGACTTGATTAGATGTACCTTGTGGTACTTCTGCCTCTTGATATAATGGAACAGAGATCTTGTTATCATAAACCAAAGAGATTAGCTTCATTAGTAACAAAGCTTGCTTTGAAAATCCGGACTTGTGATCTGAATCGGTTAGAACAAAGAAGGTTTCGCTGACGAAGACAAAGAAGTAATTCTTGTGGAATTCATTAGCAAATGGGACGTTTCCCATTCTTTCAATGTTCTTTACTAAGTCCAATGCGATCTGTAAACCATTAACTTCAACATCTCTATTGTTATGTTTGAAAGCCCAGCAAATAGCATCAACAAACAATTTAAATGCAGCCGGAGGTAGTTCCAAAAATGCAGCAAAAGATTTCTCATTGATGACTTTGAGTAATTTGTAGAACTCAACACGATGTTCTGGATATTCTGTGAAATCTTTGTTAATCATGTCTAAGGTACATTCAAAAACACTTTGTAAAATTAGAATAACACCTTGTGGGATCATATGACCAACTTTTTCAACCACTGTGGTCATACAATTTAGTACTTCAGCATCTCTTGCATCTGGAACATTATTCATATAATCTTCCAAGACGGCATTCAATAATGGTTCAACCAACACCTTTACAACGTCATCCAAGTTCCTAGCCTTAGATATATATGTTTCAACAAGCTTCAGAATTTCCTTCTTAATGGTCCTCAAACCACGAACCTTTGGGGTTTTTGTGGCAATCAGACCATCTGTAGCAACTTGAGCGGAAATCATTGAGGAAACAGCCCTATATAGTTGAAGCATGTTGTAATAGATATGACCCAATTGCGGATAGAAATCTGCTCCCATTGAAGTGCAAACAGCTACATTAGTTTTTATAATATTTGCAATGATTTTGACAGTTTCAGAATCTAACAACAATGTTGGGTTTGCAGTGGATTGTTCCACTATAGTGTCCCAAGCCATATTTGGCAGTTGCATTAACTCACTCAGTAATTTATTTCTCTCTGCTACGCTTCTTTCTTCAGAAATAATGATGCCACAGGCTTTGTAAAATGTATGAACCTGCTGCGGCTGCAGGTCAGCTGTAGTCTTTTGGATGTCCCTGATAATCGTTTGGATGAATGGTTCAGACTCACGGGGTTGCTGGATAACAAAATGATATTTACATTTTTGAACAATTTTAATGAATGTGTCACATGCCATATCCTGAACACCTTCATGAGTTTCATGCATGAACTCAAAAAGTTTCAAAATGACTGTTCTTAGGAAATTCCAGTGAGCCTTCAAAAATCTTGGATACTGGCCCACTACGTACATGATATCCGATGCAACGACAGCCTTGTTGTCTTTGCCTCTTTTCTTCACCGTTAAATCCAGTAAATCCTTGATAACAGTAACCACAAATCTTTTCTCAGTATCTTCGCTCATTGTACCGGATATGGAACCGATGGCCCAAGATAAAGTATTAATATTGTGCCATGACCATTCGGACCCATCAATTTGCCTTGCCAGTTTACTGATCATTATTTCTTCCGTGTCGATAACATTTAAATGGGTCAAATATACGAGAACTTCTCTTTCTGATTTGTATAATTGGATAGTGTCAGATTCTTTGACGAATTCTCTAACAATTTCCCCTTCATCATTTTCAACAACAAGGACTTCTTCAGGTCTCACCATATTTTCAATAATGACTAATCTTAACTGTGAACAAATTTCTTCGTAAATATGTTTCTTTAATGGAAATCTCTTCATATATTCCGGATTTAAAGCGCCAGATCCAGTTGAGATAGCTTGTGAACCGACTGATAACTGGATCAATGGACTCATTTCTGTAGCGGGTAAACGTTGAACCTCGTAAAACAAATCTGCTACTAAATTATGCCAGTAATCTAAAGTCGTCTTAAATAACTCTCTTTCTTCGATTTTAGATAGTTGAATCAAGTATTGATGCGCATTCAATAATAAGTCTCTTAAGGATTCATCACTTTCCAATAAGGCTCTATTACGGGCGAGATATGTGGTTAAAAACATTGCTAAATCTTGTAAAAAAGACTGATCATTACCGTTAGCATTTGCATAAGTGGCCTTCAAATCGGTAGTAACGGGCATCACACTTGTGGCAATTTGTTGTAAGGTGTTTTGAAAAAAAAGTACAGTTTGTCTTTTTATCAAATCATTATCTTGTGGAATCTTTAGATTTGACACTTCAGTCAAACATTTCAATGTGATGGCTCTTGTATCAGGTGATGTCATGAATTTAGTACTTAATAGTTCCAGAATGTTGGTTTCATAAATATAGCGGTAAGGAATCCAATGTAAATATCTCAATAAAGATTCCAAGGTTGCTACTATTAGAGAACTTGAAGAGCCTTGTTCTAAGACTTGAAAACATAATTTAAAAATCTGTTCAAATTCTTTTGACATGGAATTTTTCAAATGTAAAGCTTTAGCTTGGGTCATTTGTTCTGCAGAAAAATCAAAGACTTCCTCAGACAATAATTTTAAAACGATCATATTGTTCTCGCAGACATTAACAGAAGAACTCGAACTGCCAATTAGTTCTGGAATAAATTCTGGCCAATTTTGGGGCCATTCTTGTTTTAGAATTTGGACTAAGGTTAAATCTGACTTATTGATCAGGTTCTTTTGTGTTTTGAACACTTCTTCATCTTGGCACAGGGATATGATCATGCCAACAATAAAGTTCCTAATCCCAATTCTGTGATCATTCGGTAACAATTTCCATTTCCTAGTAATCAACTTATCAAGAATGGAAAGGGCAATGAATTTCGATTGGGGGTTAGTTGAAAATTGAAGAATTTGATCAGCTCTTTGCCACGCATCTGGATTATCTTGGAATTTAGTCAAGATCTCCTGAGCTTGCTTTTGCTGGACACCTGAACCTTGATAGAATGTAGATACGACCTGATCTAGTAGAGCGATGTCTAAATCGTTAGAAAAATCTAGAACACCTTCCATGATAATATTTATTCTCTTCTTAAACACAATGAGTAGTTTTGAATTGTATGATTGAAATACTGACTTTTATCCTAATTATATTAATATATTTTCTTCCCTTCACAATTCCAGAATTAAAGGTCTATTACTGGAAGTAGTAATTGAAAGAGCGAGAATACTAGAAAACAAAAAAAAATAACAATGATCTTCTTTAAACAATTAAGCCGGAGAAAGGACTAAATGGGGTTTTATAAGGTATACTCCAAAGTTTCGATCGAATACCCTGCAATCAATGACTGTATTTGCTTTTTATATTAGCGATAGTTCTTTTTAGTGCTAGCGTGAAAAGAATAAGGAAAGTCAGGGAAATCTGCAAATTCTTTTTTTCTTATAAAAGAAAGACGATTCCCCGTATATAATCCTTCCGGGTAATATTGTGGCAGTGACTTAGGTAGCGCATCATCATATCCCACCTGCATAACATGAAGCAATCTACTACCACTAGAGGCATGCAGGGTGTGTATACAAATTATAAGTCGTCCTGAATGCTCACAGTTTTTGTCTCGCTATTTAAACTAAGGTATTGGGTTACTAATAAAAGTAGGCTCAATTTCTGGATGAGTAGTGTCAGATATTTCCAGCATCTTTTAAGGCTTTAATCGTAAGAGAGTTAAATTAATTAAAGATTCGTTGTGCATCCATCATAATTTTCTTTTAACGAACACTTTCAGCAATACAGGATGTATAAATTCTTATTTTGTTGAATTCAATTGCTCACTAAAATAGATATGGTGTTGTATCTCAGAATGAGATACCTCAGTATGACAATACTGTTGGAATGAAAATCAACTATCGTCTATCAACTAGTGGTCATACTACTAGTACATTATCATATACGGTGTTAGAAGATGACATAAGTTATGAGAAGCTGTCATCGAAATAAGTGGAAGCTGAAATGCAAGGATTGATAATGTAATAGGATAATGAATTACAACATATAAAATGACAATAAAAGCATATACAGAATTATGTAGAATTACGGGTTCCATTTATTGGATTCCTATATCCTCGAGGAGAACTTCTAGTATATTCTATATACCAAATTATATTGCCTTTATTAATAATGGAATCCCATCATTTGTCTCAAAATTCACCAATATCTCAAATACATCACCCTAAACGTTCATGAAACACATATGAAACAACTCGATAATGAAAGAAACAGATTCAGCAACAAAAAGGTGAAACTCTGCCTCCTTTGGCTGAACTATCCAAACGTATAAATACCTGAACAATTAGTTTAGATCCGAGATTCTGCCCTTCCACTATTTAGTATAATCTATATCTTATATAATATATGAGATAAGTAACATTCCGTGAATCAAGTTGATAATCCGTTTTGACAACAGGTTACTTCCCTAAAATCGTATATATATTAGGATTATCAAAATACCCCCGTATTACTCGAGCCCGTAATAAACCCCATCAAGTACTAATTAGCGCAAGTGGTTTAGTGGTAAAATCCAACGTTGCCATCGTTGGGCCCCCGGTTCGATTCCGGGCTTGCGCACTTTCTTTTTACCTTTTATCGAGTAACTTCAAACGTATATAGCATTGATTCTTACATATCAGTCCCTTATCAAAAGTACAGGTTTGTATTATTGTTACTATTCCTTTATTTTTCGTCTATAAAGTTCTTTGAGCATATTCCTATATATATTTTTATCTATCAATATGATTATTTGAGTTTTTACCATTGTCTTCTTCATCTGTTGTTTCTTCTGGCGGCTCCATTGTTGGGGCTTGATCTATCCTTGGAGACCACATAAAGTTGTTTACACCGTAATCCATCCTGGGTGTTGCAACAGATTCTCTTTCAGTAGTTTCCGGAACAGATTCCAGACTTAGATTGATATTTGAAATGTGGGAGGACGATACCATGCGATTTTTAACATCCCAGTCAGGTTCAATAGTACGCTTCATCCTACAATGGAATTTCCATCTTGTCACCACCATTTCCAAAACATCAAAATTTCTCTGATTGTCCAAATACTTGTCCACTTTACCCAAAATATACAAGTGGTGCACATATTGATCAATACCTAAACATTCTCTTGCAGAATAGGCAGTGTAGAGAGGTATCTGTAATAATAGATCCGAGAATCTAATACACCCGTTATAAGAATTTGTATAATGAATGCTTTGAACAAATCTTCTGTATTGTAATTTCCTCTGTAGTACCTTTGCTCTATTGATTGTGTTTAACTCTTTATTTAATCCGATCAGATCTATCTTTACATCATATGGGTCTTCTGGGTTTACCTCCATGTAGTTCTTGACTAGACTTTTCACCGTTAATCTTCCTTCCCAAATCTTGAATGAAAGGGGACCATCAAAGGAATGCATTATTCTTGGAAGGTAGGACAACTCCAACTCACCAGTGCCATCAGTATCAAATTTACACCATGCTTCGATATATTTTTTTATCTCTGACCTGTTGATACCAGAGCGGGAACCACCGCTACGGTAAACATAACTGAAATTGCCAATGATCAGCGAAACAAACATATTTACAAATATGTACATGGAGATAATATTCCATGACATTAGTAATAAATATGCATATGTCTCTGAACCACAATCTGTGTAGTTTGAATTGTCGTCAGATGAGCAATAAGGTTCTGATACAGTTAGATCATCCATAATATAGTTCCAGCCCTCCCCAAAACTACATCTAAACAAAAGGATCATTGATTTGATAATTGTCCTAAAGTTTATGTTATCGGTCGTATTGCTTCCTAACCTCGTTAATCCGAAGATTTGGTTCAAAGCAATAGCATATACTAAAAACAAAACTCCCCAGGTGTAGGTTAAAGATAAAATTGGGGGCAAACTTGCCATTGCAGTTTCTAATAGTTCAGTCAGTGTATCATTTTGCGGTATAATAAACAAAAATATTACCAAAAGGAAAAACCCCTTTATATTGTGGAACCAATAGTGAGAGGCTGGAACATGAAAAGCCACAGTATTCATGATAAATGCTATAATGATGATACTGACTCGTATGTTATTCCATTTTTTCCTAAAATATAATCTTGGTCCTTCACCGAGGATGTGAAATGCTTCCTGAAATAGAAATACACTGGTGGAAGACATAAAATAGATACCTTGGTAAGCTATCAGGTTTCGTGGATCGTAACTTCGACTTAGAAGCATAATTATGTGCAGGTATAACACAACCTGCAGAAAAGATGCGTAGTAGAAATTTTTCTTTTCAACTGCAAGTTGATAGAAAAATTGCCTAACCCTTGGTAACTCAATTAAATTTGGAATTGCTTTAGGTTTCGCTTGAGATAAAAGTTTCTGAGATTCCAGCCATGCCTTTTCCTCAATTGTGTAGTAAGCACTTCCAGTTGTCCTTGCTTGATTATTAACAATGAATGAAACAAACAAGTTTAGAATGAAAACCATACTCAAAAAATTGAACAAAACTAGGAATAAAGCATTCCCTGCCGAGCCCATTGCCGTTGCTGGTGTACCTATTCCAGAGCTGTTCATCATGTTCTCCAACAAATCTACCCATCCTTCCAAAGAAATGATCTGATATAGTGAATTGAAGGCGCTTACGAAAGAGTCCAAATGAAGATATGGTTGCTGATAAACCCTTGGAGACATGATATCCCATTGAAAAACCGAATTTGAATACTCATTGTAACATTCTGCACGACCTAAATTCCCGTCATTGCAAGTACCTAAACGGCCTTTGAAGATACTTAAACCCCAAACGGTAAAAGGGAACAGTAAACTAAGTGAGATTAATCCAGCCTCAAAAATTTTATTCAAACCATCAAACATGACTAGGTTAAATGTTTGACGAGCAGTATTACTAATTGTCAGGCATCTGAGCGCCCTTAGAGCTGTTAAGCCCTTGAAAATTCGAGATAAATTACCATTGTTTTTTAGATACGCAATCAAGTTAATCCACATAGAGAGCAGAACACAAAAATCAATAAAGTTCCAAGGATTCCTTAAGTAGGCATTTGGGGAATACAAAAATCCGTCAGCAACTGTTTTAACGATAAATTCAATTGAAAAGGCACCTATGAAGGCGCAATCTAATGCCGAAGACCAATTCCAAGTTCCCATCTGGTGATGCATACGGTATAAGGGCGTAACGTAGCATGAGCAAACGATTAATAAAATAGTGGCAAGTGCAAAAATAAAAACGAATATATCCCTTTCAATATGATGGAAATAGCTCCTCTTACTGTATAGATCTGTACTGTCCTCGAAAAATCGTGACCCGTCCGTTCTTTTTCCAGTACTTGGTGGGACCAGTCGTTGGCAGAACTTTCGAAATCTATGCTGAGGAGAAAAGAAATAATATGAATAATTGAATAATGGATACTTTTTCAAATAATCTAGTTTTTCATCCTCATATTCATTCAACTCTAAAATGTAAGTTCTCCCGTTTATGTCGTTCGTTTCTGTAAACACAACATCACTATTCTTATAAAATGGATTATCAGCAAACATTCTCAACCTTTTCAGTGATGGAATCCCTATCGTGAGCTTTGATAAGCCCTTTTTGACTATGTTTACTGATGGAGGCTCTTTAAATTCATCAGCTAACTCCCCCATATTCTGTGCTATATTCATGATAGCGGTTCCTCGCATAAGAAATTGCTTAAAATCTTTCGTATCCTCACTTTTATGACTCCCAAAAAATTTCTTTCTGATCCTTGCAATCAGGCTGGCATGTGTATATTCCTGTATCTTTTGAGGATAGACAAATTTAAGATAATGTTTGATTTGTTGTGGTCTTTTTTCTTCTTCTTTCACTTCCATACTTTCTGATATTAAGGCAATGAAAATGTTCAAGATCACCGAATTGGACAGGAGGAACCATATTATGAAAAATACTGAACAAAAGAACGCTGAAGATATATTGGGGGAGTGCTTTTGAAGTGCATATAATATATCTGTCCAATTTTCAGTTGAACCTATTATAAACAAAGACAGGAATGAATTTGGTAATGAGTACATTCCAAACGGCTGGTCTGCCATTTCATCCGGAGGAATTACGCCTTCGAAATACACAGCCATGACTATAGCAACCAGAAAAGTGAAAAAAAAGTAAAAGGAAGATAAATTCCAAATCATGACACCGTTACCTAATATCTGCTTCCATAGTTTTTTTGTTAAGTTGAAAGAAATGATCACCCTATAAAACCTGGATATATGGAATATGGACAACCAGGCATACGCATGTCCTAAAACCCCTTCAACAGCCAGGCAACTAATAACTAGAGTAATAATTGATATAATAAAATCGTAAACGTAACTTGGTTTTGTTAAAAATTTCCACATATTGGGCAGATATAGTACCAACCTTGCTAGCGATTCGATAAAAAGAACAATTGAAATCCCCCTGTCAGTTTTGAGCAGAATATTGTTATAATTTGTAGAAGTTGTCACTTTAACAGAGGCGCGCATGCCTATATCACAGATTATAAGTATAACAAAGATAAATTCGACATGGGAGTAAATAGTAAGTCCTTTATTAGACCAGCGAGGAAATTTGGTCTGATTTGCCTTCAGTTTGAAATATTTCCAGTAACCTGTTACTAGACGAGCAAAATAACCTGTTTTTCGTGAACCGTATACTAACCTTCTCTTTTTGTATTCCTCATTGGCTATCTCAAATGATGACACTAGAACAGCAATAAGTAAATTTAATAACCAGATAGTTAAAACAAATATGCAAACAATAAAAAACAAACAGGCGGCCATTTCATCTGAATCCATCGTGTAGTACATTAAATCGGTAAAGGTATTTGCACTCATTATGACAAAAACGAGCTCCATGGAATTAACAATGTTATCAAAACTGATTCTACCGTTGTACGGGTTGGCATTGGAGACGCATTTAGAATACTGAGGGCAAAGGAACCCTTTCGAAACAGAGCCTTCAGATCCATCCTCGTAGATATAATTTTGTCCTTGTTTCGTTAAAGGATCGAGGTAACCTCCACAGAACTGCATGTCGTACTGATATGTATCAGTAGGATCTTCAGGATTGAACCATACGCATTGTCTTCGAAAAGATCCTTGAAAAATCTGTACTCCCAGTATCCCAAAGAAAATCCAGAAGTAAACTAACATGGAACTAACATTGACCAACTGTGGGATACCATACTTCAATCCTCTCAAAATTGAGGGCATACCGGTATCGATATTTACAAGTCTAAGAATTCTTAATATAGCAAGTGGCTTAAATATCCTAATGCCTGCTTTTGAATCATAACTTCTAATCGATAGAAACATACCTAGCCAAAAGCTAACGGAGGATACCAAATCTATTCTATTCCACGATGAGCGTGCAAATGCCCTTGGCGTGCCAAATTTTCTCTGATTTTCATTCGCACGATATGCTTTTGTTAGGGAAATACTCAGGGAATTTTGTTGATACTTCGTTTCTTCTCCTGGCGATATAATCCTAAAGGGAATAATCAAGTCTACTAGCTTTCTGCCATACTTTTCCCTCAAATATATATATAATTTCAATATCCCAGTTCTTTGTAAGATTGATTTGTATTCAAGTCCATAGGCTTTGAACATTTCAGAATCATCCCAAAATCCAAATGCAATTATTTTTGCAATATCGTTGACTGTAAAGCAAGCGGATAATATAAAAATAAAATAATCGATCCAACTAGAGAAACGATATAAAAAAACAACGTTATGAGGATTGTATGTCCTTATCGCCAGGAGAATAGTATAAAATGTCAATAAAGTGTTGTAAAGTAAAGAATACCTTTTATGCAACAAAAAGCGAGCAATTTTTATTCTGAGTGGGTTCGTAGGGGAGAAAACTCCAAGAGAATATCCATAAAGCACGAAGGGCCTTGATTCTAATTTTTTTTGAAGGGTTTCAAAATCTAGAATTTCTTCAGTATACTCAATAACTTCCGTTTGATTTTTATCTTCTTTTTGCGGTGACAAATGATGAAAAAACTTAGGACTGGATTTCTTTCTTGAATTACTTGTAGAGCCTTCTAGGCCCTCAAATAATGATTCACTTTGTCCAGGCTCTGGTGTAAGATGAATTGACCCTAGGGTAGCACTTGGTCCCGCATTGGGTGTATGAACATTATGTATGGATTCTTGCTCTTCTTCCTTTCCTCCCTCTTCACCAATGACAGATCCAGTACGACTTTTATCTGACTTCAATTGAGGTAGCCATGTTAAGCCCTCTTCATCTATTGCACTCTTGAACTCTTTCTGCAAATCTTCAAAATCATCCATATCATCAGCGGCAATTAACGATAAAACCTTGGCTGACCGAGGGGCCTTCTCTGTTGAACTCGGTGAATTAGAGACTCGTCTACTAGACGTTCGGCTATAATTACTGAAGCTACGCCTGCGCAGCCTTTCGTCATTCAAATCAATATACTGTGAACTAGACTTGGAAGATCCTACAGAAGGTGAAGCATTACGCCTTGAAGATTCAACAGCACTAAATGATGCTGTTTGGAGTGAGAGCTTCGGCCTGCTCAAGTTTTCATGACTACTCCTTCCGACACGAGTACGGAATATGTTAGAGACTGAGGAGTTATCTCTATCATTATGACCAGAGTTGTTATCCTTTTGCTCGCTACTACTGTGTACAGTGCTATCTGGTGGCACAATGTTTAAAGCTGGTGGAATTAACTTCTGCAGTTTCGAACCAAGACGACCACCGTTTCCTTCGACGTTTTCCTTAGCACATTCCGTCAATACGGCTGCATTGTCATCAAATGGATTAGTACTTGGCTCGAAAGGTTCCGTGAGCGTCCTCTTTCGTTCTTGCATACTACCAACGATATATGCTTCTCACTAATATAGTTTATTTTGACTTTTTTATCGGTATGGTATCAGTAAGCCATCACTTAATGATCTATCTCATCTATTTTCATCTTTATCATCAAAGTGAGAACGCCGAAATTTAGAATTTGAAAAAGAGTCTACCAGCGCACGATAGCACAATTCTTAAAGAAGCAATGAAAACTTCTGTGTAAGTAAAGTCCTTTGAATTCAGGAGTTGTTACGTACAGTTTAATGATATGCCAAATTATATATTCTGGCCATATGGATCCTTTTTTGAAAGCTCTACGGTTCGAGGAACTCAGGTAGCCTTGGCAGTTTCATTCCAGAAGACACATTTTGTTGTCTTAGGTATTTGCGAACCTCAGTATCTTGAAGAAATAAATATACGGTCCCCCTATTCGGTAATAGCTACAAAGGATACTGAGGGGGGAAACTGGGCCTACAAAGTTTCTGAGCCCTGCAACATTCACTTTAGAGTACCCAAGCTGAAATTTATGCAGTTTTACTCATCAGATCCTATATCATTCGTCATACCAGAAAAAGATGTTGGTATTCATAGTAGTGTGTGTGAAACGTCAAACTTCGCTAAGCTGGAGGAACATCCAAGATATAAGAGTGATAACAAAAAATTGAGTGAGACCTTGAACATAATCAACCTTTTCCCTGCCTATAGTAGAGCATTGAGTGAACTTTACCCATTTATTCAAACATCGCAGGAAAAATTGAGAGAGACTAGGCTTAGAAGTATCACTGCCTGGTGTTCATCTACTCATTTATACAAAGCAGCCGCAGGAATCAGTCTCTACGTAATACTAGCAATTTGCTCTATTGCTAGCCTCGCATCATCGTTATTAAATTATTCACATTTTCAGTTGGTGAACTATTCGGCATTTATACAGCAAATAGACCTTCGCTGCCAACAGATTTGCTATTTTCCAGTACAGTACCAGCGTATTAATAAAAAGGACACCGTACAGAAAGTTGGCTCTATGTTAAAGCAAGAGAATTTCAATAATCAATCATTACATTCAAGAATGCCTTGTAAATTCTACCCCGATTATATTTTATTGTATAACACAGTTTGGCTTATTATTAATGACATTTCATTTGGTCTAATTTTTGGGGCTATACTGACAGAAAATCGAGATATTTTGGTGTCCACATCGCATAGACTTTTGAAGTTTTTTCTCTATGACTCATTAAAAACAATAACTATAATGTTAGCAAGTAATCCTTTTGGTATCAAACTAAATGCAGAACTTGCAACCTTTTTGAGCGAATTGTTTCTTTGGGTCATAGAGTTTTCTTATACCGCCTTTATAAAATTACTTATTGACCCAGAAACCTTATCAACCTTACTCACGTTAACAACTTATATGATATTTCTCGTTGGTTTTTCTTTTGGTGTTTCACTGGCGATCGATTTTTTTGCAGTCCTAAGTTTCCCAATATATGTTTTCTATCGTATCAGCAGTAAACTGTATCATTGTCAACTGAATATCATGGCCAGCCTTTTTAATCTGTTCTGTGGTAAAAAGAAGAATGTTTTACGGAATAGGGTTGATCACAACTATTTTCAGCTAGATCAATTACTATTGGGGACGTTACTATTTATTATTTTAGCGTTCTTGACTCCTACTGTAATGGCATTTTATATGTCGTACACCGTTTTGAGAATGCTGACAATAACGATCGAAATATTTTCCGAGGCTGTAATTGCACTCATCAATCACTTTCCATTGTTCGCACTGTTACTGAGATTGAAGGATCCCAAGCGTCTACCTGGTGGTATCTCGATTGATCTTAAAACTATGAATTCTAATAAACATACGATACTAGAACTTCAAAACAATCCTATTAAATTTAAGAGTATGTTTAAGCCATATAATTTGTTGTTGGCACAAATAAGGGCAAACTATTTTTCATTTGCTACTGTAAGACAAATTATCCGAGGGGAGTCTATAATGATCAATAGGCATAAACTATATTATGTTCTATATTCTGCATTGCCTAGTAAGCCGCTAGGTGCAAGAGATTTATACAAAAGACTAACCATTCAAGCCTAAATCTTCTTTTATAAGCAGAATAGCTCTTCCCGCTTTGGCTGCTGTCGTTGTTTTTATCGTATGTACATGAAATGAGCTTCTACATAATGAATATGTTTTCATAAACGTAGTACTATTATTTTTTTTTCTTGCCCTTCCCCTTTGCAGATGCAGCTGCATCCTTCTTCATCTTTTTGGGGGCTCCCTTACCGCGACGTTTCTTTGCTTCTACCATAGATAATCGATACTGCTCTTTAAGGTCTACGAACCCAATATCAGGATATAATGTCTTTAAATTTTTGAACTTCAGGATATCCGGATTTCCATAGTAGCTTGCCACTGAAGCACCCCTTAGTCGCTCATTGAGAATCTTTGAACCAGTTCTCATACCAGTTGGGTTGTAATTCTGATCAAAGATCTTGGCAGACACTTCTGCTATTTTCAGCAGCCTCGCCTTTGACACGTTCATTTAGAGACTTTTAGTATATTTATGAGCGAAACTAGGATCTTTAACGTCACTGAGTAGCTCAAAGATAAAAGGTTTGTCCTTATGTATACGCTTTATATGGTCATAAGACTCGCTTATTACCTTTCTTCTCTTCTTTTAGATCACTATATACGTGTTAGGGTGAAAGTGCTTCATCTGTTTGTTTCAATTTATAACTATACTCAATTGATTAAGCATTTTCCTTACAGAAGAAACGCATGGATGTGGGTGACAGTATGGCACGATGAATTTATTTTTTCTAATTTTTATTTAGCCGTGATTGATAAAGAAATCTGTTATTCTAATAAAACATTATACTATAATTATTAATATACTATTTGTAAATATCACCTTACTTACCATTCGACGTTGTCAGCATTTTCTTCAGCCCATTCAGTGGCTTCGGCTTGTTCTTCAGTAATCTCTTCCTTGATTTCTTCTTCACCAGCTTCTTCAGTGGTTGCCTCCTCAGCAACTTGTTGTTCAACTTCCTCAGGGTCTCTGTAGAAGTACAAATCTGGCATAATAGACCATGGTTGGGTTCTGTCGACTAAAGCACCTCTTAGTCTTAAAACTTCTCTAGCCAATAGGTACCAGATTAAACCGATGGAGTGTTTACCTCTGTTGTTACATGGGATAGCGACATCGACAAATTCTGATGGAGAGTCCAGGTCAGTTAGAGCAATGACTGGAATGTTGACGTAGGAAGCTTCCTTGATGGCTTGAGCATCTGATCTTGGATCGGTGACAATAACTAATCTTGGTTCCTTGAAAGAACGGGTGATGTAATTGGTGAAAGAACCTGGGGTAAATCTACCAGCGATTGGAGTAGCACCTGTGTGAGCAGCAAACTTCAAAACAGCCCTTTGACCGAAAGTTCTAGAAGAGATGGCAACAACGTCTTCTGGGTTTGGAATGGCAGCAATGATTCTAGCAGCCAAGACCAATTTTTCCCAGGTCTTACCAACGTTGATAACGTGGACACCATCTGGTCTAGCATTAAAAACATATGGTTCTTGGTGAACCTGTGATAAATGAAAAAGAAAAATGAAATGTTAGTATAAGAAACTGTAAAAGTGTACTTTTTGGTACACGCTGTGAATGATGAACAGATACAAATCAATGGGTCTTGGAAAAGAACCTTAACATGTAGTTTGGTATTTTTTGAAGACAGTTACCACAACTTATGTATGTCATTAAGGGAAGTATAATAGTAATACGGGAGAATTGTTTTCCTTGACCTCTAGTTTATAAAAGTCAACGATAAGGTAAAATTTGAAAGTCCATTGGCAAATATTTGCTGATTATCAACTGCAGTTTTTATCTGCCTAATGGTTGGTCTTATATTTCCTTCTTTATTCCGCCCGGAAAGTGCTATATCAATATTCTAGTCAGTTTGTGGGGGAACCTTTGGTTGAGACAATTCATTCCTTTAGGGTATCTTCAATCACACAACATTTTTCCATATAACTGGGATTGTGTATAACATACTTGAACGTTTCTAGCACCTAAGTGAGTGTTAGCGGCCAACAAAAGTTGGGCATCTTCTGGAGTCAAGTCAAAAGTAGCTGGTAAGGACATTTCGCTCTCTATTTAGTTTGCTATTTTCTAGGCTATTCAGCGTACTACAAGGGCAGTTTACGGAGTAAACTAATAACACTACATTTCGATATATGTTATCCATCCTTACTACGGGAGCTGGCAAGTATTCGGCCCTGCTACTATCTGCCTAGCAACACACCACTACTGTACTCGCAGTTGGGAAACGATGGGTATCCTGGTACCTTGGGGAGAGTGTGCAAAATTGATACGGTGGACCTGTGCGCATCCCATCCTTGGCTGGAATGAGCCTGCCCTAGCTTACAGAGCAGATCCCCTCAGGCTGGAACCTGTTTCAATTCCTTGCTTGCCAGGGAGGATATGTCTAGATTTGAATCGTCCACCTAGGGAGTGCTTATTGAATATCTCGCCAGGCGGTGCTAATGCGAAGAAAGCTGAATTATTGGGCTGGGCACGCTCAGTGACAACACGGTGTCAGACTATTTTTTTCGAGAAATACCTTTATGTATGGGTCTCTTAATATGTTTGGGTTGTTTGTCTTATTTTATTTTTGCTAAACTTTATATCCGCATCCCTAAAAGAAGAACGCGTCCGAACGGAGATATAATTGACATCGTCCAAAGTTTATTTTGGTATTTAAACTTTACAAGCAACAATAAATGGCGTAAGTTACACTATACTATGTTTAGATATGCGCCTTTGCTTGCTCTGTGCACTCTCTCAAAGGGTACTAAAAATAGAAAGGTGTTGTAGAACTACTAATTAACAGTTTCCCTTAAACAAGCATATTGGCGCAAAGCTACCAATGGATAGATTGTTTAGCATGTTGTTTTGTCACGTGATTTCTTTACACTTGGCGCGTTAGCAAGCTACCAGTTGCCAGTAACTTGTTCTATGCAACACTTAAGCTGGCGTCCGTGATATTACAAGCTTCGCTTATGAACGATTGGTTATTTAATATTATTCATAATTTTGTTAACTTCTCCGTGAATCATTGGTAAGAGGAACAAAAATCGTTGACATTTTTCGAGAAAAGATATTCATGCAGTAGCATATTTGTACGTATATTAAGACTCTTGACATATAGATGAATGGAACACTCTTACACATGTCAAAATGGCCAAACCTGTAAAATATTGCGGTAGATATTCTGTAATTTTTTAGCTACTACAAATATGAGAGAAGACGACCTCGAATTTTATCAATATATGCCGTTAATAGGCCCGAGTGTACTTTTCACGATTGGCGGGGATAACATTGTTTTTCTTATTGGTTCATTATTCTATTAAGAGCAAAAGAAAAGGTGCCCCTCTCGTGAGCTCACAATCCACATTGCGGTACTATGGCGTGGTGAAGGTGACAGGCGCTTATTTTCCCTTCATATTTGGATGTATTATTGAGTTTGTAGGATTTGCCTTTAGATGCACGTCTAGCAGATACACCATGATGTTGAGTCCCTATATTATTCAAACAGTTTTCTTGCTGGTGTCGCCAACACTATATGCGGCCAGTATTTACATGATATTTGGTAGAATGGCCATTTTGCTCTTCGCAGGAAAGTTAATGATGATGCCTGCCAGATTCAGTACGGCAATATATATCATCGGGGATGTGGGGAGCCTTTTATTACAAGCAGCCGGTGGTGCTATGATGTCCGATATGGCAGTCGCTCCTACTGGTTCTCAACCTGTTACGATTGGTTTTTTCATCCAAAGTGCTTTTTTCGGTGTCTTCATTGTAGATGAGTTCTTGTTCATGTTGAAGATAAACAAAAAACCAACTAGCGTGTCGATAAGATACACTAGTTGGAAAAGCCTTAATATTGTCTTATTGGTTAACAGTTTTCTGATTTTGACCGGATCCATTGTCAGAGCTGTTGAATGTATTCAGGGCTACGCTACGATGGAGAAATTGTCTCACATGAGTGGTTTCTTTACTTTTTTGATGCTTCACCCTTGTTCCTACTTGTACTAAGTTTTATTGTGGCATTTCCACTGAGTAATACTTTCAGAATACAGGAGGAGTCTATTCAGGCGCAACTATATGCAAGATTTGACGATGATCTCTACCCCGATATCGACGAAATTTCCATCAAGCCATATATTGTTTCAAAGAGTGAATAAACTGGCATCTACATGTATGTATATTTCTGATTAGTAAGTTCTGCTTTTTTCGGTGTTAAGTAATGTAGTGCTTGCACTATAAATTCAAGTACTCTTTCATATATTGCCAATTAGGTTTTAATTCTTTAGCAAGAGTGTTTGGATAACTGATACAACAATGCAGCCCGCTAGCAGGAGTAGAAATCACACTTAACGTAAAAATCGAAGATATACTTTGTGGCTCGTTGAATGTGGCATCCTTTATATGGAATGGTAAACTGGTATTGCATGCATTCTTAAAGTCCTGAAATCCCAAGTTTGTTACTTCAAATGTAGAGGAGGGTCCGTTATTCAGGTTTATTTTATCTTCAATAAATTGACGGGAAGAGATAACCTCTAGTAACTTAACTTCATTGACTTTATCTATTACTTTATCTTTAGTACTGCTTTTTATGCTTTTTTGGATCTGAGTCGAGATGTCCCATATTCCATCGCCTCGGTGCAGTTTATGCTTGAACTCTATAGCTGCGATTAAATTTCCTACAGCGAATTCGTTATCTGAAGGTATTTTTAAGACTTTTTTACAAGCACTTCTGGTATTCATTGGCAATTCGATTTTCAAAAACGATCCTGTATAATCATGTACAGCTGTTTTTTCAAAACTGGTACACACTAAGGCACCTAAAAGGGACGTTAAGGAGATATTATGAATCTTGCATTCTTGCAAAATCGCTTTGAGGTGTGCTGGAGATAATTTGAATTCCCACTGACAGTTCGTGTTTTTTACTTCGAATCTGTGACTCCCATCACTTGGGTTGTCGTCCAGCAAGTCTTTTGGAAAAGAGTAGTTCGCAAACCGAATTAGGTTTTTATCGTTGGTTACAATTATTTGTGGAAGCCAGTAATATAGTTTGCTGGCTAATTGACGTACTACATACCAATTCCAAGGTATGGGCCAATCACTGTATAGAGGGGCCGATATAAATTCTTCATTTGATGGACTTAATGCAGGGGAATAAACCGTTTCGTTTTCCCCTGGCTGTCGCTTTTGTAGACCCTCCATAAATGTTTCCCATACATGGACAGCAGATATCCCATCCATGAGAACATGATCTGTCAATAGTAACATTTGGTTTTGACTGGGAATAATCAGCAGCTTCCATAAATATTTGTGCTCATTATAGGGAAAGTTATACTTTTGAAAAATGTAGTTTATCTCGGCTTCGGCTAGCTGGTTGCAATTGTGATTGTATTCTACTATATCACCAAATTTGAATGGTATGTCAATGTTCTGCAGAAAATAGTCATTCTCTAATTCGTCATAAAACACATTACATGTCAAACGTTCGTGCTGTCCCAAAGTATATTTAAGAGCTGTTATCAGGTGACGTATATCAGGTAATGTATTGAGTTTAACTCCCACGTAAAAACATGAATGAAGATTAAGTTTGCTTCTATGAAAAAAGTAATCTTCAATAGCAGACAATCGAACCTTCATATTTGTGTTTTTCTTCTTTTCGAGGAAATTACTCTATATTCGTTCTTTAAGATACTCGAAAACTGTGTGAAAAAGTAGTAGCTTAGAACGAGGGCTTCTCCTATTCTCTTTGCGCAAGTTGTTGTGAAATAAAGGATATAAAGTAAAAGGTAAAAAGACGGGGAAAATTGAAGTTGTAGCCAAAAAATGCAGTATTATCTATATTAACTATTATACAAAAGTTTATTAGATTTAGGTAAGTTTTGAAGACTGCTTGTCTATTGAAAAAAAAAAAAAAAGAATAAATATCATACCATGTGTGTGCCTGAGCAGAAAATATAAAAGTGGGAAAGAAAAGGAAATGAGAGGGACAGAAACAAGCAACGGCTTTTACTCGACTTTAATATCGGACAATCCCAGGTCTTCATTCTGTTCCTTTGTCCTTTCGTAATCTTCAATAGTCATGTTCGGATCTGGATCAGGGGCGTAGACATTTTGTATGTACGAGCCAGCTAATGGATCTTCCATAACCACTGTAAATTTTACTTTTCCGGCAATGGCCTCCTTCAGCTTGGCAAAAAAATCTATCCAACGGCTCTTCGTTGCTTCATCCATGGAATCTGAAGTTTGAGTAAAGATACGCGACTCCAATTCATCGTAGACTTGTCTTAATAGGCCTTCCAAAGTGGTGAATCTACCACCTAATGTACCCTCTTGGATATCAAGATGCAGCTCAGGGATAACCATACTACATGTTTCCGATTTCAAAATATCACGGGACAGGTCGGCTGCATCATCACAGTAAAGGGTAATTCTTCTACCCTTGTCTGGGATAGCACCACCAGTCTTCACCTCATTAGACTTGTAACCACAGTGGTCACAAACCGTAGACATAATGATAACTTCTTTGAAATGTGGAATGTTTACTGGCTTCATATGAGTTTCGCACTCTTGGGTGCATGATGGACAAGAAGCTCTGAATGTTTGTACTTCGTTATTAAAGTTTTCGATGTCGGTGGCATCCGATAAAAACTGTGGATTTGCTGAGCCAACTTTAACGGATTCTGATGGGTTTCTTTCACGGTTGGCCAATTGCTTGAGTTGTTCTTGGCGACGCTGTTCCAATTGGTCTCTCGTGATGATACCGACTTGAACGTTCTGTTCATCAGTTCTCACATATTGGGTATGAGACCATTTGTGTTGAGGCTCACCGGGTTTGTATTCAATCCAGGAATTTCCCGCAGGATCATCCAAAACGAATGTTACAGGTATAGTGTTGGGTTCACAATTGATGTATGATTTAACTTTTTTTATAAAGTCGTCGATCTTGTTGTAAAGACTTTCGTCTATAGATTTTCTCATCTCTTGGTCTTGCGACAAATCATCGATCATCTCTGATAACAGACCTTCTACTGTGGTGAGTTGGCCTCGCTTGGCAGGAATCTCAATGTCTAGTTCAACAAACTTACAAGTCGCAGTTTCTGATTTGATAACTTGTCTGTTGAAATCTTCACGACACTCTACTTTCAGGATGTAACGGGAACCCTTCTCTTGGATTTGAGAAGCCGGTTGAATCTCACAGTTCTTAAACCCACAATGTGGACAATCGAAAGACATGATAATGATTTCTCTGAAGTATGGGATAGAAGTCAATAAAAGTCTCGTTGTACCATTTTTGCCACAGTTCATGCAGAGAGACTCGACTTCCTGCACTGGGTGTCCCATAGCATCTTCTGCACCGGTTAACTTAACACCATCGTTAGCTTCGCTGTGGTCAGCTACGGCTTCATTTCCAATTTCTGCGGCAGCTTCCCCTACTGGTTTGAATAGGTTTTCCTTTTGTTCGCTCATTATATCTTAACCTATTTTTTAACGCTGAAATACGTACGTATAAGTTTTCACTGAATTACCTATTAGCAAAACTATAGAAACCCTGCTATCACGATGCTTTCCCTAGACCTGTAGATTGTATGTTATTATAAACGTGCATCTCATCGCTGAAAATTTTTCTTTAACTACCAACTTCTAGTTTCAACCATGCTAGGGCTGGAATATTCTGGAACATCCTCGAGGGTTTTTTGTACTTTAATATAGGGCTGGTTTTGTTTTTTGAAAAAGGTGAGATAAGGGTCATCTTTGGAATTTCAAGGTGAAAAATATCTCGATGCCTTTTTTTTTTCTCGAAAGAATAGAACAAGAGCTGCAATGCTGTGTGATGCATAAAAAAATATGTAAGCATTCTAGGATGTAGTATGAGAAGAAGTAGTTTGGTTTTTTTTTATTACCTTCTGGTATTGGTCCTCTGTAAAGATAAAACAATAAGAAAGCTATAGTATGCCTAGAGATCCATTGATTGGTATTGTGGGTAAACCATCTTCCGGTAAATCTACCACGCTAAACTCTTTGACTGATGCAGGTGCGGCAGTAGGAGCGTTCCCCTTTACTACTATTGAACCTAATCAGGCCACCGGCTATTTGCAAGTTGAGTGTGCTTGTTCTAGATTCGGTAAGGAGGATCTTTGTAAACCTAACTACGGTTGGTGTAGCAATGGCAAGAGGCATATTCCCATTAAACTGTTGGACGTAGCAGGGCTTGTGCCCGGAGCACATTCTGGAAGGGGACTTGGAAATAAATTCTTGGATGATTTGAGACACGCAGATGCTCTGATCCACGTGGTGGACGTTAGTGGGACCACAGACGCAGAGGGGAAGAATACAAGAGGCTATGATCCATTAAATGATATAGAATGGTTGCAAGATGAAATTAGGCTTTGGGTCGAAGGGAACCTGAAGAAAAGATGGGGGTCCATCGTGCGTAAACATACGGCAACGAAATCCAGCATAGTGGGCACGCTGCAAGCGCAATTCGGTGGGTACGGTTCGCATGCGCCTATGATTCAAAAAGCACTGGACAGGTTAAAGGGATTACCGCCTTTGGAAAAATGGGATGATGAATGGATCACTCGAGTGGTCAAGTCCTTTATGATGGAAAAATTCCCCACCGTATTAGCGCTTAACAAGATTGACCATCCAGACGCCGATAAGAACGTTTCTAAAATCATGTTAAAGTATCCTGACACCAAAGCTGTGCTGACTAGCGCAGTGACAGAAGTGTTTTTGAGGAAATTGAAAAAGCAAGGTTTCATACTATATGAGGAGGGCACAGAGTTCGTTGACACGTATGAGGACGAACCGGAGAAACTGAAACCACTGGATGACAAACTTCTCAACAGAATTGAGAATATCAGAGACTTGGTTCTGTATAGGTTCGGATCTACAGGTGTTGTCCAGGTCCTGCAAGCGGCTACAGACATTCTTGGACTGATACCGGTGTACACTGTGAAGAACATCCAGACTTTCACCGGAGGCAATGGAACCAACGTGTTCAGAGACTGTTTTTTGGTTAAAAGGGGAACACCTGTTGGTAAAGTCGCCAGGTACATCATGGGTGGCGAGGTAACCATTGCAAGCATAGAAACCGTTGGCGGCGTAAGAGTTGGTGAAGAAAGTCTTGTTGAGCCCGGTAAGAATGACATACTCGGTTTCAAGATTGCTCCAAGATCAACATAACATTAGTATGGTACCTACTGATTCTAACTTTTCGTTAAAAGAAAAATATGTAATTTTCTATAGTATTAGTAAAGGATGCTCCCTGTAAAGTTGGTTGGTTCTTTTTCTTACTAAGCGCGTCCATTTTCTAGCCAGCGGAGAGAGGGATCCAAGTATATAAGAAAGTCATTCGGGGGATGAAAGATTGGCGAAGGGAGAACTGTTGGTGGTTTTTTTATTCTTTAGCAAACATTGCGTACATACATACACGAGACTATACAAATCTTCAAATAATAAATTAATAATGGTCGCTGAATTGAAATCCGCTTCTGAATACGACAATGCTTTGGCCTCTGGCGACAAACTAGTCGTCGTTGATTTTTTTGCCACATGGTGTGGTCCATGTAAGATGATTGCTCCAATGATCGAAAAGTTTGCGGAACAATACTCTGATGCTGCCTTCTACAAGTTGGATGTTGACGAAGTTACAGACGTTGCTCAAAAAGCTGAAGTCTCCTCCATGCCCACCATTGTCTTCTACAAGGGCGGTAAGGAAGTTACTAGAGTGGTCGGTGCCAACCCAGCTGCTATCAAACAAGCAATTGCTTCCAACGTATAGCTGACGATATATTAACACTACATATAATATATCATGCCTACTTGGAATAATTAAAAAGCTCTTTTAAAAAAATCTATTATATCTATGTCTTTTATGTCATTCTTTTATTGTTTATTGTATATTTCATCGTCGGTGTAGCCGAGGATGTATAAGATATCGGTCATGGACTTGGTGTTCAACTTGCAAGGTGCAGCTTTTTGTACTCTTGGCTTAGCGTTCCACGCAACACCGAATCCGGCGGTAGCCATGGCTGGTAGATCGTTACCACCGTCACCCACCATACAACTCGACTCAACAGGAACTTTGTAGTCATTGCATAGTTGCAGAAGGGTCTCACTCTTGCATTGTCCATCGACAATAGGACCCAGTGTCTTACCAGTTAATTTTCCCTCAGCATCTACTTCCAACAAGTTTGCCTTACAAAAATCTAAACCTAGTTGATTTTTGATAAAACTGGCAAATTGGATGAACCCACCGCTTAAAACTGCAAGTTTACAGTTTCTGGCGTGAAGGAATTTACAAAGTTCGGGTACGCCCTTCGTGATCTCCAATTTTTGTTTTATCTCATCGTATAATGTATCGATTTGTAGGCCCTTCAATAATTTAACGCGTTCTCTTAAAGACTCTTTGAAATCTAGCTCATTGTTCATGGCTCTTTCAGTGATTTCGTGTACTTGTTTTTCGACGCCAGCGTAAGCAGCAATCAGTTCGATGACCTCTTGGTAGATCAATGTTGAGTCCATGTCGAAGACAAATAGCTTTTTAGCTTGACGATACTCATTGTCGGCAGAAATGATTACATCAACATCATCATGACTTTCAATCAAGCCCATCAATTCATTCTTGAGATCGTTCTGAAGAATAGATTCTGAGACTTTGACATATATGTCGGTAGCTCTTGTTGACAGTTTCTTGGTGCTATTGATCGATATCTTTTTTGTTGAGCTTTCAATAATATCATTGGCAAGCTGGTCGATAGTTTCATGTGGGAGATTTTCTCCATGAGCTATACAAGTAATAACAAATCTTGACATTATAATGTGTTGGCGAGAACTGTGTATATATGATTGGGCCAGTTTGAATATAGTTATCTGTTTCTTCCTCTACGTAGTTTCATACTCCCCATTTTTGTTTTTTTTTTTCATTAAAGCTCTTTTCGAGATTATTAGTATTGACTCTTTCTTTCTCGGTGCAAAATATTAATGATTCAGGAAACGTTGCCAACGTACATCAGGATTAACAATCCCAATAGGCTGCTAATAGGAAGAGTAATAAGGATGTCTGCAAAGCAGCAGTTACGTATACTGGTTCCAGTAAAAAGGGTCGTTGATTTTCAAATCAAACCAAGAGTAAATAAGACCTTGACTGGAATTGAAACTAATGGGATTAAATTCAGCATTAACCCATTTGATGACATTGCAGTCGAAGAGGCTATCAGGATTAAGGAGAAGAATAAGAGTTTAGTGGAATCCACACATGCCGTATCTATTGGTTCTGCAAAGGCTCAGGATATTTTAAGAAATTGCCTTGCTAAGGGTATTGATACGTGCAGTTTAATTGACTCCATGGGTAAAGAAGACATAGAGCCCCTAGCTATCGCAAAAATGCTGAAAGTTATTGTTGAGAAGAAGGGTTCTAACTTGGTTTTGATGGGTAAGCAAGCCATTGATGACGACTGTAACAATACTGGCCAAATGTTGGCAGGTTTATTGAACTGGCCACAAGCCACAAACGCGGCCAAGGTGGAATTCCTTGATAATGGTAGAGTTCAAGTAACAAGGGAAATAGATGATGGCGAAGAAGTCATCGAAGCTTCCTTACCGATGGTTATAACCACGGATTTAAGACTGAACACTCCGCGTTATGTAGGACTGCCAAAATTAATGAAGGCAAAAAAGAAGCCTATTGAGAAATTGGATATAGCAAAAGATTTTCCTGATGTTAATATTGAGCCTCAACTAAAGACGATTTCCATGGAAGAGCCAAAGACTAAGCCACCTGGCATGAAATTGAACTCTGTAGATGAATTGATTGAAAAGTTAAAGGACGCGAAGGTCATTTAGATGGAACAACGCACGATGAAGTAAAACGAAACTGATAATATTAATATTGTTCATAAATAATTGCTGTATATGTGTATATAGATGCGAAAAAAATGCAATCCAACTATGAATTATTTCTTCTTAATGGAGATAATAACGTGTTTCCAACTATTCCTGGTGGTTTTTTACTCATATACTGTTCCTTGTACCATTGGTCGAATTTTTTATTGGAAGAATCATGCAACTGGCAAACCCTGGTGACATTGTCACATTCTTTGTACCAAGGGTACAATAAATCCTTTGTTGGTTGTAATGGTGGCAATTTAAACTCGGGCATTTGGAACCTAGGCACTGTTTCCTGGGGAAAATCCTTACCGTATTTGTTGTAAAGGGGAATATGTCGTAGTAGTTGTTCAACATTACTGTTCATTTTTCTTTGGGTGATCGATCCTTATTATTATTCCCTTTAGCTTGATTGTAATATCAGTGATAATCTCCTAAACCGCTTAAAATTTCGGATTATCTTGAACGGAAATATAAATGAAGGAAGGATAAACTCTTTAAAAAGTATGTGTACTCTATGTAACAAAATGAAAGACATCTTTCGAGAATGATAATCATTCAAAAATTTTCTTGTTAAAATCCATATTGAAAAGTACATAAATCATTATAAAATTACTCGTTCGTATATAAAACAAACGGGAAAGAAAAATGAAAAACACAAATTAAAAAAAGGCACTAATCTTTATTCAATACATCTGGTTTTTGTAGAATATACCTTTCTGTCGGAGCCAATGCCCAACGTTAATGTAGCTATGGAACCTAAACTTTCGCTTCGGACAAAATCATTGAAGTAGAGTTTATAGGATGGCATGTACCTATCCACAAAGGCATTTATCTGCTTATCAGTCATTCCTTTCCCCGCCTTAGATATTAACTCGTGTTCCTGTTGCAATCTCCAATCGTAAACGTTGTTGATGTCATCGGTAGTAAATACTATCCCCAAAGATTTGATTTCTGGGTTACGCCACAACAAATCACTGTAAAAGAAAAGCTTGGCGTTAACGTCAACCATGTCCCCAGTGAGAAGGTCATTGTTTTCAATGCCTTGTAAAATCGGATTGAACCCAAGGAACCAACCTTCTAAGATGAAAATATCAACTGGTAATTTGATTTTTTGACCAGTGGGGCAACGATCACCCTCTCCATTGAATTGGGATTTATCGTATTTGGGCAACATGACGGCTTCTTGATCTGGATGCTGGTCATTATTAAAGATAGTATTCAATACTTTTTGCAACAACTTCATATCATGAGTACCAGGTAGGCCACGTCCTTGCAAAAGCTTGTTGTCCTTGAATTGGTCATTCAATTTTAATTGGTCTTCATGAGTCAAATAGAAATCATCGATTGAGGCAAAACCAATAGACTTTTTATCCCCGTATTTTTCCATCAAATGATTATATATTTGAACGCTTGTAAAACTTTTACCTGAGCCCTGTGGACCCGAGAAGAAAATAAATAAAGGACATTTATTTCCCGTCTCAAACCATTCAGGTATGTACTTATCCAAGAATTCTAATGTATAGTCCAATATCTTTTTTGACTTATCACACATTTTTAGCTATATTACTTTATATTTTAATTCAGAGCTTTCTTAGAACTTCTTGTCTCTAATATCCTATATATACCGTTATCTTGGTTTTCTTCTACTCAGAAATATGTGCTGGGCAAGTGATTGTAGGTTCAGTTACAGTAATATGATGATCATTGGAATTTTAATGCATTTATTGTTCTCATACATGCGTCTCCCCGCTTCGTTTGGTAATTAGGTTTTTTTCTCCTTAACGGAATCGGAAATTTGCGACGTTAATGGAGGCCGATTATGATAAAGGGAAAAGGGCAGTAGAACGTTAAATCCATTCTATGAATAAGCAAAAAAATCGTTAGTCCCAATAGGTTTCGTATTATCGTTATTATTTTTATTTGTCTTTCTTAAATTCTATATAATTAAGTTATTTTAAAACAACCCATCAATTTCACCGTCGTCATCGACCTCGACAGCCATGTAACCAGCATAAGTAGCCAAACCAGGAATGGTTTGAATTTCAGCAGCAAGAGCGTATAAGTATCCAGCACCGTTAGACAATCTGACGTCTCTGATGGGGAAAGTGAATCCAGTAGGGACACCTTTCAAAGTGGCATCGTGAGATAAAGAGTATTGGGTCTTTGCAATACAAATTGGTAAGTTACCGAAACCTTGTTCTTTGTACATGTCGATCTTGCTTTGCGCTTCTGGTAAAATGTCAATTGCGGCACCACCATACATCTTTTGAACGATTGTAGTCAATTTGTCTTCAACGGATGAATTGACATCGTATAGGAAATGGAAGTCTACTGGTTGGCTGGAGGCTTCAATGACAGCCTTTGCCAAATCAACAGCACCTTTACCACCTTCGGCCCAATGGTTAGAGGACACAGCGTCAAATGCGCCAGCTTCTAGAGCCGCTTTTCTAATGGCGGCGACTTCGCCTTCAGTATCAGTTTCGAACTTGTTAATTGCTACGACCACAGGGACACCGAACTGTTTAATATTGGCAATTTGTTTACACATGTTGGCAGCACCCTTTTCTACAAACCCTATGTTCTCTTCGGTGTATGCAGCAGGTAAAGGTTGACCAGGCTTAACGTCTGGAGCACCACCATGCGATTTCAAAGCCCTGACGGTAGCGACCAAAACCACAGCATTTGGTGTCAATCCGGAGGAACGGCACTTGATGTTGAAGAATCTTTCACCACCCATGGTAAAATCAAACCCTGCCTCTGTGACTACATAACCAGCTTCCGTTTTTGCTTCCGGCTCAGTTCCGACTAATTTAAGAGCCACACGATCGGCGATGACAGAAGAAGCACCAATGGAGATGTTAGCAAATGGGCCAGCATGGACCAGGACGGGTGTACCTTCCAAAGTTTGCATCAAGTTTGGTTTGATTGCATCTCTTAATAAAGCGGTTAAGGCGCCGGTGCAACCCACATCTTCCACGGTAACTGGAGATCTGTTTACGTCTGCGGCAACAACAATACGTCCAATACGTTCTTTCATGTCTCTCAAGTCCTTTGAAAGAGCAAGAATAGCCATCAGTTCGGAGGCGACGGTAATGTCGAATCCAGTGACTCTTGTATGATTTTTCTCGGTAGGAGCTTGGCCAATGGTGATCTGCCTTAACATTCTATCGTTTATGTCAACCACTCTCTTAATAGTGATGGTGTCTGGGTCAATGTTCAATCTTGCAAATTGGTTGATCTCTTCTGGAGTTAAATCGTCGGGGTTGGTCTTTTGGATACCCAGTCTGTTTAATCTTCTTTGCATAGAAGGGGTAAACTTTCTCTTACCATTCTTTCTTGGTACTAACCTATTGTAAAAAGTAGCGTCGTTCTTTTGGGTGGTTTCATGGAACATTCTTGTGTCGATGGCCGCGGCAAGTAGGTTATTTGCGGCACCAATTGCGTGAATGTCACCAGTCAAATGTAAGTTAAATTCATCCATTGGGATGACTTGAGAGTAACCACCCCCTGCAGCACCACCTTTGACGCCCAAAGTGGGCCCTAGGGAAGGCTGCCTGACGTTGGCAATAGCAGGCTTTCCCAAATGAGCTGTTAGTGCCTGAACAAGTCCCATTGTGGTGGTCGATTTACCTTCTCCTAGAGGTGTGGGTGTGATACCAGACACCAAGATATATTTACCATCCTGGCGCGATTGTAGCCTCTCGATGACTTTAGGAGAAATTTTCGCCTTATAGTGTCCGTATAGCTCTAATTCATGGGAGTAAATACCCAATTCCTTAGCAAGTTGGTTGATGAGCTTTGGCTGCTGTGCTCTAGAGATGTCTATATCGGACGGAACAGGGGTTAGTAACTTCAATGGCAAAGGAGGAATCTGCAGAGGTTTCGAAGATTCGGCTAATTGGCGTTTGGCAGCAATCAAGGTGTTTTGCATTAGCATAGCCACCGTCATGGGCCCAACACCACCGGGAACCGGGGTGATTAAATGGACATATTTTATTGCTTCGTTGAACTCAACGTCACCCACACACTTGAAACCGGATTTTTTAGACGGATCATCCACGTAGTTGGTGCCGACATCAATAACCACGGTTTTTTTGTTGGTCGAAGTGTTGTCTATAGGTTTGAACCATTCACCTTTTACGAATTCCGGCTGACCGATGGCAACAACGACGATGTCCGCGTTGTGTAAGTACGATGCGATATCGCGTGTTTTAGAATGCGTGATAGTGACAGTGGAGTTTAAAGACTTTAATAATTCTGCGACAGGTGAGCCAACAATGTCGGATCTTCCGATCACAACGGACCGGGAACCTTCAATGGTGACATTGGCCTTGTGAAGTAACTCAATGATCCCCTTGGGGGTGCAGGGCAAGAAGAATGGGTGGCCATTCTTCTTGTTCAATTCACCAATGTTGGTGGGTCCGAACCCGTCCACGTCCTTTTCTGCTAACACTCTCGAAGTTATCTTGTCTTCGTCTAAATGGGCGGGCAATGGTAATTGCACGATAATACCGTGTGTCTGTGGGTCCTCGTTCAGCTGGTCTACATGACTTAGAACTTCGAATTCAGAAATGGATTCGTCTAAATGAATGAAATTAGCGACAATACCGGCTTCCTCGGCGGCCTTGCGCTTCATACGCACATATGTGGCCGAGTCTGGCCTGTTGCCCACTTGAATGATGGCAAGTGCAGGTACGAAGCCAGGCACGTGACCTTGAATGGATTTAATTTCATTAGCAATATCGCTTCTAAATTGCTGAGCACATGCTTTACCGTCCAACACTTGACCAGTCATTGATTATTTCTTGGCTTGTGATGTTGTGATGATATCGATACTTGCTTGTTATAAGTTCAATTGATTGAGTGTTATCACCGTATTGTTAACGAGTCTATATATAATAAAAAGTTACGGCACTACGGAAAACGCGTATATATGATGAATAAAAAATGAATGAATGTATGAATGAATGACTGCGTAAAACGAAAGAGATAAAGAAGAAAAAAAAAGTGACCGGGAAGAGTCATGGAAAGAGTACTGGTCACGTGAAATCAGTGCTTCCGTTTAGCGCCACAAATCAGGAAGGTAACCCTCCGTGACTCCTTCATCATCACCGTATACGGACTGCCACTGTGAGAATCCACCTCGTAACACCCATATCCGACAGCGGCGAAGCTCTTCCGTGTCAAGCGACCGAAGCAGCAGCATCGCTGCGGACGGTCCGCGCTGCTGCGACAGCATACAGTGGAAAACCACGTTGAGCGGTCCGTGGCAATCCGCCTGCTTTTGCAAAAGCCGGTGCTTTAACTCGCACAAGTACTCCGGATCCTTCTTAAGGTGCGAGTAGGCGTAGTGCCATCCGTCCTTTATATGGCCCCCCATATAGTCCGACCCTCGCACGTCTACTACCTGAAAGGACTCTCTTAACATAGTAGTATGGCCTTCATTCATCCAACGATACAATTCGCTAGAATCCAGGTACTTTACATTTGTTATCGAGTACGAGTCCATTTTTGACAAGTGACTTTTATTTTGTTACCATCTTATTGCCCAGTTGTCCGTGTATGTTAAATCTGTTGCTTGTAAGAAGTGAAAAAAGAAGAAGAAGAAAAAGGAAGAGCCAAAAAAGAGGAATTTATGTATTACCCGTATTACGTCGTTTGCATGTGAGAAAAAAATAGTCCAAGGCTATCATTATATAGTCATTCCTTTTCCTATCTAGTTACGTTTTGTTTCTTAGATTTTTGTTAAGTTTGATATATATGTCGTTTTTGATTAGTATGCTTATTATTATCCATTTCTTGTGTCGTTCTTGCACTTTTTAGGTGGTTCCCCTTTCTTGCATACTCCAGTTCCCTCTCTTTGTTCTATTGTTTAAATTTCAAATTTCATTCTTGCTATTTTCTCTTGGTAGTGCAAAGCATAGCAGACACAAAGAAAAATGGCAAACCCAACAACAGGGAAGTCCTCAATTAGGGCTAAACTTTCTAGCTCTTCGCTATCAAACCTATTTAAGAAAAATAAAAATAAAAGGCAGCACGAAGAAACGGAAGAGCAGGATGGTAAGCATAAAGATGAAGGTAAGCATCAAGATGAAAATAAGGATACACAACTCACTCCCCGCAAGCGTCGCCGGTTGACGAAGGAGTTTGAAGAGAACGAGGCCCGTTACACTAACGAACTGCCTAAAGAACTGCGCAAATATCGTCCAAAGGGCTTCAGATTCAATTTGCCTCCAACGGATAGACCGATTAGGATATATGCTGACGGTGTTTTTGATCTTTTCCATCTCGGCCACATGAAGCAACTAGAACAATGTAAAAAGGCCTTTTCCAATGTAACACTAATAGTCGGTGTGCCTAGTGACAAAATCACTCATAAGTTAAAAGGTTTGACTGTACTGACCGATAAGCAACGTTGCGAAACTTTGATGCACTGCAAATGGGTAGACGAAGTCGTGCCAAACGCTCCATGGTGTGTTACTCCAGAGTTTTTACTGGAGCACAAGATCGACTACGTTGCTCATGACGACATTCCTTACGTTAGTGCTGACAGCGACGATATTTACAAGCCAATAAAGGAAATGGGCAAATTTTTAACAACTCAAAGAACTGACGGTGTGTCCACGAGTGATATTATCACAAAGATTATCAGAGACTATGACAAATATTTGATGAGGAATTTTGCAAGGGGTGCCACTAGACAGGAGTTGAACGTTTCTTGGTTAAAGAAAAATGAGCTAGAGTTCAAGAAACACATTAATGAATTCAGATCCTACTTCAAGAAAAACCAAACAAATCTGAACAACGCCTCTAGAGACTTATATTTCGAAGTTCGTGAAATCTTACTAAAAAAAACTTTGGGTAAAAAACTCTATTCCAAGTTAATAGGCAACGAATTAAAAAGACAAAATCAAAGGCAAAGACAACAGAATTTTTTGGATGATCCCTTCACCAGGAAACTAATCAGAGAGGCTTCTCCTGCCACAGAATTTGCCAACGAATTTACAGGCGAGAACCCTACTACTAAATCAGCGAATGGAAGTGGGAACATTTTCAGCCAGGACGATGATGATGACACGAATTCAGACTCTGATTCGAACACAAACTCAACACCTCCGAGTGACGATGACAATGACAATGACAATGATAGGTTAACTTTGGAAAGCCTGGCTCAAAAGAGGAAACAATCTGCCAACTGAGCTCCTCCTCCTACCCCATCTCTCCTCTCTCTTTCCCTTCAACCCTTTTCTGTCGCTTCCGCGTATACTCACTCGTAAAACGTATGTATATATTTAAAGGTATAACAAGATAAAAAAACTGTTTTCCTGTAACTTTATTTCTCATTGCTCCAACCATTGACCTGATATCTGTCCCCTTCAATAACCGTACCTTTAAACGACATCGCCCCCTTATTAAAAATGCAACTTATAAAGCACAGTAATGAAATTGGTTGTTGCTCATCACCGTTCTTGCTAGCAATGCTCAGTAACCCAAAATGTCGGAAGGAACTTTGTTTACAGATTTAAATGAGAGAAGGTTGATCAGGACCATCGTACCAAGAGGTTTAGTACGCTCCCTAAGGCTGGACGTAAAACTTGCTGACCCCAGCGATGCTCACCAACTCTACCAAAGGGAATTTCCCTGGGGCAAGTATCCCACTTTTGTAGGACCACGTGACGAGTGGACTCTTACTGAGGCAATGGCCATTGACTACTACCTGATCCATCTTTCTAGCGACAAGGAGGCCGTGAGCCAGTTATTGGGTCCTGACGATGACTTTAAAACTCGCGCGGATATTTTGAGATGGGAGTCGCTCTCCAACAGTGACTTTTTGAACGAGCTTTGTGAGGTCTTCTTCCCCCTAATCGGCATAAAGCCATACAATGCCTTGGAATTTCAAACTGCGAGGGAGAACGTTGACACCATCGTTTCGCTTTATGAGAAAAGGTTAAAAAAACAGCAATTCCTGGCCTCTAATGAACATGAGACACTTGCTGATCTAATTTCAGCCGCTGCTTTCTCATTGGGGTTCCTAAGTATTTTTGATGAAACGTGGAGGTCCAAGCATCCTGAGATAACCCATTGGTTCGATCGCGTGATTGACTCTCGCTTTTTTGAAGGTGAATTTGAAAATTTTAGAATGTGCAAGAGTGCAATGCAACCCAATAAATAAAGATACACTTTATACTTCTGTGTAGCTCATAATGTGGGACGTTTCCTTTTTGCTATTCCCTTTTTGCTATTCCCTTTTTGTTTATCTTTTCAGCCGTTTCCACGTGACGAATATACCTGCCGATCTTCAAAAGTAACGAAAAATTTTCATTTTTAATATTAGGCGATGGGCTGCGCTAGCTTACAAGTTCAAGTATGAACTAATAATTCATCCCTATATTTATTCCAACCCACAAGCAAACTTTCACTCTGACGTGCCATAATCATGGTGGGAACTATTATTCCAGAGGCCATTTTTATAGGTGCTAATAAACAAACCCAGGTTAGCGACCTGCACAAAGTTAAGAAAATCGTCGCATTCGGTGCAGGTAAAACCATTGCATTATGGAACCCCATCGAACCAAACAATCAAGGAATTTATGCTACTTTGAAAGGCCACGAATCTGAAGTGACTTGTGTAAGATTTATCCCGGACTCAGATTTCATGATATCTGCATCTGAGGACCATCATGTTAAGATTTGGAAATTCAACGATTATTCACACTTACAATGTATCCAAACAATTGAACATTATTCAAAGACAATTGTAGCCGTAAGCGCTTTACCAAACGTTATTTCAGTCGGTTGTGCTGATGGTACCATCACCATATGGAGACAGAGTACACAAAATGACGAATTCAGTCTCGCTCATGAGTTCACTATAAAGAAGGGATTCTTCTACCCGCTGTGCTTATCATTATCAAAAGTTCAAGAAAACAAGTATTTGCTCGCCATTGGAGGTACTAATGTGCACGTTTTTATTGCATCTTTCATCTTAAGTAATGCGGGCATTGAAAAGTGTCGAATCGTTGCAGAGTTGGAGGGTCATGAAGACTGGGTCAAGTCATTGGCCTTCCGCTATCAGGAGACTCCTGGTGATTATTTACTATGTTCTGGTTCTCAAGATCGTTATATCAGATTGTGGAGAATTAGGGTTGATGATTTAATTGATGACTCTGAAGAAGATTCGAAGAAATTAACGCTATTGAGCAATAAACAGTATAAATTTCTAATTGATGATGGATTGAGAGTGGGCATAAATTTTGAAGCTTTAATTATGGGCCATGATGATTGGATTTCATCCCTTCAGTGGCACGAAACTCGTTTACAGCTACTTGCTGCCACCGCTGATACTTCATTGATGGTCTGGGAACCTGATGAGACTTCAGGGATTTGGGTATGTGGCTTGCGGTTGGGTGAGATATCTTCGAAAGGTGCCTCAACTGCCACTGGCTCCTCTGGTGGTTTTTGGTCTTGTTTATGGTTTACCTATGAGGGAATGGATTTCTATTTGACTAATGGTAAGACTGGGTCTTGGAGAATGTGGAGTACGAAGAATAATATTGTTTGCGATCAAAGGTTAGGCATATCAGGTGCCACGAAGGATGTGACGGATATCGCCTGGTCCCCGAGTGGTGAGTACCTATTAGCTACTTCTCTGGACCAAACCACTAGACTTTTCGCCCCATGGATTTATGATGCTAGCGGAAAGAAAAGGGAAGTTGTTACCTGGCATGAATTCTCTAGGCCACAAGTACACGGTTATGATATGATTTGTGTTGAGCCAGTTTCTGATACCAGGTTTGTAAGTGGCGGTGATGAAAAAATTTTGAGATCGTTTGATTTACCTAAAGGCGTAGCCGGAATGTTACAGAAATTTGTTGGTATTCAATTTGAAAGAGAAATTGAAATGCCCGAATCAGCTACCGTTCCTGTGTTAGGTTTGTCCAACAAAGCAGGAGAAGATGATGCAAATGAAAATGATGATGAGGAGGAGGAAGATGGCCACAACAATACAACCGATATTATCGATCCCTTATCCCTGCTGCAATGTCCACCAATGGAGGATCAATTACAAAGACACTTATTATGGCCTGAAGTGGAAAAACTATACGGACATGGTTTCGAAATAACTTGTCTTGATATTTCTCCAGATCAGAGATTAATTGCCTCCGCTTGTAGGTCAAATAATGTTCAGAATGCAGTTATCAGAATATTTAGCACAGAAACTTGGTTAGAAATAAAGCCTACTTTACCGTTCCACAGCCTAACGATAACAAGATTGAAATTTTCAAAGGATGGAAGATTTCTGCTGAGTGTTTGTAGGGACAGAAAATGGGCACTTTGGGAAAGAAATATGAAAGACAATACATTTGAACTAAGATACAAAAATGAAAAACCACATACAAGGATTATCTGGGATGCAGATTGGGCACCATTAGAGTTTGGTGATGTTTTTGTTACCGCATCCAGGGATAAAACTGTCAAGGTTTGGAGATACCAAAAGGACCCAGTTGATGACTATGTTATGGAAGCATCAATCAAGCACACTAGAGCAGTCACCGCTGTTTCCGTACATGATACCATTGTGGGAGACAAAATTTTGATATCCGTAGGTCTTGAAAATGGTGAAATCTATTTATACAGTTATATTCTTGGGAAGTTCGAATTAATATCACAGTTAAAAGAGGATATAACACCGGCAGATAAAGTTACAAGATTAAGGTGGTCACATCTAAAGAGAAACGGTAAGTTTTATCTAGGAGCAGGAAGTAGTGATTTGTCCACCCGTATATACTCTTTAGTACATGAATAGATAGTATTTGTATCGTTTTCCATGTAGGAAGAAAAGAGGTACAGGCTTCTGCTCCGATGGCGTTATTATTTACATTCTTTTGTACTTCTATATGAATCATCGATTCTATTTTCCTATTTAAACTGCCATATCCCAGGTAGATAACCATTCCAATGGTAAGTATTTCGCCTTGTCACCGCGCATACCTTGACATATTGGAGCAAACAGAGTGTATATATATACACATCCGCCAAACAATGACAAGTAAGCAGGATACTTCACGACCCAATGGACTTTTGTTAAAGTGAGATCAACTACAAATCCGAACACAAGCATCGCAAAATATAATGCGGGAACGTAATGATGTACATACGTCACTCTTCCCATTATTACAAAGGGCAAATAATGTGTCATCCAGGAAACAAAAGGGAACGCACCCTGAATGATCACTTGCCAGATTTGATCATCTGAAAGACAGAGCACTTGTCTTCTCCAAAGGTATAACAAAAAAAGGATAATAAATGGGAAGATGATTAAGGACGCAGTAGAAACCCATGTATTGAATGGAGAGCCCATCAGGTAATATCTAGGTATATATCCTGTCCATGAGCACATTCTTAATCCTTTGTGCAACATTGGCCACTCCCATGCATCTGATGATAAACTATCATACTTATCTTCATCCGGAACTAGTGCGTTATTAGAAGAGGCCATGGCAAAGTTGGTTAAAATAAAATCTGTCCAAAAATTAGATTTTGGTGGAATATAATCTTCTGCGGTTTCCAAATTAGAGTTCCAATGATCTTCTACATTCCACCAAGTTGACTTATCCCTATGGCTCCATGAATCTTTACAAACAATTTCAGCTTGCTTGAACCCCCAAGCTGGATACGTTAATCCAGTGGAGGCTAAGTAACAACCCAAAACTTTGTGTCTTAACCTGAAAAAAGTAGAAATTGGATGTAAGACATCTGAATCTTCGTTGGAGTATACGTGATTCGGTGAATCCATTTGTTTTACAATCTCTATTATCCAGTCATCCTTTTCATCCCCAACGCTTTGTGATCCATAGCCTGAAACTTCGAAATTTCCTCTGGAGATGTGAGAAGGCACATTATGAGAGTGAAGATTTGACCCCGTATTTTTATGACTGAGACGAACTTCCATGCCATCTGTTATTGGAATCATCTTTCCATTGGAAGTTCCATTTGGATCTAGTTTCCATTCAGAGGACCTTGGAAATTCAAACCTCCAAATATTATTAGAATCAGAGAAGCCATATCCCGTAACTTGATGTTGCCCAGAGCCCTCTGGGTATAATTGAACATGTGAATGTAACAGATTCGGACTTAAACCGTGCGACCTTATTGTCAACTCTGATCCAAATACAACGTCACGAGGGCTCGCTTCAATTTGAGTTCCCTCTAAGTTAATTTGGAACAGTGTATTGGTGGTATAATCACCTGTACCAGACTTGTACAGTAAGACGAAATGAATTTTGAAGCAATAGAGATAGATTAGAAAAGGAATAACTATCAGATTAATAATTCTGATAAGCCAATGTTTGTAATATTTTATTCTAGACAACTCGTTATCGCAATAGAGCAAAAATAGTTCGATACATGTGTAAAGACCAACTACAACCGTAATAAACAGACCAACCCACTTAACAGAACAAACACAACCTATAGATAATCCCGTTAGTAGCATCCATAAAGACCATTTTCTCGTCATTTGCTGCTTTCTTAAAGTATAAAGTTTTATCATGCAAGCAAACGTTGTCATTGTGAAAAAAAGCAGCATAGAATCCAGTAGTATGAATTTTGACAGAGCTATATACGAATGCTCCAAAGTCACCATTGTAGCAATTAAATAAACGGTTGGATAACTAAATCCCATCCATTTAGCTGTATAAAAAGCTACTGGAGTACATAAAGCACCAAATGTCGCGTTAAATTGTCTCATTATTTTGAAGTTTACGTTTTCAGGATATACGGTATTAGAGGAGAAGTCAAATTCGCCATCAAATCCTGCCATCCATTCACTCAATGCAATAAGCATTTTACCTAGTGGAGGATGAACGTCATGATAGTACTCGTGTTTGATATAGTATGAGCCAAATTTTCCGAAATGAGCCTCGTCCCAGACAACATAATTGTTTTGATCTATACGTTTAAATCTCAGATAAAAAGAACATAAAGTTAAGAGAATTGGTCCTATGACGTCCGTTAACGTTTTCACATTAGTGTATTGCCGGTTATTTATTGTCTTATGTTCTCTCTTTTGTTTGCCAGAGGAATTTAACTGTCCACCTTGGATATCACAGTTATTCGCTTCTAATTGATTTACGTGACGTTCTCGTAAGCTTTCATTGTCAGCATCAATTGACGAAAACCCCGTCACCTTGGCGTTACTCATTAGTGAATAAAAAGAAAACCAGTACGATAGAATTATAGTTTACTAGATCGAAATAGCCAACAACAGACATCTAAATAATTGGAGCAACTCAAAAGGTGGCTATTGCTATTGTGCTCTTTTCTAAGTTACTTACGTTATTACTCAAATAGTACGGGTAACTTGATAAGGGACCATGTACCGAAGAAATAGGTATTATGTAGAAGAGTATGGCGGTCCATTAGTTTTTATGCTTTTATGAGTATCTGTCCACCGGAGCATATATGTGCTCACGTATATATATGTGTATATATACCTATATGTAATATTCCAGAAGGATCATTATCAATAGTTGCAAAATCTCAAAGAGCGAACGGGATTTAATTCTTGATATTTAACACATTTTAATAGAGAATTTTGGTATTCGTCATCTTGATACTTTTCGTAAATGAGGGACAAATACCACCATACTTCTGGGGAATAATAAGCATCGATTGATTCTAGTATCGCGCACTCTAATAGAAATTTCAATCTTGCATACGCTGCTGACCTATCCGTTTCATTCACAAATGTAAGTTGGGCCCTCTTGCTCTGTTTTTTGTCGAGACTGAGGGTATAATAACTCTCAAGGTTTGCTTCTTCTATACTTAACTTTTCAGGAAAAATTAATTCTGCAAACCCGATCAAAGCATCTAAGTTATTTTCATCGTAGTATAATACAGTTTCAAATTCCTTTAACGCCACTTTGGGTTCATCTTTTATTATTGATAAGTAACCGTTGGCAATATTAGAATTTAGATTCTTGAATTTACTTTCTACATTGGTAGCTTCTTTTATTGCAGCCTGGGCATCCTCATCGTTTTCTTTAGTTCTCATGTACATATTAGCAGCAAAGATCCAAACCATTTGTAAGAGGTACTCTTTAGTTTGAGAATATTTGGGACCCATGCTATTGAATTCAGGTTGTGAGTCTGGGAATAAGGTTGTGTATAGTTCGAAGACCTCTGGAAGTGTCTCTAGTGCTTCCAAAGTGCCAAAAATTTCTTCAATTATAGCTAATTGGGTTAATTTCAGGTGAATGAACTGCCATCTATCATTTAGGAGTAAAGTGTTGTTTTGAAGACTTTCGTTCATGGCCTCTAGAACAGAGCAAACAATCTTGTACGAAATTTCCTTGTCCTCTTGAACGGACCTACAGAGAGCTAACAGGTGCCAGGCTTTGTAGTAGTTAGGATTTTTGCTTAGTATTAATGACTCTAGGGTCTTGATTGCAGTTTCAATGTGTCTTTGTTGTGCTAGAGTGTAAGAATATTTAAATTGTAATTCACGTAATGCCTTCTCGTCCTCTCCTTTTTCCTCCTCCTCAACATCAGTACTGTTTTTTTCTTTTGTTGATAACATCATTGCATTACATAAATATGAAGTCAAATCATTAGATATAAGGAAATCTAACTGATATTTTCTAATTTCATACAAAGTCGACCATGCATTCGTAAGAACTTTTGAGATGTTTTGTGGATATACGCATCTAGTATTGTTTTCTAGCCAATCTAAGGATTCTAATTGACTCGTTAGTGGCAAATTATATTCTTTGTATAGGGAATCTAAGGAAGTGGCAAACATGGATACTGTAATATCATAATCGAAGATATCCTCGATTGAATCCACTTTGGAAGAGTCTTGTAGAATGAAGGCGTAGGCGTCTATGAAAGAAATGATGTCACGATGGGTGTTATCGTTTAGTTGATAGTACTTGTCGTTATATTTCACAAAATTAACAAAATTCAATATAGATTCTTTTTTTAATATTCTTTTCTTAGTTTCATCATTACAGCTATTGCTTAGATTCTGGAAAAGGAGCATTGCCGTTTTCGAAATCTCGATGCTTTGAAAAGTCTTTTCCATGGAGGATATCATGAAACTATACCAGCCAGGATTCACTTTCATATTATGTATATAAGTGAATTTGAAATAAAACTGTAAAAAAACGATGAAGTGCTCTAGATTTTCGTTATTTGCCTCACTTGCACTGGGAAATTTAGCTTTTGATAAGAAATTTTGCCCAAATTTCAAATAAAGATCATCGTTATCAATGTGCTTTTTGGAAGGTGACTGGAACTTCTTCATAATATAAAGGAAAAGGATAAAGGGGTTATCAGCAGTGGTTTTGAGGTTTTCTGCTAAATCTTCGATTTGATTGAACCTTAACTTTGCGACAATCATAGTGATATACTCGAAAAGAAGGCCATTTGATTCAGAAGGAATTGTAACAACATGTGTTAATAGTTCTTTGTAAAAGATATTTTGCATGATATTTATGTCTTGAGAAAGTAGGCCACGATAGTACAAGTTTTCTAGAATTAAATACTGATCATACTGCTTCGCAATCGCTGTATTTTGCGATATGGTGTTCTTATGAAGCTTCAAAGAGTGCAGCAAGAACCGCTGCGATTCTTGGAATTGACCCCTGTAAAATGAAAGGATGCCGAAGCAATTGAATAGAATTTTTTCGACCAATTTTTGATGTCAGGATAATTATTCAATTCCTCCATCATGCTCAGGTTCTTCTCTAACTGTTGGCTGTCCTTCAATAAAACATCACAAACGGGCATTGCAAGCTTCTTAGACCCGATAACATGGTAATGTACTCTAAATTGTAGGTTGAGCACAGAATCCAAACTTTCAAATCCTGAATGGAAAGTGCTACTACCCAAGAGTCGCGCTTTTAGCGCTTGGTCGACCACATCTATTATCTTCGATGGAGCAGCAGGGGTATTTTGTACACTAGAATTAGACATAGCGCAACTTATTATCGAAGTTATTCACAGTTGGAGTGTCCAATTACTGGGCTATTCCTTCCGTTCTGCCACGCATTATATTCTGCACACCTAGAACACGTACGTTGTCATTATTTTTCACCACTATGCAAGTAAGCCTTGAAGAGGTTGAAAAATCAAAAAAAAGGAATGTTGAGAATGAAATAGTTACCCTTATAATGTCGCCTATTTCCGTGTATATACGTGGTTATTCATGCTTGCATTCTATCAGGAGGTACTATAAATGGGAGACAAACAAAGATGGAAAGAGTGAGCCACGAATAAATTCTACGATAACAGTGTAGCTTTGCCATTATTGTGTGGCACCTTATTTGGAGAAGGTAGTTGAAAAGCCGTTTTTACATAATAGGGATTTTCATATCTTGTTGTTGTTGAGTGACACATCCTTATACGCATAATCCTTATTCTTTATATATACATATCCAGTTTCTTGTGTAACTTAGTCTTTTATACACAAGAAGAGTTGAGCACTGTTGTAAGTGTAAATAACAGCACGGATATAACTATGGAAAAAGCCGTTGGTGATGAAGAATCTCGATATGTTGAGGACTCTACTTTCGAAGCAGCCGCTGCATTTATGGGCGGCAGGGATGGGGCTTCGTACAGTAATCAACGGTTTGCTGAAGGTTCTAACCATTCTTCTAGTTCGGCAAGATCACTGGAAGACTACCAACCTCCTGAGGAGAAGCTCTCATCGCTGTCATCCAGAGGTGAGGAAGGCCCTAATGAGAAGGGGAAGAGCGGCAATGACGATACTATTTTGGCAAGAATACAAACTGGGCTTTTTTCTCCGAGGTTGCAAAGTCATAGAAAGAAAATATTGTTAAAGTTTGCTGTTAACAATGTCTTCATTACATGTGTATGTATTTCACTTATATCGATTTACTGGGGTGCCTGTTATGGAACAGATCGTTACTTCTTTAAAGTGAATAACATTGTTGTGCTGCAGGATGTGCCATCTAATAGTTCTGTACAGTCGATCTCGGCCATCATACCCTCATTGTTAGCATCTGTACCTGGCACATGGCACGTCTATAATGCAACCTCATTTCATGAGAAATTTGGCTCTATAAACTCCAATGAAATTAACGCAAAATTATTAGATCTGATTTACGATGAGAAATATTGGTTAGCATTGAACGTTAAACCAGATGCCACAGACACCTTGTATAGTTCCTTGATTAGTCAAGACGCGAATTCCCAGTTCAATTCATCAGACTTTTTTGAGTCCGTGTTTGAAAGTGGTCGTGATCCATCAAGCGTTAGATCAACCATTTTACCACTAATGCAACAGTTGGAAACCAGGTTTCAAAAATACTATGTGAAGGAATATCTTCCCTCATTGATGAGTAATATTACTTCCAATGGTAAAGATCTCAAAATAAACTTAGAGAACTGGGCAATTGCAGGTCAGCTGTTATTTACCTATAACGATCATCGACCCTTTACAAATCGTATTCTGTTGGCCCCTTTGCAGGTTGGTTTGATTTATTGCATTTTGTTAACCGTTTTACAACTATCACTGTATGGAAAATTGCATGGGGAAATGGCCAAAGTGTTGAAACCGAAATATATTCTTATATACAGGTTATTAGTTTCTTGGGCCACCTATTTCCTTCTTTCCATTGGATTTTGTACCGTATCTGCAATTTATAAAATTGACTTCACCCCCGCATTTGGTAAAGGAGGCTTTGTGGTATACTGGATGTCTACATGGCTAGTAATGATAGCTGTTGGTGGTACTAATGAAAATGTACTGAGCTTGATTATAGCTTATTGTCCTCCATACTTGAGTATCTGGCTGATGACATGGATCATCTTAAATATCTCTGCTTCATTCTATCCAATGGTTTTGAACAATGAATTTTACAGGTACGGCTACATAATGCCAATCCACAACGCCGTGGATATCTACAAAGTGATCTTTTTGAACTTAACCAAAAGAAAAATGGGAAGAAATTACGGTATTCTCGTGGCATGGGTTGTTCTCAATACATCCTTGATGCCATTTTGTATGAAATATGCCGGAAAAAAAATGCAAAAGAATGCTGTGCAAGCGGCAGAGGCTGCTGTGCAAGCAGCTGCCCATCATGCTGGCCGCCCTTCAGAGCCCAATAGCAATAATAGTCCTTCTAGAGATCAGGGGGTAAAGAGTAGTAATTGATTTCGTATAGAGATACTTGTATACATATAGCACCGCCAATAACTATTCATATTTCAATCACGTCAAGATACGCATGCAAGTTTTGGAGCGACTACAGTATTTCGTTTATTTAGTGACGCGATCATTCACAACTCCGGGTAACGTACTACGTTCCCTCATGCCAAGAATGCTGTAAGGCACTTAAAGAGCCTCTAGTAAACGTCACTTTCATATATAGGTTAACATAATAACCATGTATGTTGTATTGAGAGCAAAAAGTGCGGTTTGATCATTGTTTAACTGAGCTGACTGGGAATACTTACTCATGAGTGCTGAACAAGTGGGTAGAAAGAAGTCATATAGATGGGTTAGCGCATCCCAAGCTAGTTATGATGGTGCTGGATGGGACAGTAGTGACGAATATCACTACTCGTCCGACGATAGCACGAAAGATTCTGGGCTTAGTAAGCAGAAAGTGTCAAATTTACCTACTCTACCCAAACTCAATTATACAGATGTTAATGATAAGAGTAATCATGATGAAAATGAAGATGAAAGAAAAGACAATGATGGTAATGCGGTCAAGACCGATATGGACCATAGCGATAAGGATTCAGACGATTTCTCAAATGAAGTGCCTAGTCTTATTGGTTCAAAAGATTCGGTAGTTCTGCAAACGAAAAAATGCGGTGACTATTCTAAATCAGATTATCTTTCATCAACATCCTTGAAAAGTCCCAATGAAAATAAAAAATCACCACATGCAAATAGAGCCGTAAATGAAGACCTGGATAATTTGATTGAACAGATATCTAGGGAGATGACACCAGAAATGAGGCAAACATCTGATTTTCAGCATGATTCAGACAGTGGTGACGAAATATGGAACGAAACACCATCATTGATGGCAGCACCCACCTCACCGCTTCCTGTAGCAGAAGATAAAGGTAATCATTCTGAAAAGATCCAAAAGGACAGTGGTGAAGGCAGTATCTCTTTGAATACGTTCACAAAAAATGAAAATGAAAATAATAATTTGGGTGGTGATGAAGATGTTTTTGAACAGGAAGAGAACGAGTTTAAGGCATCTAAAACAGGATATCTTGCGAGTATGTTGTGTTCGGAGCAAGAGGAACCCCTGGAAAAAGGAGGTGATGGTGAAGTTGAGAGCATAGATGCTTTAGGAAAAGAAGGAAAAAGTGAAGAAGAAGAAGAAGAAGCCAGTGCTGGGAGTAGGATGTCTACCGACTTTTACGATACATCTAGCAGACAGAACCAGACAATAGATCCAAAAGGTACAGCAAAGGAAATAAAAATTAACGACGATGGGTATCGCAACTCCTTTCTTAACGATTATCAGCATTCGTCAGAATCTGAAAAAGAAACTAAGGATGAAGATAACAGTGACGGTGGAGCTAATGATAATTCTTCACTAAGTTTTGATGAACAAGCTAGTATAAAAGAGCAATCAAAACAGTTTGATACAGCGGACGATGACGCCTTATCATATACGGAATCTATAAAATATTCGACGAATAAGACAAAAGATGAAGAAAAAGAAGATACGAAATGTTCTGAGGAAGATAATGAAGATGGAAACAGCTACAAATTTTCCAGCAAGGAAAATGGTTCTGTTCTACTCACAAGCGACAAGGAAGATGAAGAAATAGATGTTGTTTCTGACTCTGATGAAGATAGTCTCAAGGCATCGAAGTCAGGCTATTTCTCTAAAATGATCGATAATGATGATGAAAGCTCAACCCATGATAGTAAGGAAAATTCAACTTTGAAGAACAGTCAGATAGATACCGACGAAAATGCTAGTTTTCGAAGTAGTGATTTTGAATTAAAGAAAAGTGACGACAGCGATGAGGATAACCATGTACATGAAAAAAACAATTTAGACGAAAGCCCAGTCAAAGATTCAACCAATATGGACTCTTGGAAACCGGATAGTGAAGCTTTGCGATCAGGGTTTGTACAGGACACAGCAAATAAGAAGGCTCCACCAGGTTACGTGATTGACTCCAACGGGAAGTTAGTAGATTTAACACCTGCTAGTATGAAATCACGTGTCGTTTCTACATACTCAGAGATGGAAAGTACGTGGGATGCATTCCCTTCCAAGGGTGGGAACGACGATTTGGAAACTATTAAGGACACTAAAACCATATACGACAATAACACGATCTACAATGTTCCCGGTTTGATTGGTAACCAATCAAACCTGCCACCCCTACCAATGGATGCACATGAGCAACTTAATGCAGGAAACGAGGATGGTACGGCAGATAATGAAGATAGGAATAATAATGTCAATGGTTTGGCGGTCCGCAGTGCATCTTTGAAAAGTGAGAATAGGGTACCATCTCAAGGCGAAACGATAAGTGTTCATGAACCTAGCACTGAAGAAATGGTAAAACTGGGACAGCAGAATAACTTGCCAAAATTAGATGTGAATAAACTATTGAATAGTAAGGTGCCGCATGCAGGTAAGATAGACAGGTTAAGAAATTATAAATACGAACTGGATGAATATGATACAGGGATACAAACATGGATAAACTATACACTAAAATCCTCCTCCGAAAAGGACAAGGATTTTATAGCTGAGGAGTACAAGCAGCATAATCATGTTAGGGAGGCATATGCAAATGCAGATGATTTGAGCAAGAAGCATACTGTCATTAATACAGTCGCTAGCGTCAACCAGAACGTTACGCATTTAAGGAGGAAGGTTTTCCAACATTCTATGAAGCCAAAGGATTTATTTGCATCAATAGGTAAGAAAAAACTATAAAACCCCCTTTTAGATAGAACATGGAGGTGTAAATGCGTTAATTTTTGGCATTACTGTTTTTACGTACTTTATATAGACGGTAGTGGTTAGCGGCCCTTTCGTTCTACCTAGCAGAGGCATTTGTGACTCTTTTTTGAGCATGTTTCCTCAGTTCCTCATCCATCAAATCTCTTACCCTGTGTGCGCCTGCGATGCCGATGGCCAAGACGTTTTCTAATCTATCTAATGGAATTTTGTCTTCTATCAATAAAAGAGATAGTTTTTCTGATTTTCCTACTACACCTACCGTCACCGTACTCATGGCATTTTCTTCTAATGAATTGGTATCAAGTAAGGGAGTAGTATCGTATAGCCCAACGGATATGCCACTTATATAATCGAACATTGATATACCAGCGTCTATTAGTGCCAGAGTGATACCGTTGATTAAAGAGCCCATGATGCCTCCATCTTGTTCGAGGACATGAATTTCGATATCAATAACTGTCCTGGGGTAAATGTTCAACATTACGTTCTTCTCAAACATCCTCACGAGGGAGGTTTGTATCTCAAGAACACGCCTTTCATTTTTGTGACTAGATTTACTTCTTTCAAATTTGGAAAATTTTGTGATGTTCACTGATACATTCAATAAAGCTTTTGATGTATCCATTTGAGATTTCAATCTTGGCTCCCTTGGACCTTTAACCAGAGTAATAATTTTGTTGTTGCCTTGTTCCATATAAGACGAACCATCTGCAGCGTGCGGATGAGTGTTGATAGAGCTCTCAAAACGGCGAAGTTCATTCCATCGACGTCCATCTAGACGTAGCCCTTCTGGTGAGTATATTTCTAACCTTGACATATGGATGTCGTTTTATGTTGTAGAACTGTGGTTTTTTAAAATTTCCTTTTAGTTTGACGTTATGATTAATGGTTACTCTAGAATGAAAATCTGGACGACCAAAGTATAAACGTGATGGAGATTTTTGTCAGACGAGGTTTATTCTACAAGTCATGGTAATATCAAAATACTCTTTTCTTTCTCAATCAATGCATCAAAATTTTTCAATTTCGACAGGTTACCCGACGAGGGATATGTACTTCTCTTGTACTCAAGAAGTTAATTAATGGTAGCTTGATAGATGAACAAAGCATATAATAGTGAAAAAAAATACGTATTCATATGAGTTGGAATGTTTAATTCGGTGTTGCTAAACGATAAAACTTAGACTCTTAAATTTCTTTTTGTTTATGTTTTCATTTTCTTTGCAGCGATTTCTGTTTCAAACCATTCAAGCTTTTAAAGTTGAATGACAAAACATGAATAATAAACAGAATTTCCCATTGCCTTTACTTTTGCCCTCTTGATGAAAGGAAATTAATATTGGTTTCTGACTCATTTCAAAAGTCCAAAATTGTCAAGGCACAATAAGAACAAACAATCGAAATAAGCTCAGGAGATGCATGGGATGTCCCGAATATACTGGTGTATACTTTATTACACTTCCGTTGTAAAGCAGTCCTTTTGTAATGATTCAAAGCTGTCATGCCACCAGAATGGAAAACAGGACTAAAAAACGCCAAAGTATGTTACTAAGCTTCCGTTGAACCTTTCGATGGGTCCGTAAGCGCTAACAATCTACCCAGAAACAGTGGAGCGTAATGTCATTGTAAAAAAATTACTACCATTCTCCATGCTAATTACTACCCCCTCCTCACCATTTTCTTATAATTGTCAATCCTATTTAAACAACGCAGGAAAATAGCCGCCGAGATGCATAGTTTTCACTTTTCAGCTCTGCCAAGCGCCAGCCTCGAGCGGACAATAACAAGGGGCCTTTCGAGGAAAATAAGAGGACGGTGAGCATAAAATGCTTGTTTGATGCTTGGTGGCTCGGACACAAGTAAGACCAAAATTTTCAGCACAATGTCCTCCGACTCGTACTATCTCGGGTTTGATCTCTCGACTCAGCAGCTAAAATGTCTTGCAATTGACCAGAGCCTGAAAATTGTTCATTCGGAGACCGTTGAATTCGAAAAGGAACTTCCTCACTATCACACAAAGAAAGGTGTATATATACATGGCGATACTATTGAATGTCCTGTGGCTATGTGGTTAGAGGCGCTAGACCTGGTTCTCTCGAAATATAACAAGGCTGAATTTCCCTTGGAGAAAGTTATGGCCATCTCAGGGTCTTGCCAGCAACATGGATCTGTTTACTGGTCCTCTCAAGCTGAGTCTCTATTAGAACAATTGAACAAGAAATCGGAGAAAGATTTATTACACTACGTGAGCTCTGCAGCGTTTTCTAGGCAAACCGCGCCTAATTGGCAAGATCGTAGTACCGCTAAGCAGTGCCAAGAATTTGAGCAGTGTGTAGGTGGGCCTGAGAAGATGGCACAATTAACGGGGTCAAGGGCTCATTTTAGATTCACTGGTCCTCAAATCCTTAAAATTTCTCAGTTGGAGCCAGAAACTTACGAGAAAACAAAGGCCATTTCTCTGGTATCTAATTTTTTAACTACTATCTTAGTAGGCCATCTTGTTGGATTAGAAGAAGCCGACGCCTGTGGTATGAATCTTTATGATATCCGTGAGAGAAAATTCAGTGATGAGCTGCTACACTTAATTGACAGCTCTTCTAAGGACAAAACAATCAGACAGAAGCTAATGGGGACACCAATAAAATCTACGATCGTAGGTACCGTCTGTAAATATTTCATTGAAAAGTACGGTTTTAACGCGAACTGTAAAGTCTCTCCCATGACTGGTGATAATTTAGCTACTATATGTTCATTACCCTTGAGGAAGAATGACGTGTTGGTTTCTCTCGGGACAAGCACTACAGTTCTTCTGGTTACGGACAAGTACCATCCATCACCAAACTATCATCTTTTTATTCATCCAACTCTGCCAAACCATTATATGGGCATGATTTGTTATTGCAATGGTTCTTTGGCAAGGGAGAAAATAAGAGATCAGTTAAACAACGAGCGTGGCAATAATGCAGAAAAAAGCAATGATTGGACACTTTTTAATCAAGCTGTATTAGACGATTCAGAAAGTGATGATAATGAATTAGGAGTATATTTTCCTCTAGGAGAAATAGTTCCTAGTGTCAAAGCCGTAAACAAAAGGGTTATCTACGATGCACAAACAGGTAAGATCGAAAGTGTGGTGGAAGAGTTCAAAGACAAGAGGCATGACGCTAGAAATATTGTAGAATCACAGGCTCTGAGCTGCAGAGTAAGAATATCTCCTTTACTTTCGGATTCAAACACAAGATCGAAGCAGATGCTTAATGAAGATACAATCGTTAAGTTCGACTATGACGAATCTCCTTTGCGGGAGTACCTAAATAAACGGCCAGAGAGAGCTTTTTTTGTGGGTGGAGCTTCCAAAAACGAAGCTATTGTAAAGAAATTTGCTCAGGTTATTGGTGCTACAAAGGGTAATTTTAGGTTAGAAACGCCAAATTCATGTGCTCTTGGCGGTTGTTACAAGGCTATGTGGTCATTTCTATATGATTCAGGCAAAATTACAGTTCCTTTTGATAAATTCCTAAATCAGAATTTCCCATGGCATGCAGTGGAAAGCATTTCCGATGTAAATAATGAAAAGTGGGATCGTTATAATTCAAAAATTGTTCCATTAAGTGAATTAGAGAAGACACTAGCCTAAAATAAGCTGAAATATTTTTATCACTCATTTATAACTACATACACACACGTACACATGTATATATGCTCCGCTATTATGTGTGCACACGACAATGTGGATAACTCGTACATTGCAGCTACAAGTCATTATTTTGTTCCCCGTTCCGAGAATGATAAAAAGTAAAAGTTAATGGAAAGCCAAAAAAACACTTTGAAGAAGGATTAGTAACCAGCGGCAGAAGAGGAAGAATCGGACGAAATACAATTAGCACCTTCCTGTCAAGCAAAAGATAGTGTTAAAAGAATTAGGTATCGTTGAATCGTCTCGACAAAAAGGATTAGAAAAATAATGCTAAGTGCTTTTTCCAAAGTCTCCACTTTAAAGTCATGTACAAGATATTTGACCAAATGTAACTACCACGCATCCACTAAATTACTTGCTGTAAAGACATTTTCAATGCCGGCAATGTCTCCTACTATGGAGAAAGGTGGAATTGTTTCTTGGAAGTATAAAGTTGGTGAACCATTTAACGCAGGTGATGTGATATTAGAGGTAGAAACGGATAAATCCCAAATTGATGTAGAGGCACTGGATGATGGTAAACTCGCCAAGATCCTGAAAGATGAAGGGACTAAAGATGTCGATGTTGGTGAGCCCATTGCTTATATTGTAGATGTAGATGACGATTTAGCTGCTATAAAGCTACCCCAAGATGCCAACACTAAATGTCTGAAAACTACCGGAAAGGAGAAGCCATCTCCACAAAAAGGTAAAGCAACGCAGCAACATTTTAAAGAGTCTACTGTTTCAGTAACGAAAGCAACCAACGGGGGTCAAGCTAGCCTTGAACAAACGTTTTTACCATCTGTGTCATTACTACTGGCAGAGAACGGTATAACCAAACAAAAAGCTTTAAAGGAAATTGTGCCATCTGGTTCTAACGGTAGGTTATTAAAGGGCGATGTGCTAGCGTATCTAGGGAAAATACCTCAAGAATCAGTTACTAAGATAACAGAATTCATCAAAACAAACGAACATCTCGACTTATCGAACGTTGAACCTATACAGCTCAAACCAAAGATAGGCGACCAGAATCAGACCAAAGCTGCCAACAAGCTAGAGATCCCTCCCACACAATTTGAAGAACAAATAGTGTTCCATGCTCCAGCCTCCATTTCCTTTGAGAAACTCCGTGGATCATTAAACTCTTTCCTGAAAGAAGCTTACCAGTATTCTCATGAAACGCCTCTAACAGAAACGAATTCAAAATACTTTGATCCTATTTTCGAGGACCTTATCACCTTGAACCCAAGGGACCCAAGATTTAAATTTTCTTATGATTTGATGCAAATCCCCAAAGCTAATGACATGCAGAACGCGTACGGACAAGAAGATATATTCGAACTCTTAACAGGTTCGGGCTCAAGTGTGCAACCAGTTAGATCCGTTGAAAAAGGATTACCAGAGAGAAGCGAATACTTATTAAACTTGAATGTTATCGTCAACAATAAGAAGTTTAATGACGCGGAAGCCAAGGCAGAAAGATTTGTTGATTACGTAAAAGAGCTAGAAGTTTTTAAGTAAAACACGCTTTTCTTCTTCAAGCTTATCGTTGTCATCACAACCATTTCAATATACGTAAATAGCCAATAGTAATGATTTTCCTAACCTTATTAAGCTAAAATACTAGTATTTCTATTTTTACCACCACTAATACCATTAACCACACGGCGGGTTACACATATATTCAACATCTTAGATGTCTGGGTGATTGATTTTATCACTGGCATCCTCTAATAAGATGGATCCCGCTTTTTCCGCTGGCTTCCAGAAAAAAAGAGAATCCCAGCACCAAAAGTTACCTTTCTTCAACAACCATCAGATCATAGGTCCATTCTCTTACCGCAACCACACAGAACAGGGGCACGAACAGGCAAAAAACGGGCACAACCTCAATGGAGTGATGCAAACTGTCTGGAGCAAAAGAAGACACAGGGCATTTGACCTACGCATGTATCTAATCTTCTTACACCTTCTACTACCTTCTAACTCTTTGGGTTGAAAAAACTGAAAAAAATAGGTTGGAGTCAGTTCCCTGAAATTGTCCCCCTACTTAGCTAATAAGTATATAAAGACGGTAAGTATTGATTAAAATTTGTAAATCTCTATTCATTTAGCTTCTTCCCCTCTAATTAATTTTAATTAATCTTTTTAGTTTAAATCCCCAAGAACTTAGTTTCAAATAAACACACACAAACAAACAAAATGGTTAGAGTTGCTATTAACGGTTTCGGTAGAATCGGTAGATTGGTCATGAGAATTGCTTTGTCTAGACCAAACGTCGAAGTTGTTGCTTTGAACGACCCATTCATCACCAACGACTACGCTGCTTACATGTTCAAGTACGACTCCACTCACGGTAGATACGCTGGTGAAGTCTCCCACGATGACAAGCACATCATTGTCGATGGTAAGAAGATTGCTACTTACCAAGAAAGAGACCCAGCTAACTTGCCATGGGGTTCTTCCAACGTTGACATCGCCATTGACTCCACTGGTGTTTTCAAGGAATTGGACACTGCTCAAAAGCACATTGACGCTGGTGCCAAGAAGGTTGTTATCACTGCTCCATCTTCCACCGCCCCAATGTTCGTCATGGGTGTCAACGAAGACAAATACACTTCTGACTTGAAGATCGTTTCCAACGCTTCTTGTACCACCAACTGTTTGGCTCCATTGGCCAAGGTTATCAACGATGCTTTCGGTATTGAAGAAGGTTTGATGACCACTGTCCACTCTTTGACTGCTACTCAAAAGACTGTTGACGGTCCATCCCACAAGGACTGGAGAGGTGGTAGAACCGCTTCCGGTAACATCATTCCATCCTCTACCGGTGCTGCTAAGGCTGTCGGTAAGGTCTTGCCAGAATTGCAAGGTAAGTTGACCGGTATGGCTTTCAGAGTCCCAACCGTCGATGTCTCCGTTGTTGACTTGACTGTCAAGTTGAACAAGGAAACCACCTACGATGAAATCAAGAAGGTTGTCAAGGCTGCTGCTGAAGGTAAGTTGAAGGGTGTCTTGGGTTACACTGAAGACGCTGTTGTCTCCTCTGACTTCTTGGGTGACTCTCACTCTTCTATCTTCGATGCTGCCGCTGGTATCCAATTGTCTCCAAAGTTCGTCAAGTTGGTCTCCTGGTACGATAACGAATACGGTTACTCTACCAGAGTTGTCGACTTGGTTGAACACGTTGCCAAGGCTTAAGCGAGTTTATTATAAATTTTCCATTTTAAATAAATTCTCTTTTTTTATAGCTTTATGACTTAGTTTCAATTTATATACTATTTTAATGACATTTTCGATTCATTGATAGCTTCGTATTTTTAAATGGGGGTGTTTTAAGATTGTTACCAGGGTTACTCTCACCTTGTTCACCGTCCCTTCGTAAATAACCTGATAAACGGTGACCACAGTAAAGCTACACTCCAAATAATTTAGGTATAAGACATATTCTCAGTAATTATGTAGGACTGTTTAATTTTTATTAGATTCGGCAGAATTAAAATGAACCTTTCCTGAATTTTCCCAGTCTGAAAGACAGTTAAAAGTCCCATAGATAGGACCCTCTAGGTAAATAAATTCTGCCTCTAATTGTATCAATTAGAAGGTTTCTTATTAACAATATATTCGATAAATATACGCGCGAAGATAAGATACCTAGATATGGTAATATACACAGATTTCGCGAGAAGAGGAAAAGAACAAAATTTAGATAAGAAATCTCACTGATATACAAATTCCGCTATCGAGCGCTCATCATTTTCCGTTCAACACCAAAAATGTAAAAATCTTGTAACAAAAGATCTTTTTGCCAATGTCTCTCGTTCAATCTTCATTTCTTCTCTACGAAGAGTCAAATCTACTTGTTTTCTGCCAGTGTCGAGATCTATATCTTCTAAATTTACCATCAAAGTCCAATTTCTGGTATATATTTTATGTCCAAAGTAGCAGACAATCAGAATTGGAAAAGACAAATAGCCTTCAAAAAATGATTCTGCGTTCGCCCCTGAACTGCCTAGTGGAAACAAAGAAGTCCAAAAGGATGCTATTAAAACCAGAAAAAGGACAATAAAACCATACCAGGATCCCTTAACACCGGTTTGAGAAATGAATGGCAACTCGTCCAAAGATCTTTCTTGAACTTTCATTGCTTGACGAAATCTAATATGCGAGAGATTGATGGCCATCCAACAGAAAATTGTTGATAAACCAGATAAAGCACTCAACCACGTAAAGACCTCAGCTTGCTTATCACTTGCAGCGACGAATGAAAGTAGACCAAAAAACAAAGTCAACAGGATGGCGTTCATCGGTCTACCCCTTTTGTCAACACGATTTAAGAATTTTGGTAGGTTGCCAATATGAGCCATGGCTACCATACACCTTGAACATGCATAGACAGCACTATTAGCCACAGAAACAACAGCGATCAATATAATAGCGTTCATCAGCGATGGTAAACCTTTAATACCTCCATTTTCAATGGCAATAACCAGAGGAGATGAGGCAGCGTCCACTGAACTTGAGCCATTTAGCAACCTAGGATCATTGGATGGAACCAAGCAACCAATTAAAGTCAAAATAGTCACATAAGAGGCAGTTATCAACCAAAAAGTTCTCTTTGCTGCCTTAGGAATAGTTTCTCTAGGATTTTTACTTTCGGCAGCAGAGACAGCGGTCATCTCAATACCAGAATAAGAGAATGCAGCAGTAACAAAAACCGAACATAAACCTTTAAATCGAGTTCCTGAACCGTGCCCTACAAAAGCACCTGGGTCGTGCCAATATTTGCCACCAATGTAACCACCATGAGGCCCCCCGCCACAGGATAAAACGATACCTAAAATGGTAAAGCCAATGATGGAGAGGATCTTTATCATGGATAGCACAAACTCTGTCTCACCAAACGACTTAACGTCCAACATATTAGCCAGAGCAATAGTCGCATAAAAGATAGCAACCCAAGCATCTGAGTTGATCTTATCATTCCAGTATTTTATAGTAATAGATGCGGCCACCAATTCCAATGGCAAAAGAACCAGCCATTGGGCTAAGTAGTTTAAGTTTATTGCAAACGCAAATGAAGGTTCAACAAAACGCATACTGTAAACGTTGAAACCACCAACAACAGGAAAGGCAGCGGACAGCTCACCAAGAGAGTTAATCACAGTAAAAAGACATGTACTGATAATAACCCAGTCAATGACTAAACTGGCTGGACCACCCGTAGATAAAGCGGCACCTGTATTAACATATAAACCGGTACCTATGGCACCACCAACAGCTAAGGTCAAAAGATGTCTCACGGAGAGATCTTTACTTAAATTAGTGTTGTTGATGTCTTCTTGCTCTATATCTTCATTACCACGGAAGCGGTCTGATGATGTAACATCGTTTGTTGTTTGATTTATGCCAGGAGAACCTTTGCTACTCAATAGGAACGTAGAATCAGTTTTGGATTTTTGTTCTGTGACAAATATGGTAGATTCTTTTTCATTTTCCGAGACTGGAGAAGTAGCTGGCTTGAATCCATCAACCACATCTGCCCAATATTCCTTCTTTAGTGGGTTTCTAGGCATTGTGACTCGAGCTTGTAGTTTTGTTTCTGTGAAGCTATGTGTCAGATGGTGAAAATATTATATGTAAAAAGGAAATTGAGGGAAGACAACGGTAAAATGTAATAGCTTGATATTATGCTTTCTATAAAGATTCTTCAAGTTTGTCCCTTGAAACACAACAATGGATAACTAGCACTACAAAGATTGCTGCAAATCTAACACAAAGGTAAATAAGGCAGGGCCTACTGCAACTTGTTCAACTCCTTGGCGTTATAGTCGAAAAACTTGCAGATTTTTTTAAGTTTCGAAAGAACGGCACTAGGAGCATCTTCATTTCTTTTTTCAACGCTCGGGCGACAAATTCATCGACTAAGAAAATAAATAACTCGAAGTAGCTGTGGGAAGCTCACGGAGGAGTGAAATAATAACTAGAAAGAGAAGTAACTACAGTTGACCTGAATCTTTGAAATGATTGAGTCTTGTGTACTTTTCTCAATGAAGGTTACCATTTCTGTACGCTTAGATAACATTCCCAGCGAAAAGAAAAACTCAACACAGGCGGACATGAATGACATAATTTTGACATCGTAGAATTAATGCAATAAAGGATTAGTGAGCGACACGTAGATCATACAACTAACAAGATGCTTCTTGGGTATGTAGTTCTTCTTTAAGGCAAGTACAGCATCGAATAATCTTATTTTCGATAGCGTGCTTCTCCTTTTGTTGGCGAACCAAGATCCGTAAAGAAAAAAAGAAGAGATAATGGGCTATATCGACACAAAAAGGACACATCGTCAAAACTTCGAAAAAATTTTTAACTATCATCTATTAACTAGTAGTCATATTGATAGTATATTATCATATACGGTGATAAACAATGCATAAGCTATGAGAAGCTGTCATCGAAGTTAGTGGAAGCTGAAATTCAAGGATTGATAATGTAATATGATAATGAATAACGACATATAAAATAATAGTTAAAGCATTCACAGAATTATGTAGAATACGGGTCCATTTATTGTATTTCTATATCATCGAGGAAAACTTCTAAAACATCCTATATACCTAATTATATTGCCTCTATCAATGATGGAATCCCAACAATTGTCCCAAAATTCACCAATCTCTCAATTGGTGGTTTAGTAAGTTGTAATAATCAATAATACGTCGTTCTTTCTCAATTTATATAGGAGAGGGTCATAAAACACACGCTGATTGGTTGTATTAAACCCAATGGTTCAGACATAATACGGAACATTGACGATAAGATTTTGGTTATAACTTATCTTCTTATTTACTAGTTTGTTGGAATGAAAACCATCTATCGTCTATTAACTAGTAGTCATACTACTAGTGTATTATCACATACGGTGTTAGAAGATGGCATAAGCTATGAGAAGCTGTCATCGAAACTAGAGGAAGCTGAAATGCGAGGATTGGTAATGTAATAGGATAATGAATTACAACATATAAAATGACAATAAAAGTATAGACAGAATTATGTAGAGTTACGGATTCCATTTATTGGATTCCTATATCCTCGAGGAGAACTTCTAGTATATTCTATATACCTGATTATATTGCCTTTATCAACAATGGAATCCGAACAATTGTCTCAAAATTCATCCATCTCTCAAAGTTCTTGTCAATTAATATATCTTTATCGTATTACTGCAATAAGTTCTATTATTAGAATTTGCCTACTCCAATATAATTGGTATCATCATAAGAATGTTTTTATTTATTTAACTAACATTAATAGTATCTTGTTAAAGAATGTCCATCATCACCTACTCCTATTTATACGAAGAAACATATAGTTGTGGTGAGAAAGGGGTGAATTTTGAGACAATAGTTGGTTTTCATTCCAACACGTAGTCACTTATTTCAACATATATCATTGAGAGGAACGTTTTGAATAGCTCGAAGCATAAACAGTTGCAACTAGTAATGATAATATTATCAAATTTTCCAAGATGAAGCGGTGGCTCAATGGTAGAGCTTTCGACTCCAATTAAATCTTGGAAATTCCACGGAATAAGATTGCAATCGAAGGGTTGCAGGTTCAATTCCTGTCCGTTTCATTTTTCTCATGTGAAAAGAGGCTGGACGATGATCGCGAACCGCGTAAAGTGGCTTGTTTTTTTCCTGCGTGGGCTGAATCGATGACGCGTTTTCCCAGCCGACTGATTTTTTTTGGCGACTATTCTGGTGGTGTTCTAGGGAATGTAAAAATAGAACTGGTCTATAATGCGCTAGGGTCTCTGAGAGCTTGCTTTTCGTGTTAGAGGATACGAAAATGACATTGTCTTTATTACAATTAAAGTTCTTTTCCTTCGATCGAGCAATCTTTTTCCTGATTGGGAATAAGATATATTTAGAGCTCGCAATTACTGGTTTCATATGCTAGTATTTTTTTTTTATATAAATACTTGCTGGTCAGCAACATAAAAAAGCGCAAAATATGAAACACTCATTGAAACACCGTTGCTTGATTGTTTTTGGTCAAATATTCTTTTATTACCCAGGGAAACACTAACAGTAGTGATTCATACTTAATTTAATACAGCGTAAAACAATGAAACTGCTCGATCTAATATCGGTACTCAGTGCCTCTTCATTGTTATCTACATTGGTTTTTGCCGAAAGTACTACAAGTGCAGATAGTACAACTGCCTCTTCGTGCAATCCATTGAAAACTACAGGTTGTACGCCTGACACAGCTCTGGCGACTAGTTTTATCGAAGATTTTTCATCACCATCCAAATGGTTTACTGATTTGGAACATGCAGGTGAGATCAATTATGGTAAAGATGGAGTGTCGATGACGCTCTCAAAAAGATACGATAACCCTAGTTTGAAATCTAATTTTTACATCATGTACGGTAAATTGGAAGTAGTTTTTAAAGCTGCTAGTGGTACCGGTATTGTTTCATCATTCTATTTACAAAGTGACGATTTAGATGAAATTGATATTGAATGGGTGGGCAGTGACAATACTCAATTTCAATCGAATTTTTTTTCTAAAGGTGATACAACAACATACGACAGAGGTCAATTCCACGGCGTCGACACTCCTACCGATAAGTTTCATAACTATACTCTAGATTGGGCGATGGACAAAACGACTTGGTACCTCGACGGAGAATCTGTCAGAGTACTGTCGAACACGTCAAGCGAAGGTTATCCACAATCTCCAATGTATGTTATGATGGGTATTTGGGCCGGTGGTGATCCAGACAACGCTCCTGGTACCATTGAATGGGCCGGTGGTGAAACTAATTACAACGATGCCCCATTTACCATGTATATTGAAAAGCTCATTATAACTGATTATTCTACGGGTAAAAAATACACCTATGGTGACGAATCCGGTTCCTGGGAGTCCATAGAAGCTGAAGATGGTTCTATTTATGGTAGATACGACCAAGCTCAAGAAGATTTTGCCGTTTTGGCTAGTGGTGGTAGTATTTCTAGCACCTCGTCATCCTCTTCATCGACAGCATCATCATCATCATCATCATCATCATCATCATCATCATCATCATCATCATCATCAACAACAGTATCATCATCATCATCATCATCATCATCAACAGTATCATCATCATCATCATCATCAGCAAAAGCAACATCAACAAACTCAACATCAGCAGTATCCTCATCATCCTCTTCATCCTCTTCATCCTCTTCCACGTCATCTAAAAAATCTGCCTCTTCAGTTACTGCTTCCAATTCCGTTAGATCATCTGACAAGCTATCTGCCACATCAAAGAAACCGGTAGCTTCCTCGACTACAAATAGATCCACGATTTCTTCTAGTCCTAAAGCATCTACTATTGCCTCATCTACTAAGTCTACAGTTGCCCCAACTACTCATCAATCTACTTTAACATCTGATAGTCCCGTCCAAGATAACGGTAGTGTCGCAAGATCGAGTAAAGACGTAGTCAGTTCAACTACTCAAATATCCAGCAAATCTACATCTGTTGAGAGTTCATCCTCCGAAACGAGCTCCCCTTATTCAGTTCAAATCGCTAACAGTGCAATGTTCGGTCAGAGTTTACCAATAAAAGGGAAACTTTTCTCTTTATTTGTAACGTTCTTATTTGCATTAGTATGAGCTAAAATACTACTAAAAAATATCCAACAGAATAAATAGATATAACCTTTAAATAAAACAATAATTACAAACAATATATTAAAACTAATAAAATCTACTTGCAAGATATGAATTGAAAGAACCAATGAAGAAAACATAGCAGTTTTCTTTTAAAAAAGAATAAGCCCTGTAGGGGGCTCGAACCCCTAACCTTATGATTAAGAGTCATACGCGCTACCGATTGCGCCAACAAGGCTTATTTATTGAGAATTTTCTCATTGATGATCTTTTTTTGTGTGTAGTAAAAACGTCCAATTAATTCCTGCTTCAACTCTATTTGTTGATAGTTAGTGGTTTAATAAGTAGTAATATGTTGATAATTAGTAGTTTAGTAAGTTGTAATAATTAAGAATAAGTCGTTCTTTCTTAATTATATAAGAGAGGTATATAAAACACACGCTGATTGGTTATATTAAACCCAATGGTTCAGACATAATACGGAACATTGATGATAAGATTTTGGTTATAACTTACCTTCTTATATACTAAGTTCTGGTCAATTAATAGATCTTTATCGTATCACTGCAGTAAATTCTATGATTAGAATTTGCCTACTCCAATATAATTGGTATCATCATAAGAATGTTTGTATTCATTTATCCAACATAATTAGTATCATGTTAAAGAATGTTCGTCATCAACTACTCCAGTTTATACGAATAAATGTATAGTTGTAATCACTTATTCCAACAATTATCTTATTACATTATCAATCCTTGCATTTCAGCTTCCACTTATTTCGACGACAGCTTCTCATAACTTATGTCATCTTCTAACACCGTATATGATAATGTACTAGTAGTATGACTACTAGTTGATAGACGATAGTTGATAGACGATAGTTGATAGACGATAGTTGATAGACGATAGTTGATAGACGATAGTTGATTTTCATTCCAACAATATTAAATTACTTGGTTTTGCATCGATTGCACAGCTAAGACAGATATGCTTTCTTCTCAATATTTTTTCTAACGTTAGGTTACGCGCTAGGAAGTAAATAAAGAGAAAAAAGCATCGTTAAACCGCACACGTAATACAACTTTTATATAAAGTATAAACATTTTACCATGAGAATATTCTTTGAAACTATTACCGCTTGAATGTAAGTGCACAATAATTCTGGGAAATGGATTTAGATTTAGGTTCAACTGTACGAGGATATGGATCAGATAAAGACACATTTCTACAATCAAAAAGCGCTACCTCATCTCAAAAAGAGAAGCATAATCAGTTGAATCAAACGAAAATTGCTTATGAAGAGCGACTGCTGAATGAATTAGAAGATATGGATGATCCTTTGGATTTGTTTTTGGATTATATGATATGGATCAGTACAAACTATATAGATTTGGATTCTACTTCGGGCCAGGAAGTTCTTCGAAGTACAATGGAGAGATGTTTGGTTTATATACAAGATTTAGAAACCTATAAGAACGATCCCAGATTCTTGAAAGTTTGGATATGGTATATCAATTTGTTTCTCGGTAACAACTTCCACGAGTGTGATAATACCTTTACATATATGTTTAGAAAAGGAATCGGAATTAAGCTTTCGTTGTTTTATGAAGAGTTCTCCAGGTTATTAGAAAATGCAAATTTTTTTATAGAAGCAAAACTGTTATTAGAATTAGGCGCTGAAAGCAGTTGCAGGCCTTATAACAGATTATTAAGATCATTAAACAATTACGAAGAAAGACTCCGAGGAATGGACATTAAAGAAAACCAACAAAACGTATCTGATTCAAGAGAAAGATTAAAGGAAAGGATAAACTGTGGACAGCCACCCTTTTTCATTCGTAGACTTTTAGCCTCATCGTTGATGGCTGATGACAAGGAAAATCGAGTAGATCTTCAACTGGATTCTAAAATAGAAATCCCGGAATGTGCTCCCAATGTATACCAAGATTCTATATTGGTTGCTGATTTTAAAGAAGAGACAGGGAAATCTAACCATCATAATATTGCTAGCGCTAATTACTCTGCTAGTCAGCTTTTGAAGAATGGAAATAAAAAAACTCCTATATATACGGATCAAAAGCAATTTAGTGATCAAGTCTACAAGCTAATCAATACTCCTGGGCGGAAACCTGAAAGAGTAGTGTTGAATTTTGATCTTGTGTATCCAGAAAAAGACGACGAGTTCAACTTGGAAGAAATATTGGCTATGTCTAAAGGATTTTATAAAATTCAACTCAGAAGTGAGAAGCATGCTGCAAGCTCTACCAATAATTATTCCAGTGACAAGAAACGAAAGATTGCACTTGTGGAAAATCAGCAGCGCTTACCTCGATCCCAGTCACCTATCGTACCAAAATCCACGCGAATTGAGATATTTAGAGACGAGAGCAATGTCAGCCAAAATAGGCAACAAAATAATACGCAAGTGCAAGTTCGAACTACAACGTCCATTTTGCCTTTGAAACCTGTGGTTGATGGTAATCTCGCACATGAGACGCCAATTAAAACTTCATTAGCAGCTCGTAGTTCACATTCGCCAACCGTAACAGCTTTTTCAAAAGACGCAATGAATGAGGTATTTTCCATGTTCAATCAGCATTACTCGACTCCAGGTGCGTTATTAGATGGTGATGATACCACAACAAGTAAATTCAACGTGTTTGAGAACTTTACACAAGAATTTACAGCCAAAAATATTGAAGATTTAACCGAGGTAAAAGTTCCCAAAGAAAAGGCGTCACGACATGCTGACTCAACCAATGAAGTCAATGATAGCTATGAAAGATTGCCCACCAATACTACACGGACAGAAAGGGGCGATTACATGACGCCTATAAAGGAAACTACTGAACCAAACGTGGTGCCTATAATCAAAACACCCATCGAACAAATAAAGAAAGATGATGAAAAATTGAGGGATAATACAGAGACAAAAATTGAATTAACAAGTACGACAGTCCAAAGCTCTCCATTCCTCACACAACCTGAACCACAAGGTAAAAGGCTTTCACAAACTGAAAAACATCTGAAAAATAGTAAAGAGTATTACCCAACCGGTATACCTTCTTCTCTCGAAACAGAAGGCGAATCACCGCTTATTATTGAAAACCCACTTAGCAATGTTTTCAGGGCACAAATTTTAACTAAAATTTCTCCTCCATTATCTGAATACAACACCTTATACAATTACAATCAAGAATTGAAAATGAGTTCTCTTTTGAAAAAAATTCACAGAGTATCTCGTAACGAGAACAAGAACCCAATCGTTGATTTTAAAAAAACAGGTGATTTATATTGTATACGTGGAGAATTGGGTGAAGGAGGGTATGCCACGGTGTATTTAGCGGAATCTAGTCAGGGACAACTGCGAGCATTGAAAGTAGAAAAACCCTCAAGTGTATGGGAGTATTATATAATGAGCCAAGTTGAGTTCAGGTTAAGGAATAGTACAATTTTAAAGTCAATTATTAATGCTAGTGCTTTGCATTTGTTTCTCGATGAAAGCTACCTTGTCTTGAACTACGCTAGTCAAGGTACAGTCTTGGATTTAATTAACTTACAACGAGAAAAGGCAATTAATGGTAATGGGATAATGGATGAGTGCCTGTGCATGTTCATCACTGTTGAACTAATGAAGGTGCTTGAAAAGATACATGAAGTGGGAATAATACATGGTGATCTAAAACCAGATAATTGTATGGTTCGATTAGAAAAACGGGGCGAACCTCTAGGTGCTCGTTATATGCGCAATGGGAAGGACGGCTGGGAGAATAAGGGAATTTACTTAATAGATTTTGGCAGATCATTTGATATGACGCTATTACCACCTGGAACGAAATTTAAAGCAAATTGGCAGGCCGATCAGCAAGATTGCTCGGAAATGCGTGCAGGTAAGCCATGGAGTTATGAGGCAGATTATTATGGATTAGCTGGTATCATACATTCGATGCTTTTTGGAAAATTCATAGAAACGACCGAGCTTCAGAACGGAAGATGTAGGTTGAGGCACCCACTAAAAAGGTATTGGAAAAGAGAAATATGGACCGTTATTTTTGACTTGTTATTAAACAGTGGTCAAATTTCCGACCGAGCTCTGCCAATGACAGAAAATATCGTTGAAGTAAGGAACTTGATAGAAAGTCATCTGGAAGTGCATGCAGAGAATCACTTAAGAAATGTTATTCTAGACGTCGAAAATGAACTATCACATCTACAATACAAGGGCAAGTCCTCAAAAGGGTTCTAATGCGCAGATGTATTTCGGGTATGTGATTTTCAGTTGTCCTACCAGACGCAATAGTAATTTAAACAGGCATACAGATAGAGACCCTTGTAACATTAGTATATAAGTAGAAATATTAAACCCATAGGTTCTCAGGTTAGAAAAAGTACTTTTTTCTCACTCTTCGCAGGTGACACTAGGGAAAGTGAGTATCAAATTATGATGGTCGTTTTAAAGTATGTTCTCGAAGCTCTTCATATTGAGATCCCATCGTGCTTTCTTCAAGTAATATTATTAAAACTAAGAGGACAAGATACGACTGTCTTGAACAGAAATATAGCTTCGTTCTCTTCTATTTGTAGAACCAAATATATTAAGTATAATTAGTAACCTGACATTATCGTGATTATCATCTTAGACGATACTGTATCCTTTTCTGAAAACTTATTCGTCTTCAATTTTTTTCGACCTGAAGTTTTCACATTGAGTCCTCATCTCATCATTGTACGTTGTATCATTCCATCCACCTATATGTTAAAGTTATTCTTTATCCAAGGATCAATTAATTCAATATAAAAGTTGAAAGTAGCTCATTTAAATAACAGAAATTGAGCAATGACCTCACAACTTGGTGAATTAGTGGAATTTCTACATTCCCCACAACCTGCCGTAAGACAAATTGCTATTGATAATTTGGTTGGATTTAGTGCTGGTCCCACTTCAAAATATTTCAAAAATGACAACTATAGGCCTGTTAAAGACATAATCAAAATGATTATCGACCCGGAACATGGTACCCGTGTTATCATTCAACAGGGTATTACTATATTGGTTAATTTATCTGAAGATACTGTGGTAAGAAGTATTATATTGAACGATGATAAGAAATTTTTAAAGTTCTTGGTTTGGAAAATTGTTGATTTAACCAATCCTAATGCTGATATAATGTGCATTTTATTAAGTAATTTAGCCAAGGATGATGACATACTTGCCATTCTGAATATCAAAAGAAATTCTAGCGGTGTGGAAGTCGATGATGGCTTGAAGCTAGCAGCTTTAGATGAAGAAGTATTTAAAAGCCTGAAAGCCATGGATTGTTTAATGGACTGTTTTGTTAAAGGCTATGATAAAAAGTTGACAAAATATGCCAATTTCAATTATTTGGCCTTTTTTTTTGCTGATATCTCGAGATTTAGATTGGGTAGGATATATTTTATTAAAGAACAGGAATATGATGGGGTAGTCCCCATTTCCAAACTTCTCGTATTTACTGAAAAATATGACGCAAAGATAAGAAGAGAGGGTGTTGCTTCTACTATAAAAAATTCCCTTTTTGATTCTGAAACTCATGAAAGACTGCTCAATGATGAGAAAATTAATTTGTTGCCTTACATTTTGTTACCTATTGCTAGTGCAAAGGATTCCGAAATTGATGAGGAAGACATGTTCAATTTGCCTGACGAACTACAATTACTACCAGAGGAAAAGGAAAGGGATCCAATTCCAGCCATAATATGCTGCCATTTAGAAAGTATACTTCTACTGTGTACAACACATGCCGGTAGAGAATATTTAAGGAACAAGTCTGTTTATCCGCTAGTGAGAGAGTTGCATAAAAACGTTGAAAATGAAGACATTGGTGAATTATGCTACAGAATTGTAAATATGTTAATGAGAGGGGAGCCTGGTGCCGGAGCGGTGGAAGAAATGCCAACGAAGAACGCTGAAGAAGAAAAGGACGAAGAAGGGGACGAAGAAGAGGACGAGGATGATGAAGAAGATGAGGACGAAGAAGATGAAATTGTTGAAGTGGCTTAGGTTGTATTCAAGAACGGTCCACATTGCATAGAATTGTATAATACTGAAACTACACTAGTTTAAGGTTTAATGTAATCCCAATTTTTATTTGCGAAAAATCATGGAGGCATAACGAAGCGTAGGTAACGCAGCCAAAATAACAGAATAATATGATCGTTTAGGAAATAATGAAAGCAAAAAGGAAAGAGAGAAAAAACGAAAACTAAGAACTTAATATATACATAACATTATAAATTAACCTGCTCTTTTTTTAATTCCATGTGCTCGTTGTCCACCTTTCTACATAGTTTTTTAACTATGGCAAACATTAATTTCTTGTTCTCTGCGCCAGGGTACCTTCTTCTAATGGACTTCCCAAACTCCTTAACATTTACCTTGCCATCTCCAATAGCGTTGATGATATCTTGCTCTGTTATGAGAGATGCCGGAGTTTCTTTCTCTTGGGCTACTATAGATGCTAGAGGTTCCTCTTTTTTGATCGGTGAAGGCATGGTATTAGATTCGTTGCCATTAATATCCTTGATCTTTGCAGCCTGTGGATTCCATTCTCCCTCTGGAAAGCTTTTTAACACTTTCTTGTCCCCCTTCAAGATAATGACACAATCCTTAATACTCTTCACTCTCAAATTTGGCTCCTTATGTATATGAGCGTTGGGGGTCTTCTTCTGTTGTTTCTTTGGGGAAGACTTCTTAGATTTGGATGAACTGTCCATATCCTCTTCCTTTTTAACTGATGGCTCATTTTCTTTGTTCTCTATATCAGATTCAGACAAATACGGGTTAATCTCGTCTTCATCAGAAGAGTATAACGCTGCTAGTTCCGTCTTTTGTAATGCTTTCTTAATTTTCTCACCACCTTCATCAATCTTCTTTTCACCGAACAATTCATCTTCTTCATTTCCGGAGGGAGCCTCTTCATCACGAAGTCCCATCGCATTGGCTTGTAGCATCTCCTTCTTGATTCTCTGTTCAGACTCTTTATTTTCTTGTTCATTACCATCTATAATAGGCGCCTCTTCATCATCAGCAAACTCTTCATCATAATCTAACTCCACTTCAGAATTATCGTCGCGATCATCTTCGTCCATAGCCTGTTGATCAGCAACAGCTTTAAGTTTTCTTCTTGTTCTGTCATATCTAGTTGTAGTTGTACCTATATTATCCAAATGTTTCATCAACCAACGTGGCACTTCACCACTTTTCTTGTCCATTCTTTTTTCTGCTTCATCGATAGTCAAGGTAGCATATTTATTTCTTGCAGTGAACTTATAAACCTTATCAGCAGGAATCATGGTAAAACTACCATCATCCTCTACACTTAGTAAGACGTAAGAATCTGAATTACCTGCTTCATATGAACCTACCCATGTGTTGTACCCATCAAAATCTTCCATAACCCATGGATAAAATTCTTCAAACCTTAACTTTTTGGCGTTCTCGTCAAGAACTTTTAGTTGACGGGTTTTTCTTCTCATATTTCCTCGTTTAGCTCTACCACCTCCATCTGGTGCCACATCCGCTAATGGATCCATAGTGCCTTCTTCGAATTCTGGTTCATTAGCTACTTCTTTCCCGTCATACTTAACCATTCCTACTTTGGTTGGATCCTCCGCTGGACCTGCATCTTCTAGTTTCGTCACTAAAAGTTTGCCGTTAGCTGGATTGGTAGCAACCGTACTGGATGAACCACTTGAGATATTTGCCACTGCATTATTTTCAACGGCTGAGGCAGGATTAGCACTTGTAGAAGGAACAGAAGAGGCGGTTGCAGTGGCAGTCATAGAGCTTACACCGTTTGTTGCATTGTCTTTGATGACAGAGTCAATAACCGGCGTTTGTGATCCATCTCTAGCAGTATTATTGAGAGGCACCGTTCCTGGTTTGTTCATACCGCCTGAGGTCGGACTACTTCTTTCTTGCTCTGCTTTCTTTTTGTACTCAGAAATCTCCCTTTGTCTTTGTACAATTTCTGCTCTTGTTAGCTGAAATTGTAAGTTTCTTGTATCCTTTCTATGCAGTCTGACAGGCAGATGGAAATCTGTCACAGGGTTTATTTTTTTTTTACTTTGGAACTTCAAGAGATGCGTCCTCATATTTTCTAAATCCTCCTTCGGAATAGCTCTTAAGGGAAACTCATTATACTCATTAGGACCCTCGTCTTTTACTTTGACATTGCTCCTACCGGCATCAGCTTCGACACCAATTTGCAAGAGCATCCTTTCCCTCTCCTCAGCATACTCAGGATCGTCCTTCTTCACAAGAGACCCTCTACTGCCATTTTCATTTAATACGCCTGGCGAAGTAGAGCTGTTGCCGTTTTGCCCCATTCTCATCCTCAGGAAATTTCTTCTCATTCTGTCTCTTTTAATAAAGGGAGAGGCGTTAGTCGGCCCCCCCCCATTTCTGCTACCTGGTGGATTGCGTCTAGACATCCTTAAGCACACTCGAACTTGCCTCCCTGGCTTCCTCACAACCTTTCAAATAATATAATCTTTCTACCTGCTAATAATTTTCATTATCATGGAAGCGAAGAAAGGGTATTATTTTAGCATCACTAAAAACGGCCCTCGAGCCTTCGCAAAAATTTTACTTACAAGAAGATTAATTCATTTATTAATACAAGAATTAGTCATTATTGAGCCGAGAACAATATCCATAATTGCGTGCTATTATTCGTTGTAAAAATGTCCTCTGCTACCATTGTTCACCCTGAAGAAGCATTTGCTCTGATTTCCAAGAATTTGCAAGAAGTCTTGAACCCACAAATCATTAAAGATGTGCTTGAAGTACAAAAGAGGCATTTGAAATTGTACTGGGGTACTGCGCCAACTGGAAGACCTCATTGTGGTTACTTTGTTCCTATGACCAAGCTTGCTGACTTCTTGAAAGCAGGTTGTGAAGTGACTGTTCTGTTGGCAGACTTGCACGCCTTCTTAGATAACATGAAGGCTCCATTGGAAGTTGTGAACTACAGAGCCAAGTACTACGAATTGACCATCAAAGCCATTTTAAGAAGCATCAACGTTCCAATTGAAAAGCTGAAATTTGTTGTTGGTTCTTCTTATCAGCTAACACCAGAATACACCATGGATATCTTCAGATTATCCAACATTGTTTCACAAAACGATGCTAAAAGGGCAGGCGCTGATGTCGTTAAGCAAGTCGCTAATCCGTTATTGAGTGGACTCATTTATCCCTTGATGCAAGCGTTGGATGAACAATTTCTTGACGTTGACTGTCAATTTGGTGGTGTTGACCAGAGAAAAATTTTTGTTTTAGCAGAAGAAAACTTGCCAAGTTTGGGTTACAAAAAGAGAGCCCACCTAATGAATCCTATGGTTCCAGGTTTAGCTCAAGGTGGTAAAATGTCTGCCTCCGACCCAAATTCCAAAATTGATCTTTTGGAAGAACCAAAACAAGTCAAGAAAAAGATTAACAGCGCATTCTGTAGCCCCGGTAATGTTGAAGACAATGGTTTATTATCATTTGTACAATATGTTATTGCGCCAATCCAAGAATTGAAGTTTGGCACAAATCACTTTGAATTTTTCATTGATAGACCAGAAAAGTTCGGTGGCCCAATGACCTACAAATCCTTCGAAGAAATGAAATTGGCTTTTAAGGAAGAAAAATTATCCCCACCAGATTTAAAAATTGGTGTTGCTGATGCTATCAACGAATTATTGGAACCTATCAGAAAAGAATTCGCCAATAACAAAGAATTCCAGGAGGCCTCTGAGAAAGGGTATCCTATTGCTGCACCACAAAAGTCGAAGAAAGCAAAAAAACCAAAGAATAAGGGTACTAAATACCCGGGCGCTACAAAGACTGACGAAGTTGCTAAGAAGCTAGAGGAAACCAAGTTGTAAGCATAACAAATCCGCTTTCCCAATTCATAATATAATAAATACGAGTGATATATCATATAAACGCTATAAAACGCGCCACCGGGTAAGCGCGAAAACGAGATGCGACGACCTTTTTTCTTTTCGTCTTGTGATTAAACTTAACTTACAGAAAGTGGCCAAAAAGGTAATCATCCAGTGGCAAACCATACCGATAACGTTTATTAGAAATAACGGTCAAGTGTAAAGACGTCAGTATACTTTCAGAGAGAAAGACCTATTTATTTCATCACTACGTCCTTTTGTTCTGCTTCCATAGCACTGCTTTATTTCTCGTTACTTATTTTTTTTGATTTTGCATACTTATAGCGTAAAATCGAGCATTTGATAAAAGCAGAACTATTTTTGTAGTAGCACGTTAGCTTCACAGCTTTTACGTGGTATATTATTGAGCCTCTTCACTATAACTCCCTCTTTTTTATTCGCATCTTCGGAGGAAGATATTTGAAGTTCCCTGTATCTTTTTGGTTTGCTATTTTTTACTGCTAAGGACCCAATTTAACAGTTCTCCTACGCTAAGGAATAAACACTAATATGTCGGCTACTGATGATGATTTAGCATCTTTACGAGCTCATATCAGGAGAACACTAAGATCTATTCACAATCTCCCCTATTTTAGGTTTACGAGAGGTCCTACTGAAAGGGCTGACATGGGTAAAACACTTAAGGAGTTCATTTACAGATATTTATACTTCATAATTTCCAATAACGGGGAGAACTTGTCCACTTTATTTAATGCTCATCCGAAACAGAAGTTAATTAATCCAGAACTTGCTGTTTTTCCTGAAAGTTTGGAGGATGCTTTGGACATTGATAAGATAACATCTCAAAAGACTATTCCCTTCTACAAGATAGACGAATCAAAAGTAGGAGATGTCCATAAACATACCGGTAGGAACTGTGGAAGGAAATTTAAGATAGGGGAACCCCTGTATAGATGTCATGAATGTGGTTGTGATGATACCTGCGTACTTTGCATCCATTGTTTCAACCCAAAAGACCATGTAAATCATCATGTTTGTACTGATATTTGTAGTGAATTCACTAGTGGAATTTGTGATTGTGGCGATGATGAAGCTTGGAACTCTCCCCTTCATTGCAAAGCTGATGAACAAGAAAACGATATATTGGAAGGTAACGCTACTGGTAATGATATAAAGAAAGAAGACGTATGGAATAATACAGTAAGTATAGCATTGCTCGAACTGATTCTCGCTGAGGTATTTGACTATTTTATCGATGTCTTCAATCAAAACATAGAACCTTTGCCCACTATACAAAAGGATATCACCATCAAGTTGAGAGAAATGACACAACAAGGTAAGATGTACGAAAGAGCTCAGTTTCTAAATGATTTAAAGTACGAAAATGATTATATGTTCGATGGAACAACAACTGCAAAGACAAGCCCCTCGAATAGCCCTGAATCATCCCCATCGCTCGCCAAAATTGATCCTGAAAATTATACTGTAATAATATACAATGACGAATATCATAACTACTCTCAGGCCACCACGGCCTTGAGGCAAGGTGTTCCAGATAATGTACACATTGATCTATTAACTTCCAGAATCGATGGAGAAGGCCGAGCAATGCTGAAATGTTCACAAGATTTATCATCTGTTTTAGGTGGATTCTTTGCTGTTCAAACGAACGGTTTAAGTGCCACGTTAACGTCATGGTCAGAGTACCTTCACCAGGAAGCATGCAAGTATATTATACTATGGATTACTCATTGCCTAAACATACCAAATTCTTTCTTCCAGAATATTTTCAGGGACATGATGGGCAAGACACTGTGTTCAGAATATCTCAATGCTATAGAATGTCGTGACATGACACCGGTGGTAGAGAAGTATTTTAGTAACAAGTTTGATAAGAACGATCCCTACAGGTATATCGATCTATCCATTCTTGCAGATGGGAATCAAATTCCTCTTGGTCATCATAAGATTCTGCCAGAATCAAGTACTCATTCACTTTCCGCATTGATAAACGACGTAGAAAATCCAACATCGAAAACGTACTCTAATACAAGACTACAGCATATTTTATATTTTGACAACAGATATTGGAAAAGGCTAAGAAAAGATATCCAAAACGTAATTATACCTACGTTAGCCTCGTCAACTTTATACAAGCCCATTTTTTGTCAACAAGTAGTGGAAATATTCAATCACATCACCAGATCTGTGGCATATATGGATAGAGAACCCCAGTTAACGGCCATAAGAGAGTGTGTTGTACAATTGTTCACATGTCCTACTAATGCCAAGAATATTTTCGAAAACCAAAGTTTTCTAGATATTATGTGGTCAATCATAGACATCTTCAAAGAGTTCTGTAAAGTCGAGGGCGGTGTATTGATCTGGCAAAGGGTTCAAAAAAGCAACTTAACAAAGAGCTATAGTATATCGTTCAAACAAGGATTGTACACAGTCGAAACTTTATTGAGTAAGGTACATGACCCAAATATCCCATTAAGACCGAAGGAAATAATATCTTTATTGACTCTTTGTAAGCTCTTTAATGGAGCGTGGAAGATCAAGCGTAAAGAGGGAGAGCATGTTCTCCATGAAGATCAAAATTTCATCTCCTATTTAGAATACACCACTTCAATATACAGTATTATCCAAACAGCAGAAAAAGTTAGTGAAAAATCAAAGGATTCGATTGATTCAAATTTATTTCTCAATGCTATAAGAATCATTAGTTCATTTTTAGGTAATAGATCACTTACCTATAAACTAATATACGACTCTCATGAAATTATTAAGTTCAGCGTAAGTCATGAAAGGGTTGCTTTCATGAATCCCCTACAAACGATGCTTTCATTTCTTATCGAAAAAGTTCCTTTAAAAGATGCCTACGAAGCTCTGGAGGGATGTTCAGATTTTTTGAAAATATCCGATTTCTCTTTGAGATCAGTAGTGTTGTGCTCTCAAATTGACGTTGGATTTTGGGTAAGAAATGGCATGTCAGTATTACACCAAGCATCATATTATAAAAACAATCCTGAACTAGGCTCCTATTCCAGGGATATTCATTTGAACCAATTAGCTATTCTTTGGGAGCGTGATGATATTCCGAGAATAATATACAATATCCTTGATAGATGGGAACTGCTAGACTGGTTTACAGGTGAAGCTGATTATCAACACACTGTATATGAAGATAAAATCTCATTTATCATTCAACAATTCATTGCCTTTATTTATCAAATTTTGACTGAGAGACAGTATTTCAAAACTTTTTCTTCATTAAAGGATAGAAGGATGGATCAAATCAAAAACTCAATCATTTACAATCTTTACATGAAACCTCTTTCGTACTCAAAACTATTGAGATCTGTTCCTGACTACCTAACCGAAGACACTACTGAATTCGATGAAGCACTTGAAGAAGTCTCTGTCTTTGTTGAACCCAAGGGATTGTCAGACAACGGTGTTTTCAAACTAAAGGCAAGTCTGTATTCAAAGGTTGATCCTTTAAAGTTGTTGAATTTGGAGAATGAATTTGAAAGCAGTGCAACGATTATCAAAACACATTTGGCTAAAAACAAGGAGGACATATCGAAAGTTGTGTTAATACCCCAAGTTTCAATAAAACAGTTGGACAAAGACGCTCTAAATCTTGGTGGTTTCACAAGGAATACAGTCTTTGCCAAAATGGTCTATAAATTGCTTCAGGTATGCCTAGATATGGAGGATAGCACTTTTCTCAATGAGTTGCTACATCTAGTCCATGGTATATTTAAGGATGATGAACTGATTAATGGCAAATATTCTATACCTGATGCATATTTGTCAAAACCGATATGTAATTTACTATTGAGCATAGCCAATGCTAAGTCAGATGTATTTTCGGAAAGTGTTGTTCGCAAGGCTGATTATTTATTGGAGAGGATGATAATGAAAAAACCAGATGAACTTTTCGAATCATTAGTAGCTAGTTTTGGTAGTCAATACGTTGATGACTATAAGGATAAGAAACTACGTCAAGGAGTTAATTTACAAGAGACAGAAAAGGAACGCAAAAGAAGATTGGCTAAAAAACATCAAGCAAAGCTTCTGGCCAAGTTCAATAATCAACAAACTAAGTTCATGAAGGAGCATGAATCTGAATTTGACGAGCAGGATAATGATGTTGATATGGTCGGTGATAGAGTATATGAGTCAGAGGATTTTACTTGTGCACTTTGTCAAGATTCTAATTCGACAGATTTTTTTGTGATACCTGCGTATCATGATCATACTCCAATATTCAGACCTGGTAATATATTTGACCCAAATGAATTTATGCCCATATGGGACGGTTTCTACAATGATGACGTGAAACAAACTTTTATTGATGATGATGTTTTAGAGGCTTTGAAAGAGAACGGTAACCGTGGATCCAGAAAAGTATTTGTATCTTGTAATCACCATATCCATCACAACTGTTTTAAAAGATATGTTCAAAAAAAGAGATTTTCGTCAAACGCGTTTATATGTCCGTTATGTCAAACATTTTCAAACTGTACATTACCTCTTTGCCAGACTTCAAAGGCAAATACTGGCTTGTCATTAAATATGTTTCTGGAATCCGAGCTTTCCTTAGACGTACTTTCGAGGCTATTTAAACCTTTCACGGAAGAGGACTATCGTACAATAAATTCAATATTTTCGTTGATGATATCTCAATGTCAAGGTTTTGATAAGGCGGTAAGAAAACAGGCAAATTTTTCGCACAAGGATGTTTCCTTAATATTAAGTGTTCATTGGGCAAATACTCTTTCAATGTTAGAAATAGCTTCTAGACTAGAAAAGCCACACAGCATTTCATTTTTCAGAAACAGGGAACAGAAATATAAGACATTAAAGAATATTCTAGTCTGCATCATGCTATTCACTTTCGTCATGGGTAAGCCGAGTATGGATTTTGAACCATACCCACAAGAATCTGATACTGTATCGAACCAAAATCAGCTTTTTCAATATATTGTTCGAAACGCTTTATTTTCCCCCGTTTCTTTCCGGGAAACTGTTACCGAGGCGTTAACAATTTTCTGTAAACAGTTTATAAGTGACTTTTTCCAAGGTCTCTCAGACGCAGAACAGGTGACTAAATTGCATCTTAATGCAACTAACATTGGTGATGTTCTTAAGGCAAATGAGCGAATGATTTTTGTGCTACGGAGCTTCTCTGATGTACGAGTGGAGGGTTTAGATTCTGAGAGAATTATTTATGATTTAGCCTATTCATTTTTATTGAGAAGTCTTCTTCCTACGATAAGAAGGTGCTTGGTCTTTGTCAAAGTACTGCATGAGCTTTTGAAAGATTCCGAAAATGAAGCGATGATTATCAATGGCTTTGAAGTGGAGGAAAAACTGGAATTTGAAGATATCCCTGAGTTTGTAGATAGGGCATTAAAGATAATCACTGAAAGAGAATCATTGATTGATCTTTTGACAACCCAACATCCTGCTGAACCCTTGCATCCATATTTGAAGAAGATACCGTACGAGTACTGTGGCATAATAAAATTAATAGATCTATCAAAATACCTGAACACTTACGTTACTCAATCCAAGGAAATTAAACTACGTGAAGAGCGGTCGCAGCATATGAAGAATGCAGATAACCGATTAGACTTCAAAATATGTTTGACGTGTGGTGCCAAAGTACATTTAAGAGCAGACCGTCATGAAATGAGCAAGCATTTGAACAAGAATTGCTTCAAGTCGTTTGGCGCCTTTTTGATGCCAAATTCGAGCGAAGTGTGTCTCCATTTGACGCAGCCTCCTTCCAACATTTTTATATCAGCGCCATACCTAAATTCGCACGGTGAAGTCGGTAGAAATGCCATGAGAAGGGGTGATTTGACTACCTTGAATTTGAAAAGATATGAGCACTTGAACAGATTATGGATCAACAATGAAATCCCGGGATACATTAGTAGAGTAATGGGTGATGAATTTCGAGTGACTATTCTTTCTAATGGCTTCTTATTTGCGTTTAATAGAGAACCAAGACCAAGGAGAGTGCCTCCAGCAGATGAAGATGATGAAGATATGGAGGAGGGAGAAGAAGGGTTCTTCACGGAAGAAAATGATGACATGGATGTAGACGATGAAGCTGGGCAAGCTGCCAACTTATTTGGGGTTGGTGCAGAGGGTATTGCTGATGGTGGAGTACGTAACTTTTTCCAATTTTTCGAGAATTTCAGGAACACTCTTCAGCCACAAGGAAATGGCGATGATGACCTACCTCAAAACCCGCCCCCAATATTGCAGTTTTTGGGGCCCCAATTCGAAGGTGCTACTATTATTAGAAATACGAATCCGAGAAACCTCGATGAGGATGACTCTGATGATAATGATGATTCAGACGAACGCGAGATTTGGTAGATTTACTAATCGATCGTTTTTGCTCTAATTTACATAGGAGTGAATCATATTTGTATAGAAACTTATATATTTAAGCATATGTGTCTCGATTAACGACTGCTCTGTTTGCTGAATAAGGGCTTCTTAACCTCATAGCAAATGCTTTGAAGTAACTATCGCCTTCTCTATCCCAACCGAGAAGGCTTCGACCGGTCACTTTCTGTTATTATCAGTATGTACGACCCAATCAAACGCGGGGGAGCCAGGGCCGAAAGAATTCTGGAGCCTAAAAAAATGCTTAATCCTCGGGCCTTTCCCTAATGAAATCCCCTCTGAAGGCACTAACTTAGCAGTTATATTTAATATCCCATGGTGATTATTGTTTAATTGTTGAAATTTGGTAAAAACTAATTCCACATTTAAAATATCAAGAACAATACAGGCCAAACATGGTATGTTGATTTCGTATATCCTGTTGTACAATTTAGGCTGAAGGTAGGACCCTAAAGTGGTTTGAGATTTAGTTTTCAATGATTGTACTCTAATAAAATGAACTTCTGATGATAGTTGCTACGATCCAGCAAGTTAATGAAACTGATAGTAGCGGCTTTCAAGATTAGTTATATAGGCCTTCATTCAGGTTACTAACAAAGTATGCATTATGGTTAGTCCTTTTCATCACTTTATAAAACCTTCTTCAAGCGGAACGCTGTTTTCGTTGGTACTATCTTCGCTGGTGCCTTTGTTTTCCAAACTATATTTGATACTGCAATTACTTCATGGTACGAGAATCATAATAAAGGCAAATTGTGGAAAGATGTTAAGGCTCGAATAGCTGCAGGTGATGGAGATGATGACGATGAATAAATATTCTCCGTGTCTCCTATTTTCTCAAGATATGCGCATAGCCCTCCGTCTTATTTATTTTTATTTTGGCTGATTGGTCGTAATTAATCCAATCTCAAAAAGGCAGTCATCTTTCTACTTTTGACAAATTTATGTTTCACCAAAGCACATTGGGAATTCAACATGGGAATAGACACAAACAAACCGGTCTGTCAGATGTTCAAAAAATATTTATAATAACTTTTATATTCTAGAAAAAGAAAAGCTGGAGAAGAAGAATCAAATCATATAATTTGTATATTTGTATATATTTATACTAAGCAAGTATAAAACATTGTTGTTCTCTAACGTCATAAAAGTAGGAGCTGGGTTCTCAGTTTCCGTTTATATTTTTATATACAGTTATGGGATATATACTATGCAATCAACTAGTTCGTGTTGTGTGTTTAGATCTCGCCAGTGGCAGAGGCGTTTTGAATTCTAGATATGTAAGCTTTTGATATGACATTCCAACTTCTCATATATTTAGCTAGGCATTGATCAATACATGCGTCATTTCTTGAAGTATACGGAGAAGTCAAGCATTTTTCGAAACAGTTCTCAGAAATTTTATTCACCAGTTCAGTCGCATTAGCCACGGCCAACTCTTGGGCAATTTGATTCTTCAATTCATTTGCTATAGGGTTTGTCGTAGCCTGAGTACTAGTAGTTGTTTCCTTTTGTTGAGATGGTGCACTGCCCCCAAAGATAGATGATAGACCCATTTTCGTTTTAAAATAAACTCAAACTGTTGCTGCAAAGTAAAAAAACTGACCGGTTTGAAAGCAGACTGCTATTTAATTCTCAACCTCTTTGTCGATTTTGTAAATCTCAGAACCGGGAAATTTGACTTTTCGGCTATGGCAGGAAAAAGTTTGACACACCAGAGAAGAAAAGCAGCAGAATACAAAATAAGAATGGGGATTGGTAGCAACGGTTTATCTGAGAAAAAGGAATACACGTCGCTATGTATGTACTAACCTGGCAATATCTTCGTTCAGAAAACTACTTGTTGAATTCTTAGTGACTCGTCGAAACGAATATCTTAGTAAGGGACCTGAGCGCCAACACTAGCACTAATTATATTTTTGTTTCACAGATTCGATATACACGTAAACATACTTTCAATATCGACAATCGCCAAGCAAGAAATTATTTTGGTGACTTCGAATTAAAGATAGTACCCGTCAAACAACATGCATACGTTTGAGACATGAGCGAGTAATAGACAAAGGTATGTGCCATCTTTTTGAAGACATAATAAGAAATAGACTCGATGGGTGTGTTAGAACACGATTCCACCATCATCTATTGGCTAATAATTATGTTACTGGTATATGTTCATACACAATTTAAGAGGATGACAAAAATGGTGAGAAGCAGTCATCGAAGTTGGCAGAAGCTGAAATGCAAGGATTGATAAATCTATTAGGATAATGAATGACAACGTATAAAAAACAGAAGAAGATATAATTATATTATTGTGTAAAAAATGTCGGTTCCCTTTGAGAATTCTCTATATTCTTGAGAAGAGCATCTAATATACTCTGTGTACTGAACGACATTACCCTAACATAATAATGAAATATGAACAATCATCTTGAAATTACCTAGTTCCTCAGAAATACCGTATTTTTTTTATCCTCCTTAGCAAACTAGCGGGTAGCAATTTTTGTATCCAACTTTCTAGTATGTATTCTCTGTAAAGAACCCATGTTTGCAAATTGCGAAGACTGAAATGCACTAAGCGTTGTTTGATGGATTTTTCAGTGGCGTCATTTTTGGCAAGAGCAACAGTATTGAGGGTAAAGAGTGTGTTACTAATTCTCTTCTAGGATTTGGAATCCTCATACGGTGGGCTCAGAACCTACATAGTTATAACTGTTTTTTATATCATATTACATCATTGATTTTCCATGGGACCTCAACGGATGGTTGACTCTCACGTCGACAAAGATAAGCCGGTTAATTTAATCAAGTAGTATGCGCCCCTCATGAAAGACTGTTCCAACAGTCTTGACTAAAGAAACCATATCTTGACAGACCTTCAAAGACATCATTAAGAACGTAATGTCAGGTAATTTAGTTGCTGATAAAACCACGTACCCACAGTGGTGTTCCGCGCCGTTATTCTCCCAGTCACTTCAGTGAAATAAATGCTCAGGATTGCTCGCGCTAACCCAGTGCCCGTATGTCATTATTGAATCATATTGTAGCTTGAAACACCCAATTCCAATAAAAAAACGGTTGTTTGGCCGAGCGGTCTAAGGCGCCTGATTCAAGAAAAAAACATCTTGACCATAGTTAACTGTGGGAATACTCAGGTATCGTAAGATGCAAGAGTTCGAATCTCTTAGCAACCACTACTTTTTTTTCGAAAGCTCTTATCAAAAAATGAAAAAGCTTTCGCTTAACTTTTCTTCCATTAGAACGAATAATGCAGGCAAGAAGGAGAAGAGGCGAAGACGGGCAAAGTCTAGTTTTCACAGAACAGAATACAATACGCGTCTAGCACATTCACAACATGTTTACGTTTCACAGAAATTTAGGAATCTGGAGATACCAAACAACGCGAGGACCACCTGATTGCTGCCACTATTACATTGCTATACGAATATTCTGTAAGAGTGTTTACGCGTCTATGTTATTCTATTTCTAAAGTGGTTGCCATGGCAAACCACCAACCCGCTCCTCTTCGTCCATAACCAGCAACAGAACATGATCAAGCCCCACTCTACCGAATCCCGTGAGCGCCTCCATCGCTTGTGTGGTCTGCTCATTCTGTGAGGCCGTCTCTTCGCTTAATAAGCACCGTGCGCCTACCTTCGTTTCCCTTTTAGAGGGTACCATAACCCACACACCGCACCTGTGTCTGGCAGCAGGTACGACCACCCAATATCAAGCACCAGAAACCAGACAGTACCAGATTTCGCACGCTGAAAAGCGCGTTTTTGTGCGCCGCTTTTAGTGTGCGAGTACCATATTTTGGCAGTTATTGTTCAGCACAGCGTCTCTTGCCTTCCCGATGGGCGTTGTTGTGGCAACACCATCCTCTTTGCTTACTGTAATCGGTGGACGACGACCGTTCCTTGCTTGGTCTTGTGAAGCTCTGGCGTATAAAAACAGAGATTGAATCTTAATATTCCTGAAGTTTCATTCTTTATCTTCAACTTTTCTTTTCTTTTAGGATCTTTATTTTTTAGCAAAATATACTATCAATAGATACATCGGTTTCTAACCCCACCTCTGTCCCCTTACGCTATCAATTTTCACTTTTTTACATTTTTTTTGCAAAAAGCCTTGTCTCGAAACAAAGAAAAAAAAAATCATTTAAAAGGGAAAATAAAATTTTGGTAATACAAAACAGATCTTTTTGAGTCACAGCCCCGCGCAACGCATACTATCAATTATTTATTACAATGGAAGCACACAACCAATTCTTGAAGACATTCCAACAGGAACGTCATGATATGAAAGAAGCTGAAAAGGATGAAATCCTTTTGATGGAAAACAGCCGTAGATTTGTTATGTTCCCTATCAAATATCACGAAATCTGGGCTGCTTACAAGAAGGTTGAGGCCTCTTTCTGGACTGCGGAAGAAATCGAATTGGCTAAGGATACCGAAGACTTCCAAAAATTAACTGAAGACCAGAAGACATACATCGGTAATTTGTTGGCTTTATCCATTTCTTCTGATAACCTTGTCAACAAATACTTGATCGAAAACTTCTCTGCGCAGTTGCAGAACCCTGAAGGTAAGAGTTTCTACGGTTTCCAAATCATGATGGAGAACATCTATTCTGAAGTTTATTCCATGATGGTTGATGCCTTTTTCAAGGAGCCTAAGAACATCCCTCTATTCAAGGAAGTTGCCACTTTACCTGAAGTCAAGCATAAGGCTGCCTTTATTGAAAGATGGATTTCCAACGATGACAGCTTGTACGCTGAAAGACTGGTAGCATTTGCTGCCAAGGAAGGTATTTTCCAAGCTGGTAACTACGCTTCTATGTTCTGGTTGACCGACAAGAAAATCATGCCAGGTTTGGCCATGGCAAACAGAAATATCTGTAGAGACAGAGGTGCTTACACCGACTTTTCATGTTTGTTGTTTGCTCACTTGAGAACCAAGCCAAATGTGAAGATCACTGAAAAAATCATCACTGAAGCCGTGGAAATTGAAAAGGAGTACTATTCAAACTCTTTGCCAGTAGAAAAATTCGGTATGGATTTGAAGAGCATCCACGCTTACATAGAATTTGTCGCTGATGGCCTATTACAAGGTTTCGGTAACGAAAAATACTACAATGCTGCCAACCCATTCGAATTCATGGATGATGTTGCTACCGCTGGTAAGACCACTTTCTTCGAAAAGAAGGTTTCCGACTATCAAAAGGCCAGTGACATGTCTAAGTCTGCTACACCATCCAAGGAGATCAACTTTGACGATGACTTTTAAGCCGGCAATGACGTGCGTTCTTTCATTCCTGACCACTTTTATTTATATATATCTATATATGCCTAGGTACAGTACAACTAAACTTAAGTAGACATAATTGGAAAGAGACTACAGTTTTTTTTATATTTATCGTATCAGCTTTCCCTGCCTCTCTATTTTAACAGGCAATAAAGAGGAAGGGAAAGGAGGAACTCATATTCTATATAGGTGCTTCAACTAACGCAATAAGTAACTCTCTTCTTCTTAAAACGACACCGTTGTTACCCGGATCAATCTCAAAGCAACTATTTTGTTTACCATCAAAGTTAATGAGACATATGGGAATAACAGACAGGATAATATGGATTCCTGAAACCAATAATTGAAACGATACTAAAGTTGACCATATTGAATGGCCGCTGGTAGAGAAAATTTTCTTCAAAATATTGAGGACGATTCCATCAACAATGACGAAACTATGGATTCGTCCCCCAACGAAAATGCGTCAGAAAGCGATAGCAGCATTCTTATGAACGTAAATGATATCAAAACGTTGCGCTTGGACGTAGCACCAGAAGCCAAAAACACTGGATCGAAGAAAACACTTTTTTACGAAAACTCTGATGATGCTGAAGAGGAAGAAAAAGAAGACCGCAGGAGCGGAATAGCTGGACAACCCCGCTATAGAGAATCTAAACAACTCCGATTTGAGGCAAACAAGGAGGACTTAAGTGAAGGGCAACGGGGTTTACCAGATGAAAGGGTCTCAAGTGAAGAAAGTAACGTACGACCTTGGGAATTCGGAAAGGTGATACAAGCTGAGTATAGAGAAAGATTGCCGCGCAATTATGAATTGAAGCATTGGAAGAAACCTTCTAAATTAATGCTGGGCTCCATATTTCGTTTATTGGAGACTAACACTGTAAGCGCCCTTGATTCTATCTTTGATAAGTACGAAAACGAGCTCAATCAAATGACACATGGCGATAGCAATGAGCTGAAAAGGATATACTCTAAAAAGGAGCGTTTACTTGAAGTAATCGTGACAAAAATAAACAAGAAGTTACGACAGGCCAAATTTCCCTCCAGGATATCGGAAAGAGATCTAGATATTGAGTATATTTATTCCAAGAGGCAGTTTATTCAAGGCCGCTATTCCCAAGAACTGCAAAATTGTGAGAGATTGGAAGTAGATCTTTCACGTGAGCGAAAACTTTTGGAAGAGACAAAGAGGCTATGCAGGAATCTAAAATCAAACAACAAGAAACAACTTACTGAGAAGTTGATACAAAGAGATCTTCATCCGGCACTCAATAAAGCTATGGAATACACATATGGCTTAGAATCAACTAATGGATCTGCTCACACAGGGGGCCAAGTCATCTTTAAAAATGACAACAACGAATTGAACCTGCTGTTGAACGATCCCATAAAAAGCACCACCGATATTGGTCTTGACAAAAAAGAAGTACTATCATTATTACCTTCTTTACGAGAATATACGAACAAATCACTGGAACTTAAAGGAACCATAGGTCAAATGGTTTCAAACACATATGAACAAGAAATAAAAGAAGCGGTAGTACCTCATCATCTGCATCATCAGGACGAGACCGACGAAGATATACGGGAGTGAAGATCTCCGCCTCTATATTTACGATTATAATGCATATAACTAACTATTCAATATATAATTGTGTATTATAAACATCCGGGTTATCTAACATCTCCACTCACCTGCCTTAGAAAACCTTGGAGAGCCCCAGTAGAATTATGAAAAACTCGAAGAAAAAATAAAGAAGGAAACCAAAAGCTTGATTGAGAGACGCTTCCTTTATTTTGGATTGGCTTTTTTTAAGGCATCCCTTCAACCGGCATCTCTCATTGTATATACCTCTAAGGAAGATATAAGATCATTTATTCACGTCCCTTCTATCTTTCTTTCTGTTCATTCCAGAAGACGTTTCACTTATTTTCAAATTGGCCTTGAAGGGGAAATAGTAGATTCAATCTTTGAAAGTTGCTCTGATATAAAAGCCAATATCTCTAGGCACGGAACTGATTAAACGAACTCGTTATTTGAAACAGTATGAAGGGAAACTTTAGGAAAAGAGATAGCTCTATCCACTCAAGAAAGGGTGGTAATCTTGAGAACAACTACACGAATGGGGGCGGTCCTAATCAAAACAACGGTTTAATGTTTTATGAAAGTGCAGAAACTACGAAAAACTTCGATGACCGTCAAGATTATCTATTGGCCAACGGTATTGGCTCTAATGTTACAGTTACTGTCACTTCTGGTGTAAAATATACCGGGTTATTGGTATCTTGTAATTTGGAATCTACTAATGGTATCGACGTTGTCTTGAGATTCCCCAGAGTCTCTGACTCAGGAGTTAGTGGTTCGGTGGATGAGCTGGCCAAAACCTTGGGCGAAACCTTAATGATTCACGGTGAAGATGTCGCTGAACTGGAATTGAGGAACATTGATTTGTCTCTCGATGAGAAATGGGAAAGTTCTAAAGCTCAAGAGGTAACGTCAACCAGAGCAAGTAGTGAAAAGGAGAAGGTCAGTGAGGAATCGAATGAAAGTGCTAAATTCAAAACTGATGTTGATATCTCTGGCTCTGGCAGAGAAATTAAAGAGCGTAAGTTGGAAAAATGGGCACCGGAAGGCACGGAACATTTCGATATTGGCAAGGATCAAGCTTTAGAAGATGACTCTGCAACTTGGGATCAATTTGCTGTGAACGAGAAAAAATTTGGTGTAAAGTCAACTTTTGATGAACATTTGTACACAACAAAAATTAATAAGGATGACCCTAATTATAGTAAGAGGCTGCAAGAAGCCGAAAGAATTGCCAAAGAAATTGAATCACAAGGTGCTTCCGGTAATATTCATATTTCAGAAGACAGAGGCATCATTATTGATGATTCTGGCTTAGATGAAGAAGATTTGTACTCTGGTGTTGATAGAAGGGGTGATGAGTTGTTAGCCGCTTTGAAAAGCAACTCCAAGCCTAACTCGAATAAGGGGAACAGGTATGTTCCACCCACCTTAAGACAGCAACCTCATCATATGGATCCAGCAATCATATCTTCAACTAATTCTAACAACAATGAAAATGTTGTTACTACGGATATTGCTGCTTCTGCAGGAGAACCAAAAGAGGAAAATGTTCCACAAAAGATTGCTAAGAAAAAGAAGAGTTTGAGTAGCAAAGAGGCTCAAATTGAAGAATTAAAAAAATTTTCCGAGAAGTTCAAGGTTCCATATGATATGCCGAAGGATATGCCAGAAGTTTTGAAAAGATCAAACTCCACCTTGAAATCCAATTCTTCGTTGCCTCCGAAACCAACTAGCAAAACTCCTTCTGCTAGGACTGTTTCTCCTGCAGCACAGATCCCGGCAGGGAAATCCGACTCTAGAAGAAGTGGCAGCAACATGTCTCAAGGTCAATCATCGGCTGGGCACACCACAAGATCTAGTACTTCTTCAAGAAGACGCAATCATGGTTCCTTTTTTGGGGCTAAAAATCCTCACACTAATGACGCCAAGAAGGTCGCGTTCGGAAAAAGCTTTAATATGTTTATCAAATCCAAAGAGGCACATGATGAAAAGCAGAGAGGTAATAGTGTGTCCGAGAACATGGAACCATTCTTCATCGAAAAACCCTATTTTACCGCGCCAACTTGGCTCAATACAATTGAAGAATCTTATAAGACTTTTTTCCCCGATGAGGACACGGCTATTCAAGAAGCTCAAACCAAATTCCAACAACGCCAAATGAACGCCATGGGTAATGGTGTGCCTGGAATGAATCCAAATATTGGTATGAATATGGGTGGAATGATGGGATTCCCTATGGGAGGTCCATCAGCGTCACCAAATCCGATGATGAATGGATTTGCTGCAGGATCAATGGGTATGTATATGCCATTCCAACCTCAGCCAATGTTTTATCATCCCTCGATTCCTCATATGATGCCAGTCATGAGTAACAATGGTACTGAAGAAGGAGGAGGTAACATTTCGCCTCATATGCCTACAGGTTTTATGGCAGCAGGCCCCGGTGCACCTATGGGAGCTTTTGGGTATCCAGGAGGCATGCCTTTTCAAGGAATGATGGGATCAGGTCCTTCTGGTATGCCAGCAAGTGGTTCGGCAATGCACAGTCATGGACATGGCAGAAATTACCATCAGACTAACCACCATGGAAACCATAGTAATAGCACTAATGGCCATAAATAGTGAAAAATGTACATAGGCAAAAGCAAATATATATAGTCATAAACACATACACTATATAAAATGGTATACAACCTGTACTTTTTAACAGTGAATGATGTAATTTCTTTCTGTTTGATCAAAGTACTTAAATTTATCCAACAAATCTAGCCCATTTCTCCTTTCCTTCCCTCTTGTTAGCACATGCTTTTTACTAAACAAAGTCATCAACAACCTAACCGCTAAAATTCAGGCAACATTGAACTCTGTAAGACGCCGATAAATACTACAGGATAGCGCCTAAACGAGATTGGCGAATTTCCTATTATAGTACTGAAATTTTTTTTTGAAGCCATAAACGAGTGTAAACGATATCGAAAAATTAACGTTCTTCGAGGCTTGTGAAAATAGAGCAATTAGCTACTTAAAACACAATAGTGAATGTGCAGGGAATTTTATAGGTTGCAGCTGTGTCTATCCTACTATGTAAACGCTCTGTAATACATTCAAACGAACAACAAGTTCAAAAAGAGAAAATTGCCGGTGAATTATGGAAGATATAGAAGGATACGAACCACACATCACCCTAGAGTTGATCGATCGTGGCCATGCAAGACGCATGGGTCACTTGGAAAACTATTTTGCTATTTTGCGTAGGCAAAATATGTACTCAAATTTCACTGTTTACGCAGAATTGAATAAGAGTGTTAGCAGAAGACAGTTGAAACTTGCCTTGAGGCTACTGCTCCAAAAATACCCAATTCTTGCGCATACAATCATTCCTAAGAAATATCCTGATCAGGAAGCGTATTATTGTAGCGAGGAGTACCTCAGTACGCCCTTCCCCCAACATGATTTCATAAAAGTGATTCCTCATCTTGAGTTAGATGATTTGATTATGAATAGCCAACCGGAATACAGGGAAGTCATAGAGAAAATTTCAGAACAATTCAGGAGAGATGATTTCAAAGTCACAAATAGCTTGATTGAATTAATTACCCCTGTAATCGTACCGTTGTGTGACTCGAAAAGGCCTAATTGGAGGTTGATTTGTTTACCAGGTAGGAACACTAGCCAGGTCGACACGTGGACTAACTTTGTTTATGTAAGTAACCATTGTGGCTCTGATGGTGTTAGTGGAACAAACTTTTTCCAAGATCTAGCTCTACTCCTCACTGAAATTGAAGAACACGGGTTTGATTACGACGAACAGCTGATCGAGGAGAACGTTATCATTAATTATAACAAGGATTACGGGGAAATTTCTAAACTTCCAATACCAATTACGGATCGTATTGACTACAAGCCTAAATTGACCTCGTTACCCAATTTTTTCCTAAAAGCCTTTATATATGAGCATTGTAATTATAGAACGTCCAGCGAATCAGCCGTTACTGCTAGGTATAATCCCTCGACTAAGGCCAATGCCAGTTATAATCATTTGTTGCATTTCAGCACCAAGGAGACAGATCAAATCAGAACAGAAATTAAAAAAAACGTTTACGACGAGTGTACCATAACACCTTTTATCCAGGCCTGCTTTTTTGTAGCCCTATATAGATACGATAAACTGTTCACCAAATCTTTCCTCGAGTATGGGTTCGATGTAGCGCTTCCAAGCAGTACAAGAAGGTTCCTACCAAACGATGAAGAGTTGAGAGACGCCTACAAATACGGCTCCAATGTTGGTGGTTCACATTATGCTTACTTAATTTCGTCATTCAATATCTCTGAAGGTGAAAGCGACAAGTTTTGGAGTCTTGTCGAATACTATCATGATTGTTTCTTGACATCATACAAGAATGGTGACCATTTAATTGGTCTAGGAACGTTACAACTTGATTTCATCGTTCAAAACAAGAATATTGACGAGTTGATTGTCAGCTCTTACCTACATCAGCAAAGAGGCGGTGCCATCATCAGCAACGTAGGGTTAGTCAGACAAGATACGACCAAGCCGTACCACGTTCGGGACTTAATTTTCTCGCAGTCTGCAGGCGCCTTGAGATTTGCATTTGGCCTAAACATCTGCTCCACAAACGTGAACGGTATGAATATGGACATGAGCGTAGTCCAAGGCACTCTACGGGATCGTGGCGAATGGGAATCGTTCTGCGAAATCTTCTATCAAACCATCGGTGAATTTGCATCGCTTTGATGCGATACTGCCGTAGCGGGTCTCGTATAGCTCGGCCGAGCTCGTACAGAAAGCAAGCAGTGTATCGGGCAGAGCTGATATAACACAATACGCTCGTAGTTGATGCATGCCATGGCTGCTCTTGGTCGGGTATAAGTCCCAGACAATAGTGTTTATAAACTCGCATGATTATATATCTTTTGTATTTAATCTATTATATGTTCTATGCTTTTTTCCTATTGTTGTTTAGTTTTTCTTCTCTTCATTTTTTACCAATTTCACTTTTTTTTTTTTTTCTTTTTCCAATAAAAATTATATATATATTTATATATATACCATAACAATTATCCAGTATTAAGCAATACAGGTTTTTTCGAACAATAGAAGAAAAATAATATAGAAATTATAACAAGCAAAAAGGTCATGTCTGCTGTTAATGTTGCACCTGAATTGATTAATGCCGATAACACAATTACATACGATGCAATTGTCATCGGTGCTGGTGTTATCGGTCCATGTGTTGCTACTGGTCTAGCAAGAAAGGGTAAAAAAGTTCTCATCGTTGAACGTGACTGGGCTATGCCTGACAGAATCGTTGGTGAATTGATGCAACCAGGTGGTGTTAGAGCATTGAGAAGTTTGGGTATGATTCAATCTATTAACAACATCGAAGCCTATCCTGTTACTGGTTATACTGTTTTTTACAACGGTGAACAAGTTGACATTCCATATCCTTACAAGGCCGATATCGCTAAAGTTGAAAAATTGAAGGATTTGGTTAAAGATGGTAATGACAAGGTCTTAGAAGACAGCACCATTCACATCAAGGATTTTGAGGATGATGAAAGAGAAAGAGGTGTTGCTTTTGTCCACGGTAGATTCTTGAACAACTTGAGAAGTATCACAGCCCAGGAGCCAAATGTTACCAGAGTACAGGGTAACTGTATTGATATTCTCAAAGATGACAAGAACGAGGTTGTGGGTGCTAAAGTTGACATCGATGGTCGGGGCAAGGTGGAATTCAAGGCACACTTGACATTTGTTTGCGATGGTATCTTTTCTCGTTTCAGGAAGGAATTACATCCAGACCATGTGCCAACAGTTGGTTCTTCGTTTGTTGGTATGTCTTTGTTTAATGCTAAGAACCCTGCTCCTATGCACGGTCATGTTATTTTAGGTAGTGAACATATGCCAATCTTAGTTTATCAAATCAGCCCTGAAGAAACAAGAATTCTTTGTGCCTACAACTCTCCAAAGGTTCCAGCTGATATCAAAACTTGGATGATTAAGGACGTCCAACCTTTTATTCCAAAGAGTTTGCGCCCTTCATTTGACGAAGCCGTCAGTCAAGGTAAATTCAGAGCTATGCCAAACTCCTACTTACCAGCTAGGCAAAACGATGTCACTGGTATGTGTGTTATTGGTGACGCTTTAAATATGAGACACCCATTGACCGGTGGTGGTATGACAGTTGGTTTGCATGATGTTGTGTTGTTGATCAAGAAAATTGGTGATCTAGATTTCAGTGACCGTGAGAAGGTTTTGGATGAGTTACTAGACTACCATTTTGAAAGGAAGAGTTACGATTCTGTCATTAATGTTTTATCCGTTGCTTTATACTCCTTGTTTGCCGCTGATAGCGATAACTTGAAGGCACTACAAAAGGGTTGTTTCAAATATTTCCAAAGAGGTGGTGACTGTGTCAACAAGCCTGTTGAATTTTTGTCTGGTGTGTTACCAAAGCCTTTGCAACTGACCAGAGTGTTCTTTGCCGTTGCTTTTTACACCATTTATTTAAACATGGAAGAACGTGGTTTCTTAGGATTGCCAATGGCCTTATTGGAAGGTATTATGATCTTGATCACAGCTATCAGAGTATTCACTCCATTTTTGTTTGGTGAATTGATTGGTTAATTACAACCGAAAGAGAAGAGAGGATTAAAAACGTCAAACATTAAGTTGCACATTTTATTTTTACAAATGTCAGCTTGGAAGGCTTGTATAGTACATTACGATAAACACATTTTTTTTTCATATAATACTTATTTATTTTACACATTTTTCAAACAGAACCACATATCATCTATTGTTATTATGGGAGACTACCATGGTTTTTCTTACCATCCAAATTCTACAGAGAATCAAGGATATTTATATAATCTACTTTCAAGATATGCATTGTAATTCATCCTCAGTTATCTAGTCTTAAAGTCTTTTCTCTCAAGTATTATATCGCTTAATGTTGAGACGATCTAGTTTCAACCATGCTAGATTCGATAAACAAAAACGCATAAATGAAGCTGAGTCCTTGTAAATCTCATCAAGACTTCACCTAAGGCTTTTTCATGAATCTTGTGCTTATTGAATACTTTATTGTTGTCGGTTTGGTTCATTTTTTCTGAATATCACTTTTTCTGCTCATCCCGGGGTATTTTATTTAGTATAAAAATTTACAATTACATTGTAGGCGATAAATCCTAGGGAAACAGTAAAAACAAAATAAAAAATTGAGTAAGAATCATTTAGTCATGGAAAGACCATTGTGGGTACGTTGGTTGAAAGTTTATGCAATCGGGGGCGCCATCATCGGAAGTGGTTTTTTGCTTTTCAAGTATACAACGCCAACTGATGAACAATTAATTAGCCAGCTTTCCCCTGAATTACGTTTACAATATGAGAGGGAGAAAAAGCTGCGTCAATCGGAACAGCAGGCACTAATGAAAATTGTTAAAGAGACTTCTCAAAGTGATGATCCTATCTGGAAAACAGGCCCCCTTCAATCACCGTGGGAAAGAAGTGGTGATAACGTTCAAAGCAGAGACCACTTTGCCAAAATAAGGGCAGAGGAGGTACAGAAGGAAGAATTAGCTAGAATCAGAAACCAACTGTCCCAGCTAAGGTCCGACACTGAGAAGAAAACAAAAGAAATAGTACAGGATAAACAAGGTGAAAGTTGGTGGCGATTCTGGTAAAGTTTTGGCCAGCTGCATGAGAACAACTCAAATTCATTCAGTAAAAAGTTCATCCGTATTATTTATGATATGTTAATTATTTATTCACTGTAAATAGATTCAAAATTATAGTTTCATAGATTCATGTTCATACTGCTAGCTTTGCTAAAAAAAAAGTAAAAGATAATGCGCAAGCCCGGAATCGAACCGGGGGCCCAACGATGGCAACGTTGGATTTTACCACTAAACCACTTGCGCTGTTTATTTGTTAAAGTGATGTTGATGTTCTTACTATCAAAAATAATGAATAGTTTTTAACTCGTCTCTACTGGCCACTAATAATCTCATATACGTTGTTAGAAAATTGCTTGAACGATGTGGAACAGTCATCTAAATTTTGGCCACTAATAATCTCATATACGTTGTTAGAAAATTGCTTGAACGATGTGGAACAGTCATCTAAATTTTGGTGGAGACTGAAACGTCAAGATTGATAATGTAATGAATGGTAACGTCCTCCTTTGTGGCTTCCCATATTCTCAAGTACATCTTCGACCGTATTCTATACACCTAGTAATACTTACTTTATCAAAGTTGAATTGCAACAGCTAGCTTCTCAAAAACTCGCATAAATGGAATCTTATAAGTAATCACGAATATGACTTATCCCTTATTTTGATACTGAATTGCAACCCCTATCGAAGACAATAGCTTTCACCGATACATCATAAAATGAATGCATTCAACAGAGTCTCTTTACTTTAATACCTGAATGAAAACTTTACATCTGGGAGTAAGAGAATTGTTCACTCTGCTCTTCTGTATATACTATATCTTCGCATAAGAATATACAGCAAAAATTAACGCTCTCCATTGTGCGACAGTCCCTTAACGCTAATTTTTTCTTGTTTCTTTAACACCTATCTAATTATATCATTTTGCAAATAAAGAAACTACATCTTCGTCATCAATCCTGTGGTTCAACCCGCACTTTTGAGGAGAATGTTTCGCGGAAGAACCCCAAACCAATGCATATTTGAATTTATCTTTGAAATCTCTGTGGATACCATGACACAGGTCACCAATAGTGGAGTTGTTTCTCACAACCAAAGGATCATTAAATACCGGTCTAACACCTCTCTTCTTTGTATACACACGGCTCAAGTTCAGTTGGTACCAAATTTCTTCAACGACATCTTGTATGCCTAGATTCATTTCACACGACATTACGACAGTGTTTGGTTCTCTGGCAAGTTTATCGACCTCTTCTAATGAAACTGCATCAATCTTATTATACACATAAAGACATTTAACATAATTTCTATGTTGTTCGTTAATAACGTCGATAAAATCGTCAATTGTACATTCATCATCTCTTACTAAAACTTCTGCATTATGGATACGATAATCTCTCAATATCATTTTGATTGCTTGTTCCGTTAGATTGGTTTTTGGAGGAGAAGTGAACGTAACTTTGACGCCACCAGTTTCTTTTTTTTTATAGTAGATATTTGGTTTTTCCTTGTTGAGCCTGATCCCTACGTTTTCTAATTCTTTTTCTAAGGATGCACGCTGCTGTTCACTCTTCGTAGCATCTAACACCATCAATACTAAGTCGGCAGTCCTTGCAGTGGCAACAACTTGTCTACCTCGGCCTTTACCTTGTGAAGCACCATAAATAATACCTGGAAGATCTACAATTTGGATTTCGGCACCTTGATATTTTAATACACCGGGGACTGATGTTAATGTAGTGAATGCATAATGGGCAATTTCAGATTTGGTAGTAGTTATTTTACCCAATAGAGAGGATTTACCAACAGAGGGGTAACCTATCAAAACAACTCTAGCATCACCTGACTTTGCCACTTCAAAACCGGATCCTCCTCCACCACCACTACCAGCTTCATCAGCCAACAGTTGTTGTCTATATCTAGCCAGTTTACCCTTCAAAAGACCCAGATGGTGTTCTGTGGCCTTATTCTTTTGGGTCCTGGCCATTTCTTCTTCGATGGCTTTGATTTTGTCGATAATACCCATTTTTTATGCTTTTTGTGCTCTTTATGCTTGTTTAGATGTCGTGTATTTCGCTATTCCCTAATGCCATCCACTACAAACTTTCTCAATACTTTACCAACTATATAACTGAGTTAAGATCGCATCGCTATTATTACGAAAATTTTCACTACGGGTAATCAAAGATTATTCTATTATATGAAAGAGCAACTACGTAACACGAATTAAGTCATTTTATAGCAGTTACGAAACTGGAGGAAAAGCACCGTAAAGCATATATTGGCCGCTCTCAAAATGTCCTTTTATAATACTAATAATAATGCTAATAATGGTGGCGGCTTTTATCAACCTTCCGCACAATTTGCCGTTCCTCAAGGATCCATGAATTTTCAAAATACTGTTGGCTCTTCAAGTACTGGTAATGACAATAATTTGGGCGTTGCCCCCGATCCTTTGCCAGTGGGTATTTTACACGCTCTTTCCACGAAGGGGTATGCACATGAACCTCCATTGTTGGAAGAAGTTGGGATTAATTTCGATCATATTATAACGAAAACCAAGATGGTTCTTATACCAATACGTTTTGGTAATGGTGTACCACAAGAAATCTTAAATGATTCAGATTTGGCCGGGCCTTTGATATTCTTTTTGTTATTTGGTCTTTTTTTGTTGATGGCTGGGAAAGTTCATTTTGGTTATATCTATGGTGTCGCTTTGTTTGGTACCATTTCTCTACACAATTTATCTAAATTAATGAGCAATAATGATACTTCCATTCAAACAAACCTACAATTTTTTAACACAGCATCCATTCTGGGGTACTGCTTTTTGCCTTTATGCCTTCTTTCTTTAATGGGCATTTTTCGTGGCTTGAACAACACTACGGGGTATATTATATCAGTACTATTTGTGATTTGGAGTACTTGGACTTCTTCCGGATTCCTGAATTCTTTATTGCAACTACAGAACGCCAGATTATTAATTGCTTATCCACTATTGATTTTTTACAGCGTTTTTGCCCTCATGGTAATTTTTGTCTAAGTGGATTCTTATTTTAGAAACAGTATTCCATATATATACTTTCTGAATCACATTTAAATAAAAGTATACATATCATTACATAATTATACTCTGTTATATATTTTAGGCAATATCAGTTTCAGGCGTTATTGAATTACGTAGTTCAATTGACCTTCATTTATGTTAACTGCTTTAAATACAGCTCTCAATTATTTCAACAAATGAGTCTAGTCCGCATTACGGCGAAAAAGGAACTATAATGTTCTATTAATTATATCCTTCTCCAGGAAAAAACAAGGTGCATAGGTTCAAATCGAAAGAAAATATGCAATGCAGATCATTTGCACATCGCTTATACTCCAACGCCTCTCACGTAACGACCCCAATTTTCTATCCCAATGCTAAACCGCACCTTGGTCATCTTTACTCCAGTTTATTAAGCGATGTTCACCATCGATGGCAACTATTGAAAGGAAACCTATCCTTTTTCACTACAGGTACCGATGAACACGGTTTGAAAATCCAATGTGCTAGTGAGGCCAATGGGTATGAGCAACCAAAAAAGTTTGTCGATAAGTTGCACCTGGATTTCGTTCAATTAGACAAAGTATATGACATCAATTATACTAGATTTATAAGAACAACAGATCCTGATCACATTGAAAACGTGATAAAACTATGGGAACTTTGCTCTAAAAATGGCTTTATTTACAAAGGTGAGCATAAAGGCTGGTACTCAATTTCTGATGAAACTTTTTATCCGGAATCTAAAGTCATCAAAGACTCTAAAAATGATGGTAAATATTTGAACACTGAATCGAACAATGAAGTTGTTTATCAATCAGAGACGAATTATTTTTTTAAGTTATCTTTATTTAACAAAAGAATAGTTGATCATATAAAAAATAATCCAAATTTCATTTTTCCTGCCTCTAAAAGAGATCAAATTTTAAAAGAGTTAGAAACTAATGGAACATTGCCGGATTTATCGATATCAAGACCGTCCGCAAGACTCAAATGGGGTATACCGACTCCCAATGATCCGTCGCAAAAAGTTTATGTGTGGTTTGATGCCCTGTGTAACTACATTTCCTCTATCGGTGGCATACCTTCCATCTTGAACGATGTTGCTCAGGTAGCATCGAAACATCATAACATTAAATCAAATGACAAAGCTCTTTTGGTGATACCATACCCAAAAGAAGTTTTGCAGAACACAACTCACGTGATAGGAAAAGACATTGCTAAATTCCATACTATATATTGGCCTTCTTTTCTATTTGCGGCTGGACTGCCTTTACCGAAGCAAATTGTTGTACATGGACATTGGCTGTGCAATGGAATGAAGATGTCTAAAAGTTTAGGGAATGTAGTAGACCCGATTGATATGGCAAATTACTATGGTGCCGATATTGTGCGATGGTTCTTGCTAGAAAATTCAAAATTGGAAGATGATGGCGACTTCCAGGAATCAAAATTATTTGAAACGAGAGAACTTTTAGTCTCCAAATGGGGAAATCTGATTAATAGATGTTGTAGCCCGAAATTTAATATTGAAAGAGCTGTAATGAAATTTGGTAACAAAGGATGTTCACATTTAGAGGAAATCTTCAAAAACGAGCCAGTAGTTTCCCAACGAATTGGTAATTTGGTCGAGTTATTGGACAAATCAAGAGAAGTTTATGATGAAAAAATAACTATGTTCCAATATTCTCAACTGCTAAAGCATGTTTGGGGAATAATTAACGATGCTAATACCTTGGTTCAAAACAGTAAGCCTTGGGAGAGGGAAATTAATCAGCAAGACGCTATAATGTTTTTGGCCATGGAAACATCTAGAATTCTCTCTATTTTATGCCAGCCTATTATTCCGTCTCTCTCGCAACGTTTTCTAGATCGTATTGATGTTTTAAAGGAGAAAAGAACTATAAATTACTCTAAATTCGGGTGTGATGGAACATATGGAATGAAATCAAATGAGAAAGGCCGGGAAGTTCCATTGAAGAAAATTCCATTTAGGTTAGCGGAGTAACAGCGCATATAAAGTGATAGAAAAAAGATACGTATCATACTGTAAATAATTAGCTTATGTGTTATAACGTAATAGTTACAATTGAGGAATAGAAGTATAGCTTCTTTTGTTACTTCATGATTTAATGCTTACTTTTTCATAAAAACCCTTGATAGGAAATCATACCTTTTTTAAGGATATCTTGAATACAAACTTAATGGTTATATTAAAGTCTGACGAGAGATCATCACAGCATATTTTTTTTATACACAACTACCAATTACCTTATTATTTCAGCCCCTTTAAAGCTCAGCAAAACCCTTTTCCATCATTTGCCGCAACGTATGATATTCCCATGTTGCATTTCCTGCACTTTTGGCGTTTTCGTCGCTTACGCTTATTGTTCTTTTGATCTGTTCAATTTTTCTTGGATCATCTACTTTGATGGGCACCCTTTTCAACTCACTAACATTAGACGTGTGTCCGATACTCATCCCAACTTTAACCAATGTTTCAATACACTCTGAAGAGTTCTTCAAAAGATCGGAATCAAACATGAAGTTATCATGTGGAACAACGATAACTATAGTAGATCCGCCGAACTTGAAATATCCTAGTTCCTGCCCACTCTCGACTAAATCGTTTTCTTTACACGTCAATAATATCGAACCAACCATCATTGCACCAATAGGTATATACAGTATTTTTCCAAACTGAGGAGAATCGATCGGAATAATAACTCTAATATTTTCACCAAAGACATCTAACTCACTGCGAACAGCCATTGGATTTACAGTGTAATACTCACCATCAACGTATATTGGTTTTCCAATCTTACCATTACAAGGTGAGTGAAACCGGTGATAATCTTGTGGTGCCAGTCTAAATATACCAATACTACACCTGCTGTCGTTGAATATTTCCGGACTATAGTTATTAGCTAACTTCTTGATAGAAAATTTTCTACCTTTTATCCATATTTCCTTCGACTCTTGTATAGTCGAAAACACTGTGCATCTTGAATCAGCGGGTGAAAACAATATATCTTTACTAGTGCTTTCAGGTAGCCGGCTTCCTGGTTTTAGTTTTCTGTAGAAAAAATCATTAAAGGTTTTAAAATCTTCATCTTGGCATTGAGAAAGATCTAATGAATGAAACTTTATGAACGGTTCAATTTGTTTGGCGGATGCAGTGCTGTCAAATTTTTTTCCTTGCCTGACTGACAAAGTTTTCAAGAGAGATCTAAATTTTTTAGATTCAGGACTTTTCCCATTGTATATAATTCTCATTCCCAACTTTACATGTGCGCTTATTTTCTCTTCTATAATTATCCCTGTATCTCGGTCTTGAACTAAAATGTTTGCATTATTAGATCCCAAAGCATATTTGCCATAGGTTAGTTTTATTAAAACCTTCGAGAACCATCTCTTCGAGGCAAACGCAGATGAGACATATGATGGCTTTAAAGTTTTGTGTTCTTTTGAAAAAGTGCAGATGGCAAAATGGGTTATCAAATCATTCTCTAAAACCAGTTTGGAGCGTCTGGCATTTCTAGTTGGTTTGCACGAACGCAGGCACCTAGGACATGTCCAAATTCGTTTAAAATTTGTGGATTTCCTCCACGATTGTAAACCTTCAATCAATTGTGACCGACTTATGTTTTCCCCCGCCCAGGCTGATTTATTGAAATGCTCGAAGAGTTCAAAAGAATCAGTCATCGTGAATGAACCCAGACGTTCGAGATAAAGCATTACTTGAATAATATCAAGTCTCTCTAAATTTACTGATGTGTCAACGGCCTCTTTCCAAAACCTGTTTTTCAAAGACGAATATGAAACATATTTGAAGTGAGAATATAAGGTCGGTTGCTTAGGAGCATATGCTGGTTCAACAGTGAGATCTAATGGTATTTCATAAGGTATCCATTCGTTTTCATGTTGTTGTTGCTGCAACATATCAAACCAAGTCAGTTCACTTTTTGCAACGTCATCATTAAATGAGAATGAATCTTTATCAACAACTTTGATACTGAAAGCAAAATTTGTCTCGTGGGGAAAAACTTCGAAGGTGGCATATTCATTGAATTCTGGATTCAAAGTATGCTTTCTCCACGATGTTTTGAATACTCTTCTACCAAAAGAAACAATAATAAATGGATCCATTTCATAATTAGTCTTGGACAATCTATTTTTTAACGCAGGTAAATTTTTGATGGCCTCTATATGCATAAATACGACTCCCATTGCATGTTCCTTCTTTGATATGAAAAAGTTACTTTTTGCTCTACTGTATAGGTAGTTTGCATATGATCTTTTATGTTTACCTCTTTGAAGATGTAAAAGCCGACTTCCAACGTATTCGTTTGATTGAGAATCAGAATCTTCATTCTCGTTTTCATTATATATATCGAAATCTTCATCACTTTCCTGTTGATTTTCGGATTCTTCATCGTCTATGGATGTTATATCATTATCCGACACGGCAGGGAATCTTGCAACATCTTCTGGTTCTACGATATCATATTCATCCAAAGCTGTTATCATTGAAGATAAACTGATATGTGTGTCTTCATCGATATCCTGGACATTAACGAGTGGCACGCTGGTATGATCAGCATCTCGGAAATCATTTAGAATATCTAGTCCTTCATCATTTAACGAAACAACCTCAGAAATAGAGTCGTACACAGTATCATTGTCTATATCATATGTTCTTTCCATAGATATACTGTCGCTGCTATTCATATCCTCAATAGATCCCTCATCATCTATTCTGTCTTCGGCGTCAACCTCTTCTTCTTCTGCGTGGGCTAACTCAGTATCACTATAAGGTTTTTCGCATTGCATTTCATTTCTACTAAGACCCGAGCCACTGCTCATCATGTCTTCTAGTGGTGGTGGCAAGGAGCTGGAAGATCTCATACGGGCTTTATTTCTATCTATTCTACCCAAATAACAATTCAAATCTTTTCGCCAGGTACTAAAAGCCAGGAAAGTGGGCGTTTTTTTAACGTTACACTCCAGCTTAAATCCAAGTAAAACATCACCCACTAAATAATCAGAGTTCGAGGAATCTTGATCTTTTCCTCTTTTCATATCGTACAGATGGTATCGTTGAGGCTCAATTGAAAATTTATAGCTCGTGGTGGTATCCTTTCTCTTGAACAAATCCAGCAAAGAAATTTTTGCTTCACCCAAGTACAGATAGCTATTTATCCTATTTTTATGTATTGAGCCAGAACTTGTTGTCGAGAGGGATGAAGCAGAATGTGAAGCAGTTGTTGTAGCCGAGGATGACACTGAATTGATGGATGTTGAAGTTTGATTACCCTTAGACGTAGCATTCAAATTTCTCGAAGAATAGGAGTGAGAGTTTTGACCCGGGTTTGATAGCGACAATGTAGATGTATTTGCGGTATTCGTTCTTGATCTATTAGGGGTAATGGGATGATTTCCAGTTGGTAAAGCGTCGTATACTATAATTCTTAACCATTCTGAAGTTGGATTTCTCGGAAGTTTGATCTTCAAAGTCTGATTCCAGTGTGTATTTGAATTCTTAAGCTTGCTCGTCTTCTGACTATAGAATGTGTTGGTAGTAACGAAACATACGGGGTTACAATTGAAGGTCTTTAAAGCCTCAATATTTTCAGCTTGAATGACATGAATTCTTAAGATTAGCGTAGGTTTCTTATTTTTGCCCCGCTTTCTACTTTTTATGATTCTCATCTTAATTGTTAAATCCTCACTTAAAATTGAGGGCTCTCCGCGAATTGATGTTGCATCAATCTGTTTGGGTTAAATATGATCTAAACATGAAGTAGTACATATATGTAGAAAGACATTCCTTAGAAGTAGCACATGCATTAGGGCTAGATTCTCAATTTTGCGGAAAATCCACAGAAGCCCTATTCTTATTTGTTTCTCCTTATTACACCTCTCAATATTAAGTTACATAACCTTACCTTTTTCGGAGTTTACCCTATTTCTACCCTGGACCCTAGTATGCTTTCTTTTTTCTTTTTTTTTTGACGAAGTACAAGGGCCATGGTTTTCCAGTTTGAGACCCCCCCAAAATGAAAAAATTATACAACATTTAATGTTCAATTAAATAGAAGGTGATATTAGAAATTAAGTTCATTAGCCAAACGGTTCTTCGATTAGGTGCTGTATTTGTATATATCCAAAATTAATAAAGTAACGGAAAGAAAAAAGGATGGGTAAAAGATTTTCAGAATCCGCAGCTAAGAAAGCAGCTGGTTTAGCAAGGAAAAGAGATCAGGCACATGCCAAACAAAGAGCGCAAATAGAGCAGTTAGAAGCAGAAGAAGCTTCCAAATGGGAGCAGGGCTCGAAGAGAGATAATGCTAGGAAATTAGAGGAAGAGCAGAAGAGGCAGGAGAAAGCAAGAGCTAAAAAGGAGCGTGATGCACTGCTGGCCGCAGAGGAGGAACAACTGGGCAAGGGTGGCAAGGGCAAAAGAAAATTGAAATGAAATTGAAGGGCTTACCCTTCAATTTCATAACTAATAATTGCATTTAATGAAGTCGTTCTCTCTTTATCCTCATGATGATAAAAAAGTACAAAAAAAAAGATACTAGCTCATTTGGTGTACATATGAAGCATTCCAATCCTTTTTGAGTTGTGTAGGAAATATACGCAGTAAGGCATCAGTGTTCAGTATTATTATACGAATGATAAGGAGCAAGGAATAACAAATACAGGTGCGGTCACAGCAAAAATGTTGACTTTGTTTTACATATTGTATCAATAGTTAAAATTATGTACGTTAGATTCGCATATTAATGTACCTATAAATTGCTGTCCTGCAAACAGATCTGATGATAATGGAAAAAGCTGGTAAACAGTCTTTTTTTTTTTCCCACGAATGAGCAAAATATTATGTTTTATTAAAACTTAATTGACGATTGCTCGGGACAATAGCTGAATAGAAGGGTCACTGACGGTTATGACGATTCTGAAAATGATTGAGGTATACAGGCATAATGGGCTGAGAAAAGTACGACCTTATTACAACAAAAGATCATCGTTCGTGAAAGGACGCTGGTTGGGAAAGTCACTAATAGATGTTCTTGCTAGTGAATTTAAACTTCACTCGAAAGCATACTATTTGGACCAGATAGAAAAAGGTACATATAGGTTGATCCGTGACGGTGTAACATTAGAATCAGGTAACCTCATGACCACTCCAATTAAGAATCATGATATTTTAGAAACAACCACACATAAGCATGAACCGCCAGTAAAACAATGGTGCAGCCAAGAAACTGAAGTAAATGATATATCTGGAAAGATAGCGGGGTTTAATGTTATTTTTGAAGATGAGAACACTCTGGTTATTGATAAACCCAGCGGTATCCCTGTGCACCCGACTGGTCAGTTTTATCAGAACACAATCACCGAGATACTGAAATTACACGGTGTAGATGTTCTTCCTTGTTACCGGCTAGATAAGATCACATCAGGCTTGTTGATATTGGCCAAAAACAGTCAAAGTGCGGGACAAGTTCAGAAGAGCATTCGTTCAAGAGATATGAGAAAGGTTTACTTGGCAAGGGTTAAGGGAAGATTCCCCCATTCTGAACTAATACTGAATAACGAAAATGCTATGGAAAGAACTTTAGAGAATACTCACAAAATTACCGTAGAAACGTCGCCCATCTATTCCATTGATCCAAAAAGGCAATTTCCCGTTGGTTTATCGGCATCAAGGGACGCTACTACTAAGTTTTACCCAATAAGGTATTTTCCCCGTGTTAATGAAACTATTGTTGCTTGTAAGCCAATAACTGGGAGAACACATCAAATTCGAATCCATTTAGCAAGGCTTGGTCATCCCATCGTCAATGATAGTATTTATTGCTCGCACATAACCAAATATCCTGTAAGACTTGAGTTTATGATACAGTTTCCCAAATGGGAGGATCAATGGGGTTTAGATACTAAGGAATTGAGAGAAAAGTTCCAAGAATTTATTGAAGAAATGAAAAATAATAGTCAGGCTATGGAATCATTTTGTCCGGAATGCCACACTATTGAATTGAAGGACCCACTACTATCAGATTTGGAATTATGGTTGCATGCTTGGAAGTATGAGGACACTAATGGTAAATTCAAATTCGAAACGAGCTTACCTAAGTGGGCACATTTGAACAATAGTTAAGATCCCTTTTTTTTGGGAAGCATTTTTTTGTATATAGTTTAGTTATCGTTTTCACGTTTTCAATGTGAATGAAATTATCAACTCCATTCATTTTTAGGTGAAAAAACATAACATTCAATATTCTTAAACAAAAGATAGACCTACAAATCTTCTGAAATACACATCGCGAACAGAGTCAATGGGTGTACACAGTTGCTTACTATATGAAACACAGTCTATCGAATGGTACTAGGAGGATAATATCTGGATTCGAACAGATGTTAAGACAGCTTTCACTTCTCTTGAAGAAGAAGAGAACAAAACAACTAATTATAATCTTGAAAAAAATAATCCAGGTCTTTGGAATAAACCTGGTATTTTATATCAATAAATGGAAACAAAAAAAAGTACAAGGTGCAAATATACGATTCAATGATATCATGCCGTGGTTAAGAGAATCAACTATATTAATCTTGCTGAATATACTTTATCCAACTTTAAAAAAAATACAATTTTTGAAGAGTAACTATGTTCATTGGACCTCCATGGTGGGAATGTCATTAATGCTTACCAAGGGTGAGGCTCCTTCATGGATTTTCGCCCATTTGCTTGTGGAGGCTTTATATTCTAAACTGAAGGTTACAAGACTAGCACAATGGCTGGAAAAAAATCTTCCCCTGAATACATTAGTAAACTTTAAACAAATTTTTGTATGTTTAGCGGTGATTGTGTTGTCTTCTAAACTAGACAAGAACTCGTTGTCATTCTATGCGCTTTTTGGCCAGAGGTCCTTTTTAATGGATTTCTTCACAATCAATGCCATTTTCATAATTTTGACAATATATCGCAGATTATTGAAGTTTTTTTTCACTTCAGTAACGAAATCGAGTAGAAATGACTACAACCATGGCTTCAGAAACTTTTCTGAACTATTTCGAGTTAAGAATCATACTGATTGGCCCATATCTTCACCGAATTTGAAACATGTAATGGATCGGTTGAGTGAAATACATGAAGTTACAACTGAGGATAAATGCATCAATTTAAATGAAAAGATAATGAATTCGGGCTTCATCAAAGTAATTTTTCCAAGTCTGAGATGGACTATATTAAGACAATGTATTGGATATTTATTTGTCACAAAAAGAGGCAGGTTAATGGACAATAAATTGCGGTGCATCGTGATGCTTCTTACATTCACCTTGATAGATCCCACAAAGAAAATGAGAATCAACTCTTTTTTTGTAAAATCCTTTGCAAAGTTCTTAACCAATGTCTACCTGAAAAGGTGCTGGCACTATAACTTTCAAAAATATGTGTTATTTTTTCTGTTCGAGTTTAGCATTACGTGATGTGCCCTACCACAAGAGAAACCTTACAAAGTAGTAAAAAATCTATATTAATCTTCTTGATAAATGAATTTATAGTACGGTGGTAATAAATTAATTACTTATCGGAACCCTATCAAAGATAATGCTTATGTATGACGGGAACGGTGAAGAATAAGGCTTCCTTTTATTTTTATTCTATTATTGGTCCTTATTGCCGTTCATCAACTCAAGCACCGGGAGCTTTCGCATTACCTTTCAATCTTAAAAGAATCTCTTTAAACTTGGATCTGTCTCTACCTCCAATTATATCGGCATCGTCCTGATTAATCAACTGTAGTGCACGATCCCAAGTTGTATTGTCTTGGCCAAAAAATTCATCCCTTTTCTTTAAGAAAGCCTCGGCATCTTTCGTAGCATCTTCCAATTGCTGTTCCTTTTTCTTATTGTACGAATCGTAAAAATTATCGATATGTTTAACGGCTTCATCTTGCAATTCCTTCTTTGATTCCTCGTCTTTCAAATCTTTTTCATGAATCTCTACAGCACGACGTTGCTTCCATTGATCTACAACTTCAGAACGATCCTCTTTGACAGATTCTCTACTTTGATTGACAGGGGCGCCTTCGAATTTTGAGAAATCATCACCCTCATTACCGTTGTCCTCACTACTAGGTATCATAGTGCTACCGTTATTATCGTTGGTGACTTCACCATTAGTGGAGTTGATATCTGGGAATTGCTCTTCGAATTCCCTTATTTCATCATCATCTTTTGCAGGCGAGGCTTCCGTTCCCAATATTCCCTCATCTTGTTCAGTTTTGAACTCGTCTCCAACTATTTCTGCCTCTCTTTTCAAAAAATCGGTGTCGCCTTCTTTTTTATCATTGGATATGAAATCAATGTTTTGATCTTCTAAAGGTGGAAACTTCTCAGACATTCTATATATATAACAGCGTCCTTTATTTAGTCTTTTGGATGCCTCGAAATGTGTGAGTGTGTTCTAAGACGCCTTTTTTTACCACCATGTATTATTCAATCTAGTTGTTTGATCTTCCAGTGCCCCTTTCACAATGTAAAAAAATAAAAGCAGACTTCTCGTGTACTGTGATGATAGTAACTTTTATAAGAATGTTACAGATTGATACGTAGTTTATGTTTATAAGAACGTGTATATGTTCACCTCACTGAATCAACACGGATGCACCATTACCAACCTCTATAAGTTCATTTGTATTTAAATCCAATACCTTGAGTCCGGAGAGAGTGCCATAATATCCAGACATAATACCTATAAGTCGTAGATCTACAAAGTATGTTTCTCTAGGGGGTACAACCGGAATTTTGTAATCGTTGGATAACAGTATAATTCCCTCCGCAATTTTCCTATGCTTCTTGTGCAGTTGGTATTGAGATTCCAATGGAAAGGGTGAAATTGGGACGCCCCCATTGTTCATGTCATAATTGTTTATACCGCTACTATTGCGTGCGTTAGTAGCTGATGAAATTGGATTTATTGTGTTGTTATAATATACAACAAGATCCAAAGGGGATGATGACGAATTTATGATCTGGAGCCTCATAGTAAACTTTTCACCCTTAACAACTTTTATATTATTATTAATAAACTTGAATTTTACATTGCTTAATTTGCTATTCACCAATGATGTGGTCGAAACAGCTCCGAGACTAAATCTTGAAGAGGAAATACCACCTAGCCTTAAATTGTTCAAGCCACCAAAATTTACATTATTGGTTGCACCATTGAAAGAAGCGCTATGATTGATGTTATTGTTAGTAGTCGAATTTTGAGAGGATCTTGAAGAAATTGGCATAGAGCGCTTCAAAGTCACTTCCGTTTCCCATGACGTTCTCACAGGTAACTTCAAATCGTGACTCAACTCAAGCTCGTAGGCTAAGGTGATCCTTACGCGATGCGGTTGGGTTGAATTAGGCAGTAGAACCAGTTTGAAAGTGGCGCTAATGCTATCGTACGAATATACAGTAAGTGGCACATTTAGGGGACAGATTGGATCTAGGTTGATTTGAGAAGTCCCATCAACCAGTCTATATGATATTTCATGAAAGTAAAGTTTGAGAAAGGAGTTGTTTCTTTGAGGGTGTATAAATTTCTTGGTCAGTTGTTCGGATGCTTTAGAGGTTTGGAAATCCAATGATGACAATATGCAATGCTCCGACTTTAAAGAGATATTTCTAAGTCTCATATTCAAGAGTGAAAATATTGGGTACTGTAGCTTTAGACTTAGCGTACTCGGGTTCTTAGAAATTTCCGTTTCATGTGTTTCCCCATTTCCAAAAGTGACTGGGTCAGTCATCTTAGTGTCTTCCCCCACGTGAGTATAGGTGTCACCGGCTGCTTTAGTGTTCATAGAGGACCAGGAGTAAGCTGGTTCAAAGCTTGGCAAAATTTCCTCCCTACAATACTTGCTTATTGTATCACTAGCCTGCGAAATTTGTGATGAATCCTGATTATCAAGATTTGCTTCCACAAACTTATACTCAAACAAAAATTTAATTTGATTATTATAGCCATTATTCATAACCACGTTTGATTTAAAAAGGAATTTCGAGCAGCAACCCTCTTTCAATCTCCAGAGGTTTCCATCATTGCCAACCTGAATAAAAAAATCCTCGATACTGCTTGTTTTGGTGACTTGAGCTTCATTTATTGATATTTTCATATTACTTAGTTCAAATCTCTTGTTATCCTTTGAATCATCTTGAAACCGCAGCCAAAGATTTAGTTGCTCGTCAAATACAATAAATTTGCGAAGCAAATGTGATCGACGTAGTTTTTCTATATTGCTTCCATCAAGGTCGCTATGCAGAGGAACAAAACATTCCATAGCCAATAGACTGTGATTTATTTGGTTCGTATACTTTCCATAAAATTTGGAAGTGCAAACTCAGCCCTCGCTTCACTTACCCACACTTTTTACAGGATTTTGCTTTTGATTATTTTTGTTGCCATTTTTTTCATAGCACTCTACATTTCTCGCACTAAACTAGAAAGATGTGGAAAGAGATACATATCAGCTTTTCAAAACGAGAATAGGAAGAATGTGTCGATAATGACCATAGTCTCATTTTCTGATATATTGGTATAATTATATTAGTATATTTTTATACAAACTCAGTATACTTTTATGTACAAGTAATAATAGCCGAAAATATGAACACATATATAGGAATAAAGAAGAAGTGATTTAGAAAATCAAAAGGTAATTACATATATACCATTTCGCCAAGTTTATTAAAGCCAATTCTTCTATCTTTCTTGTTATCCCTATTTCCACTGCCATAACGGTATCCGACTTTTCCAACCTTTGCATTAGTAAATTTGAATTGTGACCTTTCACCTTGTAAAAGCTCACCATAAACAACTTTGGTGTTCTTGTTAGTCGATTCGTGATGGCCACTAGAGTGTTCTCCAACAGTGGATAAGTTCCTCAGAGTTTCTACAGCCGGTTCTAGTTCCAAAACATGGGCCGCATCAACAGGCCCAAAAGGTTCAGATTCTGCAATAGTGAGAAACCGTGACACTAACGTCTTTTGAGGAACAGGAATTTCACTCAAGTTCTCTCGTTTGGAAGTAGCATCAGACTCGAAAACAGGAAACATCCTATACAGAGTCTCATCCAAAGCTTTCAGATCAGAAGATACTCTATTCCGTTTGTTCCAACTATTTTCCACGCCCATCAATTTAACAATAGCTTCTACACGAGGAATTTTTAGCCCATACTTTTGTGAGACTTGTTGGGTAGAAAGTCCCTCTACAGTAATCTCTTCGAAAATACTTTGTCTCAATTGCGGGCTTAATACATAATTCGTCTTACAGTGTGGATTTGAAGGAAAAGGTTGCAATAATCTGTCTTTGAAAACGTTTTGTAATCTTTTGTTTTCTACAGGAGGGGGACCCAACGTTCCATCATATCTAAGTTGTAAAGGGTTTTTAGTTACCGGGTGCTCCAAACTTTGTCCCCTTTCTAAATCTGGTTTAATATAGTTGGGTACATGATTCGTCGGAACCGCGAAATACTTGTTCATTACATATTGCCCTTTGTAGTTTTTTGGACCTAAAAATTGCCTCATGGCAGACTTCAAATTTGTATCATGCTTCTTCGGATGTTGCCTCCCCAATTTTTTGAATGGATAGAATGGATAAGCTATTCTTCTACGAGAAATGTGTCTCACTTGAGTCCATGAAAGTATTGCACTTGTAACTCTTAGCGTGGAAGTAGTGCCTGTTAAGCCACAACTCATCGCAGACGAATATTACTGGTAGTGTGTAGTAGCTCCTCTCTTGTTTTGCAACTTTGTAGTTTTTGTTCTGTGTTCTTTTCTTTTCGAATAGTGCTTTTCGTTTCTTCATTCGGGTTTCATTTTAGATGCCGATGCACCGTACGTCCAATACATAATTGATTGTAACGTCAAAAAAGGTGTTTGTCCTTTCAAAGAAGACACCTCAAACGTGTTCTAGACCATTAAAACATCTTGCGTTTTCTCAATACAATTGAAATGAATAATGACAGTTTTTGATTGAGTATATTCTTCTTTTCAACGAGGGCTTCCAACAAACTTCGCTCGCGTGGCGTAATGGCAACGCGTCTGACTTCTAATCAGAAGATTATGGGTTCGACCCCCATCGTGAGTGTTTTTTATTGAAAATATGGCTCTACTCTGTTAGAGTAATATTATTTTTCACTTTTTTTGTTACATTCTTTGTCATCATTTTGAGTACATATCTATTTACCCTAATACGTTCTGCAATGCTCTTCTCACATATCGCCCTCAATACTATTTTTGGTTTGACTAGCTCTTGCATTTGCCCAAATATCCTCCAAACCTTTTTTGAAAATGTCAATATTATAATCCGCAACAGTTAAACAACTTTCCATGTCTGTACCATTTGGTCTTATGATTGCAACCAATGCTAAACCCCTAATCATCTGCCTCAAGTAAATAATCACACCATTAGCTAGTTGTGATACATTCTGTAGCTCATTACGAGGATTTATTGCATTGTTCTCATCAGAATTCTTCTGACTATTCCGTAAAACAGGTGCCTTATATAAGTCAAATAAATCAATCGTCACATCTATAAACTCAGAGCATACTTCATACATTTGTATATCAACAGGATTTGAATCTGTAGAAACATAAATTTTGGAATTAACATCAAATAAGAAGGCCTTTTCAATTTTCGAATGCTGAATCAAGTTGTCTAGCATGTTCTCCAGGAAGGACAGTTCCGGTATTAGCTTTTGCACTATTCTTGAAAAAGCCTCATATATCGAGTGGTCAAAAATTGATGTTAAGTAGAATGAAACCTGAACACCATCCAATCCCAATTCTAGCAATTCTTCACCAGTACGTTGCATTATGTCACGCTGAGCATCAACTTTGAAATCCTCACTTAGACCATCAACCTTGTGAATTAAAACCTCTATATTGATGGAAGGATTCACCTTATACGCATACTCAATAATCATTGCCAGATTAGTAATCGCATTAATATATTCATCTTGGGAGTCAATAACATATACCAATGCTCCAACGCTTTTGAATAATCTTTCAGAGTCATAACTGGGTTCAAAATAGTTTAGCTGTCCGGGGAGCTCCATCACCGCTAGGTCGATAAGAGTGGAGAAATGCTCAAGAGAGGGATTTGAGGTTGATTCCAGGTACAACGTATCCAAGGGCTGCATATTATGGAAGACAACTTTACAAATTGATGATTTCCCACATCTTCTTACACCCATCAACAGAACCATGGCTTTGGAATCCGTGGCCTCTAAACTCATAATTGTGTGTGTATTAGGTATTGTTCTTCTGAGATTTAGTAACGTGGAATGATGGCTATCCTACTAGGTAATTGTTGAAGCCTAATTGTCACTAGTGCTTTCGGTATTTTCACTATATCTGTTGTTCGGAAGCGGTCCTTCCTTTTCGTTGCCTCTGTAAAAAAGTACGAAATGCCAAAAGTTGTACAGGCAATAAAGTGTTCTAATCAATATACAAAAGTTAAAGTCTTCAGCTAATAAATGATATAAATATACAAAACTATACATATGCTGAGTGATCTATTATATAAAACATATCGTAAACGAAGAGTGGTGAAGATATAAATAAAAATACAGAAAGACATGGACATATAGAACAGGATAGGAAGAAAAAAAAATACGTTAAGAGGATCACCAATTGAAATATCACAAAACTTGCTTAGAGCTTTTTCTGAAAAAAAATATAAGCATATTAATCAAGTGAATATAACATTAGTATTTTCGAAACAATTTTTTTCTTCTCCATGCATATATTTTCAATTCATAGCGCAAAGTTAACGTAAGAAGATTAAATTTGTGGCTGTACTATTATTTTATTATTTTTATTAAACTTTTTACCAAAATTCCTGTATCCAAAAGTGCTATCGTCATTACTTACAGTAATCTATTCATTTTATTCTTCGTCATCGCTTTCACCCATTAATGCACTAAACATATTTGTTGCAGTAGAAGTTGGTACAGCAGGTTCTTCTTTTGGAGGGGGTGCCCTTTGACTATTCCTTTGAGAATATGTTCTAGTTGTGATAAAGCTATCTTTTGATGCAGGAGGAGCATCCCTTCTGAAAGAATGTCTATTACTGGAGTTGTTTGTACGTCTTGAGTTAGATCTCGAGTTGTTCTTGAGTTGACGTTGTCTTTCTTCTTCTTCATGAATCTGTTGAATGGTCTTAGGGCCGTTGTCCTTCTTGTCACTGTTCCAATTTTTGTCGTGCCTTAATTCCTTAATGTCAATCAACTTGAATTTGATTCTACTAGAAATGGTAGCAGTTTGGATAACATTATCCAAAATACCGAACAAGCTATCGAGCAATTGTGAACCTTCCAATGTAGCTTGGCCTGTTCTGAAACTATCAGTTTCAAATTGTTCACCAACAGTACTTAACAATTCAACGACAGATTCCAGAGTTTCTTCAGATGGTGAATCTGTCAAATCCTTCATTAATCTGCGGAAACATTCGAACATCATCTTTCCGGTCAACAAATTCAAACGGTACAAGAAACCGATAAAACGAACTAAACCTAAACCTCTTCTCTTAGCAGAAGCAGCAGCATAGTACTCTTCAGACATCATTTCAGGTTCAAGTGGGGTACCGTCTTCTTTTGTTGGTAGTTTATCAGTCCAACCCTTATCGAATTCTGCATGACACCTAGCAACCAAGTAATGTAAAACCAATTTTGGCCCAGTCTTGCCTTCATTAGTTTCATCTGAAATATCTGAATTCAACTCTTTAACAACCTTACCACATAATTGCGCGTACATAGAAGACCAATGAGGTTCATCACAGGCCTTCAAGAAAATCTGTTCTATCACAGCCTTCAGCGTTTCACCATTTGTTTCCCATACAGATATGTTTGCAATAGCTAAGATCTCAGACGAAATTGAATCGAACATTTCCAAAGTAAGTTTATTCAGCAGTGACTTCATCTTTCTTTCAACTTCATCCTTGTCTAATAGTTCAGTCTTTCCATCAGGGGCAAATTTCTTTTCGGTCTTTTTAGCCTTGGATTTTGGGATCCACCTATTAGCACTTGGGACTAGCGGAGCAACTTCTTCCTTAGGTTTGTCATCTTCTCTCTTATCTTCACCTCTGTAAGAGCCTCTTTCGCGATCTCTTCTTGATGTGTAAGATCTATTGGATCTCCTATCGTCATTCATTCTCTTTGATCTTCTCTTTGACGAGGTTCTTGAATTTGCTCTGTCATCCATATTTCTCACAGAACTATTTCTAAATTCATGACCACGGCTAGAGTTGTTGCCAAATCTACCAGAGTCTCTAGATCTATTTCCTCTGCCCATCCCTGGTGGAATAACAATTTTAGAGGCTGTACTTTGAACCCATTCAGCATCCGCCTTAACATTTAATTTGTCTTTGAATTGAAGTAAGAAAGTTGGGCCATATGTGTATTTAACGTGTTCTTTTTTATACTTGATATCTGGACCTTCAATACCTTCTGGATAGTTAAAGGAAAAGACATCTTCAATTGGTTTGGCATCTTTCAGTACATTCAAGATGTGAGAAACGGTGTTTGTACCATCGTCAGCTTCATCGGCGGTGGTTTCTATTTCAGCTTCAGCTTCAGCTTTAACCTTTACTTCAGCATCACCAGCATCAGCATCAACTTCAGCCTCACCAAATTCGATAGGAGAAGTTGGGGTCGTAGCAGATCTGTCTTCCTCTGGGTGTTCGGTTTCGGTGGCCTCAATTTCTTGTTTATTTGTTTCCGTGGGAAGCACAGACTCGGACTCAGTAGTGCTCTTGGATTCTTCCTGTACAAGCTCTTCCCTAGTTTCCTTTTCTTCCGTCTTTTCTTCTTGCTCTTTTTGCTGTTTCTTCAACTTCAAACGTTCAGCAAATGTAAGAACCTTCGGAGTAGATTCTTCATTTATTTGGCCCTTTTCTTCTTGTTCACCTCCTTCAACTGGAGCATCTTGCTTGATTTCTGGTTCAGCAGTTTTTTCTTCAGCAGATTTAGTTTCTTCAGTTACATCAGATTTGGCTGATTCTTTTCCTTCGGCCTTTTCTGGAGTAGTTTCCGTTGGAATATTATTGTTGCCTTCAAGTTGCTCCTTTCTTTTCTTTTCTAAAGCTGCTTTACGAAGTTTGACCTGTTCGATAAAGTTTCTTCTGGTCTTCTCAGCTTCTGAGATGTTTTCTTCAGAACTTAATTTAGCATCAGTAACGGCAGGAGTAGGCGTTGGAGTAGGAGTAAAATCAGAAGTCTCCTCGGACTTTGAGTCCAATTGTGGAGATGTGCTAGATCTTTCCTGAGATTGTAACTTAGCTTTATGCTTCTCTTTTAAATCTAGGTGTTCACCAGACTTGGTAGTAATTTCTATCTTAGTTGGAGCAGGAGAAGACTTCTCATCGACGGAAGCAACATTAACGGGGACAGTGTTAGCAGTCGCCATTTGCTGTGGCTGATAATAAACAGGGTAGTTATTGTAGTAACCAGTCCATGGTGCATTTGAGCCATTAGCTCCCACGTGCCCGCCTCTATAACTACCACCACCATTGTAGTTACCACGACTGTTATATCTGTTTGGACCGAATTTACCACCTCTTTGCTGATGAGATCTATTGCTATTGTAGGGCTTCTTTTGAGTATAGTTGCTACCATTATTATAATTATTGTAGCCACGCTGTTGAGATTCTTGCTGCTCATCGCCTGTCTGTTTCAAAGCAGCAGATTCCTGCCCTGTAGCGGATTGTGTCGGTTGAACAGTTTCGTCTGTCATTATTGTAATAGGTAATTACAGTTGTCCTCTTACCTTACGTATTTGTGAGCAAAAGGGAACGATAGAAGAACTTACGAAGAGTGAAGGGAAAAATAAAAAACCTTAGTTAAGAAGGTGAAATATCAGAATGTCAAGATTAGTAAATTTTCAAGAAACACATTGATATTCCTTCCATCTACCATCCATCCGTTGCACACAGAAAACGCGGCATCGAAAAATTTTTTTGAAAAAAAAACTTTGTTAGTGGAACAGCACGAAAAAAAAAAAGAAAAATATGTAAAATCAAAAGGACGCACAAAAATAAGGTGGAAAAGAAAAAAGGTCGTTTCTCACGTCATTATTGTGATGCAATGCAGATGATATCCATTTTAATTACCTACTCATTGCGGTGCAATTGAAAAATTGACACTATGATATTTAAGAATCCTTAGCAACCAGAAATAGTTGAAAATAAACCGCTTCTTTCCAGAGGCCTGAAAATGGTAATTTTTTCTTTTCTCCAAAAAATTGATTTCGCCCAGGATCGAACTGGGGACGTTCTGCGTGTTAAGCAGATGCCATAACCGACTAGACCACGAAACCAATGTTTAATATTATTCCAAAGCTTATGAGTACCACTCATAACGTGGATCACGTTTACACATATTACTTACTCTATACCCACGTTGATGGTACCAAATGACAGAAGTGTGAAACTGAGAGATTGGCGAATTTTTGACTTAAGTAATTTTATTTAGTATACAAAACTTGTTGATAATTAGTAGTTTAGTAAGTTGTAATAATTAAAAATAAGTCGTTCTTTCTTAAATTATATAAGAGAGGTATATAAAACACACGCTGATTGGTTATATTAAACCCAATGGTTCAGACATAATACGGAACATTGATGATAAGATTTTGGTTATAACTCACCTTCTTATATACTAAGTTCTGGTCAATTGATAGATCTTTATCATATCACTGCAGTAAATTCTATGATTAGTATTTGCCTACTCCAATATAATTGGTATCATCATAAGAATGTTTGTATTCATTTATCCAACATAATTAGTATCATGTTAAAGAATGTTCGTCATCAACTACTCCAGTTTATACGAATAAATGTATAGTTGTAATCACTTATTCCAACAAAAACATAGCAGAAGTTCTCCTCGGGGACATAGGAATCCATAAAAGGGAATCGATATTTTTAAACAATAATATACTTACTTGTTCTCTTATTTTATACGTTGTCATTCATCATCAATCCTTACGCTTCTATTAGCTTTGATGTCTGTTTCTCATCATGCTGTCTTCTTCTCAGACTGTATATGACAATATACTAGTAGTATGACTACTAGCTGATTGGTGATGGTTGATTTTCATTTCACCGATTTTAGTAGTCCACCTGAGAAAGCAGAGCTTTTATTTGATGTATTAATTATTACTTTTCCGTTGTAAGGTTGTTTCATATAAGTTTTATAGACATTCCGATCGAACATTTGAGATGATTGTTGCGGTATGAATTAACTATTATCTATCAGCTATCAATTGCCCATGACACTTGTTGGAATAAGAACCGACTGTCGTTGTTGATGATTAGTAATTAAGTTTTAGTATTAATTAAGAATAGTAGCAGATCTCCTTATACTGTTGGAAAAGGAACTGGCTATCATCTATTGACTATTAACCATGTTACTAGTATAATAGATATATAAAGTGTTAGAAGATGACATAAAAACTGAGTACGGATTCCATTTATTGGATTCCTATATCCTCTAGGAGAACTTCTAGTATATTCTATATACCTAATTATATTGTTTTTATCAACAATGGATTCCCATCATTTGTCTCAAAATTCACCTATTTCTCAGTAACAGTCATCGAGTTTAACGGTGGCAGAAAATTAAGGATTACTGGTGTCTTATAAATTCTGGTTCCCGCGACGGATAGTATTTTTATTTACTGCGACGTGAGCGGTTGTAAAACATGTGGCGTGGACGCAACTGTATAGTAACGAAAACTAAACAGCGAACGCTCTGCTCTATGCGCTTCTTCGAGAATCTGATAAGTGAAATGAGATAACGCTCAAAAAAATGATTTTCTTCGAGTTCTAAGAATATCCTATCACAGTCTTGCGCGTATCTGACAGGCAGCAAAGAATATCATGATGTCATTATGTCACATGTCCCATACTGCGTGAATATTAGAGTATGTATTTACAATGAATAGACTAATTGCCCTGAAATGCATGAATAAAGAGTCGTTATAAAAAACACTGTATTGAAAACTAAGTAACATATTATCCTTTTGACCCCACCTCCACCTCTTTTAGTTTCATCTACTAGCTAATCGTACGTCACCTTCATACGTTGTTTAGGAGGAAAAAAACGCCGCCATTCTTATACTGCAAACGTGAGAAACATGAACGTCTCCACGCACCACGCATTCACCAACCTTGAATTCGGCTCTGTCTCAAAGAAGGATTAGTATTCGGACTCGCCGTTGATGTCTCTTGCAATAGATCTATGTTCTGACTTTGGAACAAGGTGAACTCCTTGAGTATTTTCTCTTCCAGCTTCAGTTCTTCCAGGCTCAGTTCTTCCAGTTTTAGGGCAAAATCAATCATACCGTTCCTGCCACGATCACTGTTTGCACCTTTAGGATCACTTATAAGGCCCTGGTCCGCTTGGAGACTTGTAAAATGTGCGTTTGAAGAGAACTGATTCAAAAATCCGGACATAAGTGCTTTTATTCTAACTATAATCTTTATATTATAGCACCTACTACTATTATACTAAAGCTTGCAGAACCACTACAATATACAATAAATATAATCTCATCACAAAATACATGCACGACGTATTACAAGGCGGGGGAGGAAACAAAGAGATCGTGAGAGCCACAGCAGGACAGCGTGTTTGTGGCTCTCATAGCCACCCCTATCAAGATCAAGAGTAACGTGTTCAACACGACGTACAAAAAAAAGCTTAATATCAACCCAGTATAACCTCCACCGCAGATGACACATCCTGCTCTTACACATGATCCTGGGCCACCCACAAAAAGAAAACCTGGAAACTCCCAATTTGTCAACCACTGCGGAGTAGTGGTCATGACCGGAGAAAGTTGCCCAAAAGGTGACCCACCACCCCTCACAGCCCGGATCAATTTTTCCATGCGTTTCCACGGAAATCCGGGTTTTGCCGTTAAAGTCCCAAATTGGAAATGGGTGATGAGATAATGCGCCCTTATCAACTACGCTAAAAATTGCCCCACGCTGTACTCAACGATCATAGCTGGCTATTGTTATCGTTGGCTCAGACGATCTCGCCCGTACAAAATTAGACTTGCTTCTATATAAAGCTTATCTTAAGTATCAATCTGTGAAACTGTTTCTTTTTTGCCTAGTACTATATTTTGCCGTTTGGTTTCGTTCCCTTAAGGATATATAGTGTACAATAATCATTCTGTTATTTTCTCACAGATAAATATAGAAATATACTTCATCGATCATAGAACAAAGAGAATATATTATAATGATCGGCACTTCGAGAACCATGAACGTGAGTAAAGATTCAAAGCACAAGAAGGCTGTGGCCAAACCATCTAGGGAAAGACAAACTTCGATTACAAGAGCAATGAGACCAGCGGTACCACGTGATCCTCGCAGGCTCTCGACATCATCGTCACCTTCTTCTTCTCCAATATCAGCACAGAGAAGACTTTCGAGGGAAGAAATAATAAATGAAATGGAAAAGGAGCAAGACGCTATTGTAGTAAGACTTCTTCGGGAGATTGAAACTTTAAAAGAGGAAAACTCTAGGTTGAAGAACCAATTGCATCACCCAGTGCCAGCGAGAAGATCGTCCCCCTTTTTTGAGAGCGAGTCGGCCATTCTTGACGATGATGACTGCAATTATAGTTACACATTCGACAATCCAACGCTTAAGCGCTCAGACGGCGCATCCAGACGTGCTGTGCTTCCCTTAACTCCCAAAGGCTCCATGACTCACATTTCACATCGTGCTAGAAGGTCAAGCCGGAATGCTTCCATGTCCAATGGAACAAGCATATCAGACACGATTTTCCCAATCGAGACTAAAATCAACTCAGCACCAATAGGAAACAGAAACTCTGCGTCCGCTGATCTCCCACACCACACGCTTCTCCCACGTTCTCTAAGCGGCCTTTCCTCTAGTGATCTAACCGAGTCCGGAGCTCTTCTTCACGATAGAAGAAGACGTTCCTCCAATTACAGTCTCGATGGTTCAAACTCTTTGAAGGCTGATCTCATGGCTAAGAGGTTTCAAACTGGTTCACTGAAATAAGATACAAGCAAGATAAAAAAAACAAAGCTTTTCCAAATATATTCTTTTCCATGGATCATTGGCAATCCAAAATATAGGCAGTTCGTGCATTTGCGATATAAAGCGTGATTTTTCATTAGTTTTCATTTTTTTTACAATTTTTTTTTTTTTGAAAATTCCATTACAAGTATATTTTTGGTGTTCTTCCAAGCTACTATTTTTATTATATAGTTTGTTTAATATATAGAGAAAGTAAATATACATTTAAACCTTACTTAAATTTGCACTAGTCGATTTGCTTCATTATTTTCTTGCCCTGAGTGTCTTGAGTTCTTACTCGATGGCAACGTGAGAGCGTTTAAAATAAGGGAAAGAGGAAAAGAGAAGGTGCAACTATGACAAACAACCATTGAATAGCAACGAAACATTTGTTCTACATATTCGCTTCCCTCTTTCGCCATCTTGAGCAAAGGCACCGCTGGTTCATATTCACTCTTGGGTCCTCATAATTATCATGTCCATCGTCTTTTTCCTATTGAAACAATCCCCCCAATGTAATCAGAATATGCGCAAAAAAAAACATATCTGCTTGTGTAGAGTTTTCATGGAGTAATTGTGAAGAAATACAATTGGATTGCAGTTTATCAGTAATCCTTATTACCCTTTCTTTGAAAGTACGTAATCTCTGGGGGGTAAGTGCCTAATGTATGGGTCCCATGCCCTTTTTTCCTCGTTTCTTTTTTTCACTCCATTTCTTTTTTTCTTCCCAGTGAAAAATTTGCAAGGGCAGCTCATCGCAAGAACGAAAATTTTCAATCAAATACTAAAGTACTTAAGTGTAGTTGTTGCTGTCTGCAATTCCCGTACCATTGATTACTTCTTGTTCTTTCCTTTTCCGTTATTATTATTATTCTTGCTTGAAAAGAACGAATCGTAAACCAATTGCAGATCTCTCAACCCAGACAGGATAATATAAGATGGCTAAGACTACTAAAGTAAAAGGTAACAAAAAAGAAGCTAAAGCTTCCAAGCAAACGAAAGAAGAAAAGGCTGCGGCAGTATCTTCCTCCTCGTCTTCCTCATCTTCATCCTCTTCTGAGTCTGAATCCTCATCATCTTCATCTGAATCCGAATCCGATTCCTCTTCATCCTCTTCTGAAAGCGAAAGCGAAGCTGAAACCAAGAAGGAAGAGTCTAAGGACACTTCTTCTTCTGAATCTTCTTCCGACGAAGAAGAGAAAGAAACTAAGAAGGAAGAATCTAAAGAATCCTCTACTTCTGATTCATCTTCATCTTCATCAGATAGCGAGAGCGAAAAGGAAGAATCCAACGACAAGAAGCGTAAATCCGAAGATTCTGAAGAAGAAGAAGAAGAAGAAGAATCTTCCAACAAGAAGCAAAAAAACGAAGAAAGTGAAGAACCTGCTACTATCTTCGTCGGTAGATTATCATGGTCCATTGATGATGAATGGTTGAAGAAGGAATTTGAACACATTGGCGGTGTCGTTAGTGCCAGAGTTATCTATGAAAGAGGTACCGATAGATCTCGTGGTTACGGTTACGTTGATTTCGAAAACAAATCCTATGCTGAAAAGGCCATTCAAGAGATGCAAGGTAAGGAAATTGATGGTAGACCAATCAACTGTGATATGTCCACAAGCAAACCAGCTGGTAACAACAACAATGACCGTGCAAAGAAATTCGGTGACACTCCATCTGAGCCATCTGACACCTTATTCTTAGGTAACTTGTCCTTCAACGCTGATAGGGACGCTATTTTCGAATTGTTCGCTAAACAGGGTGAAGTTGTTTCCGTTCGTATTCCAACACATCCAGAAACTGAGCAACCAAAGGGTTTCGGTTATGTTCAATTCTCTAACATCGATGACGCCAAGAAGGCTCTAGATGCTTTGCAAGGTGAATACATCGACAACAGACCAGTCAGATTAGACTTTTCCTCTCCAAGACCAAACAACGATGGTGGTCGTGGTGGTAGCCGTGGTTTCGGTGGCCGTGGTGGTGGCCGTGGTGGTAACCGTGGTTTCGGTGGCCGTGGTGGTGGCCGTGGTGGCCGTGGTGGTTTCAGACCATCTGGATCTGGTGCCAATACTGCTCCATTAGGCAGATCAAGAAACACTGCTTCTTTCGCTGGTTCAAAGAAAACATTTGATTAATGAGGAAATGAGATGAACTTCAATTTCAATTTTTCTTTTTTTTACGTTAATTACTATATTCCATTTTTGAGGAAAATTTTGGTTTATAATATTTTATGTACATTAGTAAGTAAATAGGATACATTCTTAAGCTTTTTATTCACCATCTTTATCAATCAGTTTTCTTTGAGTGGCATATTTCCTTGATCATTTTAAATGATGAGATGAGGTCGCTGGATACGGGTAAATGGAAGGACTGAGAAAAGCACTTGAAAAATTTCAATTATAGAGAATAGTGATTTATAATGAAAATATAGCACTTTAGTTGAGTGTATTGTAAAGACTTTAGACAAAGATAATATACTATACGTAGCGGAAAGAAAATATATCAAAGCGCATTACTATCAAAAAAATGAATGTTCAAGACAGAAGGAGGCTACTGGGCCCAGCTGCTGCCAAGCCAATGACGTTTAGTAACACTACCATTCATATGGTTGAAGAAAAGTCAACAAATGCTCCATCCAAGAACAATGAATGTGACCAAGAACTCTCTTTACATACTGGTTTCATCGAGAACTGCAATGGATCTGCACTAGTAGAAGCCAGAGACTCAAGACACCAGACGTCATTGATTACCGCTGTGTATGGGCCACGCTCTATAAGAGGCTCCTTCACATCTCAAGGTACTATATCTATTCAACTAAAGAATGGTCTTCTGGAAAAATATAACACGAATGAACTGAAGGAAGTTAGCAGTTTTTTAATGGGTATTTTCAATTCAGTAGTCAACCTATCTCGTTATCCCAAATCCGGAATTGACATCTTCGTTTATTTAACATATGATAAGGAGCTTCAAAATAAATGCCTAGACGATGAATCACAAAGCAAACAGATTTTTTCTCAGATATCTTCGCTTATACCTCACTGTATCACTAGTATAACACTAGCTTTAGCTGATGCCGGTATCGAATTAGTGGATATGGTAGCCGCCGGGGAGGTCAGTGGTACTGTTGTGTCATTTATCAAAAACGGGGAGGAAATTGTCGGTTTTTGGAAGGATAATGGTGAACATGAAGACCTTTCAACATGTCTAGATCGTTGCAAGGAGCAATATATCTGTTACAGAGATTTAATGATAAGGTGTTTAATGGAACAGAAAAACTTAAACATATGATCATCTTGGTTGCAGAGAGAGGTGAAAGCTTATGGAAATTCATGGTACAAGACATGCATAAAGACATTTTACATCAACTACATAATTTATACTGTCGTCCGTTATGCATATATATATATATATATATATATATATAGATGTGCATATATCAAATAACACTCATGCAAGACTATCAAGCGTTTGCTTAATATCCCAAGCGCGATGCGAAATGACATGAATGTCACCATTAACTCTCCTTATATACTCGGAGGAAAGTTCAACGCCAATTGAAATTTTGATCAATTGCTTTAGGCAATCAATGCCAAAGAACTGATTCCCTAAAGCACAGAATTTACCTTCCTTCAAAACTTTAACTTTGGTCAAAAACTCAACCAAATCTTTCTCAAACAATTCAGGGGTCTCTGTATTTAATACTGGCAATAAGATTTCGAATGGCGTAGAAATCAATAGTACCTTATGAGAGTTTCCACAATGATACCTAAACTCATAAACACCACCTTCAAAAAACAGCAAGGATGTATCAAATGTCACTCTACCCTGAACATATTTATCGGTGACTTTAATTTCTGTTACAGATTCTTTATGACTTGAACCATAGTTCATATATGAAGTTTTAGAAGTTGCACTCCAATGACCACCAGAGCTAACTCTTGTTCTTTCACGATCTACTCTTGTATCAATAACTTTGTACAGGCCGATCCAATCGTCTTCGCTATAAAGCTCAATGGGCATTTTCCAGTTCAAACTAACCGGCACAGGTAGGACAAAACCTTTCCCTAACTGTTCGTTTTCAATTTTCAATTCACAGTATGGACTTAGCCTCGTCGCAACGCTATCCATTGCTTCCCGAATCAAAGTGTTCCATTCCTTATCTTCCAGATATTTCTTAGACAAAACTTCTGTCTCCGTATTGGCATTCTTTCTCTCATCAACTAGTGATTTAACTATGATATTTTCAATTCTACTGACAATATCTGAAACTTGTCTCAAAGGTTTCAAACCCAATAAAGTTTTCCCAACTCCGCTAACTCGTTTGGTTTTCCCGTAAATTTTATTAACATGAGGTGCTTCAATGAATTTAACAAGAATAAAGTTTGTTAAAGTCCATAAAACAGCCAGAACAATATTTGGGACCGCAAAATTTGTCATCAGTACGGTACCCCAAACTCCAACAACTCCTAATACTGCCTCAGGGTTGTTTAAGTACCTGTAGATTCCTTGAGATGTCAATTTTCTAGTTGAGATGTAGTTGCTCAAAAAAAAATCACCATAAAACCAACCAAAATCAGAAATGGCTAACCTGGTTTCTTTATCACACCATGTTTGTAAGGCCACAAGAATTACACCAAAAATGAATTGATTGTTGTTTATTTTGGCAAAGTTATTCCAGATTTGCAGCCCAGTGTAAATTATCATCAGTGTGTAGGTTAACACTAAATAATAATTGTAAATAAATTGCCACTGTTCATATGAGTAAACTTGTGTGTAACCATTTTCCAAAAATAGTCTTGTAAACCATTTGGTTCTGGATTGCTTATACAATATAGTAGAGATAAACAACCATGAAACCAGTTTCGTTATAAACACGACAACAAAGAGATAGTTTAAATTAACAGCCTTGGCATTGAAGATTGTTCCCAACGTGAGTGCCATTACTGTACCGATTGTATAGTAGTCAGTGAATCTTAATTTATTAAAATTGTTAAAAGAAAGACCCATATTAATAAGTGGTCTTGAATAGTCGTAATTTTCTTTTGATATCAAATCGTCAATTCTACTATTCACTTGAGAGTCATAATCAGTGCCATCACCATATGTTCTTTCAATATGAGGATTTTCAACATATTTTAAGAACAAAAATTGTGAATAGTGACCAAATACAGACACTAAAAGAACTTTATAATCATTACAAATCAATGATAAACCATAATAACCCAAATAACCAATGGAATACATTGGATGTGGAGAGATGTTGAAAACACCGTCAAAAATCAATTCAGATTCTTCCAAAAAGAAAAAATCACCCCAGTACCAGGCATAATCCTTAACCACACGGTGCGCATCCAATTTAACCCAGATATTAAAAATAATCAGAATAACACCTAATAAAGACCTCCAGTTGAAAACTTGAGCCAAATTGTATGGAATTGATAGGTAAACGTAGATAATGTAGGTTACAAAATCTTGCATTAAGATCAAATCAACAAATTGACGGAAAATCAACCAAACGTTAATTTCTTCCGGATAAGCAAATAAGTCATACTCCTTTGACATTTTTGACCTAATCTCATATTGACAAAATTTTCTGATATAGCTCCATAACTGTTCCGAAAAGGATTTAGAATTTGTTGATAAATTCAGATCATCATCTTGAGCTAGTGGTATAATGCTAAAAATCCTGTGATTCTTAGCACAATTCGTCAACATTTCATAATGCGACTGATAATGCAGAACAAGACCAATACCCAAATTATAGGTAGTTCTCCAGAACAAATATTGTAGGAGAAAAAAGTACTTGGTAAATTGTAGCCCAAACCTCTGGTAGACCCAATAGCAAATGAAAAAATTTGATACAATAGCTAAGGCAATACACTTTTCCAACAATGATTTCTTCAGAGTTGGATCAAAAAGCGAACGGACCATATCGTGGGTCACAGGTGGTTCGAAAGTCACATTACTTGAACGTGTTTTAGCGATGGTCTTAACAGTAGCCTTGTCTTTTGCCACAGAACCAGCCATTTCAGACGCAGTGGTTTTACAACTGGACATCTACAGAAGAAAATGCTTTCTAAACAAGGAAATCACTTAGGGTACAGAAAAATAAAATGTTTGAATCCGCTTAATAAGTGATTTTCACTTTTCTTGGTAATGGAGTTCCTAGCTTGTTAGGTTGAACTAACGTATATAATTAGGGGGATAAAACGAAGAAATGAAGAGGGATTTTATCAAAGACAGAAAAAAGATTCTGTGGCAAACTTCACTATGTTAGTTAAGAACTGATAGCATGCGAAAGAAATAGAAAGAAAACAGTCGAATTTATTAGTATTTTCATATGCCTACTTATAATTTCACATGTGTCGGAGATCCACGTTATCAACCTTTTTGAGGTTTGCCGTTTATGGCATCGCCGTTCATTCTCATAGTATTGGGTGAAAATTTAGTGAATGATGCGGCATGAGAAAAGTGTGTGTAATTGACTTGTTCAACTCACGACAAGGCAAAATTTGTATTTGGCAAGGGCAAACTTCGCGTTTGTAGTGGGAATGGCCTGAGTAATAAGATACAGACGCAAGAATCATATAGTTAGGTGTATTTTTTTTTGATACACTATGAGTCAGATTACTTAGATTATATATTCTTTTCTAAAGTTTTCTACCATAAGTTGCTGGTCACTTGGTAAACTTTGGATCTGAACAGGCGTCAAGGTTAGAACCTGTTTGATCATATCTTGTTGATTTTCAGGTAGCAACTGCAGTTTTGCCATATTGATAGACCCACTATCACTCTCTGTATTCCGGTTAGAAGGTGCTTCCGTAGAATTTACACTCTGTTGTTGCATCTGGTTGGGTTGATTCACCAGTGTAGGCTGTCCCATAGGACCTTGAGCCGGTGGCATGAAGGGCCCCGATGGGACAAAGCTAAATGGTTGTTGTTGTGGAGGTAGGGGAATAAAAGGCGGTGTCGACATAGGCATTGGAATACCTATGTTCAGCGGCATATTATTGTGATTGTTACTGACCTCACTGGATGGAACATGCAATGGTGTATTATTTTTGATTACGCTAATAGGGGTGTTCGAATTACTTGTATTGTTACTTGAAAGCATTGAAGGGGTCTCGCCAATTTGAGATTTCAAAACTTTTGTCACCACGTTGTAGTCTATAAATCCCATTTCTAGCAGAGCTTGCGTCACAGATACAGTAATATCACTGTTAGTGTTCAAGAACGTTTCTAATTGTGATTTTTGGATATTCTCTTGGTTTGATAGTATTTTCAAATTTGATATAATTTCAATGAGTTGTAATGGTGGAATTTTACTTAAGTTTTGTGATATCTTGTCTGGAGCAGTAATCGAGCCATCTTGAAAATTGGGCAAGTGTTTAGATGCTTTACTTAGTATGTCAGGAAACTGAATGTTTGTGTTATTTGCAATAGAGTTAGCATTATTTACAACCTGTGGTGGCGGTGGTCGCCTAGGAATAGGAACTTCAGTGACCATTTCGAAGGGCAACTCTAAACCTGCTTCGAAGGGGTATGAATCTCTATTGAGTTGTAACACTTTCTTTTGAGAGTTTGTATCAGCTTCTTTAAGATGATCCTTATAATTCGGTGGAATTATCTGCTCTATCTTTACTGGAAAGTTTTCAATTCTATTTAGAATTTCCCAAGCACGTTTACAGTCTTTGCTAGTCAAATAATCGAACAGTACACCGGTTAGTTTACCAGTTCTTGGGTCATTCTTAGATTTTATATCTATAACTGGGCCAGAACCCGCCACGACGGACGTGATTATATCTTGGTTCCATTCTGGAGGTAGCTTTGTGATTTGTAATGTGGAAGATAGGTTCTCTGGTGTCAAGAAATGACGACCTGTTCTTTTTCTGGGATCTGTCATCAATTTTCTCTTTCTCTGATTTCCGTCTGTTCCAGTTGTAAGTTTTTTAAATATACCTATATATAATAATAAAATCTAACCAATACAACGTGCTGTTGGTGGGGTTTACAGAAGGAAGGGGCAACTCGAAAAGAGTTAATATTAATGGGTGATTCAGCAAGATACTACGCTATTGCAGTATTTTTGAAGTTCAGCTTTATTGTCCGACCTTTTCAACATGTTGTAGATTTTTTATATTTTCCTTCGGAGTCGGGTAAGAAGAAAAGATTTAAACTTTAGTGTATTATATATATATATATGCTAAATAAAGGACATGTGAGAGTTATAGAACAATGCTGCTTTGTATAGGCGCTATTTAATTACGTACTTATATAAAGTGAACGGTGCATGTGAATAGTAAAGGAATGATTTCGGGCGTTGCTTGCGTGTTAATTTTTCTTTGAAAAGTGAGGATTCATTTTGTTAAACTAAGTAGCTCAGTAAATCCATCTTGGTAACGATATGGATTGGTTTTAAGCCATCAGTTATGACGGCGGATGAATTTTTTTCAAAGAAGCGATTTAAGTCAGATAACTTGGAGTTTTCATCAAACGCAATGAACTTCTTCTTACCTGATTTATTCTCATTATAAGAAGAAACATCGTTAAAGTTGTTCAACTTCTTGAAGTCCAAGTACTTACCCTTTATAGTGTTGTCGCTGCTAGAATTATTAATGGATAATTTCTTTAGAAGTTCAGATAAAGTAACCAAACCGGAAAGCTTGCCATCTTCAGTCAACACAGGCAATTGGTCAAAGCCGTTGTCTTTCAAAATCTTGATAACATCAGTAATTTTAGTGGTCTCTTTGACGGAAACAACAGGCTTCAAATGTAGGTCTTTTACGGTAGCATTACCAAAAATATCAGCGTACTTAGTAGTTGAAGCCTCCAGCTTTGAAGTATCGAAACGAGCTAGCACGTCATCATCCCACAAATCATTCTTCTTTAACCACTCGTCATCAACGAATTTGGTTAAATATGACCTGATAGAATCTGGGAAAATGGCAACAATTACATCATCTTCAGTCAGTTCAGGATGGTCTTCACAGTATTTGACAACTGCAGTGAAAGCAGAACCAGAGGAACCACCTACTAAGACACCTTCGTTAGAAATCAGTTGTCTGGCGTACTTGAATGAAGGTTTGTCGTCGGTCTTATACCAAACGTCAATCAACTTTCTATCCAAGACTTGGGGAACAAAATCGTACCCAATACCTTCAACCTTATAATCAGTAATTTCAGTCTTGTTCAAATTTTCAGGTTGGGCTAAAATTGAACCGAATGGATCAGCACCAATGATTTGAATCTTCTCATTTTGTTCTTTCAAGTATTTGGCGATACCACTAATGGTACCACCAGTCCCAGCACCAGCAACAACAGCACGTAGACTATCAAATAGATCCAAGTCTTCCAGTTGTCTTTGGATTTCGCGGCCAGTACCAAAATAATGAGCTTCTGGGTTCATCATGTTGTTATATTGATCTAAGATAACAGCTCCAGGGATCTCTTTCTCCAACTTCTTAGCAACACCGATGTGTGATTCTGGTGAATCCCAAGCAGCAGCGGTTGGAGTTCTAATGATTTCTGCACCTAAAGCCTTTAGAACGGACACTTTCTCGTTGGACATCTTCTCCGGCAAGGTTATAATAGTTCTGTAACCTTTGACTGCACCAATTAAAGCCAGACCAATACCAGTGTTACCAGAAGTAGGTTCGATCAGGGTAGATCTAGATGGATGAATTCTACCTGATGCTTCAGCTTCTTCGACCATAGACTTAGCAATTCTATCTTTGATGGAACCACCCGGATTGTACAACTCCAATTTAGCATAGATCTGCGGCCTAATACCCAGGGCCTTTGGCAGTTTTTTCAGCGCAATCAGTGGCGTGTTTCCAACCAAGTCGATAACGTTGTGCCTTGAATCAGCTTGCTGTTCAAATTTGGTCATTTTTATTTTTGCGTGCTATTTGTTCAAATGTTCCGTAAGAGATGGACTATAGCAAGAAGTTTGAAATTCTGCTTTATTTTGGCTACTACAGCATGAACACGTTTATATATACAAGTCACGTAAAAGTGCCTAGTGAATAGTTTAACCTTTAGGAGAAAAAATTTTCGGTGTGGGTTTCTTTTTCTTTCGGTGCAAAAACTGTGGAGGAAGGTGGTAGGTAATAATAAACTGGTGAAATTGTAATGCCGTGTTAACTGTCCAAGCCGAGTCTGATAGATATCAGTCACGAGCAAGCTGATTATCTTCATTATAGTGAAGTTGAACTTGTTGTGATAAGGTTGGAAAACGAAGAGTACTATTTTAGACATTACGGAGGAGGCTTCTAATCGATAAGCTACTACCGTCACGTGCCATTACCCATACCAGTCAGTGACAATAGGGGAATGTGTCATTGGGAGAAAATGTTATGGCTGCCAAGTGGAATCAGCGGTGAAATGAAAGCGCATATTACTAATCGCCATTTCACTTCTGATAGCAACTGTTCATAAGCTCCGGTGAAAAATGTGCTTGGTTAGTAAGCACCTTTAGGTGTCCTTGATTATCTGACTAGTTAGGTTGAGATAATAAAGAAATTTTGGTGTTGCTCATTGCAAAAAGGAGTACTCTTGAAGGAAAGGACTGTAAAAATTATCATTTGCTTTAAAACATGACCACATCTTAAATGGGAGCAATTTTTGGGGACAATCCTGTTTTCTAACCGCAAAAGGGAAGACACTGCATCTATTGAAGCCCTTAGGTGTCCATTCAATTACAGAGCTATTATTGCCAGTTCTTTGAAGAAAAATTACAATATATGTGGTAGGGTACTATGGTGTCTCACTGGGATTTTCACTCCACGGAAATCTGTTTTCAATCTGAGGTATAATATTTGGAAAAAGATACAGAGAAGTGCTTCACAAGGGCTGGTGGTATTAATTCCGCCAATTTAGAACCAATCTCCATGGCTATTAGTAGATGGTGGCTTTGAGCGGTGGAATATATATCAAGGGGTAATGAGTTGTGCCGCTTGAAAGATCAAGAGTATTTTAGTACTAAGAATTTCTTAGGGATTTCAAAGCAGGGAGAATTGTTGAGAGCGAAAAAAGCGATGTCATCAGAGTATTAAATAGCGACATATTTCATGAATTTATTGAATGCGGAATAGGGAACGTCATCGACCTAGTTCCCCATAGTTTGATGTACCAGGTTGATGAGGGCATCAAAGTGGGTTCCTTCAGATATGGGCTTAATGTTCATATTTATAAAGTTGGATTTGCAGACAATGAAAAGATCTACGAAACTGAAGTAAGATATGTATTAGCGACGAACTATAGGCGCTTAATTAAGCAACTTAGTAGTATGAAAAAGAGATTTTTTGGCCAAGTTCTTCCTCTTAGAGGGAGAGAATAACTCCAGTGGATACCAAATTGTATTATTTGATGTTGTGTTCATGCAATACCCTAATTGCAATCTGTCATTCAGAATTGTTTCCCTATCTGCTCATACTGGCAGTAATTTGTACCAGAGTTATAGGGAGGTCAATTTTACTACGAATTTTAATCATATTAAGCTGTTTTCCATCAGGATGGAAGCAGATAATAGCACTATCAATACGCTTGATATAGTGTCATTTAGGACTTGATATCTCCAGGTTACAGATAACTTTCACAATTTTCAAATATGTAAGTATGTATGACTATACATTAAAACAAATCGTCGCCACCATTCACATCTAGGTAAAATTCCTGTATCAAAGGAACACAGATTTCTCTCGTTTTGTTGACTTCATATTCCTTGCACCAATCATTTATACCTCTATAGAAAAGGCTTCTCCGTATATCTCCCTTTTCTAAACTCTCAATTTCTAATTCTTTAAAACACTTTGCTCTCCTCGATTTATGACATCCACAGAGTTTCACATCGTGCACCTCGTATTGTGTTTTTTCATATTTCCAGTCAAGTTGATTATCATAATCTCTACTCGAATCCGAACTTGATTCTACAGGCTTTTGTTTCGTGTTTTCGGTTAATAGAGACACCTTTTTTGAAGGTTTCTTGTTTTTTCTTGCCTCCTCCTTCTGCTTTGCATTTAGTAACAGAATACTTCTCTTGAAGTATTCATTGTCATTTTCATTGTCATTTTCATCCGTAGCATTTAAGTTTAAGGGGAGCAAATGAGTACTTATTTCTGATCCCTCCAACGCTAAACTATCCTCATCATATATGCTCTCTCCATCACCTTGTTCCTGACAACTACTCGAATCTTGTATATCCGACAGAGAAGTGAGAAAAGAGTATGAGTCTTTTTCTCTTTCACATTCGTTACTGCCCCCTTTTCTATCTAGATTATACCTACGCATTTTTTGAGGATTTGTTCTGTGAACTGTTTATTGAAAACTTTCAAAATCTCAAAATATTATTTTCAAGGTAAGAAATTCTATTATTTTGTACCATTTAGAATACACGTAAGCCCCCAAAAAAAAAAAACTATTTTACGAGAAGGAGAAATAGTGTGCCTGAAATATAAATTAGAAGCAAACATATTACTACGGGGTAGAGCTCATCAAGCAGAGATATATTTATTTTCTATCACATTGTTATTCTATAGGTGTCAACAGGCCATATGTTACAAAGATCATTGAATTTTCACAAGAATGTCAGCCTCACAGCTATTTCGCGTCACCTCGTATTTATTCTCAACATTCTCTGACGCGAAATATCGTCGAAAAAGGTTCAAAAGAAAAGAGCAGGGCAAAAAAAGAAAAGATAGAATGAGCTCGATATCGAGAAGAGGTAGCAACAGGTTTTTTTTGACAGACCCAAGGAGTTTTAATTTCAAGTCTCCACCAAGCATCAATAGTACTGTTTGACAACATAATAGAACGTACACATAAAGAGTTCACATATTCTAGCTTCTATTATCGATTTAAAAAGTTTCAGCAACGAACACGAAGACTATATGAGAGATTATAAGTTAGTAGTATTGGGTGCAGGTGGTGTTGGTAAGTCCTGTTTGACCGTGCAGTTTGTACAAGGTGTTTACTTAGATACATATGATCCCACGATTGAAGATTCTTACAGAAAAACCATCGAGATCGATAACAAAGTATTTGATCTCGAAATTTTAGATACAGCGGGCATTGCGCAATTTACTGCAATGAGAGAATTATACATAAAATCAGGAATGGGGTTTCTTTTGGTATATTCAGTAACTGATCGGCAATCTTTAGAGGAATTAATGGAGTTGAGAGAACAGGTCCTTAGGATCAAAGATTCTGATCGCGTTCCAATGGTTCTGATAGGTAATAAAGCTGATCTAATCAACGAAAGGGTAATAAGTGTGGAAGAAGGTATAGAGGTAAGTAGCAAGTGGGGCAGAGTTCCATTCTATGAAACTAGCGCATTATTAAGGAGTAATGTTGACGAAGTGTTTGTTGATTTAGTGAGGCAGATCATTCGGAATGAGATGGAAAGTGTGGCCATCAAGGATGCAAGAAACCAAAGTCAACAGTTTAACAAAAATGAGCCTTCATCAACTAAGGTTCCTAATTCCGCTAAACAAGATACAAAACATTCAAACAAAAAAACATCTAAAGGATTGTACAACAAGTCATCACAAGGACAAGTTAAAGTTAAACAATCTTTGCCAGCCAATGAAAAGCGCAAACCATCACATACTGTTCCTAAGCCTGGAGCTACCAATAAAGCAGGATTTGGTGCTGCTACACAAGCAAAAAAAAAAAAGAAAAATAGTTCCGCCTGCACTATTCTATAATTACCATGATTTTTGTTATAAAGGAATTAAGATAAGAAAAAAAATTAGTAAGAAAAAATCCTGGTTATGTCTCTTGAAGGTTTAGTTTAGAGCATGAGTATACGTTGTATAAGTTAAAATAATCTCAAAATATAAACATGAAAAGTTTGAAAAAAGACAGCACAGTAGTCAAAAATGGACGCAACCGGAATCGAACCGATGACCTCTTCCTTGCAAGGGAAGCGCGCTACCAACTGCGCCATGTGCCCGCAATTAGCAAAGTGTTGTCTCGTTTCAGCATGTGATACCTCAGTAGGAAAATACATCATCCTACTAAACGTTCATTAAACACATATGAAATAACCCTATTGAGAGATTGGGGAGTCTTGAGACAATTGTTGGGATTCCGTTGTTGGTAAAGACAATACAATTAGGTGTGTAGTATATACTAGAAGTTCTCCTCGGAAATATAGGAATTCAATAAATGGGGTCCGTCATTCCACATAATTCTGTATATACTTTTATTACCATTCTATATGTTGTCATTCATTGTCTTATTACATTACCAATCCTTGCATTTCAGCTTCCTCTAACTTCGATAACAGCTTCTCATAACTTATGTCATTATTTGACATTGTATATGAAAATACACTAGTATTATGACTACTAGTCAATAGACGATAGTTGTAGTCACTTATTCCAACACCTTTTGTAAAATATATGATTAATAACATTTCCTGAATCAGGCTGATAATCAGTTTTGGCAACAAGTTACTTCACTAAGATTGTGTAGACTAGAATTTTCAAGACACCCAGGTCTTACTCGAGCCCATATTACATCAGAGACGGTTGTGTAGCAAACATGTTTTTTCTTGATTGTCAAAGAAACTCCAAATAGATCAACAATGGAATCATAGTAGTTATCTAAAAATTTACTAACATCTTGATACCCTTGTTTAACTAAGTTGTCTTTATGTTTTGCGAGTGGCACAAAGTTACTGATAATTAAGTTATAGCTCATTCTACTTACACACTAAAATTTCCGCGTCGGCTAGAGTAGTGAAAATTGTAATCTTGAAAAGGCGAACTGTAATTACCATCTGGAAACCACAGAAAGTAGCAGTTTCAAAGCTTTCCTATCAGATAAATATTCATATATAAACATGTACATGGCCAAATATGGCCCGAAGACTAATGTGCTATGTTTTCCATTCAAATCGGTTCATTTGCTCTCGAAACAACTTGTAGTTAAACGTTTTAAATATACTCTACAAATTGAAGATGAGAAGAATATAAGATCCCTCGGTGAAAACAAAACAATATCCCCTGAAGACGTTGAGTTTAAGCTAGCACAGTTGCGAGAATTCACTAACTCTCTCAAAGACCGCATTCATAATATTGAGTTGGTTAATTCAAATAGCCAGCAAAGTGACGATAGACCACCAATATCAGAAAATTCAAGAAATGCCAATATTACTAAAAGTATATCTGTGACGGACGAAGCGAAAGCAAATAATCTATCAGATCTGATTCACTCCTCATTTTCAGAAAAGATTAACCACCTTGTACCGAAAGCCATAAGAGAGAGAGTAGCAGACGATGGCGTCCTTGAGAAAAATCTTCTTGACAAATCTCACAGGAATTGGGCACCCGTCATAGATAGGCTTTCTACCAGTGAGAAACGATTAACGAACATTGCTTCTAAGGAATTTTCTGTCTGGTTGAAGTGTACAGTAAAATATTTACCGTTACATAGCATACTCCAGCTGGATGAGATGTTACTAGAACAAATTGACGGAGATGTTACGAAATTCGATACCAACATGTATGAGTGCATTTTTAATAATTTAGGAAATTTGAAGCCAAATAGTTCTGGCCAGGAGGGTATTGTTGACGATAAAGTCATTCTGAAAATGAAAGAGTTATTAGAGAGGTATGATAATGCATTAAAAATAATTGAAGAAAGGCGGACTAAAAGACAAGGACCTTTTTTGAGAGCACCAAAGATGACTCAAGTAATACTCAATAATTGTTTAAAATACTCAACCAAATGTTCAAGCTATAATAATATGGAGTATTTTATCACAAGGTTCAAGGATAACTATGAAATATCTCTTAATAAGCAGAATTTAACCACGGTCATACAATTCTATTCTAAGAAGAAAATGATTAAACAAGCCTGGAATACTTTTGACACCATGAAGTTTCTATCTACAAAACATTTCCCTGACATCCTCACATATAACACAATGCTACAAATATGCGAAAAGGAAAAGAATTTTCCTAAAGCCCTAGATTTATTTCAGGAAATACAAGATCACCACATAAAACCTACAGCAAATACCTACATAATGATGGCAAGGGTATTGGCTTCTTCGAGCAGTAATACCGTTGTTAGTGAAGGGAAATCAAACTCTTTAAGACTATTAGGATGGAAATATCTTCACGATTTGGAAGAAAAAAATCTTTACAGACACAAAAACGACGAGTTAAGTTTATTTTTGGCTATGATGGCATTAGCTGCATATGACGGAGATGTTGAACTAAGTAGAGCCCTGTATCACCTATTTATTGGAAAGAAATACAGAAATTTGTGCGCAAATTGGAAAGGAAGTATTCTCATAGATCAAAATAAAATATGGAAGTCTGTGTTAATGCCGGAAATGCTGAATTATTTAATGCTTGCTTATGCAAGATTCGATTCGAACAACTTGCCAGTCCTATCTGGTTATGAAAAGGGTATTACTTTAAGGAAAAGGTTTCTTCGCGAGCTAGATTCCTCCTCTAGGCTAGATGATACCAACAAATCTGTAAAGTTCAAACTTCCGTTTCTTCCGATTAATGATTTGAATTTGGTGACACAAGTATTGGCGGAATCTAATGCAATCTGGAGTTTCAACTTGGAAAATGGTGGAACGTACGATACGTTGACGTCTGCTAAAGAAACAGTGCAAAAGACAATCAAAAATTTTGCCCAATCGTTCAATTTATTTGCCCAAGAGTCTAAGGATTTGAATGATTTTAAATTTAAAATCATGTACGAAGTTACGAAAATGCAAAGGGAAAGTATTAACGTCAATGTGTTTAATAAAATTTCACTCTACACATACCTGACAATTCCCATAAATTTGAAACAACAAAAGGAGTTCTTGCGAAGGTTGACAATTTTCACTTTTCAACAACACGAATTCGAAGCTGTCATAAAGCGTTTATATGAAGGTTACCGTAATCTTTCTTTGTCAGATCAAATTGGACAAAATTCAAGTCCAGATGAAGTCAACTCAGTATCCAAATTTGAGGGAAAGGAAAGCTTGACTGTGAGAATGAATGACATATGGTATATCGCTTGTTTGAGATGCAAGATTATGATGGATACCTCTCTATACGAGTTGGTAATGAAAGCTGCCATAGAATTTCAAAATGAAGACTTAGCTAAGAAGACGTGGAACGATAGGGGTAAATTCAGGACAACCATACCATTTTTAAAAATGGATCTAAGAGTGAGAATAACTGAGGACCAGAAATTTGCGCACCTGATGGTTGAATTTTTCACAAAGCAAGGAAAGTATTCTGATGCAATATCTATTGTACTGTCTTCAAAAAATCGTTTCAATTGGTCATATTCAATGGTCAAAAGCTTGCACCAGGCGCTGGAAGCGATCGAGGATAAAAATAGTGTTGAAATTTTACTAGATGTAGTAAATAAAAAATCTCATGCGAGAGCTGTAAAAAGGGAAGATCAAGAACTTAAGATTTAATCTTCAAAAAAAGTGACGTTACTGATCAAACACAATGAATACGCGTCCATGCATGCTTATAAATATTGTATATATATATATTTTTTTTTATATTTATGTTTATTAGAGCGCTTGTAAATAAAACTCAAAAAAGAATCTCCGAGGTTAACAAATTAACAGACTGAAGTATGCCAATGGTTATTGTCAACTACTCTTTGAAGACACACTTGATGATTCGCCAAATTCTTCATCACGGTTAACAGTCAAGTAGTCTTTATCATTTAAAGATGCATCTGATACTAGCGCTTCCGATTCAGGTTGCAACTTTTGCTGTAAATTCTCAACTTCAAGACGTAACCTGTCAACTTCCTTTTCGAAATTTCTCCCGTAGTGATCGATATAATAGGTAGCTCCATTGTGAGATGCCCATAAAAATACAATTGTTAAAAACAGGGCTGCAGCTAGCTTGTAGCGGATCCATATACCACATAGTAGCATAGTGAACAGTTGATAGAAATACTGAGAGAGTGTATAAATTACCATCGGCCAAGGAGATCTCAATTTCACTGCCCAAAAGTTTTTGAATTGGTGCGTCGTTAAGTATTCAAAACTTGTCATTCTTTCGCCGGATTTGATTTTGCTAGATTTTTTCAAGGTAATGAAGTAATGGTATAGAGATTGCCAAACCAAATAATAAAGGGACGTCCAAAGGATATTTTTTTTGATGTCTAATTCACTTTGAATAATTGCCCCTGGAAATCTTTCGATTTTGTATTCAGGCGGTAATCCATGATATATGACATACATGACACAAGGTGGTATAATGTGAATAAAACATGAAGTGGTTTTATCAATAGAATGTATTACCAAAGAATTTCGCCAAGTGATGACTGCAAAACTTAGCGTCCCGAAAGTAAATGCAAAGCATGATTGGAAAAGGCTTGATGAGTGCGGAAAAAGCCAAATGAATAATAGGCATAGTATGTTCACAAAATAACACAAATCCGCCAAGAAATAGTGATTCTTGGTTTTATAATATGTATAAAAACGTATGGGCATTAGAACAAAAAACAGAATAGTGTAATAAACGTGAAACCACTCTGGAAACCTTCCCATCAAGAATCCAATGAAAAGTATGTTAAACAGTGTGAAAGGGTAGAAACCTTTTTCCAATCTCGAGCTGTTTTTGAAAAAAATGGAATCTAAGGGTTTGTCTAAATTCTTAATTCTTTGAAGGGCTCTTACCTTGAAATCTTCTAACTGCAAAAAAGAACGGCTCCTATTCAGGTGGTGAGGATGACTACCGTGGTCATTGTGAGGTCTACGTCTTCTAAAACCTTCAAAATTTCGTAATTTCTGTTCAGCTTTCGAAAGATTAGAACCGTGGTAATATTTTGAGACTACTTTTGAAGCGATCGGGTCGAGGAATTCCAAAAGACTTGTTAGAGAAACAGAATTATTCGTTTCGTCCTCATCTTCGCTATTTTCAAACTTGTACATTCTTTTGAAGATAAAAAAATAATACCACTCAAAATGATATTACGATAACAAACAGACGCTTTATCAAGTGATGTAGTTTTCGTAATATCAGGGCTTTTATATCAAGTTATATCTTATACTACTGATGAAATATAAGCATTATCCGCTAAAACCACTTAGGGGTTGCATATGCGTTAAAAAAAAGCCAGTATTTGATCTGCCTGTGATTGTTCGGCGAAGCCACTTAGTGCGAGATAGTAACTAAATTCATGATGACAAACAAAGATATTATCGTAAGCAATATGATCCGCTAACAAGTCCTGCTTGAACCAAGATTTCTGCTAAACAAAGCGCCCTTTTCGAGACGTATATACATATACATTTATGTATGTGCATGTGATTAAATCTAACCAAAGGTTCCAATGGTATAGCGTTAACAGGATTCCATTTGAAAAGGATCATATAACTCGATATATTAAAGTTTGTCCATTAACGATCTATTACATCCGTACATATTATCAAAAACCCAGTCATTGTTATTTTAACAGTTTATTTGTCCGCATTGCGGTAATTCAGACTTCGGGGGTAAGCGGGCTACACTTACTAGGAAATCCTTCTCACAGCGTGTTCCCACGGAGCGGAAAGTATAGCACTTTCCTGCTGAGGGAACTGCAGCCACAGATCGGCCAGACTGGAACATTTGGCATGATTGGTTTTGCGCTGTCTGGCATTCTGGCCAGAATAGTAGTAATGAGAGCTAGTATTACCAATATTTACAGGAGATTGCATTGGTTAACAAATTATAGGCCATTAAATCATTGGTAATCAATAAAAGAAGCGAGCAACTATTTGAATTGAAAAGTATGTCCTATGCCTATTGAAAAGTGAGAGAGGTTTGAAGATAACGAGGTACTATGCGGTACATGAACTGAGAAAACGAAAATTGTCAAACAGCTAAGGTTGAATGAGGAGGCTTCATAATGAAGTCATACTACTAGTAAGCATGAAGGTATACACGCATATGATTTGAAACCTGGAAAGACGTATGGAGCATACTGTTGGTTATAAACGTTTGAATCTATTGATTTCAATTGTCGTGATGAAATACGTCATTTGATTGCCAACTTGATCAATCTTCTCTCATTCAAAACAATCCCAGGTGGAATAGTGTACTAACATTGATTTGAGATAAAACATGAGGAGTTTGGCCTTATGATTTTTTTTATTTGTTAATATAGAAGAACAATGAAGGTTGAAGTTGATTCCTTTTCCGGTGCTAAGATCTACCCAGGTAGAGGTACTTTATTTATCCGTGGTGACTCCAAAATTTTCAGATTCCAAAACTCTAAATCTGCTTCTTTATTTAAGCAAAGAAAGAACCCAAGAAGAATCGCTTGGACCGTTTTATTCAGAAAGCATCACAAGAAAGGTATCACTGAAGAAGTTGCAAAGAAGAGATCCAGAAAGACCGTTAAGGCTCAAAGACCTATCACTGGTGCTTCTTTAGACTTGATCAAGGAAAGAAGATCTTTGAAGCCAGAAGTTAGAAAAGCTAACAGAGAAGAGAAATTAAGAGCTAACAAGGAAAAGAAGAGGGCTGATAAAGCTGCTAGAAAGGCTGAAAAGGCTAAATCTGCTGGTGTTCAAGGTTCCAAGGTTTCCAAGCAACAAGCCAAGGGTGCCTTCCAAAAGGTTGCTGCCACCTCCCGTTAAGAATAATCATCTTTGTTAGTTTTTTATTAATAATTTATCATTACAAAAATGAAGTAAAAATGAAAACGTAACCCCTTGTTTTTGTATTAAGTATCAAATAATATAATATAAAAGACCGTAATACAATAGAAGTCCGTCTGTAGTACGTTGAACACGTAATGAGTACATGCCCTGTGTAAATAATAACAGGTCATTAAAAGTGTTACCCGCATTGGAAATTGCTCAAATAACTATAAGCTCGACATAATATATGATCTCATGCTTTCACGAACATAAGAAGATATAAAGTAGAAGTTAGTGGACTTCTTTCAAGTAAAGGTGAGTTTATTGGAGTATTTGATTCTTCTCCTTGCAAGCGTCTGTTTTGGTTTAGTGTTTGGGCGATGATAGCTCCTAAGAATAGTGCTTTACCAGTACTCAATAAAATACTTCTTCGATGGGGGTGGGGAAGTTTACCCATGCAGAAAACTGTACCTCACACACTGCGCAGGAATCTTGGTATTGCTTATAGACCGATGACAAAATCCTTTCCCCTACGACCCGTGGTAAGTATGCAGTTGGTTCATACCAAAAGATTCCACAGTACTTTGGAGGGAAATAGCAAGTTTGAAGAAGATCAAAGCAAAACTAAGAATGGAAAGAAAAGTGAGCCACATGGTATTAAAGGATTGATGGCCAAGTATGGCTATTCTGCACTGATCGTTTATATCCTCTTAACTTGTGTTGATTTGCCCCTATGTTTCCTGGGGGTCCACTCGTTGGGTGAAGAGAAGATCAAGATATATCTAAACAGGGGTAAACAGCTTATTGGCATGGGCGACCCAGATGAAAGCAAGGTGATTGAAGACGTTAGAAGGAAACAGGCATACCGTGAAGCAGTACAGGCAGAGAATGCTGGCAACGTAGAAGATGCATCGAGGAAGACTCTCAATGAAAGATGGCAAGAAATGAAGGACAGCACCTTGTTGGCTGAACTGTTGATTGCCTATGGAATACACAAGAGTTTGATTATCATTAGAGTACCCCTAACAGCAGTATTAACGCCATCTTTTGTCAAGCTCCTACAAAGGTTTGGCATCGATCTAATGAAGAAGCAAAAGAAAGTCTTTCAAACGATGGCCTCGGGAGCTAAAATGAGATACAAAGGAAACATGCCAAGCAACTTCATCAAGAATGATGGCACTGCCCTTGACATTACCAAGCGTAAACCAAGAACTAGCGGCCAGAAATGGTTCGATGGCCTAATGTGAAAGAACATTGATGTAGGCTTAGCATGTACATAGAATTTACTCTCGTTTTTTTTTTTTTCCTTTACGTACCCACGTTGTTTACATACTAGTAACAAAACATTTGGCCACGTGAACCGGTCATAGAAGCTTTCTATCGTACCCACCTTACATAAGCCCGGTTGCTAGCACTATTGCTCACGAACATTCTAAGAAACGTTGCTGATCCTGACAGCTGTACCCCAGCCGGGCCACCCAATGAGCACCGAGGAGGGCCCTTTGCTTGCCAAACGACGCTCAAACGGCGCCAACAAGCCCATTGTGCCGCCTAAAGTCGCCTAAAGCTCAACGGGAAGTTCATCCCTCAACGGAAATCCTAGTGCGCCTTTCGCATATGTTCCAGAAGATTCGCTGAGTCGGCCAGCTAAAAGCGGTTCAGCTTGAGCTAAAAATACTTGGAAACAGAATCTGGCCGTGACCATAGGTTACCGCGGAAAAAAAGAGAAGTTTTTAGTCTTTTTCCTTAATGTAGGGCACACGACTCGGGTGTATTTGCTACCGTGTTTATTACCGTCATTCACAACCAACCTCATCGCCTTTGCGGGCCGGGTTGAGATCATTCAATTTTCTTCCTTTTCTATTATGGGGTTCTCTCAAGTGTAATTTAAGGTATGAGCTTTCTTATTGCATTCGTTTACATTCTCTATTGCTCATTGCCCTTCTTCCATTTAGGCATCTTTTTTTTTCACAATTAATCCGCCCTTATTTCCCAAATTGGCACTTGCTTTTACGATCTCCAGCTGGAACTTGGAGACCTGAAACGTGGTGCTTCCTATATTTAAAGCACTATTGTGGTGATAAAAGAGGCCCGGAATAGTGCTGTCTCAAGAGGTCAAAAATAGTTTATCTGAGAAATATATAACAATACAAGTAAAGATAGAAAAAAAGAATAAAGAAACGATACTCCGCTCCCAAGTTAACTTTTTGCCCTATAAAAAAGTTTCAAGAATAATCACTTTATTCTTTGATCTTCACTACTTTCAGGTAATTTTTACCGATTTGCATAGCATACCATATAATGAGCACCGCATTCAACGATTACTGCACTGTTTGTGATCGTCTCATTCCTACATCTCCACAGAAAACAAGCAATGTTACTAGGAAGATCACAAAGGACAATGAAACCAAGAATAGTTCACAGTCAAATAAGTTATACTGTTCTGAGGATTGTAAGCTGAAGGATTCAAACCCTCTTAATGAGAAACTATTATCTCATTTGCATAAAAAGGCAAAAACCTCTCATTCGCATGATCTCACTCCTCCGCTTTCATATTCTAATAACTTAACTGCATTAAACCTTTTCGAGCCGGCAACTTCGTTATCTTCATCTCCAACGTCATCATCTATCCCCTTCGATGAATTGGAAAAGCTAGATTCTTTACTCATTTCACCATTGCTGCTACCTCAAGATGGCATTGCCAATGCCAAGCAAAAGTCTGACCCTACTCATGTCGACGATTATGACGACAATGAACATTATTTGAAATTAGCCGACTCTCTCAGACTCGACTCCGGTTACCAATTGCATTCAAGGGCACATCTGGGCTGCGAAAACAACTTGCCGCGATCAAGTGACATTGTTAACGATCATTTGATCTCAGATCAAATCATTGAAAATAACTACAACTTATGGTTTAGACTATCCTCTAGTTAAAAGCTTTTCACCTTGCTTCGTACCCTTCCCCACTTGCCTTTACTCTACTCATGATTCATGCTTACTTTTTTCTTTTCCATTTTACTATCTCCGTCATTCTAAAGAAAAGATTCTACACATATACATATATACATAGTTCTCCCACACATCGCTTTGATAAAGAAACATGTACGTACACCTGCATTAAAAAACAAATACTTCATTCTTTATAAGGAGAAAAGAAATATGATGGAAACAGTACACCGCCTTCCTTATATTGTTTCCACACACAAAAATATTATAGTATGAAGTGAAAAGATAAATTACATATCGACCTTTAATAGCTACATACCACGGAATGCATTCTTGCTAGCTCTTCTTCTGTTGTCGAATCTGGGTTTTGACCTACCATTATCTTTCTTATTACCATCTGCATCAACATTTTCTTCATCCGATGAATTGCCATGACGCCTGGGTTTATTGCTTCTATCCTTGTTGCTTTTTCTTTGAGGAATAAAAGTTAGCTCAGCCTCACCACGTGGATTACGACGTAAAATGGATTCATTGGTTTTCTTTCCATTTTCCGCTCCACGCAACTCGCTGACTTGTTCTTCAAAGGTAACGTGAGCACCTTCGTCTTGTTGCGTATCCGTTGAAGTGCCAGCTTTCATTTCGTTCATAAATCGTTCGCTTTGTTCCTTCTCCTTCTTTCTCCGCTCAATTAGTACCCTTTGCTTTTCTATCCTTCTCATGTCCTTGTCGCTTAATTCTTCCTTATTTGACTGTTGCTTTATTTCATCGTCAGATTCTTCCTCGTCAGATCCTTCATCCTCATAGTCATAATGACCTCTACTGTCTTTCATCGCAATTCTTTCCTCGTCGGATTCTTCAGCAGCAGTCAATGCTCTGATACGTTTAGCAGCCCCTTCTTCGGTTTCTTTGATGGACTTCACTGGATTCAACTGCTTGAAATCATAATCATCTTCATCAACTTGAAACTCTTCATCCTCGAACATTTCTTTGAAACGGTCATCTGTGAGGACTTTTCCTGCAACTTTGTCACCACGTTTTTGAGATAATTTATCAACCAATGTTTTGTTGACTTTAACTTTAGGTTTTTGCACAGCCCCTGAACTTCTGATTCTGGATTCCCTTTCTTTTTCAATTCTACGTCTAATTTCTCTTTCCCTTTCATCTTTGTAAGCATCGGGATTAGCAATCAATGAAACCTTATCGTAAAGTTCAGTGTTAATAAAGAAACCATGCATGTACGCCCTTAATACACTGGACCCTACCAAGTGTGTTAAGTTCAATTTCTTGACGTCATCTCTAGTAATGAACCTGTAGTTCGAATAAACAGTATCACTTGGTTTTTCTTCTAGTTCTTCTGTGATCGAATCCAAGAATGAGCACCAACGTGGAGATGGTCCTAAACTTGGAATATAATATGTATGCATGGGAATACTTTCGTTAGCCGTGAAAAACATACCGGTGCCTGGAACATGTTCAATATCGTTAATATCAACACTAGGTTCCATAGAAGCGTATGCTTTACCATCAAGTCTATCCCAAATTTTAGCAATTCTCTTATCACATGTTAAAATTTTATTTTCGGTGCCAACATCATCCAACCAGATGATTTTTTTGATATCAAATCCATAACCTTGGTCCTTGATCATGGAAGGTTCAGAAGTACGTAGGTCATAAAGGTATGAATAGCCATTTGAGGTGCCACATGCAAAAGTCAATCCATCATTACGGAAACTGGTTGCGGTGACTTGAAATGGTCTGTTATCAATATTGTTCTCTAAATAAAGCTTGGAAACACGGGAACGTGACCTTGGATCCCAGAATTCAACCACATTAGTTTCCGTTCCTGCTGCTAATAACCCATTCACGTCATTAATAGAAACATGGTTCACTCCTTCAGTGTCCAATTTAAATGGGTTTAAAAACCTCCCCTTTTCCAAGTTCAATCTATACAATTCATTGCCGCTGGCACCAACATATAAATCACAATTCACCTTGTTATAGACTAAACTTCTTCCAAATTTAGGAATTCTTGTAGTGTAATGTAAACCACCTTTATTTTGAAATTGAATACTTCTGTCATTCTGTAAATGTACACTTTTAGTCCAATCATCAGAAATAATTGTAAAGTCGACGTTTTCAGCATCTGTATGTCTATCGAATTTTAATGATAGATTGGCAAAATCATAAACATGAATTTGGGGTTTGTACGTACCGGTAGCCATGCAATATTGTCCATCCTTGCTCACTTTAATCTTATTGGAGGCTTCGCTGAACTCAAAATCTTGAATTAGTTCCACTCTATTTTGGTACTCTAAATCATTTTTCAATTGTCTCTTCCGCTTTTTAGCAATCCAATCGGGCAACGATCTTGAAACGTTTGTACCAGAAACTTGATACACTGAAACATCATTCGCAGAAGTAGACTTCAGAACCATAATGTGCCTTTTTCGAATATCTTTATTGTTACTGTACTTGGCGTTATTACAATGAGCTATTGATTACATCCGATGAGATGAGATGAGATGAGCTTGGCTCAAAAATTTTCAGAATTTCTCTTTTTTTCCATCTTTTTTAGAAAACGTATGTTATGTTACCCGACAGATGAAGTGACAGAAAATAATGATATTTTGAGACATACAAAAGAATGGCCGGGATAAAGATACAATTTCATATGTTTTTTGGTATCATTATCAATTTTAGGAATGAGTGAAGATGTAGAAAAAAAACGGTATACTATCAGCGAGAATTCAATATATAGATAGCGAGTATACAAACTGTATAAATCATAAAAGCGTACCTATTTAAAAAAGCCTAAGCAGCAAAGTGCTTCAAGATTTGTTCGGCAGCGTGAACACCACTCAAAGCCATAGCTCCGAATGTTGGGCCCATACGGTTTAATCCGTCTAGTTCAGCAACTTCCATACCGGCAAAGTACATGTTGTCGACACCAGAGTACGCACCAGAGTGGATAACAACATCGTGTTCGGCATGATTCATGTCTAGACCTTTCATACCACCCAATTTTTGGTTTTGATCGATGTCGACAATTCTCTTGGCACAGAAAGCACCAAATGGACCATCATGACCAGTGGTGGACAAAATGACACCATGTTTTTGACTCAAGTCACGAGTGCCGTCATTCTTGTAGCCAGCCAATTCGATAACGTTGGGGTCCATGCAACATTGAGTACCATGAGCTTGGGTAACTAATGTCCAGTTGGTGACAACACCAGCAACAGTAACCTCGCCCTTTTCAGTGGGTGGTCTGGTAACCAAATCTTCAACACAGGTAGCGTTGAATAGTTTAACATTTGGTAGTTGCAAAACTTTGGAAAGGACAGTAGAGATGAATAAGGCGGCATGCTTAACGACAACATAGTCACCCTCATCTTCATAAGGAATTTCCAACTCTTGTAAGAATAAATGAGCTGGCTTTCTCATAACCATGGCACTGAATAATTGGCCACCTAACCAACTTCCACCACCTGGGGCAACTGAACTTTCGATGATACAAACCTTCAAGTCTGGTCTGTTCTTGGCAATGACGTAGGCAGCAGATAAACCGGAAGAGCCAGCACCAACAATAATAACGTCAGAAACGGCAAACTTGTCAAGATCCTTGAAATAACGAGAAGTCATAGCACGGGAGACAGTAGATTCACGGATAGGAGCGAATTTGAAGTCGGACCAATCTTCATTCTTAACGATGTCAGATAAGCAATGAGTAACTGGGGTAGAGTTCAAATGCAATTGAGAAGCGGTAGTAGAAGTAGCAGTAGAAGTAGCGGACATTTTAGGATTTAGTTGACCTTTATGGCTATGGTTTATTTTTTTTACATAATATGAAAAAGAAAGTACAATATTTTTACTGATAACTTACTACACAAATTATTCTTTTATTTATACATCGGGAAATATCTTTTACGAATCGAAACAAAAAATTCTGTTTCCTTATTTCATATTTATTAACAATCTTAAAAGAAACACCTATGATTGAACTTGGTAACTGACAGAATAGATTTTCTGGATATTTTTAGGGATTAATAAACAGTTAGCTATTATTTATGTGTTTCCCAGACGTGGAAAAATATTAAGGGGAATTTGATTTTGAAGATGACATTAAAGGATTTATCACTTTGTAAAAGCTAAGTAAGAACTCCGGGAAAACGGGTTGATTTTTGAGACGCCACTCAGAAAACAATTTGGAGATACTCTTAGCGAAAAATGCGACTGCGGAGCGGTGATTAAAGATACTTGTCAATAGAAAGTGTCAAAATTATTTTCCGCCGGAAAAAAAGAGGAATGAAGCTCCATGTCGGCGGTGAGAATGGGCCAGTCATATTAGAGCCAAAAAAAAAATCCACCAGCTTCGTAGAGTTTTGGCAATGGCGCAATAACCATTAGGGTTCTGTTGTAGGAGGAAAGAAGAGGCTTACTCCCTACCACTTCCCCTTAAGCTTACTTTTTGGAGAGGTGAAAAATAAAATTTGAGCGGTACGAGAATCGAACCCGTGTCCCCACCTTGGAAGGGTGGGATGATAACCACTACACTAACCGCCCGTAGCTTGTTATATACTAGAGATTTGAGTAGCTCTGTTATCTAAGTATTAGGGGAACCTCTGATCTAAGCTTAAAAATTGCCGTTTCTGAGAATGTGGTGAATTTTGAGACAATTGATGGGATTCCATTGTTGATAAAGGCACTATAATTAGGTACATAGAATATACTAGAAGTTCTCCTAGAGGATAATGAATGACAACCTATAAAATGACAACAAAAGTATATACAGAATTATGTGGAATAATGGATTCCATATATTGGGTTTCTATATCCTCGATGAGAACTTCTAGTGTATTCTATATACCTAACAATATCGCCTTTATCAACAATGGAATCCCAACAACTATCTCCAAATTCGCCACTCTCTCAAAAAGAAACTGCATAAGTCCTGCCTTACCTTGAAAACAGCTAGCTTTCATTGATTGATAAAAACTGGAGATCGTACTGCAATTTGTAAATCTTCAAAGAAACACCATTTTAGAACTTTTGAATAAGAACCAAAAAAACAAAGAAGAAGTTGTTTCTTTTGCCTATTTAACTGAGATATTGGTGAATTTTGAGACAAATGATGGGATTCCATTGTTGATAAAGGCAATATAATTAGGTATATAGAATATACTAGTAGTTCTCCTCGAGGATATAGGAATCCAATAAATGGAATCCGTAACTCTACATAATTCTGTATATGCTTTTATTGTCATTTTATATGTTGTAATTCATTATCCTATTACATTATCAATCCTTGCATTTCAGCTTCCACTTATTTCGATGACAGCTTCTCATAACTTATGTCATCTTCTAACACCGTATATGATAATGTACTAGTAGTATGACTACTAGTTGATAGACGATAGTTGATTTTCATTCCAACATTAACATCTTGATCTAAAATTTTGTTTAAAACGCATCTGTGTTCTAAAAAATCGAATGGAAAAATAAATAACATACCAAAAAGTAAAAGGAAGAGTAAATATAACGAACGGTACACTTCAAATGAACATTAAAGGCAGCAAGTTAAGCTCATTAATAGTACATAATACACAATCTAACATAAAAAATTGATAATTAGAATGGAATAGAATAGAGTATGTGCATGATATTTATGATCCGAAAGCATGAATGTTTCATCAGCAACATCTGCCTCAACAATTCAACAGACTATTAACCCTAACATAACTGGCAATAAACAAATCAAAGATCTTTTAGCCTGTCGACATATCGCTATCAGACACCAACAGATTTTTCTGTATTCTATATATAAACTCCGGTAATAGTATTATTACAAAGGAAGACCATCTACATGGCTGTTCCCTTACCCAATTTTAGAACCCTTTCCACGATCATAATGCTTACATGGAACAAACTATTGTCTGTCTCTAGGGCCAAGAAGCGGGCTTTGATGGTCGCTTCTAACCAATTAAAGAAATTAGTTTCAAGCTCAGGATAGTGAGAATTTTGAACTACTACAACTTCCCGTTAGGATATTCTTTGGAAAAGTGTACCCAGCTTGCTCCCAACTTGTTAAATTAGCGTTATAATAGGCATTTAAATGGCTTTGAATGTAATCATATGTCGGATAGTCATCTGGGTCACAAGTAATTGACGTAGAGCCCTTCGGCTGATATAGCCTGACATAATCTATTGACATTGTCACTGGAAAGAATATATATTGCCAGTCAATATAAGCCCAATTGTTAGAGATACCTAAATTCAAAATGGCTGACATCGGCTCTTTACTTATTCTTCTCCAGTCAATATTACCATTAGGATGCAAAGAAGTAGCATAGAGTGTAAAGGTAGGGTTTTCTCCTACAAACCAACGGATATATCCATTATCGTCATCATGGAGATACTCAATGGCATACTTTTGGAAATAACCCGCTTCTTCTCCAAATTCATACCACGTGACATTTAAAGTAGAGATTGCCGAGATAGCTTGTTGAAAAGGACCACCAGCATATGTATTCATTGTTGTTGTCGTGAAATTATAAACTTCGATGAAGTCATAATCAGGCATATACCATATATCGAATGGAGCAATTTGTAGAGATTGGGAGGCCACACCAACACCTAAGTTGGTATCAGCTTCACCTTCTAAAATATCAATTTCTGGTGCACCTCTCCCAACTCCTTGATTTGGATGATCCTCATTATCACAAGTACAAACACTCAACTTTTGACCCGGCAGATAGGAAAGACCGTCTGGAGAACTTTGGTTTGGTGTTATACCAGCATCACACGATTCATAGGAATAAGGCCACACACCTTGAGTACTGGCTAAATAACCTGGTCTACCCAAGTTACCCATGGTCCACATACCAGGCCATAGTCCTGTAATGCGACCATAATTGGGCAGGTTCGCGGAAACCTCTAAAGCACCTTCTGTAAAGCAGAGCTTATTCCAGCTCTGCACCATACCAGATCTGTAGTAAAGGTCGTGATTCTTGAACGCATCCATCCTCAGCGTCAAGGTACCATTAGTGGTTGTGACGGCGTCAGGAGAATACCATTCAAGATCCTTTGTAGCGTCGTAGTGGATATCAGGAGCTGTCCAGAATTGGTCATCACCGTCATAAAATGTCCTACCTTCGGCATTAAATTCGTCGGAAAATACCAACTCCCATTTAGATCCGTCTTTTGCTTCCCTTGTCTTCGCACTGTCGGGCGTATCTGGATCAACTAAAGCTGTTCTAATAGCGGCAAGCTGAGGATATTGATAATCAGTCAATAACTTTGACGTAGTATTCGAATACGAAGATCCTGCAGAGTTTGCTGTATGGGCATGTTCGTGGTGATAGACTACCCCAGAAAACGTAATAGCAGGTAAAACAATAAAAATAAATATACCAGCCATGAATAGGATTAGAATACCAAAAAGACCGAAGAAAGATCTTCTGTCCATATGTTTGAAATCTTCAACAAATCTTCTCTTATCTAACTTTGCTTCTTCCTCAGCATTTGGATTATGAATGTAGTCATCGTCTTCCTTTTCGTCTAATGTCAATGGGAAGAATGAAGCTGGATAACCGCCAAAAGGTGAAAAATCCTGTTCGCCCATGTATAAGTTGGTAGACGATAATGAAGAATCATGTGCAGAAGAAGATGAACCAGTCATGTTCGCTCTTTTCTTTTCATTTATGAAGTTTTGCGATTGAGATTGGGCCATGGAAATATGCCTTGTTCCTACTAATGGATACCTGTCAAAAGGCGGTGGAGACTTAATAAAGCTATTATTGGAAAAACTGCTCATATTGTTTGAAGAGGGATGAGACGGTAAGCTTCTATCCGGCGGTTGTAAATGTGATGCAAAACTATTATCGTTACTACCGCTTATAGTTTTATTATTATATTCATTGTTATTGTGATTGTTGAAATTATTAGCGGAGGTTAAATTATTCTTGGCATAATAACCTTTATAGTCAGACATCCTTCGACCGTTTCGTTCAGGTGAGTTTTTTTCATTGATGAGAAGTGAAGTATCACTATTCGGATCATTATTGTAGTTTACTGATGAAGAACTAGAGTATTCATTTGCCTCCCGCCGCTCATCGTCTTTACTGGGTAGAATGTAATCATCATTGAACTCCTCACTTCCAAGGAAAGGGTTTCCGCTACCTCTAATGTGTTGATCAACAGCTGGCTCTAATGATGAATTTTGTCTTGATTGCTCATTTGAAGAATAAAAGGAGTTTTCACTTTCAGCAATACTATTCTCACTATTGAAATTACGGTTATTGGTGAGGTTTCGCACAGTCATATTTTTTTAGCTGATTTCTGTTCTTCTTCTGCTATTCTTTTGGAATACTAGTCCGTACTGTTTCAGAATATACTGTAAACAATAAGCCTGATCTGCTGGTTTAGTTTCTGTTGTTCACCGTTTTTTCTTCTTTATTCCTTACGATAAGCGTTAGCGATTGTAATGGTTTTATCGAACCTCTCAAACTTCTACCGGTTGCGTAGAATCTAATGAAGGTGATTTTATTATTTCTTTGGACTACGAAGAGTATAAAGAGGCACTATGTAATCAAAATATATCAATAGTTGTATTAGGATACGCCGATTTAATATTCTTCCTTTCTTTCTCTTTTAACTTTCTTCGGCAATACGATTTTCACTCCTTAGAGGGCAGGTCTCCCTTTTTTAGTCAATATTAAACGGTTCACAGAGCGATATCGTTTGAATGCAGCAATGTAGTAGGCAAAAAAAAGGGACAAGAATACAGTTATTTATGTATAGTGACGGCAGTTAGAGCGAAAGCACATGAGAGCGAAAATTTTTGTATGATATGCTATGCTGGTTGTGGAATATAGTAATCGGCACAGAAATTCTGGTCAGCACGAACCCTTCTATGCCTACTCATCGCTCAGCTAAATGTTGACCATTTTCCCACTTTGGGCACGCATTCATTTGTTTTCCTTTTTAAAACAACTCAGATCGTATTTGTCGCAGCACCCACACCCATTATTGGGACCCGTTTACCTACTTGAGGAATACATTTCCAAAAAAAAACAAGAAAATGTACCTGTACATCGGGGAAGCAAGAAAGAAAAATTGGACGAGTCCGGAATCGAACCGGAGACCTCTCCCATGCTAAGGGAGCGCGCTACCGACTACGCCACACGCCCAGGTGTTCATTGAGAGAATGATCAGAAGTTAGTAGTAACAAAGTGTTTTGATAACATACAGTAGCTTGTAATTGGAAGAGTGGTGAATTTTGAGAAAATTGTTGGGATTCCATTGTTGATAAAGACAATATAATTAGGTATATAGAATATACTAGAAGTTCTCCTCGAGGATATAGGAATCCAATAAATGGAATCTGTTGATAATTAGTAGTTTAGTAAGTTGTAATAATTAAGAATAAGTCGTTCTTTCTTAATTTATATAAGAGAGGTATATAAAACACACGCTGATTGGTTATACTAAACCCAATGGTTCAGACATAATACGGAACATTGATGATAAGATTTTGGTTATAACTCACCTTCTTATATACTAAGTTCTGGTCAATTAATTGATCTTTATCATATCACTGCAGTAAATTCTATTATTAGAATTTCAATTTATACGAAGAACGTATAATTAAAATCACTTATTTCAATTTATACGAGTAAATGTATAGTTGTAATCACTTATTCCAACATGCCCCCTTAAAGATATATTATTGTACTCCAACAGATATCTGCTGTGTGTTCGGTTCTTAATTAAGTAATTTAATTATCAATAGTCCGTTGAGGCCAAAATATCCTGTGGTGTTATCTGATTTTTCAATACTTTAATAAATCTATCAAAATCAGAAATTGAGACTGGTTTTGTAAGTAAATCTGCTATGTTCTCTTTACCTTTGATTTTTATTAGTTTTATCTTCTTCTCTTTTATTTTCTCTTTAATTATTTCTGTTTTTATCCATGTGAACTTCTGTTTGGGTTGTAGATAACTCCGATTTAAACCTTCGATAGCTGGCTTTGAATCAGTAAGCATTGTAAGTTCTTTATCTCCTCCTTCTCCGAGTTCTGTTAAAGTTACCTTCAGGGTTTCTGAGTCTGCATAGCCTTCATAAATAGCATGAAGTTCCGCTTCAGTTGAGGATACGCACTTGTTCGAGCTTTTATTTGAGTACACATTGAAAATATTCTTTCCATACCAAATTATCACACCAATTCTTGATTGTGCATCATATTCTGTTCCAACTGATGCATCTGTAATAGTAGTAATTTTCTTATTTATATCAAAATCTCTATCATAGTGTATTCCAATATTGGTATGTTGTACCAGGTATTGTATGATTTTGTAAATCATGTAAAAAACCTGTTTATGAGGAAAGTTTACTAATCTAGCTACCTTCTTAACGGCAAATTCAACATCGTATCTGCATTTGTACCTAACATAGTTAAGTTCACCTAATAGTTGTTGTAATTTCAACACACCATCTTTGTATTCCTTTTCGGTCATTTTTAATTCTCCGTTTTTAGGATCAATCTTGTATATTGATATATGTGGAATTGACCTTTTTCTAACCTTATCCAATTCCTTTTTATATTTCTCACCCATTTTCTCTATGAATGATTTTAACGTTAAATCAATCGTACCAAGTTTTCTGTTATAGATTAAATCCATCCCTAAAATATCTGTATCCAATATATCATCTATTAGAGTTCCAGTAATTTTTAATTCAAAGGTTCCTTTTAAATTGTTTATGAAATCATCTAGTCTTTGTTCATCACTTGCTGCAATCACACAGTCATCAACATAAACTGCGATCATGAGTTTTTTATCCTTGGATTGGTATAGTCCTGGAGTATAAGTGTTATCTTTTAATCCAACACTATTTAAATATCGTCTGAGATGGTCATTCCATTCTTTAGGACTCTGCTTAAGACCATATAATGCTTTATCTAGTTTAACAACGCATCTTCTATCATGTGGGTGTGGAATATATATATCTTCTTCCAATTTAGCATATAAGAACGCATGGTTAATATCCAGTGTTTTCATGAACATATTCCTATTGTTTGCAATCATCAAAAATATTTTAATGTGATTGTGGTTTAGGGATTCTGTTCCAATAACATTATACGTGTCTGGTGTCTGGATATCACCTCTACAGACAATTCTTGCTTTATAAATACCATTTCTCTTTTTTGAGAATATTGTATTTGTCGGAATTATTAAATTACTAGGAACATCAGATCTGTTGTATTTGACATCAACGTCAAATACTTTCATATCCTTGAGATTCTGTAATTCTTTTCTGTATGCCTCTTTATAAGCATGTTTTTCTTTGAGGTCAGCATTACCTGAAATAGCTTCGTTGTAGTATATGGTTTTTATTCTCGGAGCAGAACTTGTTTCTGTGTTATCCGGAAGTAATTTGATAATATTCCTTCTCTGACGCTTATTGTCTCTTTCAACTGAGTCATGGAAGGAGGTTCTGTTTTCAACAGGCCGCTTCCTTTTCATATTTAGAGAATTAAATGTTTTATTCAGAAAACCAGCTTTGTTTATTAATGATTCTAATGGAGCATTCGGTTTTTCCGCTTCGCTATTTTCCACCACTTGTACTAACTCTTCATTATTACCTTTCGGTGATATACTTTTGTCAAGGTTATTTTTGTTTTTTACCTTGTTTGATTCAAAATACGTTTGGTCAGTATTATCCATAACTTTTACTACCAGGGGCAGGTGATGACTTTCTTTGTGAGTAGAATAGTCATCGTTTTGAACATCCTTATCCTTTAACAATGTGACACTTGATTCAGTTTGAACATCTACGTATTGTGAGGTGTCATAGCTTGAGGTTTTTGAATCCACATCTTTTTCAAGTAATACTTCTGGATCAACGGTGTTTTCGGATGATTCTTGCTGTGATTGCAAGATAATATCATCTTTTACATTGTCCTTTTTGCTTGCAACTGTAACTGAGTCAATTGTAGGATCATGTGAACTAAAATTGCCCTCATCTTCTGATGATTCCTTGTAATTTATTTCATTTCCACTGATCTTCCTTTGCATTCTGCTAGCAATATTATCATCATTATTGATGTTTATGGTATTCTGACTTCCAACAAGATTTTCTTGTAGTGCCGTGGGAATTCTATAAACATTTTCATCGAGAATATCCTCATCAGTATTACCTGATTTCTTTATTTCGTTTCGATCACTTTCAACAGTGATCTTTTCTTTTGATAGAAGGTCTGTATCAATATCCATGTTTATCACATGATTGTATTCATCTTCTTCATCTTCTTCTATGTTAGCAAAGACGTAGTCTAAATTACCTTCTAGATTATCACTAGGAGATGGATATTTAGCATTTTCATCAATCTGATCTAATTCCTCCGTGGTAAACAAATCGGTAAGTAGTGTAACTTGTTTATGATCATCTTCGTAATTTTCCAATGCATCATATAACCTTGAAACAGCATCAGAGTTTTCTGCTTCATTGATGGAATCTGATCTACTTCGATCATCTAGGTATATGTTCTGTGTGTTCCTTAATATGGTCTCCACTGCATAGTTTGGGATCGTGTAATTATCTGAAGTGAGAATTTTTTTAATAGATGGTACAAAAAATTTGTATCCGTGACTATTAGGATCTTTGCATAATATTATAGCACGAAGTCCTGATGGTTTTAGTTTGTTGTGATTATGATTCCAAATTATCCCTTGCTCTCCGAAGGATAAGAAGGACATGAATCTCACTTTAACAGGTTGACTAGAGATCGCCTGTAGTGGTAGTTGACCTGTGGCTTTGTTTTCTAAACAATTGCGTACATTGGTAGCAGATGTCACTGCGTATTCCCAAAATTTAATACGTAAATTACTATGTTTTAGTAAGGTTGTTGCATCAGTAACAATGGTTCTGATGTATCTTTCTGCTCTTCCGTTGGCAGCATGATCTTGTGTAGCAGAAAAAATATGATGAATTCCTTTCGAAACAAAATATTTTGCCAACTGATCATTTGTAAATTCAGTTCCTTGATCTGAATTGATTTCTCTGACTTTTCTGTCAAATTGAGTTTCTACATACTGAATATTCTTCTTGATCTGTGCTAAGATAGTTTCAGCATTTTTGTTAAAATGTGTGGAGGTGATGCAATATCTTGTATTGTTATCAACCATAATAAGCATGTATCTTTTCGTATCCGAGTTCGAGTTTGATACTGGACCAAAGATATCCATGCACCACGATGAACCTGGTTCATGATCGATACTGTGTTCGTTCATAGATCCTGCATAATGGTTCCTTCTAGTGGCTTTTGAAACTTTACAAGTTTCACACCAGAATTCATTTTTATCTTTAATTAATTCAATACTTTCTTCGTAATGACTATGTTTAATGGATTTTTCAATTTGTTGAACTCCTGTATGTCCCATTCTTTTATGAGCATCTTTTAAGCTTATAATTTTAGGTTTCATTCTAATTTTTTTAGAAGTTGGTTGTATTGCATTGATTTTACCATCATATACAGCGTGATCAATTAGGTCATCCATTTTCACGTGGATAATTCCATTTTGTACATGGGTTTTAATTTTTATTTCATTGTTTTCCAAGGTAGAATAGTTTTTGCTTAAAACCAGATTTGTTTCTCTAGCTAACTCATAACCACTGATAATGGTAGTTTCCTCTTCAGGAACATAATGAGCTAATAAATAATCATCATTTGTGTTACATTTTATTTTAATGTATCCTGATCCTCTGACAGGAACTGAGTTGTTTTTCCCAATACCAAAGAACTTAACTTTTTCTTTGTTGTCTTCATAATCGTGCAATATACTCTTATTATTAGTAATATTGACGCCTGAACCAGTATCAATAATGACTAGGTTTTTGTTTGAACCCTTTTTGTTCTTCTTCCTTTGGTTTTCCAAAAGTTCTGACGGGTTTTGTGCCTGTTTTAATGTATTCCTTTTGGGTTGAACCTTGCGAATAATCACCTTTTGAGTAGTTGGACGTGGAATGCCTAAGTTCTCTGTTTATTTTCTTTCTACAATTTACCGAGCTGTGTAATTCTGATTTACAGTACTTACAATTTCTTTCTGAATAATAAGAGTCAATTGAACTCAAGTCCATTACTGTTTCAATTATGATATTAATTAAAATCTCTTCAATTCTCTCATTTTCACCAATCGAGTAGATGTGTAAACGTTGTTTAACCGGATTTCTCAAAGATTCATGCAATGTTCCAAGAATTGCCTCTTCTAAAAGGTGTGTAAGATTTGGACAATTTTGACAACATTTTGAAAAAATCCATTTTTCCATTAATACTAACTTTTGAAGTTCATTCATCAACAAATCAGTATCCTTACAGGTTGTATCCACCAGTAGCTTTTGCCAAGCCTTTTGTCTTACATCTCTACCGAAAAGGCTTGTGTATTTTTTCTTTAAATCACGAATGATTCTAAAGATGTCACCTGTGTTAATGTTCATTATGTCAGGACTTTCATTGAATCCTTCTTTGATAACCTTACATAAGATTTCATTTTCACGAGGATCGATGTTTTGGATTTGTTGATCAAAGATATTATCGAATTCATACTTTTCAATGAATTGTTGAAAGCTGTTCAAGAAAACAGGAATATTTCCAATTTTAGTCATCTTATGTTTAAATACCCAATCCTTAGGGTAAAATTTCCTATTTTTTGAGGTAAGTGTATCGAATAAGTAATATGTTCCAGTTGAATCATTTCTTTCATGTAACTTCTTGTCATCTTTATCGAAATCAATCGATTCTAACCTTTTTTGTAACCCAAGAATTACCTTACTAGTTTTTTCAATTTTTTCATCGACTTCCATTAACTGATCAAGATTTGAAATATCGTCATCCTGTTTAACCTCATTTGTAATTTTATTCTTTTTAGTGGTTAACTTGTTTAAAAATATTTCATACGTTTCCAAATCGATCAAGGCTTGCTTTCTCTGTTTGTTTTCAATAGAAGTATCAATAATAATTTTTTTAAACTCTTTAGTAGTATCTTGGATATTGACTTTTGATTGAACCTGCGTAGAAATGTTGTCGTCAGTAACATTTCTTGTTTCATCCCTCACTGGGGTCGCCATGTTGATAATTAGTAGTTTAGTAAGTTGTAATAATTAAGAATAAGTCGTTCTTTCTTAATTTATATAAGAGAGGTATATAAAACACACGCTGATTGGTTATACTAAACCCAATGGTTCAGACATAATACGGAACATTGATGATAAGATTTTGGTTATAACTCACCTTCTTATATACTAAGTTCTGGTCAATTAATTGATCTTTATCATATCACTGCAGTAAATTCTATTATTAGAATTTCAATTTATACGAAGAACGTATAATTAAAATCACTTATTTCAATTTATACGAGTAAATGTATAGTTGTAATCACTTATTCCAACAGAATCCGTAATTCTACATAATTCTACCTATACTTTTATTGTCATTTTATATGTTGTCATTCATTATCCTATTACATTATCAATCCTTGCATTTCAGCTTCCTCTAGTTTCGATGACAGCTTCTCATAAGTTATGTCATCTTCTAACACCGTATGTGATAATACACTAGTATTATGACTACTAGTTAATAGACGATAGTTGGTTTTCATTCCAACACTTATCAAAAAGGATTGGCAACTTGTGAAACAGGTGAATATTGAGATAATTTTTGGTATTCCGTTGTTGGTAAAAGGGGTATTATTTTGTATACAAAATATACCAGAAGTTCTCCTCGGGGAGATAGAAATCCATAAATGGGAATCATTAATTTTACAGAATAATATCCTTATTTGTTCTCTTGTTTTATACGTTGTTATTCCTTATCCTACTACATTATAAATCCTTGCGCTTCCGCTTCCATTAACTTCGATGACCGTTTATCGTCATTTTTGTCTTCTTCTCAGACTGTATATGACATTATACTAGTAGTATGACTACTAGCTGATAGATAATAGTCGGTCCTTATTCCAACATTATTTTATCTTTTACACAGTAAACGGTAATGCACTAGCATGTGTACTACTCAAAAGACCGTTTTCCAACAAGCATAACTGTAGCATATATCGGATACTAAAAAAATGAGGGAATATGAATAGGTTTATGTTCGAAATCTCTTCAACTTTACGATGAATGAATTCAGGTACGCGGCTGGCAGTTATAGTAGCTTTTTGAATGACCCTAATTGTCAGTAGGTCTTCCATTATTATCCAATGTTATGTTCCCTCAACCAGACTTCGAGATATCCTAAAAACAAAAAAAAGAAGCGAAAGCTTAAAGTTTATGTAAGCGCTCCTTTCCATTGGTTTGTAGCTATCCTTTTTCAACGATCGAATGAGGTAGACAAGCGCAGAATGTACAATCGATGGTTGCCCTTGAAAAAGTAATCACATCATTTGAGGTAGAAAAAGCTCTGTCATCAGTAAGCGTAGTTTTATTCCAGATCCAAAGCAGTAATTACTTTCATTTTCTGATACCGACCAGTAGTTAAGATTGCCTTCCAGAAAAAATAATAGCAAAACAAAAAAATGCTGTTCTTACAATGGGGCATTTAACATTCGTTTCATAAAATCAATTACAATCGTATATATAATGCATAACTAGTTACCTAATGCCGTAAAAAATAAGATACATAGAGAATTGGCAAACTCATTACATATCCTCAATAATAGAGTTACCTCTGGGGGATCTGCTTAAGGATTCATTGTATCTATCAACTTCTTCGTCCTCAACATCCTCCAATATAGGAGAGACATGTTTCTTTAGTGTATTATTTGGCATAGAGGAAGATGAATTCGTGTCTGACTCGCTGTTTATACTTTCATCATCGCTTTCAGCAAAATCAGCTTTGGAAATAATTTCTTTTTTACTGGCCCCAATCTTTGAAGTAGTTAATGGACTGGAGTTTTGCTTTTTTTTTGGCTCAGACTTCCTGGCCTTTTGTTTTTGCATTAGAAATTCCTTTCTTGCTTTTAACTTTCCTTGTTTTTCTTTCTTTTGCCTTTCTTCAGTTTCCTTTGCAAGTTTTTTCTCTACTGATTTCCTGTTCTCTTCTTGCATCAATCTTTCCTCTTCGATCCACTTTTTTATTTGATCTTCTTTAGTTAACGATTCTTTTGTTTCCATCATTTCCTCTTCCGAGGAAGATTCAGACGTGCTGTTAATCTCATTGTGAGATTGTTCCCTTGCCAATTCATTAACGGACGTCTTTGGTTGACGGATTTCAAATGCAACATTTTCTTTTTCATGCTTAACTAGGCCAATCTTCAATAGGGCGTATTTTTCCCTGGAGTCATCATCTATGTTGTTAACCCCACAACTTATAACAAAAACATCTTCGAATACTTGATCCAAATAATAATCTTTGAAGATATTATCTTTTTTGCTCATTATGCTTAACTCGTCACCTCTATGATTCAATTCTATCTCGTAGTCTTGAAACAAGTCCTTTGCAATTTTCTTTCCTAAAGTTTTGAAATCAAGGTCTTCTAATGCAGATCTTAATAAGGTATTATCATCGGCTTCATCTTCAACGTAATATTGATTTCCAAAGTAATCTTGAACAACATGGTAAGTTGGTCTATAATGACTCTCCCTTAGTTCATCCAATTTTTGATTAACGTATTTTGATATAAGTTCAGAAGGAATATGTTTATATAGGCTTAACGTGCAACCATTAGGTGTTTCATTGAGTTCATATTTCAAAGGTTGTGACTCATTTCTACCACTTCTCTTATATGGCGTCAAGTTAGCTTTCACAGCTTTTCTTCGTTTACATTCTGGAGAGTAGCTCATTGGAGAACAGCGATCAAAATAATGCGCACTAGTTGGCTGACTAAAAGATGGTATTTGTTCAAAGACGCATGGTGAGTTGAACACGGAAAACATTTTGGTATTTGGAATAAGGGCTATTAGTTATTTTTTATTGGTTATTGTTTATACCTCTCTATGGACAATACTTCAAAATACCAGTAAATATGGTTACTGTAGGAAACGAATCATTTTGACGGTTTTATATGTATACCGGATTCGTTAGTTCCCATTCATTTTGCCACTTTATTCATACCAACGCTAAAGCCTTCTATGAAATTCTTTATCTTTCCATGCTCGGCGGCTGTTGATGGAATGTCGTAGAAGATTGGAGAATTGAAAAAAAAAAACTGTTTACAACCTTTCAGTTTACCGAGAGTCGCAGTATTTCTAGAACATTCTAGAAAAAAGGTTTGTGCCAATAGCATTTGGACGGCAAACAACGCGAAAGAAAAAAATGGTACGGCTGATTGTGTTACATGATGACAATCACAATACATACACTATAGGCATGCTGAAATAGCGAAAGCGCAAAAAATCATTACCCTGTGAAGTAATCCATAATGAAACACACGCTCCCTCTCCATGTCAAAAAACGAAGCATGCTACGCAGCCACTTTGGTCTTATATTGTACAGCAAAATGCCACAATTGTCACCCACGAGATCATTCTTTTCTGCATCTAAACCTTCACCTCTTTTGATATAACTTCTCGCTGGACACCCCTTCCAAAAATTCCACCATTTAAATCTTTGGCATAAAGAAACCCTTTGCATGTTTTTGAATAGTGGACCTCTTGGCCCATCAATATATTTCCATTGAAATGGGCACCATTTTTGTCTAGAATCTCCGGGCCTTAGTTGTTTATCACCCCAAGAGCCCTGGAACGACAGCCAGTCTAGACCCATTTTAGTTTCTTCATCACCACATGGTGTAACCTTCTCACCCACAGTAATAGTATAAGCATAAAAGTTCAAAGAAGGATCCCACAATGGACCTCTATCAGTAAAGTCGCTCAACGGCATGAAGAAGAAAGGAACATCGTGCGCATGCTGACCGACTGATGCATAATGTGCATGTGTCCCTCTTGCACTGAAAATCAAAGGTTTTTTGATAACCTCGCTTGTTAGTTTTCCATCAATACGACGTAATCTTTTAATCTTTTCAATTGCTTCGAATTTGTAAGCAGTACCGCCCCCATGAGCACTCATCCAAAGATACTGTGGTTCTCCTTTATAAAATCGTACTAAAGAATGTTCCCAATCTCCAACGTGATTCCCCCATGGTCCAGATCCCATAATATAGGGACCCCAGTTGAAGGGATAGAAGTAAAACCAAAATGCATCTACCCAACCATTTCCCTTATCAACCACAAAAAGAACTGCTGGTGCTTTCTTTATGTGACCCGTACCATATTCTGGTTGTTCACCTAACAACCAGTCAGGATCTTTATCGAAATCATCTAAACTCGTCATATATGTACCTTCACTAGATACTTGGGCCCGAGTTCCGTTCTTAAATTCTATGGAATAATACTCTCGCAAGTCACTTAAATTATGAAAGCGTTTATGAATCGTTTCTTCCCCACTATGATCTCGCAACTGAAACCTCTTTACATAATCATTGACGTCAGATGGCCAGTACCTTTCTTCACTATATAAATGGAGCAAAGGGCTATTATCAATAACATACTGCGGCACAGTACCTTTTCTTTTTAAGCTTTTGTTCTCTTCGGTAACTTCGGATGGGTGCAATGGAAACATGTCATTGCTCCATGTACCTTCTCTCATAAGTATGGGTGCTTCTTCAAATGGATCATTGTCTAACCAAGGCACGAGAACTGCATGGCAGGGTATCAACAAATTAACAATAGATGCGACGAAGAAGAACATTCTTTTCTCCTGTCGCCTTTGATTATCCTGTGAAATCCGCATGAAGCTAAAAAGTTATTATTTATCGAAACTGCTATGGGAGTCTAATTCCCCTTTTATCTTTTAAAAGGTTGCTAAACTAGTTTGCCTTTGGAACATATTCGTATAGATTTAAGGTCAAAGGCATCTTAATTACTAAAATCCCTGTAGGCATTACCCGTTTTATTCACAAAATAAACATTATAAGTACTTTGTATCATGGTATATAAGTGTCTCTCGCAGAGGAAAACGTCACTATATCACAAACAGAAACACCCCGACACGCCCTTAAGAAATAAGATAGCCTTTTAAAACTTCTTCAGTTAGATAAATATATCAGCAGGCCATCGAAGGAATGGTGATGGTCGTGCCTCCACTTTCTTAAAAACTTTGCCAAACGGGAAAATGAGCCTTCGTTTTGCTCTCGTAATTTCTCGCAGATATCTACCGCTTTGTATCTGTCGAGATTCTCATGGTTTACCAAATATATGTAGAATTCAACAATCGATTTTCTTTCCTTGTATAAAGCTTCGCACTTAGCTCTCCATGACTTATTTCCTGATTTGTTCATTGAATGTACACATTGATCACCATACTTAGCGTTTGGAGTAAACCACTCAAGAATAATTCCTTCTATGGTATCTATAGAATTGTCCAACATGAAAGCTTGCTCGTCAGTATGATTTTTTATTTGTTGGTCCTGCTCGGATTGTGGCGATGCTGAACTTGACATAGTTTGGTGATCATACTTCTCTCCTACAGGCTCTGCATATCTACCGCTAAACCTAGGCTTTTTAGAGACGTCCATACCAAACGCGACCTCATCTCCTTCTGTGCTATGTGGTTGTGATCTTTTAGAAGTTGAAAATGGTCTGGCGTGTGGGGCAAATCTTTGCTCGATAATACGAGTGACTTTCTCTTCAAGAACTTTATCTAACAAAGCATTTATTTTTAATTCAAATTGATCCATTTGATCCTGTAAAAAAGTGCCTATCTTTGAGTTGATGAGTTCATTTATCATAGATTTTAATTGTTCTTGCATTTCAGGATCATTTTCGTCTTCATTTTCTTCATCTGTGCCACCACGATCATCGGATCCAGCGGTCCTTGCAAGAAGATTTGAATCATCTGAGGAGGATTCGTCCGAGGAATCTGCGATTGAAAGTAATCTAATTTGTTTCGGCCTCTTTGACTGCCGTGATTTATTTGGTCCATCTTCAATCGCGGTACTTTCTTCTTTTTTAATGGGCTGGATATTACGCATAAATTTACCTGCATCATCAATTCTAGATTTTCTGATCCTTTCATCCAAAGTATCCTTGAACAAATTGAGCTGATGTAGAATATAACCTCTTGAGGATTTTTTCATTTCCAATTTTTCAAAAATCTTATTAAACACTGATAATAAGATTTGGAAGTTAGATAATGTTTGGAATTGAACGTATTCAAAACTTTGCTGTTTCAATAGTTCATGTACATGTGTGGTGTCCACTTGAGTCAATTGAGATGGGCCTTGTGATTCTGCCTTTTGAATAGGGTGTGCGTCCGAACTATTACTCTGTGAAAACACCAACTCCGAAGGTCTTTCTATTAGAAGATTGTAAAAATTTGACCTATTTCTATAGATCTTATTAAAACCCGGTAATATATCGAATGGTAAAATCGAGGATCCTTTCGAAGGCATGATTTTGTCATCAAAGTATGATCGAAAGTCAGAATTTCCAAAAATGGGATCCCGAAATATGTCATGGTTGGGAAAGAACTTGAAAATCCATGGCAGATTACTCAATAGCCTTTCTCGCAGAAACTCCATTAACTCTAGAAAATCTTTTGAATCCTGAGACAAATCATTATAACCGTGTCTTTTATACTCATCTATCTCGGGAAATATCTGAACCAATAAATCCTTGGGAGGAGGCAGAGGATCCCTCTCGGTTTCTACAGAGTATGAAGTATATGGCGACTTGAAGTTCATGACTTTTTTAAAATCGAACGGTATTTTATCAGGGAACGCAAAAGTTTCCGGTTGCTCCAACCAACCTCCATGGTTTCCCTCATTGAAGAAATCTCTATACACATCTTCATCCCAAGTTGGGTAGACAAGATTACATTTTTTGAAATACTCTCTTCTTTTGTAAGGCAAATGGCAGTATCTGAACACCGTTGTATAATAGTTACTAAATGTTTCCTCTCTGGGGTAAGTTGTCAATGATTTGCCTCTTAGGATGGGTATATCTTGTAAGACTGCGGCGTTCAGATCGGGGAAGCCATCACCTTTCGAAACAGACGGTATACCATAAAACCTCAGGTATAAATATGCTGCCAATGTAGTATGGGGACAGATGAACGGACAATCCTGTGGTAATAGCGTGAGTAATTGATGTTGTCTTGGTGCGTCTTTGTGCTCTGTGGAGTAGGTTGTTTTATGATATATTATGGCATTTTTGTCCGTTCGACCAACCTTGAGAGAGCCAAATCGAATTTTTGATCTTTCTTCAAATGAAAGGTTTAAGTAGCTCCTAAATTGGAAGTCCACTAAAAACCTTAGTTTTTCGGAACAGGTTTTGAAAAACTTTTCAGAAAGATGGTTAGTTTGTGGATTCCATAAGTTCAAAGATACCTTTAACAAAGGTGGACATAGAACCTGAGTATTAGTGTTATTTGTCTCATTAGTAGTTATTGCCTTTTGCGAATCTATCCAATGAGTATGAAGCTTGGTAACCAATTCCAAATACTTCGTGTCTATATTGACATTTGGATTATCGTGAACCTTGCACAACTTTGATAGAAAATTAAGACTGCCAATAATTTTCTTCAATGTAGCAATTTTGAACGAGTTCTCATCCTCATCATCAAAATCTTCTCCCTCTACGCTTTTTTTTCCAGAATTGTCATCAGTTATCAAAGTATCCAATAAGAACCAATGAATTAGTCCAGCAGATATTGGCAAGTCTTTATAAGGGACGCTATTTGAGGGCTCCTCCCTCGATGTCGGTATAATTTGATTGAGCTGGCACCATTGTATGTACTTGGTATAATAGGTCTTGTATTGATGGGCAGTTCTTGGTTTCAGTGAGTCTACCAATTCTTGAAACTTATCCTCTGATGACATAGCTTCCTGGATTTGATATGCATCCACGATTGTTGCTACTTTAAATCTAAAAAAATGAAATCGATGATCTCACGTACGCTCTCTATTTGTTCTCTAGTTTGCTTGTTATAGTGTAGACAAATACAAGGAAAACGCGAAATATTTCATAGTATAAGGTAGGGTAATATATACACTTGAGTTAGTATTTTTTCCTGAGATGGTGCTACAACAAAAGGTTGCGCAGTCATCAGGCTCAAGATGTGTCAGTAACTTTTCACGTAACATCTTACGTGTAATAGTTACTAAGAATTTTTGGCCTGAAATTCACAGTCATTAATACATCTATTGAGTATAATTACCAAAACGTAAAGAAGAAGTAGCAAAGAGCAAGAGAGGAAAGAAGAAAAAGAGGGAAGTCGATGAAACAGATATGGTGGGAAAAAAGAAGGGGATGGCCGCGGTCCATATATGGATGAATTAAGGGTTGTATTTAGCATTTACTTCTTAAAAGAAAACAAGGACAGTCGACAGTTATTTATATAAATACTAGTAAATGTGCCAATTACCGCCGAAGGTAAAAAAAAAAAAATATGCAGCTATTGATGATCCGCTCCAATATGCCAACACATAAAGGCACCAATGAGGTTAGGATGCACCGATTTTTGGTTTTCTCTCACATATAACTAACTGCCTTGGTAACACAGTCGCTGACAAGCGTCCAATACTTTACACTACGAAAGATATGAATATGTAACCTGTGGAGAAAGCCAGATGGCTAACGTTACGAGAACTTTTTTCCCGACGCTTCTGCTCCGCCTCCATAAGTGATGAAGATCGAATATTACCCAAAATCCGGTTTCTTGCCTTCCGGGGCCCTTCTCCTGATCTCATTTTACGATTTAGCCGCCCAAAGAACGCCACACAAACCGTTACAAGGATATCACGAGCTGCCGAGAAAAGTAATTGTACCTTTGGCCTAAATTTTATTTGCGCTCAAAAAAATTTGCCGGCGCTTCCGAGTGAAATATACTGCGTAGTGCGTCCGGAGAAACCTCGTGAAGAAAACAGCGCAAACCATAAAAAACCCCGCAATGGGCGCGCTTACTCAAATTCCCTCGGGTGGTCTCACGGCTTGGCCGCAGTGCGGTCGCATGCCGTACCAAACCTTAAAAATGCGTGAGCGCATGCACGGCGGGCCTCGTGGAAGCCAGACGCGTGCGCCTTTCTTCTCCCGAGGGACATAATATTCTGGTGCCTTACTGGGACCGATTTCTCGAGATGATTCAATAGCCGTTAAATTCATAGCAAAAATAATACAAAACATGGTAGCGCAGAAGGAAAAATAAAGTGTCGCGTCAGCTTTTTCTGAACGAGTCATTCGCATTTGCTGCTTAGGCATCTGAGCCTTTTAAGACATTCTAGGTTTTTCTAAAAGCCACTGCCATTTATATGCGCTGCAAGCGCACTTTTTTTTTTCTTGTTATATATATACATTGCGCAGACACCCTTTTGAGGTTTATAATGGGACATCTGCCTTTGTTTAGGTTCTCTCTTTTTGAGCACATCAAAGAAAAATAAGAAAGTAACATATCATTCCATTGTTTGTGTTTATAGAGAACAATATACAACAACACCCCTTTTCATTAATATCAAACTTATTTCCTAATTTTTTTTTTTCTTCTTAGTTTGAATTTCATTTTTTCAAAATAGTAATTGATACATTTTTTTATCGAACCGCCGCTATTATTCTTTAATTTTTAAATCCTAATATTTTCTGTCTGTCGAATTTTTCGTTTAATTCCCTCTAATAACTAATTACAAATATAATACCAAAATAAACATGAGCGATCAAGAATCTGTTGTTTCATTCAACTCGCAAAATACTTCCATGGTGGACGTTGAAGGCCAACAACCTCAACAGTATGTTCCAACTAAAACTAATTCTCGCGCAAATCAGCTGAAGTTAACCAAGACCGAAACCGTGAAGTCCTTACAAGATCTAGGTGTCACTTCAAATGCTCCAGTGCCCGACATCAATGCACCACAAACTGCCAAGAATAACATCTTTCCCGAAGAATATACAATGGAAACTCCATCTGGACTGGTTCCAGTGGCCACTTTACAATCCATGGGTAGAACCGCTTCTGCATTGTCTCGTACTAGAACAAAACAAATGAATCGTACTGCTACTAATTCCTCATCCACAGGAAAGGAAGAAATGGAGGAAGAAGAAGTTGAGGAACGAGAAGACCAGAGTGGTGAGAACGAGTTGGATCCCGATATTGAGTTCGTTACTTTTGTCACTGGTGATCCAGAAAACCCCCATAACTGGCCTGCATGGATTCGTTGGTCGTATACAGTCCTTTTGTCCATCCTGGTCATTTGCGTTGCTTACGGTTCTGCTTGTATTAGTGGTGGTTTGGGGACAGTTGAGAAGAAATTTCATGTCGGTTTGGAAGCAGCCATTTTATCGTGTTCTTTGATGGTTATCGGATTCTCGCTAGGCCCTTTAATTTGGTCTCCTGTTAGTGATCTATACGGTAGAAGAGTCGCTTACTTCGTATCCATGGGTCTTTATGTCATTTTCAACATTCCTTGTGCCTTAGCTCCCAATTTAGGTTGTCTTTTAGCCTGTAGATTCTTATGTGGTGTTTGGTCATCGTCCGGTTTGTGTCTAGTCGGTGGGTCTATTGCTGATATGTTTCCAAGTGAAACAAGAGGTAAAGCCATTGCCTTTTTCGCCTTTGCTCCTTATGTTGGTCCCGTGGTGGGTCCATTGGTAAACGGTTTTATTTCTGTTTCTACCGGCCGTATGGATCTGATCTTTTGGGTCAATATGGCCTTTGCGGGTGTTATGTGGATCATCGCCTCTGCTATCCCAGAAACATACGCTCCTGTCATCTTAAAAAGAAAGGCTGCTAGATTAAGAAAGGAAACTGGTAACCCAAAGATTATGACCGAACAAGAAGCACAAGGTATTAGTATGAGTGAAATGATGAGAGGATGTTTGCTGAGACCCTTATATTTTGCTGTCACTGAACCTGTTCTGGTTGCCACTTGCTTCTACGTGTGCTTGATTTACTCTCTATTATATGCGTTCTTCTTTGCCTTCCCTGTCATTTTTGGTGAATTATATGGCTACAAAGACAATCTTGTGGGTTTGATGTTTATTCCAATTGTTATCGGTGCCTTGTGGGCATTGGCTACAACATTCTACTGTGAAAACAAATATCTAGAAATTGTTAAGCAGCGTAAACCCACTCCAGAAGATCGTTTATTGGGTGCCAAGATCGGTGCACCATTTGCTGCCATTGCTCTTTGGATTTTAGGTGCTACTTCTTATAAGCATATCATTTGGGTCGGCCCTGCTTCGGCTGGTTTAGCTTTTGGATTTGGTATGGTGTTGATTTACTATTCATTGAATAACTACATTATTGATTGCTACGTTCAATATGCATCCAGTGCCTTGGCCACGAAGGTTTTCTTGAGATCTGCTGGTGGTGCCGCATTCCCATTGTTTACCATTCAAATGTACCATAAACTGAACTTACATTGGGGTTCTTGGTTACTGGCTTTCATCTCGACTGCTATGATTGCCTTACCCTTTGCATTTTCTTACTGGGGTAAGGATTTGAGACATAAATTGTCAAAGAAAGACTACTCCATTGATAGTGTTGAAATGTGAGCTAGTCTAAGTTTATAGCCCAATCAATGGCCATGTAGCATCATTGATATATACAATAAAAACTAACATTTTTCCCAAATATATTCTGATAAATCAATTTTTAATAACTACTGTATTAAGAAAACATCTCAAAAATAAAAATCGGACATTTTTATATACTATTTAAAAAACGTAATAATAAACCATCATTCATTATTCTGCAACTGTTAGATATCGATGTCTTCGAGGTATGCCCTACATCTGCCTGCTTAAGCAGATGCCGATATTTCTCTCATGGGTCTCACTTATCTCAAAAACACCATGGCCGGCCCCGCTTTTGAGTTTTAGTTTCGATGTTTGAACAATGAAATTGTTTGTAATATGCTCTAACTTCAAAATTACTGTTGAATTATCACATATAACTTTTTGTTCCATACATACATACATACATACAGTTTATTCGGTAATAACTCAAGTGTTGTATAATCGGCAGTTGTTTTACCATTATGAAACTCAAAACTTCCACTGGAGAGTAGCACTGACAATAAATACTGACACATGCACATACTCTATGTAACTTCTTTTCCCTCCCAAATAATGAAACTGTTTGAACAGAGACAAGTTCATTCAATTGAATGTTTTATGACGTGCCTTTAAAAAATGCTATTGACAATGTCACTACCAATTGCAGAACCGGCACCAAATATGGCAGCATTTCCCAATTTGCTGCCAAAACTCTTGAATGCATTACTAGCGGCACTACTCTGTTGTGGTTGTGCCTCTACTGGCGCCTGCTGTACAGGTGGGACATACTGTTGCTGTGGTTGTTGGTAATAATTGGTGAAAGAAGGGGGAAAGGGTAAAGGTGCCTGCTGTTGTTGTGGAGGTGGTGCTTGCATATAACCTAATGGAGGAGTATAAGAAGCTGATGTCTGCTGAGGAGGGTATTGCGAGACGGCCGGTTCATAAGATGGGGGTGGAACGCTGGGACGAGAAACTTTCGAGCTCAAATCGGTTTCCTCAGCTTTGGTTGAGGCTGATCTCGTGAAAGCAGGTTTTACGTAGTTGGCGGGAAATATACCGACCTTATTATTTGCTTTCCCTCTATACCAATCAGGAGAGATTTTCTCTAGGACTTGTATTTTATCACCTGTTTTTAACGATAAATCCCCATCTTGTTGAGCTTCAAAATCATATAAAGCTTCAACATACTCTTCTGTATTAGCATTGTTAGGTGACCTTGAGTTACCATTCCATTTTTCGGGCAACTTACTGTTGATCAAGTGGAAGATATCACCTGATATGACATCCGATTCCCTCAAAAACTCCAGTTCATTCCTTATATTTTTCAATGAACGATTTACTAACGTAGCGGACATGGTTTTTGTTTACTTGCGATAAATTGTCAAATTAAACTGAAAGGTTAGATAGAACCCGAACGACGGGTTAGATATAGGCAGGCCCTTTTTTATATCATCTTTCCGAGAGATTCCGATCTTGAAATTTGCGCAAAAAAGGAATCTGCAGGTTTCCTCTAAAAGGAAACCTTAACGAAAACTTCCTCATCTTTGATTTTAGACATGTTTCTATGCGTACATATTTATATAAGCATGAAATTAAATGATACTTTCAAATCTTATTTCATTTCTTCATCTGTTTCCTCATCTTCGTCCTTCTTAGTGATGCCTGTCTTCACCAACAGATCCTTTATTTCTTGAGGCTTGAAAATCTTCTGATAAATCTCTCCATTATTAACACCCTTTCTAATAGTGGCAAACTCTAATCTGTCATAAGTCAGCGCACTACTATCAGTGGTCTTTGATAAAGTTTTCAAAGCCAGATCAATGGCATCCTCAACTTTCATATCATCTTTGTAATCCATTTGAAGTAGTGTTTGAGCTGCTGACGTGTTAGCACCCACACTAATAGCTTTCCAACCTGTATAGTTACCAGATGGATTAGATGTATACAGTTGGTAACCGTACCTATCATCATAACCAGCGTAAATGAATGATACACCAAATGGTCTTAAACCACCGTGTTGAGTGTAACCTTGTTTTATATCGCTTAACCTTCTCACTAAAATTTCTACTGGTATATCTTCATTGTAGGTTTTGAGGTAGTTTTGAGCATGAATCCTAGCAGTATTTATCAGGATTTCTGCATCTGCAGTTAATCCAGCAACAGCAACGGCAATTTTATCATTCAACTTGTATAGCTTTTCCGTAGAGGTATCTTGCTCTAGTAAAGTGCTTGTAACCTTACGCTCTGCGGCAAGAACAATCCCATCGGATGCCATGATCCCAATTGCGGTACCGGCATGCGAAATGGATTCTAGCGCATACTCGACTTGGTATAGACGTCCCTCAGGGGAAAAAATTGTTGTCCTTGAATCGTATCTTCTGGAACCCATCCTTAACACTATTAACTATACTCACTAATCAATTACTAAAAAAGAGATTGATCAAGTTCTTTCCAGGGAAGCTGTCTCTTCTCGTTGCTGTAATAAGATTTCCTTATTATATACATATCAATCTTTTAAGCTTCTATTCCCTACAAATTTTTGCCACCTGCAGGGTAACCGAAATTTTGCTTCCCTCGAGATATCGTTGCATGGTCAAAGTTCATTAAAAGGGTATACAAAAAAATACAAAGTGGTACACTACTTACTCACTGTCCCCCACATCGAGTTCTGCCAGTGTTATATATTCATGAAGGGGTATAGGCTTATCGGCCTTTGGCAACGGTAAAATCTTGCCATCGCAGAACACCACTTTTCTTCCTGGAGGATTTACTTGTGTGTCGAAAGAGTAATCAGTGATGAAATTACGCAGTGTGTTAATAGCGGAACTCTCACAATTGTCTGTAGATTTAGACGGAAATAGGCTCAGCAACTTCAGATTCAGTTCAGAAGCTGGTTTTGTGTTTAGCTTCTTTTCTATATCAAGATTCGTCCTGCCCTCATGCTGCGTAGCATCAGTATCATTGTCTTCTTCCATAGACAGTCTTGTTTTTATCTCAAAAAACAAATCTTTGGCTTCAGGAAGGATACCAATCCAAGTCATCAGTAAAGTTTGAAGCTCAAAGGTACACTCTGATTTGGTGAAAAAAAACTTGTCGTTTGCGATGAGTGTTTGCACCATGTAACATATCAGCCTAACTAAACCGAGGGAATATAGAGAGATTTTCTCACCATCTTCATTCTCATCTTCGCTATTATTTGACGACAGAAAAATTGCAGCATTCATAAAGAACTCTTGTAGCAACATCTTGGTTTCAATATCAGATAATACAATGGGCCCTTGTCTTGAAAATGGAAGGCCTGAAACATCATCATTCTTCTGCTTTTTCTTCAAGATTTCATATATCATATCATCCTTTTTATTACGATCACTGGCCTCTCCAGAAAAGGGTTTACCACGTGAACCCATTATTAATTCAAAAACATAATATATCAATGAATGTTTTAACTCTAGATGAGTAAAGAACCATATCAATATCCTCCTATAACCGGTACACATTAACATCTCATCCATTAATCGCCAGGCAACATCGTGGTTCACGTTCAGCATCCTTTCAAAAGCAGACTCTTCAGACCATATTTCGTATATATCATCCGGCGTTGTTCTTCTGAGATCATCATTCTCTGTCTTCGAAATACTGGTGCTGTTATCACCTTTAACATCCTTGCCTATTCCTGTAAAATTAGTTTCTAGGTCTGCTAGAACCATTTGATCCTGTTCGTTTTTTACGCACGACGCGACTGAACGCACTAGCAATATAGACTCTTCTCTATTCAACTTTTCGGTTGCACCTCGTAAAGTTAAGTTAAAGATTACATCTAACTTAGGATCGTGAATGAATGAATAAGATGGTGAATAGTACATATTAAAATCTCTGGGAACATCTCTCCAATCTTCCCCACTGTAGTCAAATTCAAAAGTGCTTCTTGCTCTAACAGAAAATGGATTGATTGATGTGCTTGCATGATTGGAAGTCGTGATAGCGGTATTAGATATTACATTCAAGTTATTCCTAACTCTTCTCTCCCCATTTCCATCACATGTTGATTCAAAGGAATCATTTAACCCATCTTCTGCCACCAATTTATCGTCATTAAAGATACAATTGCACCTTCTCTGGCAAAAAACATTATTCTTACTAGATTTTGTTTTTTCTCTTACATTAACAATACTCTCCTCCAACCCTTCATCCTCGCTTTCGGAAAAGGATTCATCATAATCCTCACATTCATAATCAAACATGTATCTAATATCCTCATCAAATCTATCACCTGATTGTAGGTCGGCAAACAAGTCTGTAACGTCCTCGATACTTGCTCCGAGAGCAAGTAAAGATGCAGTGTGCGACCTTAAATCGGCATACAAAGCACCGTGGGACAACTTCCTTCCATAAGGTGACATGAATGTATTTAGTGACTCGTGCTTGAAATCGTGCTCATTAGTTTTCACTAATCCATTGAGAATAGTAGCTATCACAGATCTTAAGGCTGCAGCTCCACGAATTGTGGCGCGAACCATGAGTGGTGTTTCGTACGTCCCATTGTCTTCTTCAATTCTATCAATTTCGAGGGCCAGAAGTATAACGCAGGAAAGGTTTTTCCATAAGGATATCAATGAAAATAAGAAGGGGTTTAGTTGTATGGGTAGTTTTTCATACAACTTGTAGATAGTGTATACTGCCAGTATATCAATCATGTAGAGTAGTTCTAGATCTTGTGTGTTCAGGCCATGCGGTAGCCATCTATGTAATTGCGTTCTCCAATGAACTGAGTTATCTGTATTGTTTACTGAATTCAATATATTAAAATCAAAGCAGTTTAACCTCAACATAGTAGCATCAATAATTTTTTGCATGTTAAAACACGTATAAAATTTCCAGTCGTAGTGGTCATTGTGTTCTTGGGAAGTTTTGATTGTTGGGAACATTAAACCCAAAAAAAGCCTGAAAAGAAAGTCTATTGATATAATATGTTTGTCATTAGGTGTAGGTTGCATTAATGGATCTACTAAGCCACATAATGTGGAAAATTGCAGCTGTAACAGTGGTGTCAATACCGGAGTCAGGTTTAAGATTTTGAAAAGAAGCTCATGCCTTAGTAAAGAGTGTTTCATAACGTTGGGTATTTCAAGTGTTCCATCATGATTTAGTTCGAATGAGTATATTTGTTCCTGATCATTAATTGTTCGACTCATTATTATATCCTTCGGTTGTTTTTGATGGTTATTGTTATTAAAGCGACTATCCCCAAGACCACCTTCAGTATTGCTCTCACTACCAATCAAACAATCAATGTTATCATTAATTTGAGGATTGGCACCATTCTCAGCATTAAAATAATACCAGAAGTAACAGTTTTGACATTCTATCATCCTATCATAATCCTTCAAAGTCCTCTTGACGAAATGTGTAGGTTGATTAAATGTAGGACTGCACATTAACAACCCTTCTATACGCTCTGTTATCGAATACAGATAATCTTTTAACAGATTATAGCCGTCATTAAGCAATATAGAGGGAATATTGATCGTTGAAACAATCAAAAAACTTAACGGGAGTTTGTGTTCTGGAAGGTTGTATCGATCAATTTGAAGAGGGGTCGTTTTATTTGCCAATAGAAACCTTAAAAATTTCATTAGTAATATATCATTATCTTTCCAGCTTAACACTATCGAAGCATAATTAGAATTGTTATTCTCAAATGACTGGGCCCAAAGTTTTCTTTTCTTTGGAGTAAAAGTTTGTATTGATTGTAAAATTGATTTTCCTGAATTTGTCGTGAATAAAGTGATTGCGAGAGCCTCAAACAATAAATTAAAGCACACCTTTTGATCATTTAGCATAGTCTCATCATATAAGACTTTCTCTAAATTTTCTACAGATGGAACATAATTTTCGTCCTTCAGTAACTCTTGTAATGGAACAAACTGCTCACAACAAACAGCACCACCTGATGAATTTCCACCGGCTAAAACTGGCCTTTGCACATGATTAGTAGTGGTTTTCTTTTTTGTCATTACTTTCGTGCTATTTAGTATCTAGTATGAAGAGAGAAATAAAATTTTAAGAAAAAGTTCTCAGCAATTCACCAGGTTGTGAAAATATATCTCGGTGTAAACGTCGACCAGAGCAGGTACAGTATGATCTATTCTTCACAGGTTCGTATTTCTCAGTAGTACATACACGTATATACAAATGTGTCAATACAGCATCTATAAGTGCACTTTACTAAAGCGCTTGATTCTTGAATAGGCGCTGCCCGGGTAAGATTCAAGAGACTTCTTACAAAGTCAGTAACATCATCGACCATACAAAGACATCAACTCTAAATGAGATCAATGATGGCTGCTTCTTTCTCTTTCAGCTAAGAAGTACTTCACAATCCCCTGATATGCACCTTCGTCAGCACAACGAATAATATTACCCATATCCACGTCAAGCGGTGAATCACAAACAGGCTCTCTTAAAAGCCTCCAAACAGCATGGACGCAGTGTAACAAATCCCATACTGGTGTCCAATCCTGTGTCCTGAGGATGTCGAGACATATTTCTCCCGTGGCAGATTTAACATTGCAATGAAGTATATTATTTTGCTCAAAACTTATCTTCGGTGGAGTCATCGGATAGGAACTAGGGACTTCTATTAGTACATGAAACTGATAATTTTCATACGGTGTGTGTGACGGTCCATAAATTTTGGCTTCCCATTTGCTCAGATCAGTTTCGTCAATAGGATTAAGCGTTCCGATTATTCCCCGGTAGGGGTTGACAATAGGATCATCACTGGCCAACGTTTTCAGTATAACTTTGTATTCTTTCGTGATCCTCGACATACATGTATCAAACGTAATACTTATGTGATCACTAAATGCATAAGAAATTAACTATGCTATGTATATATGAAGAGCCAGTGATTGATTACCTTTCTTATATATTGTCTCCAATAAGTGGTAGGATAACCCGGCCATTTATGTCTTGTAGAAGAAAGGACTAATGTGCTATACAAGGAGCTTCTATATCCATTTTCTGTGTAGATGTTTAAAATTAGTCGCGTCAATTAATCGAGGTCGTTACACAGATGGGATTCAACACCACTAAAGATGTGTACTTTCACTATGATATTAATGCATCTGAGATTAAACATCGTTAAAGGAGAAGCGGGTAATGCGAGGATACTCTACCGCATCAATAAATTTTAGGGAAAAGGAGAATGACGATTTTATGGATACATAGTTGAAGGACATGAAACTCAGCGGAAGGACAGGAGAGATTGCGCAAACATACCAATCAATAGCCGTAATAAATCTATTCTAAAAGAATTATTTTCCCTGTGTGAAGAATGTCCAATCCAACTAGACTCATCGATATCATCACCAAGGTGGCGTTACCTATTGGTATAGTTGCCAGTGGGATTCAGTATTCTATGTACGACGTAAAGGGTGGTTCTCGTGGTGTTATTTTTGATAGGATCAATGGTGTGAAGCAACAGGTTGTGGGCGAAGGCACTCATTTCTTGGTGCCTTGGCTACAAAAGGCGATTATATACGATGTGAGAACAAAGCCGAAGAGTATTGCCACTAACACTGGTACCAGAGATTTACAGATGGTGTCATTGACTTTGAGAGTCCTTCACAGGCCAGAAGTCCTACAGCTACCGGCAATATATCAAAATTTGGGTCTTGATTATGATGAAAGAGTGTTACCATCTATCGGCAATGAGGTTCTAAAGTCTATTGTTGCACAGTTTGACGCTGCTGAATTAATTACCCAGAGAGAGATTATTTCTCAAAAGATCAGGAAAGAGCTTTCCACAAGAGCCAACGAATTCGGTATTAAGTTGGAAGATGTCTCAATCACTCATATGACGTTCGGTCCTGAATTTACCAAAGCTGTTGAACAGAAGCAAATAGCACAGCAAGATGCCGAAAGAGCCAAGTTTCTCGTCGAAAAAGCAGAGCAAGAAAGACAAGCTTCAGTTATCAGAGCTGAAGGTGAAGCAGAAAGTGCCGAGTTCATCTCAAAAGCCCTGGCTAAAGTTGGTGATGGTCTATTGTTGATTAGAAGACTAGAAGCTTCTAAGGACATTGCACAAACGTTGGCAAATTCATCTAATGTTGTTTATCTACCAAGCCAACACTCTGGCAATGGCAACAGCGATTCTTCAGGGTCCCCAAATTCCTTGCTTTTAAACATTGGACGTTAACTCTAGAAAGGCTGAACGTAGAAAACAAAGGGAAAAAATAGTTTTTATCATATTAGAAACCTGTATATATAGGGAGAACACCAATAATATCTTCCATCTTTCAAGTAACTATGAATAAGAAGACTTATACCATCAATATTATAACTTAGTTTATATTTATTCTATACATTTAGATGTGCTCACTGAGAGATTACGCAGTGTGTATGTTGTTATCACGATACTTCTATCACAGAGAGTTCTTCTTGAAACTAATTTAATGCGATGATTGTAGAAAGAAAGACCTATCAGTGACAATTAAATGCCAAACACTTTCCGGTAAACTAGCGCACTTAAACCTGGGAAGTTGTAGGTACCCCCATCTGTCTTCTTGCTCTCCGTCTACTGAACCCAGAATTGAAACTAAACCCGCCATTTTGAATCATACCAGCTGCAGTCACTGTAACTTTTATCAGAAACAGAAAACAGGAAAAGTAGAAAAATGCTACTGCAGCTTGTGACTGATGGCATCTGGAACTTGAACCTTGTGTGATCTTATTGTGTTCCAGATAGGTTCTATTTTTACACGAATGGCACCTAATACCGACTGCCAGCGCAGTAGCTGCTACAAATGTAAATATAAAGTTTAAAAAATCCAGGACAAGCAAAATTGTCGGATATGTTAACGACGACCAAAAATTGGCCAAAAACCCATATAATGAATCTGTGACTAAACCGTAAACAGCAGTAAACATACAGAAGTTCACTCGAGAACTATGCTTTGATTGTGTACTTATCAGGCCGCTGATTAAACCTATCGATATGATAAGAAAAACAGCATTTATGATGCGTATTAGGTTATCCGCTGCTGATAGCATGTATAGCTTTTATCTGTTGTTATTATTGCGTTCGGGGTGAATATGAAGCTTCTGAAAAGCTTACTATTTCTCTTTCTCTCTTATTTCCATTGCAAGAAGGCTCTTTACTGACACAGTATGATGTGATTATATATCTATCTACAATCAAGGCGCAATAAGCCTTACCCATCGGCTCCCTGGTCTAAACACGGCTAACTGTTCGTAAAAGGAACCTTCAACAAATTCTAAACGGTCTGCAGCCAATAAATTCGTAAAAGTACAAAAAATCTTCGAAAATACAAGCGCAATATTCTACCGGCATCCACTTCAATGCGGCGCAGGCAGGATAGACTAAAGGAAGTACAACCTCAACGACGAATGCGATACAGGCACATCATAAATGAGGAATTAAGCTCCTTGAAGACTTATTTTTAACATTAAGACCAGTCGGATCTTATTACCATGATCGTAAAATGACAAACCCCAATTCTTTCTCTAAGTAAAAATAAGTAAACAAAACCTAATGCATTTACATTTTCAAGCCGTTTAAACTACTGCTGTAATATGTCATCTTCTCCCCCATAAGCGACCCTTAAAGTACAGTAAGCGAAAGATCTACAAAGGGCGATGAGGTAAAGGGTTCTCATCTTAAACGGCTGAGCACAGATAAGGGGAATGAGTGGCCGGGTAGCATGCTGTTTTTTCTCACGAATGAAACAAGGAGACAAGAAGTGGGAGAGGGGTATAGATGGCATCCTAAACAGTAAAAGCAAAACATATCATCGCATCCATTACACTAGTATATATCATCTTCTGTATAATATCTATTTTCGTGAACATTTCTTATATTGTTAACTTGAGTTAGTTGCACGGAATAAAGAGAAACAGGTCAGTAAATCAAGTACTTTAACCATGCTATTCAACGTTAACCGTCAAGACGACGACCCCTTTACGCAATTGATCAATCAGTCATCCGAAAATGGGCAAAACAAGCAGGCACAACAGAAGGAAAATCCTTACCAGTTTTTGCAGAGAGTTGTCTCTAATGAGCCAAAGGGAAAAGAGGAATGGATTTCTCCATTTAGACAAGATGCCCTTGCCAGTAAGCAGAACAACAGGCTGTCTGTGGAAGATGCGAAAAACAGGAAGTTCCCCACTGTTAGTGCTACTTCTGCTTATTCAAAGCAGCAACCTAAAGATTTGGGCTACAAAAACATACCAAAGAACGCTAAAAGAGCCAAGGATATTAGATTTCCAACCTATCTAACCCAGAATGAAGAAAGACAGTATCAGCTATTAACGGAGTTGGAACTGAAGGAAAAGCACTTGCAATACTTGAAAGAATGTCAGAAAATAACTGACTTAACGAAAGGTGAAAAGAATAATAATGACTCCGCTACTTCTTCCTCCACGTCCACGTCCACGTCCACGTCCACATCTTCTTCGTCTTCATCAGATGATGAGGGCATCACTTCTACTACCACATCTGAGAACGATGAAGCTATTGTTAACACCAGTACAACAATGACAGCCAGTACTTCCACCACTAGTGTCAACGAACATGGTAGCGATGAAGCAACATCCATAGAAGATGAACAGGGGTTCAAAGCGAGTGAGACAACTTCAATCGAAGAATCAACTAGCAAGAATGACGAAAATGTCCAAGAAGCGGCGTGCCTGAACATTGAAGGGAATGTGGCTGAATCAAGTATCCCCAAGACAACTGCTGATTTGGCCCAAAAGAATATGCCAGAACCAACTGCTACATCCCAAAAAGATGCGTCAGAACAAGTCGTCACATCCTCGAATGATGCATCAGGACCACATACTACAGGTGAAAGCAGCATTTCAAAATCAGATATGATACCTACGGAAGAATCAAAGGAAGAAACTGTTGTTGCAAAGAAGGTTAGTCCGGTCGTAAAAGGCATAGAAGAAGAAGAGGGTGAAGGCGAAAAAGAGGAGGGAGAGACCGAACAGTCATCTGCAGAAGAACCTGGTGAGGAGACTTCTACACCAGAGACTTCGGAATCAGAACCAGAAGAAAACAAAATTCCGATCGATCCAAGCAAAGCTCCGAAGGTTCCTTTTCAGGAACGTCCTCGAAAGGAAAAAACCGGTATTTTTGCTCTATGGAAAAGCCCTACTTCTTCATCTGCTCAAAAAAGTAACACTACTGCCCCATCAAATCCAGTTGCCACCCCGGAGAACCCTGAACTAATCGTAAAAACCAAAGAACATGGTTACCTATCAAAGGCAGTCTATGACAAAATCAATTACGATGAAAAAGTTCATCAAGCATGGCTGTCTGATCTCAGAGCAAGAGAAAAGGCTAAATATGATGCTAAAAATAAGGAATATGAAGAGAAGCTACAAGATTTGCAAAACCAGATTGACGAAGTTGAAGAGTCAATGAAGGCCATGAGAAGGGAAACTTCCGAAAAGATTGAAGTCAGCAAAAACCGGTTGGTGAAACAAATTATTGACGTCAACGCCGCACATAATAATAAGAAACTGATGATATTTAGAGATACTGAAAATATGAAAAACCAAAAATTGGAGGAGAAAAACGTGGTCTTGGACAAGCAAACTAATGTTAAATCACAAATTGATGAATTGAACGGTGAGAAGACTAGCGTCCAGAAAGAGTTCAATGATTGGACTACAAATTTAAGTAACCTATCTCAACAATTGGATGCTCAAATTTTCAAGATCAACCAAATCAATTTGAAACAAAGCAAGGTTCAAGATGAAATTGATAATCTGGAGAAGAAAAAGAACGACTTGGTCACTCAAACTGAAGAGAATGAAAAGCTTCATGAACAAAATGTACAAGTATTGGAAAGTGTGGAGAATAGGGAGTACCTGCCACAGATCAATGATATCGATAATCAAATCTCCACTTTATTAAATGAAATGACCATTATCAAGCAAGAAAATGCCAATGAAAAAACCCAGCTTTCAGCAATCACTAAAAAACTTGAAGATGAGCGCCGTGCTCATGAAGAACAGTTAAAGTTAGAGGCTGAGGAAAGAAAACGTAAGGAAGAGAACTTATTAGAAAAACAGCGTCAAGAATTAGAGGAGCAAGCTCACCAGGCCCAATTAGATCACGAACAGCAAATTACTCAAGTTAAGCAAACTTACAATGATCAGTTAACTGAACTACAAGATAAATTAGCAGCCGAAGAGAAAGAACTAGAGGCAGTTAAGAGAGAAAAAACACGGTTACAAGGTGAGAAGGCCATTGAGGAGCAAGCTCGCCAAAAAAATGCCGATGAAGCTTTGAAACAAGAAATCTTGAGTAAACAACACAAACAAGCGGAAGGCTTGCACGCGGCTGAAAGCTTCAATATACCAAACGGCCACCCGCAAAAGAACAAGAACATTGTTCCAAAGGATGATTCGTTGTATGAATACCATACTGAGGAAGATGTGATGTATGCTTGAAAACGCAACACACCATTCTGTTCAAGAACGGTTTTCAATTTCAATTCTGTCTTCTTTTCTTAATTCTATTTGTCCTATCGACAAGTTATTTTTCTTTTCCCTCCCCCTTCTTATATCTATCCTTTTTCATAACCGTTTTATGTACTAATATTTACCTAATCAATATTTGTCAGCCAACCAACCTCCATCACTTCTTCATTATATTAAAAAATGTTAAGTAAAACTGTCTACCCGATGCTTCTGTAAACTTTAGCTCGCCATTTAACAATCGACGGAGGATCCGTTCCCCAAAATTCCCCTTCCCTAGTATACTCTAAACAAAAACTCATTCTGAATTTCTTGTCTCCCTGCTCAACTTTTCATTGAATTGTTTATTCTTATCATTGATAAAGCTTTCAACCCCAGATGGTATTATAGCACTTTCCATTTGCCTTTTCCTTGCCTCATATCTTTTTTTAGACTCTGATTCCAAAGAAACGGCCAACTTATTTATCAACTTATGGTCATCGGCAATTCTTATCTTACCAGTTTTGGTATCCTTCCGTATCCTATCGATTCTGTCGTTCTTCAACATATTTTTATTATCTTTTTCATTGACGAAATCGTTGTGTTCACTCAAATCCTGCGTAGCGAGATTCCGTAGCGTTTTCTCATAGCTCAGTTTCGCGAGTTGATCATAGGAAATTCCACTTCGTTTACTTTGTCCAACCTTTCTTTGATGGTGCCTTTGTTCCCATGCTTTATATTCTTGGGCTGTGTAATGAAAAGCTTTATCCTTATCAGAACTTTCCACGTCTCCTGCTGATTCATCCACATCATTTATGTCTCCCATGTTGTAGACTCTTGGTTTTCGGTTAGCACCTGCTTCCTGAATCTCTCTGTCAGCCAACTTCCTATTCTTTATAGATGCATTCACTCTTTTCTTCTTTAACTCCTTCAACTTGTGTTCTAATTGGTCTAGATCCATTTTGTTCAGACACTTTGATAAGATGTAGATTTGCCTTCGTTATTATCCAATTGAACAGTTTTGTCTGTAAGCTTCTCATCGCTAAGATTCGTCTTGTCACTTGAAGAATAAAGAGCAATACTTCTCCATTTTAGTCATTTATCACGATTATCTGTATATTCAAAAAATTTTCGTCTCGTTTCATTAGATGCCTGAAAAATTAAAAAACTTTTGATGAGATGAGGTTATTGTTAAACATAATATTATATAATTTTTAGGCGCAGCCCGTTGAAACAGTAAATTATCCTGAGTTATAGTCACTATTTAAAATGCCATCTCTGTCTCAACCTTTTAGATTGGCAGCTCTTCCAAAAATTGCGTCATTGAGCAATTTTTCTTTACAAGCAGATTATGTTCAAGTTGCAGATGGCACCTTTAATGAATCGACAAATAACATAACCCTAGGTATTTCTGGATCATCTGTATCTCAATACATTATCAATCCTACACCGAAGCTGACATTCAACTACCCAATACCCTCTACAAATATCATCACTGCCTGCAATGCTGGAGAAGGCCAGGTTAACATCGAGGAAGGTACCAAAATTAATATTGACGAAAAAAGTGATAATGAAAAGGTTGTCAACTCCCAATCGAGAAGAAATATAGAAATCTGGTCTTTTGGTTTAATGGTAAATAGAGGTAATTATACGCTGAATGTTATCACTAAAGTTCTAGAAGATACCATCAATACCACAGATGAGAATTTGGTTGAGAATAATATTGAAAACAATGTATACACAGGTTCAGAAGATTTGCTATCTCAATATAAGATTAAAGCAAAAGCTAAAGTCATGAGTATCAAGATCGACACTAAGAATAATTTAATAATTGCCATTTTACAGAACGGGTTGATTGAATTTTATGATTTAAAGTTAAAACTTTTGCATTCGTTTGACATTTCATATGATAATTTGAAATACGCTAAATGGTTCACTGAAAACGGAGTTGAATTTGTTTTTGTTCTCTGTCCGTTACAAGATGATAAAGTCTGCTATAAATTGTTTGAGCTAACAGATTATGAAAACAGAGAAAACTCACCTATAAAAGAGTTGTCATCTACTATCATCGAAGGGTTTTCTTTTGATAATTCAAAACTTTGTTATCAATTTGGTAAACTCTACAAATTAAATGAAGGGAGAATTTACGTTTACTCATTACCACACTGTCAATTACAACAGGTTATCGATCTTCCATTAATCAATAAATCAGATTTCGAACACGACTTAATTTCTTTTCAACCTGTTTCAGTAAATAGAGTTTTACTGACTGTGAACAATATCGTTTATCTTCTAGACTTACTACATTGTTCAACTTTAAGCCAGAGAGAATTAAGTCACGTAAAAACGTTTCAACTACTAAAATCGGCGGTGATTAATTCAGAAAAATCGCACAACACAAAAACAATAGCAATCGGTATCTCGACCAAGAATGGTACAAATCCAACATCCTCGCTGGAAATAATCAATGTTGATGTTGGTACTAATACCTTAAAGGATTCATTAGGGAAAAGTTTTCAAACTGAAAAAAAAAATAGTTCAGTTGTATTACAACCATTATTTGACAATGAAGACTTAACTGACAATATAGTGAAGCGTAACAGCTTTGACGGGGATTCAAGTATTCCAATTTTTCAATACAATGAAGTTATTGAACAGCTTTCAGCTCTTAAAAATAATGACATCATCTCATTTGATGATATCTTTTTCAAGGATTTAAGCATTAAAGAAGAGCACTACACTGAAAAAGATAGATTTATTTCCGATCCCGTATTTTTGAATAAGGTGTTAGATTTAATTTTTGAAAAGTTTAACGGAAATGACTATCCAAAAACTTTAACGTTTTTATTAACCCACCCACTATTCCCCTTGGATCGCACAAAAAACTTGTTGTCTCTTTTAAGGGATCAACCGAGGTTGTTCAAACAGGCAATTGTAACATGTCCAAATTTGCCTTTAAGTGAACTACTTGAGGAGTTGTTTTCTATTAGAAACAGAGAGCTATTACTGGACATCTCATTTAGAATTTTGCAAGATTTCACAAGAGACTCCATAAAACAAGAAATGAAAAGACTAAGCAAATTAGATATTCAAAACTTCATTGAATTCGTAACAAGCCCCGAAGAAGACAACTCATTAGAAGGCTTTAACCATAGTCAAAGTACGCAGCTGTTCCAACTTTTGTCGCTAGTGCTGGATTCTATTGGACTATTTTCATTAGAGGGTGCTCTTTTAGAGAGCTTAACCTCATATATCGACAAACAGGTGAAAATTGCTGAAAGGAACACCGAATTATGGAACTTGATTGATACAAAGAGTTCTCAACACGGTTTTACTAACTTGGCTTTTGAGAATGCATCTTCTCAGAAACAAGCTTTGCCCACTTACACCATGGAATACTTGGACATTTAAAATGGGCAAATACTCATTTGTATAGTATAATACCTATTTAAAAAAAGGAACAATTATATAGCATTTACCTTGGTTACTGACAAATTGGTATTCTCAGTGGAGTGTATAGTAAACTGTTAGGATATGAAATTGACGTATACCTTCGAGGAGTTCAAAAGTAAATAAGTATTATGTAACATGGAAATGTCGTGAAAAAGATGAGATGAGCTATAAAGCTAGTTTGGAATAAAAAAATGGAGCGAACAACTTACAGTTTAAATTCAAATCTTTTCTCCTCCTTAGGAGAGCTTACTGAATACCGCCGCACGTCTTTGTCTGAACTATAAATAATTCTCTCTATAAAGGTAACCTTTGTCGAGTCCTTACTTACGAGTAAAACTATTTGAGAGCGTGTTCCATAAAAGTCACCATCTGGAATTGAGGCGCCTAAATCATCGCCCGGAGGTCTTCTTAAAGGTGGCACGTATATTGTGTTCATGGTCACATTTGGATCCACAAACATTTGCAAGACATCTGGTGTTGAAACAGTACCTGGAAGAGAGGACCTTGAGGCAAGTTGAAAGCATCTTGATATTATAGTTTCTTCATCTAAACCAACGCTACCTAAGACAAAATCTTCTAAACTGTCACGTGCTAACTTTACCTTCTTCCAAGCTTGCTCTGGTATACTGGAAGTGTTATAAAATCTACCGTTAGAAATAACCATGTAAGAATCAAGATCTTTCCTACAGGTAGAACTCAATGCGTCGAAAGTTCTTCCTAAAGAATCAATAACTTTATATCGTTTTTCTATAACATCACCATAGAAAAAATTAAAATCACCTGTAGCTTTTAACCCATCGTAGTGATCCCCAAACTTGCTGTAACTATCCCAATCTTTGAAATTTGCTTCATGGTTCGTTAGAAAGATATATGGCAGCAGACCGCGGGATTTTGGTTTTAGGGTACCTCGCTCACCGCCAAGCTTGAGATTAAGAATGGTGGCTAATTTCCCTTCTTTATTTATGCCAGACCAAGTGCCGAATTCTTGCCCTTCCTTTGATGTTCTGGCTAGGTCATAGGGTGAAAGGATAAAATCATCATTGTGCCAACAGGTGGCATGTGTTTTTCTCGCCAAGAATTCGTCTCTATTAGATATTAAGATGAGTTCGTAGTCAGGGTGTGCCCTTGTGGCCATTAAAATGCACATGGTCAAGTCCTTAACCTTTAATATTTGGTACTTTACCTACAAATTTATGCGTTTCTTTCCTTTTCTGTCTCTCCTATATACCATCTTACTTCATTTTCAGGGGGAGGTTACTTTTTTAACGTTCTTAGGAATGAAACGAAAAAGTGGAAAAACTATGTAGACGCCAATGATATAATGAACACATGAAGGAAAGGAGCGTTCTTGAAGTATGGACCGAGTAATATCAAAGGCATTCTATCACTCTTAATCGAAGATCCTATGAAAGAAACCTTTGATCCCTTTTTCTGATTTATGTTTTTGGTACTGTTCAATTTTCTTTTTATTTTTCTCTACTGCCATGTTCAATTTGCTTGGCTCCAAAGAAGAGCCTTGAGAATTTGTAGTGACCTTGGATCGGGTAGAATATGTATCTGTATGGTCATTATTATGTTCTTTTTTGGTCGAAGAAACGCGAGAGTCTTCTCTCCTCAAAGTTTCAAGCGTTTTCAACTTTACCAACCCAGTCTCAGTCTCTAAACGATATTCTTCGGGGAATGCAGCGTCGTGAGCTGAGTTTGTTACTGGAGCGGTAATGTCTGGAAGAGCTTTCTTGTTTAGGTTTAATCCATCCTCTTTTAGAGCATCCAATGTTTCTGAGGTGCCCTCCAATGCATTGTGTGTAACCATCTTTTCTATCGAGTTCGAGGTTGGTCGTTTTAAAGTACTGGAACTGTGATGAGAGTGCACATCTGAATGACGATGTTGATCATCTACAATGTCATCATTTTTCTCCGATCGTCCCTTTCCAACGATAGTATCGTTCTTCAAAAGGGGCTGGTCTGGAAGTTCAGAATCTTTAAACCCAGTAAACGGCTCTGGTTTATAAGAGTCAATAGATGAAAAAGATGATATATCTTCGTATTCATTATCAGTAGTAACTGTAACAGATGGGACAGGCATGATCTACGTTGTTATTTTACTATAACTTTTAACCTGTTGTTGCGGATATAAACTAACCGCACAACTACACAATGTGAATGGTTATGATATTATAATAAAAAAAAACAACAATTTTTTTCGTATGAGAGCTATCAAGTCTATTGACTTTGTAGTTGCTCATCGATGAATAACCTCACTTTTGATTTTACGATAGGGGTCCCACTAACGAAAATCGCGCAGTAAAATTTCCGGAAGTGAAGTAGTACAAATTTTTTTAAATAGGTAAGCTCTTACAAGATCACTACTTACACCAATACAGATACGTCCTAATTATACTTGGCATTAGGCTGAGTTACTGCTGACCAAATACGAGAAGAAAAAAGACCAAAATAAGAACGTGCTTATGCGCTGACAAGTGTGTAGCCGAGTAATTCTTTAAATCTGGTGTCCTTGATGCACATGACCATTAATGCAACCTCCACGTACAATGCTAAATTTTCTTGCTTCATTTTTTTCAAAGAGCTAGAATCTATAACCCATAGTATGGAGTCTGTTTCCGTTTCGATGGTGAGTTTCTGTTCTCTAGGCATAGCATTCCCTGGTGCAATGATTTTCCCGAAACATGTGCCATTTGAAAAAATCTCGTACAAGGTCCCCTGTGGTAATTCATATGTTGCCTTCAACATACCCGTTTCTACTAGAAAGAAGACATTGTCTGCGTGTAGTAAAAGCGATTGACTTGCTAATCTCCGCCTAGTGAAGTAGGGGCATAGCTGTGCCCAAAACTTAATCTCCTTTTCTCTTACCTTTTGGGTTTCGGATATTATATCGGGTCGATATTGCTTTAAAGCAAATAGCAATATAGGTAAGACTGGTTCATCATCCTTGTACTCCTTCTTGAAGTTTTTCACTGCCTGCTCATCATTTACAAATACATTCTGTGCTACAGAAAGCATTTGGTAATTACGAGGAGTGTTGGTCGGCAGTGACATTAGATTCCTGACAGGATCTCTGTTGTTGCCCTTATTTAATCCATTTCCTAATGTATTAATATTTTTGTTTTGAGTGGCTGCCATTACTGCAGATACAATATTGTTTTGCTTTCGTTCTTCTAGTCGTTCTTTCGCTTTTATTCTTAGTTGTTTGTACTGGAAGAGAAACTCATTTTCACACCATTCCAATGCGCTATTTAAATCTGCAAATAATTCCACATCATTTAACAATCCTACATTATTGAATGCGTTGTATATGCGGTCTCTTTCCTTAATTGAAGATATAATTAGTTTAATTTTTTTTGTTTCCGTGAATCTTTTAATTCTATTGAAGCCTTCTGCCGCAGAATAGTCAATATTATCGGCATTTATATTTTTGAAGTCCAAAATCAAGTATTTTATTCTTCTTTTTGTTGCATCTTTATTACTAATCTGCAATAATTTCTCAATTTTTTCTTCAATGGATAAAATTGTTCCGAAAAACAAAAGGTTCTGAAGTTTCAGAACATATATTTGTTCACCAATACCATCTAAAAATTTAGTCTGAACGTAATCACGATATACTGTACTTTTTGCGACGTTCCCATTATATTCACCGTTTATCGTCTGCAATTTGGTACTATCGACCAAAAATGAAAAACATGCGATTAAAATACCAACAATAATACCCAGAACAAAGTCGAAAATCCCCATCGTGAAAACAATAATCACAACAGTTAGATACTCAAACCTATTTAGTTTGTTCCAGGTATCAATCAATGCTTCTACCAATAACTCATAACCTAATAAGAAAATTAAAGAGCCCACTATGCAAATTGGAATGAACGATATAATGACAGGGCCAATTATCATGATGCAAATGGTTAAAGCTATTAAAAGAAAACCAGCAAATGAGGAATCTGCACCTGCTCTAATAAATAAAACGCTATTAGTGTATACCAAATAGTTTTGAACAGAACCTAATAACCCACTAAAAAAGTTCGAATAACCATGCGCGATCAATTCCCTATCAACGTCGTATTTGTCCATTTGGAGCGACATGGCCAATGCCGGTACATTTATGGGAACGTGTAAAATACCAAAAAATGTCAATGCCATCATCGTTGGTATTTGCTGTAGAACAAGTGACCAATGAACTTTATGGACATTGAATAGTTTATAATGATCGTACCATTTGCTATCTGAGTTGGCAATCGGAAAGATCCATCCTGCTGCTCTCAAAGTATCTAAAGACAATGTAGGAATGATCGCAACAATAAAATGAAACAAAACCAATGTCAAGATGTAAAAGCTTGGCAAAACAAGGGAGTTTTTGAAATAGCGTTGAGTTCCAATCAAAATTATTGTTAATATAACAGGCAATAACCATTTTGCCAAGGTGTCATAATTTGTGAACAGTCCTAAAAAAAAGGGCCAAGAGTACTCGAATTTGGCGACCCTCGTTGTAACCTCGATACCTGTAATAATTAAGAAGTAACCTACACCCCCAATACAGCCAATCAATATATGTCGTGGAAAAAACCCTACTATTTTTCCAAGTTGTAGTTTACCCAGTACATAAAAAACAGTACCTGTAAGCATAGAACTTATTACATAACAAAAAATTGTTGTGGTTATAATTTCGTCATCCTTACCTGCCAACGCCTCTTTCACAGCCAATGCCATTGTATGATAAAACGGAGTGATTTCGATCATTTCACTACCAATTCCCGATGGGAAACTTGAGCAACCGCCTGAATACACAGTTTGTGATATTATAGTGGAGATATAAAACATGGAAATACCAGTGGGTCCTAGATGAGAAAAAACTGGTTCCGTGATTGGAAAAATGATCATACCATAAGATAAGGCATCTAAAATGTTCAAAAGCAGGCCTAGTACCGCTGCGGGTAGATAATGTACAAATCTGGAGGGAAAGGACGTCCACAAACGCCTAAAATTTCTCGGTCTAGAACGTAAATTATGCGAGGGGCGGAGAGATTGATATCCGCCTTCGTAGCCATCTTCTAGTTCCGATGTTAACCCATTCTGCAGTCCACGATTTCGGTCGTCGTTAATATTAGACGATGCTGGGCTAAGTAATAATCTCGAGTATTCATCCGAATATTCTTCATCAATATCTTCTTCTATAGTGCCCATGGATTGATCATCCTTTCTGTCACCGCTATCTATAATGTCCATATAATCTTTAATAGTCGGAGAGTTTTCTTCCACGGAAGAAGAGCAAAATTCGTTGGACAGCTGAGCAGTCTGCTTGTGCAAGTTTTCTGATCCGTGTATTACTTTGGGATGTTGTTTGTTTGACAAGGGGAGTTTTGAGTCTGACATACTGTTAACCATAGGTGAATTTCCACCTGTAAAAAAACCACTCATGTATGAACGGCATAATGGAGGTGACATTGCACTAACACTTGCTCTATGCATCTTGTTTATAGATGAATCCTGGTTTATTCCCAGCGATACTGATATGGCCTCAGAAAGCGAGGAATTACTTCTGCGTCTCCTAATGGTCCTTCCCATTTCTTAAACAAGCTTTGTAGGGTTTTAAAATATCTTATTTATATATCAGTTCTTTTTCTGAAGTAAAAAACCCTCTTACTTAACTTTTATTTGTTTCCTTGTCAACACTGCTTCTTTTTTGGAGAATGAAGAATGGTTGTAAGAGAGAAAAGAAAGAAAATGCAAACAATGTAGATAAAAATGTGTGATCTGCTGGGACTTTTTGTTACAGTTGTAATTTAGAATTGTTCACAGAAATAAGAAGACCCATATAATCTAACTATGACTGGTATATATAACTATAATCCCACGCATTTTGACGATCGCTCAGGGACCGATACGTAGGAAAAAGAGCCTTGATAGCGCGAACTTCCTAGGGAATTTTCATTCTACAATATAGAGATATATGGAAAAGAAAAGCGAGATAAGAGATTGAGTAATCAATCCCCTAGGCTATCCTTTATGCAGTCCACTGAGAGAGCACACTTTGATTAACGAATTTAAGGATCGGCGTGTTAAAAACTTTCACGATATATATAAACGAAAATAACTATTTATAACATCACAATTCCTTTTTTGTATTTTTTTATTGATGAATAAAAGGGTTCAATTTAAGTCACATTAAGCACCGACATGCTTTTCATGAATTTTGGCATATCTACCTGAGGGATCTTCGGCACAACCCCAGTCAGCCTTAGGCACCCATCTCATGACGGTATTGGCGGCCGTTTTTTGAGGGAACCAAGCATCAAACTTTAGCCTGTACCAATAAGCCTCCTTGGTAGTTGGGATGTCATCGCCCCAATCAGCCTTAGGATTCGCGAACATGGTGTCTGAAATGACTCTTTCAGCAGTATCTCTTAGGCCGTCGATCCATGAGTAACCGACACCATCTGAAAATTGTTCCTTTTGTCTCCATAGAATTTCTTCTGGCAGGTATGGTTTAACATCGGGTTCATTTCTTGTGTCAAAGGCCTTTCTTAAAATGTACTTTTCGATTTTTCCTTCCTTCGGTTTGATCATCTTATCCTTTGGATCAATATTCATACATAGTTGCAAAAAGTCTTTGTCTAAGAATGGAACACGAGCCTCAAGACCCCATGCCATGGTGGATTTGTTTGCTCTCAAACAATCAGCCAAGTGCAAGTTCTTGACACGCTGCACAGATTCTGTGTGAAATTCTGCCGCAGAAGGAGCTTGTGCGAAATATAGATAACCACCAAATATTTCATCTGAACCTTCACCAGAAAGAACCATCTTGACACCTTGAGCTTTGATCTTTCTAGATAACAAGAACATTGGGGTAGAAGCTCTGATAGTGGTAACGTCGTAAGTTTCCAAATGGTAGATCACGTCATCCAAGGCATCCAAACCTTCTTGTAATGTAAAGGTGTGCTCATGATGAATGGAACCAATGAATTTGGCAACTTTCCTAGCAGCTTGTAAATCAGGTGCATTTGGTAGACCAATTGCAAACGAATGCAGACGTGACCATCCGGATGTATGTAAATGACCTTTGTCGTCGATGCCTGCGAGTTGCTTTTCGTCAATACCGGATTTTTCGTTGACATCTGCATTAGCCTTTTCTGTTTCACGAGCAGCAATTGCAGCAATCAAAGAAGAGTCTAGGCCACCAGATAGAAGAACACCATATGGGACTTCAGCCATTAGTCTCTTTCTAACGGCTTTTTCCAAGCTGTGTCTAATGGCAAGATAATCAACTGGTGTAGAGGGGATACGTTTTTCATCCAACCAATCTGGGGTAAAGTAACGAGTAATCTTGTCGGTTTCAGAATCATAGACATGACCTGGAGGGAATGCAATGATACTGTCACAAACGTCGGTTAAACATTTTAATTCAGAGGCAAAGTAAACGGTCTTTGGAGATTTAGAAGAGCGTCCCATATATAAAGTAACAACACCAATAGGATCTCTTGCAGCGACGATACGATCTTTCTTGGAATCATATATACAAAACGCAAACATACCGTCCAAGTATTTTGGAGCATCAATATCGTGTTCCAAATACAATGGTATGATAGGTTCACAGTCACTGAAAGTTTGAAACTTGTAGTCAGAGCATTCCTCTCTTAGTTGGATGTGGTTGTAGATCTCACCATTAACACCAAGCATATATTCGCCGTCAGCTGAAGTGATCGGTTGGGCACCAGAGTCTAAACCGACAATAGCCAACCTCTCATGAACGAATATGGTGGAATTCATAACTGCATTACCGGACCAATCTGGCCCACGGTGTCTGATCCGCTTGGATAATTGTAGAGCTTCTGGTTTGAAGCTATGAATATCTTCATGTTTGAAGGCTGCAAAGATACCACACATATTTAGTTAAAAGTAAGTTCTTTTGCTTTATTTACTTTACTCAAATGCAAAAAGGACAGAAAATTATATTAACTTTCAAATACTCTAAATATATAGTTCAAGAACCATATGATTCCAAGGCAAATAGATAGGACAGAACTTCAATGACTCTTCTTTAGAGAAATCTTGCTATGATTCGATGTGCTAAGAAAATTTGCAAAAAACCCACGCCGTGCGGCACCCATATATTAATAAAGATTTACGAGTATAAAAAACATGTAGGCCATTTATCGCAGGGTCCATTGCTAGAGAGGTATGACTTCACAGATTTTAGAACATCTGTCAAGTCAGAAGAATGGATCCAATATACGAGGTTTAGTCATGTAAAAAGCTGAGTTTGGACGATGCATCTAACGCATACTGTCCTCTTATGCTATCCGTAGTTTTGATATTCCTCCTCCAAGTAGATACGGAGCCCTTCGAATGATTTCTTTACTAAAAAAAGGTCAGGCTCCACCTTAATGGGAGGTACTTTTAGTTTTTACTAGAAAAGAGCTTGAGCTCAATTCGTCCATACTTCGTATATGAGAAAGTTACTGTTAAGAACGATCTTGATCTTTTGAGTTTATTTCATGTGTAATATTAATCGCTTTGCACGTGCGATGTCGCTAAACATTCTATTGCACTACTTTGCCAGAGAATGAAAGAAAGAAAGAAAGAAACAGCGTTAGAGAACAACAAACATATGTGAGAAGCAATCGTCAATGATAACAAGGCGATGAAGCAAAAAATGGTCTCTAGCGGGATCGAACCGCTGATCCCCGCGTTATTAGCACGGTGCCTTAACCAACTGGGCCAAGAGACCTGTATTAATTGGAAGCTGTCGGGGTTGAAACAGTAAACCAAATGTTAAAAGTAACGACTATGCTATAGATGGAACATTAGCAAATACTTAAAAGAGTAATCATTAACCACACCTGAGACAAACGAAGACACACTACCCAAGCCAGAAAAAGCAATATACATACATAGATAGTTGTTGATAATTAGTAGTTTAGTAAGTTGTAATAATTAAGAATAAGTTGTTCTTTCTTAAATTATATAAGAGAGGTATATAAAACACACGATGATTGGTTATATTAAACCCAATGGTTCAGAAATGATACGGAACATTGATGATAAGATTTTGGTTATAACTCACATTCTTATATACTAAGTTCTGGTCAATTAATAGATCTTTATCATATCACTGCAGTAAATTCTATGATTAGAATTTGCCTACTCCAATATAATTGGTATCATCATAAGAATGTTTGTATTCATTTATCCAACATAATTAGTATCATGTTAAAGAATGTTCGTCATCAACTACTCCAGTTTATACAAATAAATGTATAGTTGTAATCACTTATTCCAACAATAATTAGTATTATAGAATATACTAGAAGTTCTCCTCGAGGATATAGGAATCTAATAAATGGAATCCGTAATTCTACATATTTCTGTCTATTACTTTTATTATCATTCTATATGTTGTCATTCATTATCCTATTACATTATCAATCCTTGCATTTCAGCTTCCTCTAGTTTCGATGACAGCTTCTCATAAATTATGTCATCTTCTAACACCGTATGTGATAATACACTAGTAGTATGACTACTAGTGTATAGACGCTAGTTGGTATTCATTCCAACAAAGACTAAATACATAGATTTAGAATAACAAGTTGAAGTTTAGATCTGAGATTCCCTCAATACTTGGATAGTTCGATACGTGACAATAGAGGTACCACGGCAGCAGTACTTATACTTCCGTGTCTTAAAAAATTTAATATATAAGATCCCTCTGATAAAATATCAACTGCAATCATAGTCTCCACTTGAATATTTTACTTTCACTTTTCTTGAAATGGCAGCAATTTTTGATAATGGAATTTTATTTAATTTTATGTTTTTTTTTCGGTTAAATCGCTAAAAACCAGGAAAAAAACGACAGCGGGAAAATGAAAAACTTCACAGATGAGGTAAAAAATTGACCAAATTAGCCCATGAAGCTGGTAACTGAAATTAAGCAGCTTTTTAAGATTGGTGTTTCAGAGACAAAAAATATTGCTCGCCTTAATATCATCAAACATCTCTAAATTATGTCAACTCCCACAGCTTCTGATTGTGCAAAGGCACTCGAAAAGAAGAATGAAGGTAACGTTTTTGTAAAGGAAAAGCATTTTTTGAAGGCCATTGAAAAATATACAGAAGCAATTGATCTAGATGCAACACAATCTATATATTTTTCAAATAGAGCATTTGCTCATTTTAAAGTAGATAACTTTCAAAGTGCTCTAAATGACTGTGATGAAGCCATCAGATTGGATCCTAAAAATGTTAAAGCTTACCATAGGCGTGCATTATCTTGTATGGCTCTGTTAGAATTCAAAAAGGCAAAGAAAGACTTGAATGTACTTTTGAAGGCAAAACCTAATGATTCAGCTGCTACGAAGGCCTTAGTTACATGTGATAGATTTATTAGAGAGGAGAGATTTAGGAAAGCTATCGGAGGTGGGGAAAATGAAACTAAAATCAGTCTGTGTCAAACTCTGAACTTGAGCTCATTCGATGCTAACGCAGATTTAGCCAACTATGATGGTCCCAAGCTAGAATTTGAACAATTATATGACGATAAGAATGCCTTTAAAGGTGCAAAAGTCAAGAACATGTCTCAAGAATTTATTGCACAGATGATTAACGATCTTTTTTTGAAGGCAAAACTTTTGCCAAAAAAATACGTCGCAGCTATTATCTCACATGCAGACACTTTATTTCGTCAAGAGCCATCCATGGTAGAATTAGAGAATAATTCTACTCCTGATATAAGGATATCAGTATGCGGTGATACACATGGGCAGTTTTATGACGTTTTAAACCTATTTCGCAGGTTTGGTAAAGTAGGTCCTGAACACACATATCTTTTTAATGGTGATTTTGTTGATCGTGGTTCTTGGTCGTGTGAAGTTGCACTATTGTTCTATTGTCTGAAAATACTTTATCCAATGAATTTCTTTTTGAATAGAGGTAATCACGAGAGTGACAACATGAATAAAATTTACGGTTTTGAAGATGAATGTAAATACAAGTACTCACAAAGGATTTTTAATATGTTCTCGCAAAGTTTTGAAAGTCTGCCATTGGCTACGTTAATTAATAATGATTACCTTGTGATGCATGGTGGATTGCCAAGTGATCCTTCAGCAAGTTTATCAGATTTCAAGAATATTAACAGATTCGCTCAACCACCTAGAGATGGTGCCTTCATGGAACTATTATGGGCAGATCCACAAGAAACCAATGGGATGGGCCCTTCCCAACGTGGTCTAGGACATGCTTTTGGACCAGATATTACAGAAAGATTCCTAAAGAACAACAAATTACGTAAGATTTTTAGATCTCACGAGTTGAGAATGGATGGTGTACAATTTGAGCAAAAAGGTATGTTAATGACAGTTTTTAGTGCCCCGAACTATTGTGATAGTCAAGGTAATCTTGGAGGAGTTATCCATATTGTTCCGGGACATGGCGTTTTACAGCCCGGTAGGAATGATGACGAAAATCTACTGATTGAGACGTTTGAAGCTGTTGAACATCCGGATATTAAACCAATGGCCTATTCGAATGGTGGATTTGGCTTGTAACATGCCTTCTTATTAATTCAATATACTATTAAAAGCAAGAATTCTAAGAATTAGAGAAAATAATACGAGCTTATGAAGTAAAAAAGTAGCAGTTCCTTTTCTATAGTATCTATTGTTATGTACGCCAAAGTTTCTCAATAAATTGAAGATGATCTGGAAGTCGAGCCAAAAAACTTTCCAAAAAAAATTGAAAGGATTTCATAAAAACACTCACGATGGGGGTCGAACCCATAATCTTCTGATTAGAAGTCAGACGCGTTGCCATTACGCCACGCGAGCAGTTGTTATTAATTATTTAGGTTTTAAAGGGAATTTTAATGCTGGGGTGTTATTACAATAAAATATACAAGAGACAATTAGAGAAGTAATTTGTCGATAATTAGTAGTTTTGTTGATAATTAGTAGTTTAGTAAGTTGTAATAATTAAGAATAAGTCGTTCTTTCTTAAATTATATAAGAGAGGTATATAAAACACACGCTGATTGGTTATATTAAACCCAATGGTTCAGAAATGATACGGAACATTGATGATAAGATTTTGGTTATAACTCACATTCTTATATACTAAGTTCTGGTCAATTAATAGATCTTTATCATATCACTGCAGTAAATTCTATTATTAGAATTTCAATTTATACGATTAAATGTATAGTTGTAATCACTTATTCCAACAAATAGGATAATGAATTACAACATATAAAATGAAAAATAAAAGCATATACAGAATTATGTAGAGTTACGGATTCCATTCATTGGATTCCTATATCTTCGAGGAGAACTTCTAGTATATTCTATATACCTAATTATATTACCTTTATCAACAATGGAATCCCAACAATTTTCTCAAAATTCACCAATATCTCACATATGATTGTGTGGAATTATTGGTTCCCTTTGAAAATTTTCAGTATTCTTGAGAAGAACTTCTAGTGTATTAAATATCCACTACATCAATATAAGCTTCTGGAACCATAATTTAAAAATAGTCAGTACAGCTATTTGTTGTGCCGTTCGAGTTTTCAAATGTAAGATGACCATCTTGAAAACTCCACTCAGTACCTTGAAGGTCTGATGACTTTCCTCTGGGGAATAGTTCATTCAATTTGCCAACATCATTTTCAACCTTTTTGAACGAATAATTCTCATTGGTTCTTTGGTATCTGTATCTTAGTAGTATCGTCAGGGGAACAACAAAATCATCCAGCGAAGACCTTAATAAAGGCATCATACCATTTTTGGATGAAAATGATACTGTCTTCTCAAATATACGTTGCTTCTTTGAGGTGGACCCATGCATCTTCCTTTTGAAGGCCATTTTTATAAGATCCCTCTTTCTCGTAGTGTCAGTCGAGGATAAAATGTCCAATTCTTTAAGCTGTGAATTAGGTACTATATTTAATAGTTTCTTGATCGATTCCTGTAACATCCCGATAGCGATCCCGCATTCATCAATGTTGTATTGGTTAATTGATAAAAAAAGATAGATCAAACTCTGCAAATAACTTTGAAATAATCCGTCCACTATTCGCCCATCTTGGCATTGTAATGCAGTATTATAAGATCCAATGCAAAGCTTAGCGTAAAAGACACTCGATGTGCCCAGATCTTTCAATTCTTGGGGCTCAAGATCCACAATAGCGTCTTTGCTAACTTTTGATCTCAATTTAGATAATGCCAAAATGACAATCCCTAGCTGTTGCAACAATTGAAATTCCAACGACAACTGGTTGCTGAGATTGAGAACTTGTATCTCCTTAAAATCGTTCGTCGTGCTTATCTTACAGGTTTTCTTAAGGAAGCTGATTAAGCCTAGCCCTCTCTTTAAGTAAGTCCCACTAGTTGTCCATAAGCTGTTCAATGGCTCTGAAGATTCATACGCCCTGTGCAATGTTTCAACACCGATGTCTTGGTAAAATGTAGCCACGTTGATTAACACTGTTGCTATTTCCTCTTCAATGAGAGCCGGAGCGTTGCCGACCTCATATCTGTAAGCCAGTAAGCCGTTAGCATATTTCAGCCAGGTGTCTATACACGTAATGATATCAACCTTGAAGGAAGAGCTGTCTAATGACGCTATACAAGTATTCCGCAATAAAATCAACTCATTTGGTAGGGATATTGTTGTTTGGTTACTGTTGGACAACTTGTATGGAAGTATCTTTGTAGTCACTGAATTCTCACGCATGCCTGGTCCTAGTAGAATTGCTCTTTTCTCAAAAAATTAACTTTTGAACAGCCAGTTGTTCCTTGCGAAGATTCTTACAAGCGAATTACGTCGGCACAGATGTGATTTTCGGCAAGATTTGAAGAGGTACTATTCACTACAGAGAGAATAAGCCAGAATAACACTCGCTCAAAAGTGTAACACCTCATAAAGTTGTCATCGTGGTTACTTGCATCACCTCATAAGTTATTTGTACAACAAGAGAAGTTCCAACTGCTACCAGCAGTCATGATGACGCCCGGCACTCTTCGGCCGCTGGAAAAAATTCCCGTATTGCTATTGCTTCTATAAAGTAAGCTAGACTAATTCTATATAGGCGCTATCAAGACCTCCTTATAAAGGTAAAAGTTCCAAAACGACATAGCCGCATTCCCCTCATAACCTTTAATCTTCTATGTAACAAAAAGAAGAAGCGGGGGGAAGATCAAGGGCGATCTTTTATCTTTTTCAGCTCCCCTTTCTCCTTCGCCACACATGCCTTTTGCTGCATCTTAACCTTCTTGAATATCTTTACAGCAACGCCCTTCCAAAGTTGTAGTTTTCCACGAACTGTGTTTTGCGCCTCCCCTCTCTTTTGCCCATTGTCTATGAAGCTAGGTGCGGAAGAAAAGGCCCTGGTTGCTTATCTCTTCGGGCGCACGCCCCTCTTATTGGACGAGGCATCGCAGATAGCGATAACGATAAGATTCAAAAATACCACTCACAGGCTTGTGTGGTCATCTCATGGCTTTGTAAGCATAGAAGAGAAGAAGAAAGAAAAGAAAGAAAAGAAAGCATTGATGAAATGTTTTTCATGAGGAAAAAAAAATCGGAAAAATGGGCAAGACTTATATAGCACCCGCTGCTAAGGAATCTGGGCTTTGTAGTTTCAGAAGAGTATTCTTGAAAGTAGTTTATTTATATAGATGCTCCTGCGAGTTGTTTAGGTTTGCGGTCACAGGATTATTTAGGTAACAAGACTGTATTACTGGTGCTTATACAATTAAAAGCATGGAAAGTCGATCTACAGGTCCTTTGACGACAGAGACTTACGATGGCCCCACTGTGGCCTTCATGATTTTAGGTGCCGCGTTAGTGTTTTTTATGGTGCCTGGGCTGGGATTCTTGTACTCTGGGTTGGCGAGAAGGAAGTCAGCATTAGCATTGATTTGGGTTGTACTAATGGCAACGCTGGTTGGTATATTGCAATGGTATTTCTGGGGCTACTCACTAGCGTTTTCCAAATCCGCTTCGAATAATAAGTTCATCGGGAACCTGGATTCATTTGGGTTTAGGGACGTGTATGGGAAAAAGTTCGATGAGGATGTGTATCCTGAGCTAGCGTATGCAACCTTCCAAATGATGTTTTCGTGCGTCAACTTGAGTATTATTGCCGGCGCTACTGCTGAAAGAGGTAGGTTGCTACCGCATATGGTTTTCCTCTTTATCCTAGCCACTATTGGGTATTGTCCAATAACATATTGGATTTGGTCGCCAGGTGGTTGGGCATACCAATGGGGGGTGTTAGATTGGGCAGGCGGTGGGAACATTGAAATCCTAAGCGCTGTTGCAGGGTTTGTTTACTCTTGGTTTTTGGGCAAAAGAAATGAAAAGTTGCTGATTAACTTCAGGCCTCATAACGTGTCATTGGTTACTTTGGGTACGTCCATACTATGGTTTGGTTGGTTATTATTTAACTCAGCGTCATCATTATCTCCGAATTTGAGATCAGTTTATGCATTTATGAATACGTGCCTTAGTGCCATTACTGGTGGGATGACCTGGTGCCTATTAGATTATAGATCAGAAAAGAAATGGTCGACGGTCGGTCTGTGTTCTGGTATTATTTCAGGACTAGTAGCTGCAACACCGAGCTCAGGCTGTATAACTCTTTATGGTTCACTTATTCAAGGTATCGTCGCAGGTGTTGTCTGTAACTTTGCGACTAAACTGAAATATTACGCCAAAGTAGATGATGCCATGGATATTCTGGCGGAGCACGGCGTTGCAGGCGTGATAGGACTAATTTTCAATGCACTTTTCGCAGCAGACTGGGTCATTGGCATGGACGGTGCTACAGAGCATGAAGGTGGCTGGATAACTCACAACTACAAGCAAATGTATAAACAGATTGCTTACATCGCCGCATCGATTGGGTACACTGCCGCTGTGACGGCATTAATTTGTTTTGTGCTCGGGTACATTCCCGGTATGAAGCTAAGGATATCCGAAGAAGCAGAGGAACTAGGTATGGATGAAGATCAAATTGGTGAATTTGCGTATGATTATGTGGAGGTTAGAAGAGATTATTACCTATGGGGGGTAGAAGAGGACTCTCAACATTCAGATGTAAATCACCAAGTAAGAGATGCCCACTCGGCTGTCGACCCTAGCAGCACTGCCACTAATAGCTCTTCGGACGGAAATGAAGAAATTGTTCAATCCGAAAAAATCGTACCAATTCATCAAGAAAAGCCCACTAGAAGGTAGACAAACATCTTACCTGCTTCGGGTTTTCTCCTTTTGATTTTTGTAAAAACGTATTATTTATTCCTTATTTAAGTTTCCATATACGTATAAATGTGCATTATTTATACGTTCAGCATTTCAATGGTTCTCTTGCCTAAACAGTTCTACAACTGTGATTAATATCTCTTCTAAAGAGTGAACCTAGATATAGTACTAACTATGCCTCCGTATAAAGCTAATTGTTTCTCTCCCTGCGCTTCCTCAATAAAGAGGAATGTTGTAAAAAATCGACCCCAGTGAGGGTTGAACTCACGATCTTGCGATTAACAGTCGCACGCCTTAACCAACTTGGCCATGGAGTCTTCTATTTATGTTAGAGGTCGATGTTAATTTAGATTATTATCTGTTTGACATTGGCAATTCTGTTGCAAATGGACTCTTAGTAATTACTTGAAAGGGCAATCGTTAAGCACACCCTAAACAGACGAAGATACGCTATTTAGAGCAGTATTAACAACCAACATATAAAGGTAGAAGTATTCTAGGTGTTGGAACGAAAATCAACTAGTGTATTATCACATACGGTGTTAGACGATGACATAACTTATGAGAAGCTGTCATCGAAACTAGAGGAAGCTGAAATGCAAGGATTGATAATGTAATAGGATAATGAATGACAACATATAGAATGATAATAAAAGTAATAGACAGAAATATGTAGAATTACGGATTCCATTTATTGGATTCCCATATCCTCGAGGAGAACTTCTAGTATATTCTATATACCTAATTATATTGCCTTTATCAACAATGGAATCCCATCAATTGTCTCAAAATTCACCAGTTTCTCACTAGGGAACTACAATGCAAAAGTATATACATAGAAGTAGAAGAATATGAACTCAGTTTAGTTCTGAACATCCTTTATTACTCTGATAAGTATGTTCGCTACGTGACGATAGAAGTACTACAACGGTCGTACTAAAACTGGCGTACCATAACAATCATAATATATAAGATTAAGACTAAATGGTGTAAGAGCGGAAATATAGGTTTAAGCTGGTTAATTAAGGATTTATAAGCTTCGGTGGCCCGTCTAAGGAAGGCTGGGAATTTTCCTAGTATAATCAATCTCGGCTGTTTCATACAGGCTTTTTAAAACATATCTATTGAATGTTTAAGATTATGTATTGTTATATTGAGGTATTTCATCTTTTTCTGCAACATATCCTCTTCCATATTATCGTTCTTCATCTCCTCACAGTAAACTTACTAATTATCTTACAAACGTCGCCACTAATCGATCACATAGAAATTAAGTACAACTTGTGACAGAATAAGAACCGACCATCATATATTGACTAGTAACCATGTAACCAGTATATTCTCACATAGCCATCAACTTTAGTGGAGGCTAGAACACAAGGATTGATAATGAACGAGAACATATAAAATAAGGGAATAAATAAGTATATTATTATTATTAAGTGGAATTGTTACTTCCTTTTGTAGATCCCTTATATCCTCGAGAGGAAATTCTAGTATATTCTGTATACAAATAATATTGCTTTTATTAACAATGGAACCCAAAGTTCAGCTTAAAATTCATATCAAACTCACAATGTGCCATAATAACTTTTTCAATTGGCTATTTTTCAATTAAATAGGTAGTATGCTTTGCCCGGGTTTATATCCTTTTTTCACTTAATCTTAAACAAGACAAGAAAATAAAGCTTGAAAAACATAAATCATATATATAAAGAAAAAGAAGTTAACAGTTGTTTGGAGCAACACTTTTGTCTCTAAGCCAAAATGGACTTTCTAAATGATGATGAGCTAGAGTTGGATTTGCCGGTAACCGCAGAAATATCTAAAGAGTTGTTTGGTACAGAAATTGAAAAATACCGTGAATCTCAGAATAATGGGGCAGATATAGCTAATTTTGATGTTGATAAGTTTTTAATAGAGAAAAATTTTCAATACCTTCCACTTGACTCCCTTATTAGAGATCTGTCTGGACTTTCACAGAAAATGGTACAAACATTATTAGAACAGATAAGAAGTAACTACGATGACTATTTGACTTTCTCCAGTACTTATACGGACGAGGAAAATGAAACATTGATGAATTTAGAAAAAACACAAAGTGACCTTCAGAAATTTATGACCCAATTGGATCATTTGACAAAGGAAGACATCACAAACACACAAGAGATCATAAAGGATGTCTTGGAGTACTTGAAGAAGTTGGATGAAATTTATGGTTCGTTACGTAACCATTCACAACTGACTGAAGCACTATTACTTGGTAGAAAATTAAGTAGATCTCTTCATGAAATGTGTGGCATAGAGCCGTTAGAAGAAGAAATTTGCTCTGGCTTAATCAAGCAGTTGTATAGTTTGGTTACAGCGTCACGTCGAATATTGGAATCCTTTTCTGAGTCGAACTCACCGTATATTCATCATTTGCGCAATGACTACCAAGACCTCCTGCAAGAATTTCAAATTTCATTAAAAATTTTAACCGAAAAGTGTCTTGAAAGCCCATCAAGTTTAAAAATCCTATCCTTGACATTAGTCTCCGTTATAAAGCCTGCGTAAGTGGAGAGGAGTTCTTTTGTAGACTTCAAGTATGGAATTATAGAGGTTTTCTCTTCAAACTTAACCCATACTATTCTTTATGGGTAGGGCGGTCTTGTCACAATAGAGTAGAATAATAGTTACATGATAATCTAGGTAATTTGTACCTTTGTATAATGTCATCATTTTTAACGTACGCAGAATGGATTATTCTTCAAAAAATTTGTTTCTTGAAATGAGCAAAAGCAAAATCTCAACCTTTCAAATCAATGTTTACCAGCCCTTGCTGAAACGACTGGAAGATTGAACCAAGGATTTTGCATCTAAATCATTTCAGTAACGTCCGTTAATAATATAAGACACACTTCGTTGACCGATTGAACATATGTTTGGTTTCGGCGGTAGTAATAGCGGATTCGGAAGTAAACCAGCTGGTTCGACTGGATTTTCATTTGGACAGAATAATAGTGCGACTACTCAACCTTCGGGTTCAGGATTTGGATTCGGAGGCAGCCAGCCGAATGCTGGTACAACTTCAACTGGAGGATTTGGTGTGAATCAATCCACAAATACCTTTGGAAATAATCAACAAAATAGTACTGGAGGTGGCCTTTTCGGCACTAAACCTACTCTTGGTGGCCTGGGGAGTTCAGCTACTAGCGCTTCGGGAACTACAGCTACTGGGACAGGGTTATTTGGCCAACAAGCAACTCAACCTCAGCAGTCTACTACGGGAGGCGGATTATTTGGAAGCAAGGCAGTTGGTACAAATGGAGGTCTTTTTGGTAACAGTGCACAAAGCAGCAGTACTACAGGTGGTGGGCTATTTGATAATAAGATGGGATCAACTGGCGCATTAATGGGTAACAATAACACGCAAAACACGTCTACCATGAATGGTAGTGGGCTCTTTGGCACCAAGCCTCAGAACACCACAGCGTCCTCGGGAGGATTATTTGGTGGCAAGCCACTGGGTTCAACAGCTAGTGGTGGACTGTTTGGAAGTGGCACCCAGAGTAACAATACTCTTGCGGGAGGCGGACTTTTCGGCCAGTCCCAGCAGCCTCAAACAAATATTACATCGGGACTTGGTAATGCCCTGTCCACGCAACCATCATTTGCTTGGTCTAAACCTTCAACCCAATCTAACTTAGAGCAGCAACAGCAACAGCAACAGTTTCAGGTACCGTTACAACAAACGCAAGCAATTGCCCAACAGCAGCAACAGCTTTCCAATTACCCTCAACAAATTCAAGAACAAGTCCTGAAATGTAAAGAATCATGGGATCCAAACACTACGAAAACGAAACTGAGAGCATTTGTATACAACAAAGTGAATGAAACCGAAGCTATTTTATACACCAAACCAGGACGAGTACTTCAAGACGAGTGGGACCAAGCGATGGAAAAAAAACCTTCCCCTCAGACAATTCCTATTCAGATATATGGGTTCGAAGGCTTGAACCAACGTAACCAAGTACAAACTGAAAATGTCGCACAAGCTAGGATCATTTTGAATCAAATTTTGGAGAAGTCCACACAGTTACAACAAAAGCATGAATTGGATACCGCATCGAGAATCCTGAAGGCACAATCACGGAATGTAGAAATTGAAAAAAGAATCTTAAAATTAGGTACGCAACTGGCAATTCTGAAGAATAGAGGACTGCCATTAGGTATTGCAGAAGAGAAGATGTGGTCACAATTCCAAACTTTACTACAACGGAGTGAAGATCCTGCTGGCTTAGGTAAGACTAACGAACTTTGGGCACGGCTGGCTATTCTAAAAGAGCGTGCCAAAAACATTTCTAGCCAATTAGATAGTAAATTGATGATTTTCAATGACGATGCTAAAAACCAAGACAGCATGTCCCAAGGCACCTGTGAAGAGTCTAATGATCGTATCAACAAGATAGTGGAAATTCTGACGAACCAACAACGCGGTATAACGTACTTGAATGATGTCTTAGAGAAGGATACCGCTCTGGTAAAAGAATATAAAAATAAGACCTAAGCCGGTTACTTCATTCGATGACTAAATTGTATAAAGAATGAGTGTATTACATATATAGCATTATTAATCGACGTGATATATGAGTAGACTTTTTCCACTTAAGGGAAACAGATTACTACGGAAACAACGTTCTAGCAGCATCAAAATAAAGTGCAAATTATGTTGTTTTTTCTATTGAATTATACATTCTATTAAAGAGAAAATATTGATGTGATTCTCTCCCGTTCCTAATGAGAAATTAGAAGGGTTTGCTGGGATAGAAGAATAAAAGAGATACATGAAGGTACAAAAACAGTGTGATCCTCGTGAGGAAGATTTCCCAGCTTATGATCTTGGCTTTTCCTTCTTTTCCTTCCATAAGGCCAACAAGGAGACACCAGAGACCTTAACGACCTTGAATCTAACACCTGGAATATCACCCTTAGCCTTACCCTTTCTACCGAAACCTGCTAGTAAGACTTCGTCATTTTCATCGACAAAGTTCAAACAACCATCGTTTGGAACGAAAGCTGTAACCTTCTTACCATTCTTGATTAATTGAACTCTAACACACTTTCTGATAGCAGAGTTAGGTTGCTTGGATTCAATACCCAATTTTTCCAAAACAATACCTTTAGCGTGAGAAGAACCACCAAATGGAGAAGACTTGAAGGCAGTACCCAACAATCTCTTCTTATAGTTGTTTTCGGCCCAACGGCTATAGTAATAATAAAAAAGAGAGGAGTTAGTAAAAAATATCTATGTTGAGAAACGGTCCCTTGTGATTGCTATAAGTTTGCCTTTGAATCAAAGATTTATTTCTATAATGACGAGACTTTAAAAGTGCTGAAAACCCATCTTCCATTCTCTATTAGTTTTCTCTCATTTGAGATATTCTAGAAGACTTTGTACTATTTAGTGTCAAAATATGAGCTCTTTATTCATCATTCCAAAGTTTATAACACTTCCTTCATCTGGTTAAATCACAATAGGGGTCCATTTTCATTTTTAGTTAATTAAACATACTTATTTCTTCTATGGACACGCAACTTTCTAGCAGAGTTCAAACCTCTTGGTTTACCTTTACCCATCTTTGATTATTTCCTATTGGTTTTAGGTTTTTTTTAAATTTCGACTATATCGCAGTACACCAAATTTATTATTGTATTCAATTTAACATATAGAAACTGTTAGCTGAATATTATCAGATGGTGTTAGTCTTCTGTCGGCGCAGAGAACTCAAACCCTGCCGCTGCTGTCGTAGGCTCTTCGCCAGAGAACCTCCGCCAATAGTAGCAAGAGTTCCCCTTGGTGCTGTGCAAGGAATCTTCTGCAAACGGTGACTTTCCGGGAGGCGCTTCGCCGGGAGGTAGGGAGTGTCTTTTCATATTTCGCATCATAATGCCGAACGGTACTCAAAACAGAGGATTTCATTCTTCAATAAACAAGGTATGGGTCCTAATTATGGGGTTTGGGTGTACATTAAGAAAAAGGAAATAATATTAAGTAATAAATAAAGAAAGAAAAAAAGGACCTGATTTAGAGTGAACAGGTGTCATATAAGAATAGAAGTTCAGTAAGTGTATCATGAGTGACAATTCTACAACTAGATACTATACTAATCTATTGATTGCCAAGTATCTTAAGTATAATGGTTTGGAAGACTCATTTGCTGCATTCATGAGGGAAACAGCATTACCACTCTCTGCTTTAGAGAAAACCAAAAGCTCCAACAGTAACGTTGGTGACGTACCATTGGAAGACCTACAAACAGTTATTGAGGATAGAATTTGCTACAAAAAACTATCATTCAAAGATAGGTTCAAAACTCTTTCAATAAATGATGATTTAGCCCCAATTGATAATGCAAAATATGGAATTCAACCTTGGAATCATAATTTGAAATTTTCCATTGATGTCAATTTGAACAGAGCCTTACCCAAAGATATGTTGTTTATCAGTGCAATCTTCACAGAAGATGGTAAACATTTACTGCTTTCATCAGCTGCTGGGTACCTTATAGTCTACGACGTTCAAAAAGCGACATCGAGGGCTCTTAATATTAATGAGAAAATCAAGAGCATTGTCAAGCTATATGGATGCATTGGCAGTTCTGGTTACCAATATTTGTGTTCAATGAACGGATTCTTTTGCTTGCTAAACAAGGATTTTAAACTTATGCCCAACGCAGCTTGGAGAATTCATACAAGAATGATTACGCATATAAAGATATGCCGTGCTACAGCTTCATCTTGGTTTATTATTACTTGTGGAATGGATAATTTTTTGCGGTTGAGTTTGCTGGAGATAAAGGATGCAGGGCACTCTTTTACACAACTTTCAGAAGTGAAGCTAGCTTCCAATTGTACGTCGTTGAACGTCGTCGCTAATTGTGATAACGGTGATGGTCGCAATGAATTTTCTGTATTTCTTACCAGAGCCGAACTCACTCATATAGCATGTTACTTGATTAAAGATTCAGCAGATTTAGTTCATTCGTACAACATTGCCTTAAATAATGCAGATTTTAGTACGTACGCTTTTAACGTTCGGGATGTAATAGTTGTAGATTTTGTTCATTCTAATAATGAGGAAACGATAAAATTAACTGCCAGCACCATGCTAGTAGTGGCTACATCACATAAGCCTTATATGAGATTGATTTTAGTAGAAGTGCCTATGAAAACTGACCAGTTGAAGTCGATGAAATCAGGTGAAGCCCAAAAGACATACTATGATAAGGTTTTAAGGAATTTTGCCACAGAAATTTGTCAAGATGATTTCTCGTTACCAATTCTCCGAAAATTGAAATCTTCCAACGGTATATTGGTAGGAAATGACGAGGGTATTTACAGCATCGATTTGATGAATGGTGATTCCCGACTTTTAAATATTCCCAATGAGGCGAACACCTTGCGTAATAGGATAAAGTGCATGGATGTGAGTGACGACCAAATGAAGGTAGTGGCTGGAATTTCTACCAAGTCAATTTATATGCTGAATGTAATTGAAAATTCACACTAGTTTTTCCAGCTGACACTTCAGAATTTAAAGTAGTCCTCTCATTGTATTATAAGAACAACACTTTCTCATCAGTGAAATATTTTTTTAGAATTGGTCTGTAAGTTCTCTCTATATAAAGCTTCTAATTGGGATATTCACTACTTGTGCTAATTTTGCTGATTAAAACGCCTAGCAGGAAACTAAATAAAAGTTACAGTTGAAACGTTCTAGTTTACATAAATTATATAAACAATGGTAGAAGTAGTAATAGTAATATCAATAACACTATATATATGCAACTAATGATAGTTATTCATCCTACTTTTACTACTATTGGATTTTAGAAGAGTTTTAAAACCATTACAGAGTTGAATGACACTTGGATAGTTGTAGTTTACTAGGAAATAACCAGTGTTCGTTAATTTGACATTCCATGTGTACAATTTGCTATTCGCATTAATCTTGAACATCAGGTAAAACCAACCAGGGTTGTCATAGTTCAGACTAAAATAATAAACAGACTTATTTGGATTTACTCTAGAGTAATCCTCAATGAACTTTACCACGTCCTTCTTAGTGCCACTTTTAAATTTTTCGCTTGAAGTCATTTCGTTCAAGAGTCTTACTTTATTTTGTAAGTATTCTACAATAATCTGATCTAAATCATTGTACTTCTGGTTGTCAACGACTAGGACCTTACCTAACGCCAACGGATTTTCTTTCTCTAATTCTAAAATATCGATATGTTGAAATAAATCCTTATCCAACTTCCAAGTGATGACCAAGTGGTCATCGCCCCGGCTAGACTGTCTGATGACAAAATCGCCACGCTCCTTACTCCTTAAGTAATCTTCAGCTTGCCTTCCATTGAAAGGAAAATAGTAAGGATGATTAATAACACGATGTGTTCTCTTTGCGCGAGCCTCTGCCATCATCAGCTTCCTCTCCTCTTCGGCGTCTTCTAGTTCTTGTTTCAAGTCCCAAATGGAGGGATCTTTGCTGTAACTTATTGGAACATATTGCTGTTTTACATCATGGTCTAATAACGAAACTTCGGCGGTAATGTTTGCATAATCAATGTAAATCACCTTTGCTGGATAAGTTTTCCCAATTTCGTATATTTCATTTGCTGGTCTTCTTAATTGTGCACCTGCGTGACGTTGAGCATTTACTACACACTCAACTTCAGAGTTGGTAGTGCAAATTATATCGTTATGCCAAAATCTTTCTACCCTCACTGGGATGATACTTCCTTTGAAAAAGGTCTTTTCAGATTCACCAGTTAAGCTTTGGAAAATTTCATCACCCTGTAGTGGATGGAAGTCATTTCTCAATTCTTCAAACCCATCCAATAATTCAAGAACAATTGTGCTTAGATTATTAAGTTTTCTCAATCCTGTATTTTTCTCTAGTTCATCGGCATAAGATTCTAAATTTAACGATTCCAATTTAGTTCTACGATCAGGATCTTCTCTTAACAGTTCAATGAATTCACTCATAGTTCCTTGCTCTTCTTTTTCGGCGATAGTATCAGGATCGTATTCTAAAGCGTCAGCAGCAACCTTAGTAGCTAAATGGTAATCTTCCGGATGAATTCTTGTACTATCTAGTTGATCATGTTCTAAATCCTCGTATTTTTGTCTTTTTTCATTCCATGAGATGTAGAGGAAACCGGCAGAATTCATAAAAATGGTCTTATGAAGAATGTTATGGGTAATTAATTGCTGACGAGCCAATAATGGTTCATTTAACCTTTGAAGCGACTGTAAGAAATCAATCGCTTTACGTTTTCCAAATCCAGAGATGTACTTCAGCGCACTAGCGTAGTAGGTATTATCCGTAGCTTTGTTGACTTCAACACTTACTAGGTTGACAATGTCAACAAAAGCTGTTTCAAGGGCCCAAGTTAGCTGTTCCGAGGACAATAAGTTCTGATGTGGGTGAATGGACAATGACTTTACTTCTTCGCTTGACAAATTAGCATACTCCAACAACGGAGAGTGCATATAACGCGCTAAAGCGATACAGTACTTCACTAGGGGAGGTTTGTTTGGAAACTCTTGAGCTGCTCTGTCTGAGTTCTGATAACGGATAGCGACCTCATCCTCAACGTAGATGATTGGAATAGTATGTCCTCTACTATCTACAATTTGCTTCTTGTGTAGAACTTCTTGTAATCTTTTGTAAAATTTCTGAGTCTTTGGGTTCGGACCGTTAATGCCAATGGCGTTTGGCTGGCAACTTTGGATAATGTTATCCAAGGTGTCTTCAAATTTTTCAGGATTTGTTTTATCAAATGGATTATCTACAATCTTGTAATCTCTTATGAAATCACCCTTTCTGTTAACATAAACGGCAATAATAGCATCAGCTCCAAATCTACCTTGGCCACAAGTCAAAGTTAAGATTTTTGGGATTTTTGGTTCTCTAACATTAGGAATGAATGGAGCTTGGTCCAATTTTGTCATAAACTTGTGACGAACGGTTTTTGCTACTAGTTTTTGACAGTTCTTTGTTAAATTGTCTTTAACTTCTTGGGAGATATCTTGGAAGATCTTGTCCATGGCTTGATTGAATGCCAATTTACGGAAATTATTCCATTCGATCGCGATGTCCGAGGTATTGGTAGTTTCAAGTGCAATTTGGAACAAATGCTCTATGTATTGAGCTTGTGACGACATGTGTAATTTAACACTGAGTAAATTCAGAGATTCTGCCTCGACCATTCTTAGGAAAACATCAGGATCCCTACGAAAATGCATCGGGGTTCTATTAATGGCATATTTAATGTCTTCATATAGAGATCCTTTTTGTATCTCTTTTTTACCTTTAGCAGTTAACACAACATCAGCCAAATAATACTTAGAGAAATCGGATCTAACCTTTTCCCTTATCTTGGTATTCTTAGATAATTCGAGAGAATAGTATTTTTGAACCGTATCAACTGCTAGTTTGGTATTTGACGTAAAGACTTGCAAATCACCACTATTTGCATTCAATATAGATTCTATCACTTCTACTGGTTTGGAACTTGGGTGATCCACGGGAGGGTGAATTTGATGCTGAGAACTGATATTTTCACCAACGTCCTCTGCTGATATACCGATATCACTAACCGCTTGATAAAGAGGGCTAGCTTTGAATTTTTCATAGCTGGAATTCTTTAAATGCTTTTTGCCAGTTTTTCCAGTGTGGTTTATAAACATTTCATTGATTTCATTGGCATATTTGAACTCTAGGTAATCATATATATCTTGAAGAGAATTTAACTCAGCAATGGATGCAGTATTCTGGTTTTTGAAGTATTCGCTTACAATAGGATCATCAACGTGTAATTCTTCGTAAAATCTCTGGACATAATCCTTCTTGTTCACAAGACTGTGAAATTCAATGTCGAGGCTAACTATTTCCCAAAGATCATCTTCAGTCAAAAGAAACCCATCTTTTTCTCTTGAAGAAATATAGTTACGACGGTAAGCATAAATAAAAGGAACTTCCAAATTCTCTTTAGTAATGAATTTGATTGCGTTCCCAACTGCCTCTTTGAATTCAGTGAGATCATAATTGGCGTCGAAGTTTTTATCCACAGAAATTTTTTCAGATATCCAATTTCTCTCTAATTCTTGATCCTCGGTTGACATATTTCCGTAATCGGTAATACCTGCTCTTAACTCTTGGTATCTTTCTGGTATATCTGTCTTTCTAATTTTCATGTCTCCTTCGGTCATTAGATTCTTTTTCAAATCTTCTAGATCATAAATATCTTGAAGGGATATTTTCTTCTTGGTACTTTTTAAAGTACCGGTTTCTTCATCGATCTCTTCTTCCTCAGCTTCATTGTTTTCATTACCATTTTCTAATTCTTCATTTTCAATTTCTAAGGCCCAATCGTAGTCATGACCATCACCAAAAATATCGTACATTTCGTCAATCTTATCTGACGATAAACCAGTGATTTGTGTAGGTTGATTAGTAGCCTGTTCTCTTAAAAGCTTTTTTTCATGAATTCTCCTTTGCCTAGTTTCATCGTCTTCATCCGAAAATTCATCATCTTCAATGAAATCATCCAATTCGTCCAAGATCCCACCTTTATCGGCCGTTCTATCCCTATTCTCATGACCTTCTTCGTCACGCCCATACTCACTATTTCTACCTTTACGCGAACCAGATTCTTCTTCTTCTTCATCTTCAGAAAAAAAATCCTCCAATTTAGAAGTAGAATCCTGCCTTGAAACAACGACATTTTCACCTTCTGATTCGGCCACATTTCCTTCATCTCCTACTCTCTTCAATCTTTTAAATTTCCCAGAAGAGGAGCTTGCTTTAGTACGTTCAACACCAGCATTTTCCATCAGCAAGTCTAAATCATCTTCAGATAGTCGATCATCTTCTTCTCTTTCTCTTCTTTTGTGCTTTCTTCTTTTTTTGGAAATGCTTGTTCCCAGATCCTCATTTTCATCATCATCATTAACAATAAAGCCTTCTTGTACTTTTCTCGCTTCATCTTCGTCTTCATCAATGTCCTCATCCTCTTCAGAGGAGTCAAAAACATCTTCTCCTTCTTCTTCATCACTAGGCGCTTTAGTTTCATCATTGTTATTTACTATTTCCTCTTCGTCCCTAGGGACCAGCTTTGAATCTCCCGTCTCCTCCATAAAAGCTAGTTTTATGTCTTTGTGTTTACAATCCTAGACAGTTGATAACCTGCTCGCTTTGTTATTCTTCAATATAAAGGTCACTCTCTTCTTTTTGTTGTTCTAATCGTTGTTTAGTTTCTCGTCAATTTGGTTCACCATGCATGGCAAAAAAAACCAGCTATAAATGGATGTTACCCGAATATAATCAAAAGTGTATTGAAAGATGCTAGATAAGAGAATAATAATTTTAAATTATTTATAACGTGGATGTCCGTCCAGTAATTGTCTTGACCATTCTAGCCAATTCGTTTATTTATATAAATTACTCAAGTTCAAGTTCTGTTCTGATGCGGACTGTGCCTATACCTCACACTTCGCTGATATATGAGTTGCTTTTCCTCGATGTTGTTACGCAAGGGACATAAGTTCGCCGAATATTTTCTGTCAGTAATTCACATATGCTGACACCTTATTTTTCAAAGGCATAATTTTTTTAGTTTTACTTGAGTATGGTCACCTGAAAGGAGGCCTTGAGCTCATTTTTTTTTCATTTTTCTTTGCAACTGAGTGTCTGTTTTCTATGGAAGACCTTTCAGCACGCCCGGTGAACATGGAATTCCTTTTCTTTGTCATAGGCCCATTGACAACCCTAGCAGCACCACTTCCAAGTGATATTCGATTATTTGAATGCAGATCCCCTAGATTAACAACATTACTGTTTTCTATAGGCAAATCAGCGCCAGAGGCAATACTGTTTCTTATTGTATGTAGGATTGATTTTCTCCTTAGTTTACTATTGTTATTGTTATTGTTACTTGGACGCACGTTTTTACTCACGTGCCCTTGAGATGATTTGGATGTTCGCAAAGTTGTTGGATTTAGCACAAAGGAAGCTTCACTACTAGTATCATCATCAAAATCTTCGTCGTTCTCTGCTTGTGCATTGTTGACGACTTTGGAGGACTTCCTCTTATCTTTATTGTCGTACGGCCTATATTTTCTTACCTGTGAGGAAGGAAATAGTGGCTGACTAAAATGGTTGTTCTGAGGTTCATTGTCCAACCCGTTCTCGCTTTGCTCGTCTTTCTTTCTTGTAAATCCATGTTCTAAAACAGAAATTTCCCTTAATATGCTGTTTTTCTCATCCTCCAACGACTTCAACTGTTCAATAGCGATCAAATCATCATGAATATCATGAGGCGCTTGTGAAAACTCAACGCACCATGAATTGCTCATGATACCATATAATAACGATCCTAGCGATTCATTTAGATCAGCTAGACTCTCGTGAATAAAGTTCAGGTGCGTGAAATTTGAATCTAAAGTGATGATGGAATCACTTAACTCTCTTATCTTTGGCAACAGAAGTTGCTGTATGGCGTTCTCGTTGTTTTCACCAACTGAACCCGTTAATCCTTCTTGACCAGAAAACTTTGCAAGGGATGCCGACTCACCTATGGATGACCTTCTTGAAGTCGGAGCACTACCAATGGATAGACGGTATTCCGTGGCTGACCTCGCGCTCCCTAATTTGGTCTTATCTTCGCTCATAAGTAGAAGTAGCGCTATAAACTTCTTTTAGCTGTACTTTGGCACGGTTTCTGAACTCACATGCCTCAACATAAAACAATAATGGGTCACCTTCAGCAAAATCAGAACCATGTGTCGATAAATCGTGTTTGTTTTGGCTCTTATTCATCGATCTTATCCGGGCAACGCGTCGTGGTGGCACTGGGAACGGCACGTATGACATACAGATGGAAAGGCGTTATGTTATATACAAGTTTGAATTATAAAAGTCTGCTATGATCGCCCTCATAGTAATGCTAAACATCTGTAGAACAATATTTAGAAATGTTGTCTGTAAAATCAAGCGCTTTTGGCAGATTTCTATTACACAGTTAGAAAGTCTGCTATTCACATATACTTCCTTGTATGCTTTAGTTTATCTTTGATCATTTGATCCTGGGAAACAACACCTCCACTTTTAACCTTCCTAAGGGCCACAATAAGGAATATTGTGCTCAGAAGCGAAAGACCATACCATGTTACCAGGTATTGTAGATGATTATTCTTTAAATCAATGGTGGGCTTCCTGCCTATGGGGACACCTGCTTTAATGAACTGCCGTTCATCAAATTCAATCGTTTGATCAGTCGGATTTCCCTGTCTAGCATTAAGTCTTGGTACATTATTAGTAATGGCTTGTGTTTGGTTTTCAGCATCCGTAGATTCTCGTTTCCAGAACCTCCAGAAGCTAGAAGTTGTATTGTTTGATGAAGATTCGTTCCTTGTGTGCTCCTCGATTATCGGATGGTCCTTCATGTCATACAAAGCTTGAAATTGAATAGGTGTGCATCCAGACGATTTTGCCATGTCATAAATATCTGGCAACTGCCATAATCTAGAATTCTGATCCTTTTTCGCCCATTGTAAGGAGCCTCTTGTCTTTGGTGCCCTTACCAAACAAATCACCTTCAAATGTTCCCCTTGAGGTAACGATAAATGACGTAAATTTCTTGAATCAGGAGCCACTTTTTCTTCACTGATCCACCCTCTTTCTATAAGCACTTTTTCACCGGTGTCATCCCTAATAAATGGTGTGAACAGGAAATAACCTTTCTCTCCATTTTTCTTTCTTGGACCAACAAACATCTCTTCATTGTGAAGAAAATGTCCCGAAAGTGTAACCTTGCGGTATTCCCACTCTTCGCACATGTCAGGAGTAAATGACTTAGGCAGCGGTATCGGTTCATACGTAAGTTTGCTTTCACATGCTGCAATCAACTTGGTTTTCCACTTTAATCTTCTCATTTGCCAAGTTCCTAAATAGAAGGATATTATTGGCATTGCAAACATGAGACCCAGCACTATTTTCTTCCCGAACGAGCCTTCTTTTCTAGAATCATCATTTGGGCTTCTTCCTGTCTTGATCGGTTTCCAGTCTACAGTTGATGTTATTATGCCTCTGTATTGTTGATTCCTTGAAGTTGAGAGATACGCTGACCTAGCGATGGCATTCTTACTCGGAATTGATAATATGTTTAATAATAACCGGTCTGTACACTTAGCCCCTAGTGAAGACATTGTTTTCTATTTTTATTGGATTCCAAGTATTGGACAGAATGAGCAAAGCTATATTCGCTCTTTGTTTTAGATTGTTTTCGGCAGACGGTGTTATAGGTGAAAAATCTTTAAATATTGCATAAGAATCCCCTAAATTCACTCGGTTACATAAATGCGAGTAATGAAGAAAAAAGATAATTGTGTTATTCCCATTCAGTGACCAAGCATTCCTGGAGGGTACAGGAAGATGTTAAATGTATTACGGTACGCACTATTACATATGGTTTTTTAAATGAAAAAATGAGTATATAGTTTAATAGCTAACTTTTCGTGTATTGGCGACTTTATTATATAGTCAAAACCAACAGAATTTAGTGTTATTATCCCAAATTACCTGTTTAGCCGCATACCCTTTGGGGGGTCTGACAGCACTGATAGAACCGTTTTCTGAGAAAACTTTAGATTCATCTTCCAGCTTTTTCAATAGCTGGAACAGCTCTGGGTACTGTTTGATAGGAATTTCTTCATCCCAAAATTCTAATTCTTTTAATCCATGGACCTTCGTTTCTTCTATAGCTTTCCTTAGCATATTTTTAAGTCTTGATTCTTTACCTTGAAGGGTCTCTTCAGGTGTATGAATTTTGACAATAATCAGAGAATCACCATTCCAATTATGATGCCATATGATGTGGCTGTTATCACTCAACGCATATCCAAAGTATAGATTTTGCTGCTTTTTTCTTTCTGATTTCTGCATAATAAAAAGGTCACGATATTGAAACCACTTGAAGATGTCAAAGTCTGGCGCAACGGTGAAAATGAATTTCTCTGGATTCTTCTCGTGTAAACTTGATAAACTTTTTTTGAACTGTGTCTTATGTAGTTCGACTAAATCGCTGTAATCATCAAATCCTAAATACTTGCCGTCGCTGTCACCTCCCTCTCCACAATACATCTCAGTAAATTCATCTAACTTGGAGAGACGATGCAAAGGAACATGCATACTCTCATAGCCTAGTGCAGAATAATATTCCCCGACTTCGCTATAGAGATTAATGACTAAGTTTTTCAATTCTAATACGTCGTCAGCTTCATCACGAATTTGGTCATAAAATTTATTCAGTCTCATAATCATGCTCCTAGCATAACCTTTCCCACGATGATTTTCGAAGGTGAAAACGCCTCCAATGCATACAATCAAAGCGGGCTCAATTTTCCCGTTAGAACCTGGATGAATACAATACCCAATCCTGCTTAGTGTTTCACAACTGGAGACAACTTGGCTGAACTTTCCATTGTCCGGCAAAGACCGGTCCTTCAAAATGAAGTATTTCTGTCCAAGCCACTGATAACTTTTTGGATAATTTTCCATTATCTCAATTGCATTATTTTTCTGAGCAATCTCTGAAGATCCCAACAGTTCTTCTCTATCGACGTATTGCTGCACGGTCAGGATACCTTTCCAAGCTTTTGCATTAGCAAGGTGTGTCCACTTTTTTAGTTCAGGATCGTTGTAACATTCGAACACTAAGCTATCTTCGTGTGATGAAGCTGTCATTTCTAGTCAACTTCTATAGATAGATATATGTATATACCGAACAATATGGTGGCAGTGGGAAGTTGAAGGTTGGTGAAAAGTTGCTAACCCCTGAAATTTATTTCTCAGTAGTTTTTCAGATTTCTTTCATAATCTTTAGTGTTGTATGTAAGTTTTCTATACTCCGGAAAGGCTTTAAGGTGGAGCACCAGTACAATCGCGAGGATAGAAAATCCACAAAAGTCACACTATTTTAGTACATCTCGTCAGGAATATTTCAATCAACAATATTGAGCAAGCTTGGCAAGGTGTTAAGTAGAAAAAAATGAAGGAGGAAGCAACATAAGAGTTCTCGCTATTATTGCTATGTGAAGAATTCAGATTGTTTGAATAGATTTGGTATTGAAAACCTTTTCACACGTGATAAAAATAATAGTTGTTACTGAGAATTTGGTGAATTTTAAGACAAATGATGGGATTCCATTGTTGATAAAGGCAATATAATTAGTATTATAGAATATACTAGAAGTTCTCCTCGAGGATATAGGAATCCAATAAATGGAATCCGTAACTCTACATAATTCTATCTATACTTTTACTGTCATTTTATATGTTGTCATTCATTATCCTATTACATTATCAATCCTTGCATTTCAGCTTCCTCTAGTTTCGATGACAGCTTCTCATAAGTTATGTCATCTTCTAACACCGTATGTGATAATACACTAGTAGTATGACTACTAGTTAATAGACGCTAGTTGGTTTTCATTCCAACAGTTGCCGTGTTGATGTATGTTATCGTCAGCCGCAGTGTTATTTGATTACACTAAAAAGCGCAAAACTGCATACAAATTATAAATAAAATCTGATTTATTCCAAAACGATATTTTCCGAAGTCAAGTCCTTTGTAAAAATAATGATTATCTTGACGATCCATTACAGAGCAAATATCGAGATGATTGATTTCAGCATCTAAACAATATGGTTCCTGATTATTGTTGCAGGAAAAAAAAAAAAAAAAATTGTAAAAGCTACGTAAAGAACCTATTTTATATATTAAATGTAGATGTTAAAACTTATTCACTAAACTTTTCGCATTTCTTTCACAAGAATATTAATGAAGAATTTTGAGTTATCCAGATACAGGTGATGCCCTGCATGAGGGACAATAATGACATTACTTTTTTGCCTCAACTTCTCGTTCAAAAATTTAGATACTCTAACTCCACCATTAACATCCATCCAATCGTCATCACCATAGAGCCAAACCCACTCACAATTACTACTTTTTAGAATATTTGAGTTTCTATCATTGAATAATTGCTCCTCCAGGGGTAACCTAGGTTCACCGCCACACTTCAGGGCAAAACTTAATAAGTATTCACCTGAACCACGCTTGTTGAAAATGGCATATGCGTACCTATGTAGAGCTTCGAATCGACTTGACTGCTCTAGATCGCCATTCAAAATATGCTTAAAGCGCCGGTATGACCATCCGCTTGTAATTTTTGAACCGAACTGGCGAGAATTCCTTACGAGTGTAAAAGGTGAAATATTTCTATCCCAAAGCTTGACATACCACCAAGGCGGTGGTTTCCATTTTTCAACCTCTGAAGTAGGTTTATCCAAATCCCTATGAGAAACGCCTGCGGGAGAACAAAGAATTAATTTCTTAAAAGATGGACATTCCTTATATTTTTGCAAGTATAGTGCCATCAAGTAAGATCCTAACGAATGTGCCATGACAACGTTTTTGTCAGGTTTGTTCAAAAGACTTCTTTTATCAAACCATGTGTGTAGTCTTTTGTGAAACCAATCTTGGACATCATGAAGGTTATCTCTTGGAAACTCAAATGGAAACTTAGGTCTTGAAGAGAAACCATACCCGGGCAAGTCAATCGCATGTACACACCACTCGTTATCTAATAAAGGGATATCTTCGAAGTTCTTAATAAAAAATCCCAACCCAGCTCCGTACCCATGAATAAAAATCAGGTGCTTCAACTCTGTCTCAGGTACTGAGGGGTTTATAGGGCGTATGCAAAATTCGTTGATGTAATTACCGTCATCATCAACAACAGTCCTTATGACCCTCGAACTTTTTGATTTTGAAGGATTCGGATAAAACGGCAATGTTTTTAAGAGCTCAGTTTGAAAGACATCCTCATTTTTAATGAAATCCCGGAAATCCTTAACAGAATCTTCTACAGGGCGGGGAAACAAGCCGGGTACTTTGTAGATAATCTCGCTTAATGGAATGGCCGTTGGCGCAGATGGTGTTCCTGATATCTGCTTTCTCGTGGTGTCTCTTATGGAAGCTCTAGGACATTGCAGCTGGGTATTCGATGAGTTAGCTCCTGTTAATTGTTGGAAACTTTTCAAGGGTCTTCTCATTATTGAGATTAGTGTTGACTTAAACATTAAAAGGTTAACTCTCATTGATCACTATTTTTATCACCATATTTATCTGTATTTGCCACCAGTAACGTGTTTAAGTGTTCCTTTCAGCACCTCATGTTCTTTTGAATGTGTCAGGTCAGCCTCACTCCAACGTATTTCGGAGAATATCCAATAATGAACGGCAGAAGCGAAAAAGATAAAAAAGCCGTTCAATGAAAAATACGCAGCAGCATCCATCAACTCATGCACAAACGAAAAAGTTTGAAGAGTTGGAATAAATATCAACTCATGTCTAATTGACTAGTACTAATGCTGTTGGAATGAAAACCAACTAACGTCTATTAACTAGTAGTCATACTACTAGTGTATTATCACATACGGTGTTAGAAGATGACATAACTTATGAGAAGCTGTCATCGAAACTAGAGGAAGCTGAAATGCAAGGATTGATAATGTAATAGGATAATGAATGACAACATATAGAATGACAATAAAAGCATATACAGAATTATGTAGAGTTACGGATTCCATTTATTGGATTCCTATATCATCGAGGAGAACTTCTAGTATATTCTATAATACTAATTATTGTTGGAATAAGTGATTACAACTATACATTTATTCGTATAAACTGGAGTAGTTGATGACGAACATTCTTTAACATGATACTAATTATGTTGGATAAATGAATACAAACATTCTTATGATGATACCAATTATATTGGAGTAGGCAAATTCTAATCATAGAATTTACTGCAGTGATATGATAAAGATCTATTAATTGACCAGAACTTAGTATATAAGAAGGTGAGTTATAACCAAAATCTTATCATCAATGTTCGGTATTATGTCTGAACCATTGGGTTTAATATAACCAATCAGCGTGTGTTTATATACCTCTCTTATATAATTTAAGAAAGAACGACTTACTCTTAATTATTGCAACTTACTGAACTACTAATTTTTAACAATAAACAATTTATTGAAAGTTAGAATGGATAAATGTTTTGCTATATACTAATCCACAACACACTTAAAAGGCTTTACTCTCTAACAAACAAAGCTCGTATGGCGCAGTGGTAGCGCAGCAGATTGCAAATCTGTTGGTCCTTAGTTCGATCCTGAGTGCGAGCTCTTTTTTGACGACATGAATACAAATCAATTTTTTCATTTTTGTACACTAAATTGTGATTTTATTGTCATTTTGGAAAGCTGTCTAATTGGGCTTGAGTAAAGCTACCAATTAAAAAGAACTCACACAGTAAAAGAAAAAAAAAGGCCTACGCTACCGTATGGCTAAGGAACGCGTCCTAAGAGAAATACCAAATATCAGTTACGCGTACCACAAAATTTAACGACGGAACGCGTATTGTTCGCGTTTTTTTGCGACGGTAAACAAAAAAGGGCCCTCCCTCTACGGTAAAACAAGTGGGCCTGGGGAAGGATCAGGACATTGCTGTTTCTGTTTCTTCTCTGAAGCCCACAATTGGCAATTGGCAATTCGCAACTCACGTTTATATATTTACCATTTTAGAATACCAAATGGTTTCTTTTTTAGGGTTAATTACTTTTGCCTTGTTCTTATGATCATATATATAACTACTTCACTTCATCAGTAATAGTTTTATTTTGTGTTGGGAAAAAAAAAGTTTAAATCAATCCAGCATAGACATTCAGATACCAACATACATATAGTGTTGGCAATTATTATTCAGTGTTATTCTCTTCTTCCTCTAGTTATTTGAAATGAATTGTATTCCTAGTCCAATTAGTGAAAAAAAAATCCAAAGTAGTAATGAGAATCGTATTGACAAGGAAAATATTCTCCAAACTATTTCTAGAGAAAATGTAACTAAGTTGACACCTCATTCTACGAATGAAAAGAAAATTTTATCTGAAGTAAATCGTAATAAGATCGATGCTTTACAATTCCCCCAAAGTAACATCAAAAGAGATTCCATTCACTCAGAAAAAACCAAGAAAAGGCAACTCCCAAACGACTCAAATGACTATGTTCAACCGAAAGTCGTAAAAAAGCCAAAACTTCGTCAATGGAAAGATTTAGACACATTGGAAATAAATGATCCATTTATGGTAACAGAATATGCAGATTCTATATTTTCTCATCTTTACGAGAGGGAAACCCAAACTCTACCGACGCATAACTACTTATTGGATACAGAATCCCCCTATCATTTGAAAAGTTCCATGAGAGCTTTACTAATCGACTGGCTGATTGAGGTTCACGAGAAGTTTCATTGCTTACCTGAAACATTATTTTTAGCGATAAACTTATTAGATCGATTTTTATCACAAAATATTGTCAAATTGAACAAATTACAACTATTATGCATTACTTGTTTGTTCATTGCCTGTAAATTTGAAGAAGTTAAACTACCTAAAATAGCAAACTTCGCGTACGTGACTGACGGTGCTGCTACTGTCGAAGAAATTAGGAAGGCTGAGCTCTTCATTTTAACCTCTCTGAGCTACAACGTATCTTCACCAAATCCGATGAATTTTATTAGAAGAATTTCAAAAGCTGATAGTTATTGCATTGAAACAAGGAACATAGCAAAATTCATCATGGAGTATTCTTTATGCTGTAATAAGTTCATTCACTTGAAACCATCATATCTAGCCGCTATGTCGATGTATATCGCCAGAAAAATTAAAGATGACTGCTTTAAATGGGATGGAACTTTTGTTCATTACAGTGGCGGTATAGACATCGAATCGGATCCAGCGTTTGAAGATTTCATCATTGAATTAATTGGCGATATTGCCGTACCTGAAACGAATCTAGATTCTTTGAGACTTAAATTCAAAAAGCCAAAACATGGCATGGTTTATTTCAAAGTTTATGACTGGTGTAGACAAAAAACATTGAAACATTAATCACATTTGTAGCCTTATAATCCCCTCCTGCATCCTACATATCATCGATAGACATACTTCTTTATTTCTTTTATGTACTCAAAAAAAGAAAGAAAGTGCGCCACACAGCATTCTACGATTAATTTTCCACTAAAGATGAAAAGAAATAATAAATTAATTATTACAGCTTAAAAAACTGACACCGTGTGATAAATATATATGAGATAACCGTTATGTGAATGATGAATGCCTAGGTTTTCTATAAAATAAATGGAGAAAAAGAGAAAAAAAAATGGGTTCTGTGGAGGTTTTCGTGCCCTCACTCATGCAAAGTCATAATATCATAACCATTCTTCCTAACCTTCAACGCCCATTCGATAGAAATTATGGAAGCCTTTAAGAATCTTCTCGATTGATACTTTTTCAAGAACTCATCATGAATTGTTGAGCCAACAAGATAATCCATCAGTAACTGACAAACGGGATATAGTTTTTCCTTCGTGTAACCACCACTATAGTGGATCAAATTACCATCCCAATTTCCTTTACCCAACATTTTCCTCGAGAGGAACATTGCCGCCGAGGCGCACAATGATGGTAGTATTCCAATGAACTTAAAATCCACTATAGATATTTCCATCAAGAACTTCGCTAACGTCCTGGATTGAATATCATAGTCATCCGCCTTTGATATTCTCCTCAGAAAATTCATTGGATTAGCGAAACTAATTTGGAAGTCAAGTTTTTCTAGAATAAATCTCTCACCTTCTTTAATTTCTTCTACAGAACAGGCGCCATCCGTCTCATATGCGAAATGTTTTATGCTAGGAGAGTAAATTTCTTCATATTTAGAGGCGATAAATAAGCATGATGTGCCAACCAGTTGCAATCTGTTCAGTTGAACAACCTCTTCACAAAGAAATCTGTCCATAATGTTTATCGCCAAGTACAAAGTTTCCGGCAGGAGACCAAACTTGTTATGGATTTTGATTATCCAGTTCACTAAGATGTCTCTGTTCTGTTTAATGTTCTTATGCTTGTAAAGATTCGCCTTGTTCGGTAATGTGATTATTTCCAGGTGATGAAGATATTCAAAAATATCATCAACCTCCTCACTCACCATTAAAGGATCATCACAATCTTCTTCATCCAAATCATCCCATTCATATTCCTCTAGAATCTCTTCTTCTGTAGTGAATTCATGTATTTTAAACTTTTTCTGTTCATCTTGCTCAACAAGAGTTGATATTGGTCTTTTTTTTTTCGAATCTTCTTCTATGATCTTTTTCTGCCATTCAAGTTGGGTAGAAAACGATTTATTCTCAGAGTATACCAACCCGTTACAGCTTAACGCAGTTGAATTTGTATAAATCGAGTCATCGTTTATATAATGCTTCTGCTGCTGCTTTCTCTGCTCCGAATATCCATATTCGGGAATATTTTCCTTATTGTTAAAAATCTCTCGTTTTTTCTCCTCTTCACTATCATTAAAAGAGGTGCTAAAATCATTGGGCCTCGTATTGTCATCCTTCAAAGGAAAAAAAGAGTTTAATCTGGAGAAGCCCTTTATGCCAATTTTTTTATTCATCGTGATCTCTTGCAAAATATTTGCATTATTAGTGACGTTAGCGAGAATAGTTCTTGGGACATTTCTTTTTGGCACAATATACTGAGTTTCAGTTTTACCATTATCCTCACCACCATTAATGGTTCTATTATTCTCTACCAAAAGAGATCTTGACATGATGAGAAGATTGAAGCTTCCTTTGATGTTTGATATAACCGAAGAAAATATTTTGACTTTTTTCTTATCTGTTAGATCTTGTTCCTTAGTTACACTTTTGTGATCTTTGTAGTTACACTAACTAACGACTTTAGTAATTTTTTAAGAAGATATACCAAGAGCCACAAGTAAAAACTGTCGCTGAAAATTCGAAGACACTAAATTTATAGTCTATTCAATTCTGGCCGAATATAAAAAACACAATACAAAGCCAAAATTTCCAGGAATAATAGGTCACTCAAATGCCGTTCCCCTGAACAAAAGTGCAATATAATCTATTACTTAATATATATAATTACACACCGTATCGACAACAAGAAGAAACAAATCCACTTCTGCAAAGGGAGACGAAAGAGGAAATCACAAACAAGACAGATCGGGTAGACCGTATGCGGAACGCAAATAGAAGTAATATATTATGTATGTTCCGCACCTACTTGCATAATACTCATTAAAAGATGCTGCAAAATGAAATTTGAAGGTGATTAATTAACACAACAAAATAAAGTTATCGTTGACGTGAGTTTTATGGTGCCTCTACATTTTGTGTCCCATATTTGATTGTTGACGTTTTCCTCTTTGGGCAATGGTAAACAAAAAGACATGCCCATTTTTGTATGGATCCCTTTAGTGAAAAAGAATATTGAAGCGGCCCAAACGATGCCTTGAGCCAAAAAAAACTATTCGAACGCGCTCGGTGTGCGTGCCTGCTTCAAGAATGACACTGGGCATGCATATTCTCTACGAAGAGATGCTTTGAACGCGATCAAGAGAGAATCCGGTAGTGTGATATATTCGGTTAGAGGTAATCTCGAGTTTAGCTAATCCACATAGGTAAGCATTTCCTGATATACCGGACGGAATGCGAATAAGACCAGATTAGAGAAAATTCATATGCGTATTGGAAACCTCGTCTGTGTTATCAAAAATGACATTTGATGGTCTCACAATGGAGCATTATTGTACGTAGTTCAAATATTCACCAAGGCAGTGGTATCATGTACCGATAAAAAAGCGATACAACAATCTCTGTTGGAATAAAAACTGACTATCATCTATTGACTAGTAACCATGTTACTAGCGTATTATCAAATACGGCGTTAGAAGATGACATAAAGGTCGAGAAACAGTCATCGAGGTTAGTGGAGGCTGAAACGCAAGGATTGATGATGTACCAGTGTTGGAATTAGTGACAACGACTATACATTTCTTCGTATAAATTGGAGTAGTTGATGACGAACATTCTTCAACATGATACTACTAATGTTGGGTAAGTGAATGCAGACATTCTTGTTACAATACCAATTAAATTGGAGTGGGAAATTTCTAATAGTAGAGTTTACCGCAGCAATAAGATAAAGATCCATTAATTGACCAGAACTTAGTATATAAGTAAATAATGTTATAACAAAAACGGAATCAGTATACCGTAGTAGTATCTAGATGTCATGTGACTCTTTTTGTTCGAATGAAAACCAACTATCGTCTATTAACTAGTAGTCATACTACCAGTGAAATTATCACATGCAGTGTTAGAAGATGACATAAGTTATGAGAAGCTGTCATCGAAACTAGAGGAAGCTGAAATGCAAGGGTTGATAATGTAATAGGATAACGACTGAAAACATTTAGAATGATAATAAAAGTAATAGACAGAAATATGTAGAGTTACGGATTCCATTTATTAGATTCCTATATTTTCGAGGAGAACTTCTAGTATATTCTATAATACTAATTATTGTTGGAATAAGTGATTACAACTATACATTTATTCGTATAAACTGGAGTAGTTGATGACGAACATTCTTTAACATGATACTAATTATGTTGGATAAATGAATACAAACATTCTTATGATGATACCAATTATATTGGAGTAGGCAAATTCTAATCATAGAATTTACTGCAATGATATGATAAAGATCTATTAATTGATCAGAACTTAGTATATAAGAAGGTGAGTTATAACCAAAATCTTACCATCAATGTTCCAAGTTATGTCTGAACCATTGGGTTTAATACAAACAATCAGCGTGTGTTTTTATATACTTCTCTTATATAATTTAAGAAAGAACGACTTATTCTTAATTATTACAACTTACTAAACTACTAATTATCAACAATTATATTGCCTTTATCAACGATGGAATCCCATCATTTGACTTAAAATTCCCCAATCACTCACAATTATTCCGACAAAACCACTAATTATCAATAAATAGGATAATGAATGACAGCGTATAAAAACAGGAGAACAATAGTACTTGAATGAGTAAGCTCGCTGCGTGACAGACGAACGAAGAACTCGTCCTTGTTAGCTCAGTTGGTAGAGCGTTCGGCTTTTAAGCGCATTTGCTTAAGCAGGGATACCGAAATGTCAGGGGTTCGAGCCCCCTATGAGGAGTTCTTTTTTTTTTCACATAGTAGTGAACGAATCCCTTCGAAGAGATGGGATTCTTTGACTGTGCTCTGATTCCCCCCTTTATTTTTTCAAAAATACTTCTCGGAAGCTCAGGGTCTTCCAACTCTTCATCGCCTTACAATTTCGCTGTTGTCCGTTCGCACGCAACACCAACTATACATATAAGGACAAGGCACTTCAAAGTGCAAAAAAAAGTCCAAAAATATTGATACCCGCGGGGTTTGAACCCGCGCCTCCGAAGAGATCAGGACCTCGACCTGACGCCTTAGACCACTCGGCCAGAGTACCAAATTGGCTATTGGAAGTAGCTAAATGAGGTAGCACTATGACTTTATACATATGTCATCTTTCACTTCTCGTGCATTATTAGAGTTGGTGTTTGTACGTCTTGGAATAAGAACAGACTATGATCTACTGACCAGTTTTCATGTTACTAGTATATTATCATATACGGTTTTAGAAGATGATATAAAGATTGAGAAACAGCCATCGAATTTACTGGAAGCTAAAACGCAAGGATTTATGCAAAAAAATATCGCCTCTACCAACAATGTAATTTCAACAATAATCTCAAAATCTTACATTTCCTACCATGTTTTTCTTGAAAGAAAATGAACATGAAAGATTAGAAGGGAAAATGCCCTAATTCGTATCATCATTTTGATCACCTTCAAATTGTTCTTATGCTCCATTCCTTTCGCAAGCGGAAGAAAAGTCTGACATCAAACAAAACTAAAAGTAGAACAAGATTGAACGTAAATGTATAAAACAAATTGATGACACAGAGATACTTGATCAGTAGAATCTGAAAGAGCACTATCAACTATTATCACAGAAACAGGTACACAAGCTTTTATCTTGCGATGCTATTACATTACTGACTTTACTCAGTGACTATTAAGCGCAGTATAGTTCCATTTGTTAACTTTTGGTTTTCTTATAGCTACTCGTAGTAGAACCTTCATTAATTGTTAAAACTTATTTAATCATAATCTCGTTCCAACCACCAAATGATGAGGGTTCTCCTGAATTGAAAAAAAAAAAAAAAGAAAAAACGCAACAATGTCATATTGTTGTCACACTTACTATGCTGCCACTTTTCTGTGATATCAAAAAGTTGTCACATTCAACGAAAGAAAGACAAAACGTTACTTCTTATATAAGAGCAAACCTTTGATAAATTTTAACGCAGGAATAAAAAGGGTAAAAAACCATTGATAATAACGACAGCTGTGACTACAATATCCTAGGAACGAACTGCAAAATATAGCAATGGTATTCGGTCAGCTATACGCTTTTTTCATTTTCACAATATCATGGTTTCTTTCTAACACTGCTTATGCAGCCTCCTCCAAAGGAAGTTCCTCCTATATTTCACTTGACGAAGAGAGCAATTTGGAAGCCATCAGCAACACATCTACAACAATAGATGTCATATCTTCTGTTGACAGTGCTATCGCTGTTTTTGAATTTGACAATTTCTCATTATTGTATAACGCGATAACTGATGATGAATATCCATTTTTAGATAGATTTTTTACCCATGATGCCATCTTGGCTATTAACGATGAATCACCTTTGAGTATTCCTCAATCCTTATCCCCCATTTTGGAACAATTTACTGTGGAAGAGCTACCTCAAAGCGCCTCCGATTTACTCTATGAATACTCCCTGGACGATAAGAGCATCGTGTTATTCAAATTCACTTCTAACACTTATGATTTGAAAAAATTGGATGAATTTATTGAATCTTGCTTACTGTTTTTGGAAGAGAAATCTGGTGACAACTTGACTGTAGTTATCAATACTGTTGGTACTGTTGATGCTGATGACTATGAATTTTCTGCAACAGACAGTTTGAGCCATCATGATGACGACGAAGGTAAAGATAGTGACAGTGACATTTTAAGCCCTATCTGGACTGAAGGACTACTAATGTGCCTAATAGTTTCTGCATTATTATTGTTCATTTTGATTATTGCCCTCTCTTGGATATCGAGTTTAGATATCACCTATGGTGCATTGGAAAAATCGACTAACCCAATAAAGAAAAACAGTTAATCGTTATATATATATATATATATATACTCATATATCTGAAATAAACGTATGTAAGATTGGAGTATATGCATATACATCTCAATCATCCGTAACATTTAATGCTATTTTTTTATTTAGCCTTTTCTATATTATTTATATATTTCCTTCTGACAACAATTATCACTCAATCAATCTTCCTTTTTGTCGCCGTCAACTTTATGTTCTTCGGCATCCTCACGAAAGGCTACAACGATGTAAACGATCAGAACAACATTAGCCATGGCAGCAGCCAAACCTCCACTGATCAAGGTATTTGGTGTAAATTGCTGAATAACGAAAAAAGTAAGTACGGGCAGTATCACCATTGCAACAGTGAACAGCATGAGTTTATTAATCACAGCACGAGGTACATCGACAGCCATTATTTGTTTTTACTTGAGGTCTCGGGGTTCCTGTTTATTAACTTTTCCTAAAATGCTTTCATCTTAAATCGAAGGCTTGTGTTATATAGTACCCTTTTGCTTTGTTTTTGCTATGGGAAAAAAATAAAATATCATAGAAAAATATGAAGTATCTGAAATACATACAACCAAAATTAAGTAAAAGTACGAAGCTAAGATTTCCAATCAAGGAAAGATACATCAACATAAAATTATGGTTCAGCAACTTAGTTTATTTGGATCTATTGATGATGATGGTTACGATTTACTAATATCAACGTTGACTACAATATCCGGTAATCCTCCGCTGCTATATAATAGTTTATGTACTGTTTGGAAACCAAATCCATCTTATGACGTCGAGAATGTCAACTCCAGAAACCAATTGGTTGAGCCAAATAGAATAAAGCTTTCCAAAGAAATCCCATTCTCTTATTTGATTGATGAAGCAATGATGGATAGACCGTTAAATTTCAAGATCTTGAAAGCGTTTACAAACGACAAAATTCCACTGGACTATGCAATGACGAGAAAAATTTTGCACAATAGGGTCCCGCAAATCATCAACGTCAACAACAACAATGAGGAAAAAAGTGGCAGTGAACATCCAGGGAACGCTGTAAATGACAGCGGAAAAAATAATGATATCATAGATGTCGACATAAATGCAAATTCCACCCCTTCGAAGAAATCATGCTCTCCTTGGTCATTGCAAATTTCAGATATTCCTGCGGCAGGAAACAACAGAAGTGTTTCAATGCAAACGATAGCTGAAACTATCATATTATCTTCAGCAGGCAAAGACTCCTCAATATCTTCGCTTATGAGTGGATTGGGTTATGTCTTTGAGTTTCAATATCTCACAATTGGTGTGAAATTTTTTATGAAGCATGGTTTGATACTAGAGTTGAACAAAATATGGCAAATAGAAGAAGCAAAAAATTCGCAAGTAACTAGTGGAGGGTTCCTAATAAAGGCGTATATTAATGTTAGTCGAGGCACCGATATCGATCGAATTAACTACACGGAAACTGTCCTTTTGAACTTAAAAAAGGAACTACAGGGTTACATAGAATTAAGTGTACCTGATAGACAGTCGATGGACTCGAGGGTAGCACACGGTAATACTTTATAATATGATGATGAAATCTAAGCATTCTTTTACAAAAATTCATACGATATAGATATAAAAGAAAACGATAACCAATTTTAATGTACAGGTATTCTTATCTCTAAAAATACATATATGTAGTTATATATCTCGCGATATTATATTGAAGATTATAAAGAAGAAAGGATGTTAAAATAAACGGCATCAACATCAAAGACTAGTAAAGCATAGGCAAAAAACTATTTTTTGTTATCTATTTTACTCAATTTAGCCTTTTGTTTGGCGATTTGCTTTTTTTTCTTTTTCAAGCTCTCAGTTTGTTCCTCTTTTCTAGCATTAGAATATTTCATCTTTTTGTAAAGTTTCTTCTGTTTGTTGCTCATCATAATCATCTTCAGTTTCTTCTCTTCTTCTTCTTCGTCGACCTTTCTCTTTTTATTCTTCGATTTGGTAACATTCTTAGCAGCTTCAGAAGTCTCTGAATATTTGATACCTTGTGCTTCCAATTCCAGCTCTTTTTGTGCTTGTAACTCTTCATCATCATCATCATCTTCTTCTTCTTCTCCAACAACAGCTTCTTGATCCTCTTCGTCAACTTCAACTTCGACTTCACTTTCACTTTCACTTTCATTTTCCTCACCTTCCACAGGAGCAGTTGGGTCATAACCGATTGCGTCACCCCATGGGCTCAAATGAGGTGGAAGAGCTTCGCCTGGAAGATACTTATTAGCAGGTACCAACTCACCTTTATTGATACAGTCAAATATCCATTGCGGTTGAACATATGTTCTACCAGCAACCTTGTTTTTCAATACTGGTCTGTCAACAATTTGATGAGTAATCTTGGATGTGTCAATATCTGCCTTATTGTCAATCTGGTCCAAAGTGGCTTCACTGATGACATTTCCACCGCAAGATAGGATTAAAAATTCAAGAATATCAATCGGAACTTCTCTACCAACGTAAAAAACAAAATTAGAAAACAAAGAAGCAACTGGAGAGTCATACTGACTTGGTTGTACTAGAATATCACCCTTGTTTTTGTTGTTATCCTCAAAAGTATCTAGTTCTGTCTCATCATTTTCCTCTTTTTCTTGTTCTAGCTCTTGTTCCTTTTCTTCTTGTTCCTCCTTGTTAGTTTCTTCAGTGTTCGCCTCATCAGCGTTTAAGGCAGATTTTAACGTTGATGCATCCAAACTTCCAACCTGCACGTCTTTCTTGATCTCCGTTGGGTCATGTTTTAGTAGGTTGTCTTCTTTTCTGGATTCTAAGATATATGATGACAAGCCACTTATAATTTTGTCCTTTTCCAGATCCAATTTTGGCGGATAAATCAACCCACTATCGGTGTATAATTTATATAGGACGAAATGCAATAGAGTAGAATAAAATTCTAAGAAAGTCAACATAATTCTAAAGTCTACATCACTTGGGATGTTTTCTGGAAATTTGAATGGAACTAACCATCTAACCTCCTCGCCTTTAATTTTAGCTTGATAGTAGACACCTTTGATGGATACGAATACTTTACGAACTAAACGTTCCTTGGCCACATAGGCTAACCACTGATTACATATTTTCTGAGCATCACCGATAATCTTTGACGAAACTTGGTTGGTAGAAGGCAAGTTAGAAAAGAGAAATAACATGTTCAAAGCATCATCAATATCCCTTAGAGCATCTGGGAAACTTGGATAACGTTCCTTGATGATGTGATCTAAAGTATAGGTATCTCTATTTTCCTCTAACCTTTTAGCAGAAGAAACTTCACCTCTACCCAAAGCCCTTGTTAGTTTCCTAGCAAAAGTTTTATGTTCTCTAAATTTTGCCAGGACGGGCTCATGCATTAGATACTGAATATCCTTGGCATAGTAAAAGGTAGTTGGTGCAGTAGAGCCCTTATTTGCCTTCTTCTTATTCCTTGGTTCTCTGGGGTAGATACCTTTGAATATACATAATCTTCTGAAATCAGCAAGAGAAACTTGAAGTTTTCTCACAGCTTGAGATCTGGTGATAAAGTTTCTGGCGTTACCTCTTGTATTTTTCTTCTTGATTCTCATTGTAAAAAAAGAAACTCGTTGATATTCTACTATTTGTTGTAAAGTTAGAATCTATTTCACAAGTACGTTTTCTACACCTCGCTAATAAGCTTCTAAAATTTTTCACTTTTCTCATCTCATCTCATCGCAAAAAATTTTCTTTTATTTTTCAGGAAATATTAGTCACCACAGACGAGTTGCCATCATATTTATGCATATAACGATAAAGGGAGGCAATAGCAGCCAATACATACATATACATTCTTGATGAATTTCTTGAACTCAGCCATAACATCAGAGCAATGTACAGCAGATGGTGTCTTTACAGAGTATATAAAGTAGGTCGATGCAGCTTCCCCGGAAGTCAGCGGTTAGTATCTACGGGAGGAGCAAAGATTGGTAAGAGATTTGAGAATATGAATCAAATAAAAAATTATTTATCAGAACCTGTATGGTCGGTCCGTGAATATTTGGGTATAGATATTAAAGAAGAAAAGCTTGAGTTACCGTCCGTAAAAGCTGTAAAAAAGTTATTGCGATTATCAGGTCTTCCCTTAGAAGGAGCCAATATTGAAGGGATCCAAATGCGTCTTGCCAAACAATTATCGTTCATCAACAAACTGCATAGTATACCTGCGGAAGGTGAAGAGCATATGAAAGAATATGATGCCCGGTTGATGCAAAGGAAAACAAGGCAGTTGAGCTACGCTGGGCTCCTTGAAGGCATCAAGCACCAAACGCAGGATGTGGAGTTAGGTGAACTTAGTGGATCTTGGAAACCTACAGGGCTTGCAACGGAATCCAAAAATGGATATTTTGTTATTAAAGAAGGATTGCTTAAAAACAGAAAGTAAAATTTCCAAAGATGCACGATATAAATGCTCTATTCAATATATTCTTTTTACCAGAATGTGTTTGGTACACATGACATGACAAGGCTGAAGAGCTTTTTTTTTTTTGGAATGCATAAGTAAGATTAAATACATAAAAAGTTATAGCATTATTTACAATAGTCAAATGAGGACTTGCCTTTATGTGTGATCAAAACCATCTACCAGCACTCTGGAGACGAAGTTGCCTTTGTTTCTCCACGGCTTTACTAATATACCATCCATACAAGACGCCCATCATAGAACCGCCTAGATGCGCAGCATAGTCAAATGATCCCCATCTCAAAGCACATCCAGCTGCGTTCCATGCTACCGAAGCCAAGAATGCCACCCAGGCCCCACCCGGAACTGGGAAAACAAACAGTAGTATTTTAGCATGGGGAAATAGATACGAAAAGCAACCCAAGACTCCAAATAAGGCTCCACTAGCACCTAAACTGGGTCCAACAATAGCTAGGCGTGCCAATTTTGGATACCATAACGAGAACAGAGATCCCGCAATGGCGCTATTCATATATAAGGAGAAAAAATTGGACGCGCCCAACATCGTTGAGAGTGAAGTACCAAAGGACCATAATGCCAGCATGTTCATACCTAAGTGCCAGAATTCTTGATGTGAGAATGCACTTCCGATTATGGAGATTTTGCTAATTAAATGATCCTTTTGCAATAGCATGTACTTTTGTAGGAATTTCCAGCATTTGGGTAGCTGCCATAGACCAAATACAGCAACGTTGATCCCTAACAATGCGTGTACCAAATTCTTTGGATGCTCCTTAAAGTACGTGAAAAGTGGAACGTTCTCGAACAAATAGGGGGAGACAAAGTAAATTCCCGCCATTAGCGAAAACCCCAGTATAGTCGTAGAGCCTAGTGAACTACCGTCATTTTTCTGTTGCTGGTACTGCTGGAACCTGTTCAAACGCACATAACGATTGGTAGTCTCTTCGTTGAAAATAGGCTTCCATCTTGACTTCATCATAGATGTTTGGGAAAAAGATCTTTTCGGTATAATTTGTTGAATAGCTATACCACAGTTTATAGAATTCGAAACTTTTTTCGGTGTCACTGTACGCTGGAGTCTTCCTGTATGTGATACCGAAGTCGTTGATGTTAAAAGCGAGAAGTTGTTGTGGAAGAACAATCTTGAGGTGGGTCGAAGAGAGAGCATAGCCGAGTTTGCACCTAGCATATTCATACGTGGGTACAAACCTATGTTCTGATGTTTATATATGCGGGGGTAAAATACTGAACCGTTTCGGATAGTGATTGCCACTTTTGTATTTGATGGCTTATTGTTCAAGCCAGACTAGAGGTCAGGCATATTCGCTCCGAGAACCCGCGCCAAGAAAAGTTATATGACGATAATTTAAAACATTTACATAATCATGTATAGAAGATTTGGGTGGTATAAGATTGTTATATAGAATATTATGCCTCAAACTCAATAAGATTGGACTTGTCATCCGATGGGCTTGCTGATAAAGGTTCAAAAGCCCTCTCTTGAATGGCTTTAGCACTAGTTTCGTTAGCATCATCGATCTCAAACCAAGAGCTTTGCAAGAGTTCTTCATGCTCGGGTTGATGTTCTGATGTAAAGTCATCTAGATCATCATACTTTTCTTCTTTGGTAGTTGACACACTTGTTGTGCCTGTTGGTGTGCTTTCTGTAGAAGTAATACTATTTCTGGTTGCCACAGAGTCGACACGACGACGGACCTGTTCAGCAACCCTCTTGCCGTCCGCCAATATACCGTCAAACATACTTCTGAAAACTTTGTTTTTGTTGTTAATGCTGACATGCTCGTCGACGTGAACCGATGATCGTAGAGTATTAGAAAAAAAAAGTTCGTAAGTTTCATCTGCCAGGATAATCATCCTAAAAGTTGGCAGGTCTATGACCTTTGGATGGGTAGGATCTAAAGCTGCGTTTGCTCTTATGCTTTCCAGATGTTTCAATCTTGCTGTCCGCTTTTCCTCGCCTTCATCATCAGACAGATCAATCAAATTTACCTCTTCCTCGAGATCAACTGCCTTAGCGTATTCAAAAGATCTTTGAAGAAAGTTGCTTGCTGCTTTTAGGTATCTTTCTGCCTGTTCGGCTTTATATTTTTCTTCATCAATGGTAACTCCTGTTGGTAACTGGATCTGGTTCATCGTGATTATCTCTTCTCCGCTTTCCTTGATGATCCTCTCAGCGATATCGTCTTCAATGCGCTTCTTAGTTAGCAAATCCACGTATTTACCACTTTTCCAAGGTTCCGTAAGAAGCAATAGCCCTTCTGATAATTGCAGTACTTCCTCTCTATGCAATTCACCATCGTCATCTGTGTCATATAGAGAGAAGAAATAGTTTATGGCTTGTAAAAGATCAACAGTCAACAGCTTATCCAAGCCTGTTACGACATCATTCAATGTCAACTCACCGATATGAGCAGAGTCCCAATTGTCAAATAGCCTTTGTAGAAAATTCCTTTTTTGCTTACGGAAAGCAGGATCTTTATCTTTTTCACACGGCCTACACGAATCACAAAACTTACTCAAAAACTGAATGAATACTTCAAAGCCCATATTAGATGAACCGGTTCCCATGCTTATTTTGTAGGTTTCTATACTTTGGTAAAACATATCATAGATGTTGGACAAGTTGCCACTGGAAAGATTAAAAGTTTTTGGCATATGACGCAATTGCGTTCTTTTCATGAAAGTCTCAATGTTATGAAAGATGCCCTTTTCATATCTGTGTCTTGCCTGCATTGCCATTTCTTCGGTAATGACACTGAACTCCTTGAAAGCTGTCACCAACAATTCTTGAAATTTTGTAATTTGTCTGTATTTTATGTCGTCTGAATCTGGGTGCGCACTTTGGCCCAGAGTTTGAAAATAGTGCTTGATGATGGCAATAAACATCCCGTCATCGTCCGCTTGTAAAATATCATCTGCATTTATCTTCAGAACTGCCAATGCCACTTGAAATAATGTAATGGATCCGTTCATGAAAAAAATGTCCATTATTCGAACAGCATATTCTAAAGGCATTGAAGTAAAAAACAATGACAAAAACCAAGGTAAAGATACTACAGATAGTTGAATATCATGCTGGATAATATACTCCCAAAGAACTGGCATACGGTCTTCTACAAAGGATTCGAATACTCTTTGGTCTAACAGTGTACCGTACATTGTCTTTGAATAATAACCTGGAACATAAATGTCACATAGATTACATAAGCACCAAAACGCTTGTTCTTCAGACATGAAAATCAAAAATCCTGCAACGACTATATTCATGGCCTGACAATATCCGACATCAGGGTTTTTCCATGAATAGGCTGTCAAAACATTCCTCAACCTCTGAATACCTTCTTCAGTTTGATAGGCTGAATATTCTGGCAGTGATCTCTTCAAATCTTTTTCGATTTCATCAATAGCTTGTGATGTTTTACCAACATTATCTTGCAGTATCTTTTCATACTCCCCAGAGTTTGCATATCGCACATACATTGCACCTGAACATAACTCCCAAATCTCACCCCTCATTCGATTTGGAACACCAATTCTAATTAGCTTCCTGAACATGGGGGTTTGTACAGCAGCCAGGTTCCTTCCATTCTCCCTAAAATAATCAAACCACAATCTCAATTTGGCTTTCTCTTTCGCCATAGTTGGATTTCCGGGATACTTAAAATGCTGACCAAGACCTGCTCTGGGTACAGTTATATCCTTTTTACCTAGTATGTTTTTAGCAATCAAAAACTCTGAATAAGAAGTTTCTAGGAAAGCAGGTAAGTCTTTGGTGTTGGGAATATTTTCTTTTAAGTTTAGCTTTAACTTGTTACAGAATTGTTCTGATCTGTAACGAATACCGATAAATTGAATCAGGACCTTCGCTCCTGTGTATAAAGTTACTAGAAGAGCAAACTCATACGATTCGGATGGCGATCTTTCAACTCTCTTTATAGTGGAGATATTCAGTATTAATATGCACGAGGAATGATCGAATGCGTCCCGGAATACCAGGAAGTGAGGTGTTAAAAACAGTCGTCCAGAATATACATAAGCAGTTTTTCTTCCTTTACTGTTGACCCTATTAAAATGTCCTTTACCGTCTTTGGTAGAAGTTGCAAATGAAACTTCTGCATTTGTATCATCTAGAATTTTTTCACTGGCTGGAAGTTTGTACTTCAATCTAAATTTCTCATCTCTGGTTAATGTCGGAGTGAAACTGTCAGCCAGCTTGTCCAGAAATGGAGCCTTTTGACGTAAGGAATCAAAGAATGACATTCCTTATCCTTAAAATATCGTTGTTTCAACTTTGAGGTACGTTTAATGCTTCAATTAGCGGGTCAATGCCGTAAGAATGCACGCTTTTGTAGTGGTTGTTTTGTGCTTTCCAAGCAGCTTTGTTAAGGGCTTTTCTTGTTTAAGTTCTTTTTTAGTTGCAAGAGTCGGCCGACCATGTGGAATAATATGATACGCAGTAAACAATAATAACGCACAGAAAAATGAAATATATTTACCTAAGTATACATAATAAAAATCAACACACATAACCACGCTATTAATTGTGGTCAAGGGGAATTCCTTCTTCTACCGCCAAACTTATTATACGGTCCATCAATTCAGTCATGTATTCAAAATCATGGACCGGATTGGCACAAGAGTATATGATACGCAATATCTTCAAATAATGCGACTTGAAAAATTGATTGTATGTACCCACGTCAATTCCGTTCAGCCATCCGTGTGCCAGCGGGTAGAAGAATATACTGGCATGTTTTCTAAAGCGATTTTGCGTTCCCTTTTCTTGGTCATTGCTGAGTTTTTTGGATTTCCATACTGTTTTAGTCTCCTTTATCATACTAGGCAATTCTTGAACCTCAACCAACTTGCCAGAGTAATGGCTCTGGCTGTCCCATGGTAAACGATTTGTAGGAAAATCGAACTGAGGTTTCACAGTTGTAGGATCGTCAAACCCCCTTAACTCTCTTGCAGAAAGCCCTAAGGCAGATAATAATGACATTCTTTGCTGTAAAGATAATTCTGAATTGAATAAAATTTTTGTAGCATGGGTTACCTTATTTGGAATTATGACCAGAACACTTACTAAAGCGTTAATTCTCCACTGCTCGAAGAGCGATTCATCGAACTCATTATTCAGACACGCAATACTCGACAAAATTCCCTGGGCGTAATAACCAACCTCTAATGGGAAATCCTTCTTTTGCCGTACCAATTTCACTGTCTGTTTTAAAAGTGGCAGTAGTGGAGCTTTTCGAGACTCACCAGTTTGTTCATACTCTTTCACCAAATCTTTTAAAAATACAATCCGCTTGACAAGATCTTCTTCATCGTCATCATTTTCATCATCGCTATCACCACGGTCGAACGTAAGGCTTTGAACATGACTTGAAATCTCTGTAATTTTATTTTTTTCCACTCCCAAATGGATATTGGGTAAGGATGAATTTCTCAAAGTTTGGAAATTAATCGCTTTATTTTCACTGTTGCTTTCGAACTTCAAATTAGGTATATTGATCTCAAAATCACTTTCGTACTTCAAGCCACCATCTGATAAAAGCTTGGCAATAAACATTGCCCGTTCCCTTGCCTCGCGTTCATTGCTGCCCAAATGTTTGGTCACAGCATTCAAAAACTGGTCATCATGCGATATTTGTTCCTTCTGGGATGGACTAAGATTATGTACTATGAAAAGTACAAGTAATTCACATGTTTTCGTATCCACATCATTATCAGCAAAATCAGCAAACTTACTAACTAAAGCAACGACAGATTTCATAGAAGAGTGATTACTCATTAGGCGAACTATGATTTCCTTCAAAAGAAGAGACTGTATATCAAATAAAACGGATAGACATACGATTTTATCAAGATCAAATCGCCCTAGAATCTTCCTTACTTCATTAGAGTTTTCAATAGTTAGACCGATCTGGATGTATGGTAATAAAAACTTCGCAACAAGCCTTCTTTGATCTAGCGGTCGACTAGCTGATACTATCTTCTGAAACGAGGAAAAATATGACTCTTCCAACAAGAATAATTCACCCAATACTATATCCGTTGCTAGTGTAGGGTTGAGCAAAAACGTCGATACCAACCATTCTCCTAAAAATTCAGGCGGGTTCAACTTAACTGTCTTATTGTTCTCAAAAAGAAACTTCCACTGAAGGCGAAGGTATTCTAAATACTTCGCTATATCAATCCGCCGAGCCAGTAGATTAAATAGCTTACTTCCGAAAAATAAAGCCTTGACACTATCACGGTATAATTTGCTATTGCTACTTGCTTCTAAATAAGAATTCAAACATCCCAGTTCGAGACTAACAATGTCTTCCAAAACATCTAGATATATGCTTATCTCCTTCAATCCATCACGCCCACTTATTATTGTAGAGAAAGAGACGAGCTGAGATAAGAATGTTAACGACTTAGAAGCTAGCCGTCTCAATATCACCTTCGATCTTTCTGGCAGTGATGGATATACCGGAAGTACGAACTTAATAAGAACCATGGAGGTTTCGAGATCCACTGGTTCATTAAGACCGGTATCCAATTGCACTAAAACTTTATATATTTGATCACTGTGAGCCCCCTGTTTCAGCGTTTTTAAATCCATTCTACAATAAAATACCAATGCACGTAAAGTAGCCTATAATATCGTTTCTTCAGTGGCATTTTCTTGCAAGTATTTTATTATTCTCATTTTTGGTGTTTGTTTTTGTTTTCTTTCTTTTCAAACTTCACGGGCCCTTACAGAAAAGAGGTAAACAAACCATAACAAAGTACATGAATACAAACCCCATCCACATAAAACTGCGGGTTCAAGACGGAAAGACTACTATAATTAGTTTATTCGTTATAGAGGAATAGATATACTTTAGCGTCAGCAACATTGGAAACATCCTACTTTCAACACGCTTCACTAGAGCGCCTGGCTATAACATTTTTTTTCTTTTCTATCCAACTGTAAGCACTACTAAAAAGTCAACTTGATCTCAACATTTTCGGAGCAAATCTAATTTTTATCATCCTAGGCATAAAGTGATTATACATTGAATAATGATGGTAAAACAGGAGGAACCGCTAAATGAGATTAGCCCAAATACTCCGATGACCAAGAAACCTTACTCATTAAACGAGACTCTGTCGAAAATACACCATGGCCACCAAGCAAGATCACCAACCTCGGAGTTTTCTAAGGATAGCTCAACCAACTCCATTGCCATGCTGACAATGCATAATAACATAATACGTGAATTTATAAAAACTGCAAGCAGTAATATAGAATTAACCAATGAGAATATCACCACTGTTGATCATTCATTAAGTTCGATATATTGCCTACTAAAGTGTCGTCACATGTGGGGCCATATAAAATGCACTGTCAAACAACACCTAACGATCATTGTCAAACTTATAAATAGTAACGCATTAGGATTAGCGTCATCTGAGATTATTTTTCTTTACAACGAAACAAACTTATTTCAAGTTCATAATTTGAAGAATATTCTCCTTACAGATTTCAGTACATGGAATGAGTACTATCTTTCAAATCTGAAAATATTGACGCTGCAGCTTATATTAAAGAGGAAGCTCGTAACAGAATATTTACCGCATATTTTGGAACTCTTCTCCCGCGACGAAAGGTACCTGTTGAAAGATCCCAACCTAAAAACCTCTGCTCTTACGAAAATAGTTCTGAGCATTTTTTCTGTCACAAAAAACTGTAAAGTCTTATTTGGGCTTAAATTTTTACAGTATATCAAGCAGTACAAATTACCTGTCAAAAGCTTCATCGGCAATATCAGCATCGAGAATTTTAGCAACAATCTTTTGAATAAAAACTATCTCGACATGGGATCTAATAGAATATTCTTAAATTCTTTCTACTTGTCCTATTCTAGGTTATATGATGGGCTGGATAAGATTATGCTTCTAGACCTTTTAAGTTATCAAGAATTCGCCGAGATGCAAAACGTGATAAAAGTTAAAAAAGATTTTAGTGACTACTGTAACACAATTGATAGTCACCTTCATTGGTCCTGTATATCTGTCGATGATTTGAAGGTGGTACTCGAACGCGCAACAGATTTCTTGCAACATAGAAAGGAACGTATATCTGTCACACTAAAATACTTGGTGTGTCTTTGGTCCACTATTCGTCTGGAAGGTTTACTTAAAAATAAGGATATCCTAAAACAATTCGATCGTACTGTCGTTTATGTCAACTCAAATATCCAATCCGTTGATGAAGAAGCTGCTGTTGACTCATTATCCGAACTTTTGACCATTTTATCTGAAATATGTATCGATTTTGGTGAGCCTAAACGACTGTCGAACGTTATAAACATTCTTTTTAATGCTTCTGTTTTATTCAAGAACCATTCTTTTTTGTTGAAGACTGCCAGTTTGGAAATAAAAAATCTTCTAATTAATAATGATTCAAAAACAGCTCATCGAACTATACTGAAGTTTGAAAAGTTTGTATCTAGTGCCCAAAGCGCTCAGAAAAAACTTGAGATATTTTCCTATTTGTTTAACGTATACTGCATGCTCCAAAATGACTCGTTATCATTTGTTTTTGATTTTTGTCAAAACGCCTTCATACATTGCTTTACACGCCTAAAAACTTCTAAGTTCATAGAGTTTTCGAACTGTTCAGAGATTATGCTTTCAATACTATACGGAAGTTCGTCTATCGAAAACATACCTTCTGAAAATTGGTCCCAATTAACCAGGATGATATTTTGTTCATTGAAGGGAAAATTTGACTTAGATCCTTCTCACCTAAACGAAAAATCCGATAAATTACACTTCCTGTATAAAAATGAACTATTAATCCGAATAGTGTATTTGCTAAATCTGGATATGAGTAAACACCTAACAACGAATCTATCAAAGATAACTACATTGTACATAAACTGGCTGCAAAAATCGAATGAAACAACCGAGAAAATATCATCGTTGGAGATGAACTTCGTTAAAATGCTACTCTGCTACTTGAATTTTAATAATTTCGATAAATTATCTATTGAACTTTCTCTCTGCATTAAATCAAAGGAGAAGTACTTCTCCGGTATCATCTCTTATGCTGACAATTATTTGCTGGAGGCTTATCTGAGCTTACATATGATCAATGATGCACTTGTGATAAAAAATCAACTACAAAGAGCGGTGAATTTACCAACAGCGAAAATAGAGCAAGCGCTATTACATGTAAATTCTTTAATGAATATCTACCTGTGGGAGTGTGATCTAATAGCATTTAAGGAATATTTCGGAGAAACATTGCCGGCTATGAGACCTGAATTATTCGATATCAATAATGACCACAGTTTACCAATGTCACTTTACATTAAAGTTATACTTTTGAATATAAGGATTTTTAATGGAAGCGCGAAACTCAATATTAAAGCTAGTAAACTTATATCGGCCGTGATAGATTGTAGAAAAGCACAAAACTTATCATTATCATTGCTTAAAAAGAAAAACAAACTATCACAAGGAGCAAGACTGTCATTGTTAAAGAGTCTATCGTTTAGTTTTTTTCAACTAATCAAGATATACATACGCATTGGTTCTGCCAGAGACTGTGAATTCTACAGTAGAGAATTGTCTAGAGTTCTGTCCGAATTAGGGGAGCCAATTATCGTATACAGGTGTCTTCATTTTCTTCACGAATACTATATGATAACAGAGCAAAGCATCCTGCAAAATTTAACTTTGAAAAAGGCTAATAAAGCTTTCGATTTTCTTGATGCTGAAGCAGATATTACAAGCTTAACAATGTTTTTGTATGATAACAAGGAGTTTGAGAAATTGAAGCAGTCATTGGTATTGTATTTTGGTGATCAACTAGAAAAAACGTTTTTACCAAACTTGTGGAGGCTCAACATGGGCGAGGATATTAACGACAGTATTTGTTTACCTGAATATATGCCCAAAAATGTAATAAATAAAGCGAACAATATGTGGCGAAAAGTTATGAACCAATTGGAAAAAGATCCCTTTTTCAAAGGCATGTTTGAATCTACCCTTGGGGTTCCATCTTCTCTGCCTGCTATTTCTAGTACGATGCCCAGCAATATTCTGAAAACCCCTTCGAAACACGGTACAGGGTTGAAGCTTTGCGATTCTCCGAGATCATCGAGCATGACGCCCAAAGGTAAAAACATGAGGCAGAAGTTCGATAGAATTGCCGCTATTGATAAATTGAAAAAGATGAAGGGGCTTCTGGAAAGTTTGAAACTGGACACTTTAGAGAACCATGAACTATCAAAAATTGCCTCCTTGTTTTCACTAACGTTGACTATTATATCAAACATCACTAATATCAATAACGCTGATGGCATTTTAATAACTAATTTTTCTTTAGCTGATCTACCAAGACACATGCCCTTGTTATTCGATAAGACATTGAATAATATTGATAACGAAGATTACAAAAAATTCCGTGTGTCATCACTAATAACCTCCAATAATATATCCGCCACTACAGAAAGTGATGTAGTAACTGCCGCTCAACATAGCTTAATGAAAAGTAATCTCGATATCAATGTTATCACTATAGATTTCTGTTCCATAACTGGGAATTTACTTCTATCCAAATTAGAACCTCAAGCCAAAAGAAGGACCCATTTAAGATTACCGTTAATAAGATCTAATGCGAGAGATCTCGATGAAGTTCATCTCTCATTTCCAGAAGCTACGAATGAACTGCTTTCGATCATCAAGAAAAGTAATGAAACCACATCGGTGGAGGTTACCAGCAAAATTAAAACAAGAGAAGAAAGAAAGTCTTGGTGGACCGCAAGGTATGATCTAGATAAAAGAATGCAAAAACTTTTAAATAACATCGAGAGTAGTTGGTTTAATGGGGTTCAGGGATTTTTTAGCCCTGAAGTCGTCGATAGTTTGCTGTTTGATAAATTTAAAAATAAGTTCTACGAAATTCTGCACCAGAATCTACCATCTAGGAAACTCTATGGTAATCCAAAAATGTTTATAAAGGTTCAAGATTGGGTGATAGAGTTATTTTTAAAACTTGATCCGCAAGAAGTCAACTTTCTTTCAAAGATGGAAGATCTGATATATTTTGTTCTTGATATTCTCCTCTTCCATGGAGAAGAGAATGCTTACGACGAAATTGATTTTAGCATGCTTCATGTGCAGTTGGAAGAACAGGTAAAAAAATTTAGAGCAACTATGACAACTAGTAGTATATCCCATACATTTTTAGTAGTTAGCAGTTCATGCCATCTGTTTCCCTGGGAGTGCCTCTCATTTTTAAAAGATTTGCCAATCACCCGTGTTCCCTCTTATGTTTGTTTGGATAAACTTCTATCACGTTTCGATTACAAACTACCCATTCAAGTTACTATCAAGGATAATATTAGTATGGTATTAAATCCAAATGGTGATTTGTCTAGAACTGAGTCTAAATTCAAGGGTATGTTTCAGAAAATAATTGACACAAAACCCTCCTCTCAGTTGGTGATGAATGAGAAGCCAGGAGAGGAAGCGCTTTTGAAAATGCTGCAAAACTCTAATCTGTTTGTTTATATAGGGCATGGCGGTGGTGAACAATATGTAAGAGGCAAGGAGATAAAAAAATGTACCACAATTGCTCCCAGCTTTTTACTAGGCTGTTCTTCAGCAGCAATGAAGTATTACGGCAAGTTAGAACCTACTGGAACAATATACACTTATTTGTTAGGAGGATGCCCTATGGTGCTAGGAAATCTTTGGGATGTGACTGATAAAGATATTGATAAATTTAGTGAGAAACTTTTCGAAAAGATGGGATTTTGTTCGAGCCCTGGTGATTCCGATGATAATAGATTATCTGTCTCACATGCGGTCTCTAAATCCAGGAATGTATGCCATTTACGTTATCTAAATGGTGCAGCTCCTGTTGTTTATGGGTTGCCGATCCAATTCACATCATAATTGCTATTTGATAGTTTCAAAGTATTTCTCCCAAGACACTTAAAAGTAAGTGGGGAAAAGCAGTGATCATCAGTATTATAAAAAAGGTGAAAGCCATAGCATCATGAACTTAGAAAGTTTATATTACTGGTATAGCTATTAACACTCATTTTCCTTTCTGGACACGTATTTTGCATTACATAATAATTTGCAATTGTTAATATAATAAGAAACATTTTTTTATATATCAGAACAATTTACCACAATTGTTACTTCACGTACCCTTGCCAGAGTAGATAGTTGGGAATGAAAAAACATATAATATCTATATCTATAAGAACTGCATTATGAAAATATAAAAAGCAATCAAAGGATGAGCTGAGCGCCATGTTTCCTGAAAGAAAATGAAAGGGCCAAATTTAAGAATAAATTGACTGATTTAGTTTTATAGAATCATTATTTCCTGAATCGTCGTCATCTTCCTGAATACCACCACTCATAAATTGGTTGGTCATTAAATTACCGCCATGATTAGCACCTTTTTTTGAAAACATCAAACTGTTCAATGAACTGAACGATACATTTTTTTTGTGCTTTCGAATGGGGTGCACTCTAGAAGCTGTTGAGCTAGAGGTGGTTAAATTTTGAGCACTGTTATTGCCTCGTTTATAGAAAGCAGGGTGTGCGTGCGTTTTTTCTGTAGTCAAACAGGGAACATTGCCTGTACTATTCGTTTTCTTTAAAGTTTGATATGGTGATTCGCGGTTGGTCGTTGTCACAGGTGAGTTCATCGTGGGTGAAGAGGATGCTGTAACTGACTGATCAGCTGGAACAGTTTTGACATTCTGGTTATTAACCATCACCTTAGGTACAACCGGAGCATTCCCAATAGTTGGAACCCCTGCGGAGGTACTTCTTAGCCCTGTAACATTAATACTGGAGCTTGAAGTTCTTGATAAAGATTGCATTTGTTGTGGTTGTTGCTGTTGTCGTACTTGATCATCGTTATAACATGGGCTAGAGTCTTCAGAGTTTCTTTGCATGTAATTATTGTTATTTCCGTGTAGCGGGATGGCAAAATAACCACCCGAGCTGGACTCAGAGTTAGAACTTCCTGGAGAATTTACTGGTAGCGATGGTGATGTGTATGAAAAGCCCGGTAAAGAGCTTGTTTGAGAAACGTTCCTTTGATGGCGCAAATTGGTTGTCGGGTTATTATTACCATTCACTGTTGACTGTTGGAGCATCATGCCATTGCTTGTTATTGATACAGCTGGGTTATACCCGTTATACATGCTTTGAGGTCTTGAGCCCGATGAATAAGAGGGCGTTGTATTACCTGAAGTGGCCATATAGTCAGAATATTGGTGTGGAGATTGTGCAGACCTTCTTTCTACAGTAATCAAGTTACCATAATCATCTATAGCGGGTGTATTAACCTTGGATCTAAAACCGTTTCCATCAAAATCCGCCAATGAATTGTTCTGAATATGAATATACTGAGGTTTTTCTGTTCTTCCCTTTTGATTGAGGGAAGTTGTAGTACCGTCTTGCAATGTGAATGAACTATCGGTTAAACAGGGTGTATGGGAAGCTATATTCATGCTATTCCTTGACATGTGTCCCGCTTTGAACCGGTGTGATTTCATGACACGATCTTCAATAAATTTGATTCTGTCTTTAGTGTCATTAAAACTGGTTAGATTCCTCAAATCTTGGACCCACCGCTTAAAATGTTTCAGTTCATCTTCAGAAGGTTCCGGGGAAACTATTTTAAAAGTCCAGGTCACATAATTGTTAGACTCTTTTTGAGCTGCCGCATAGAATTGGTCTAGTTCGCTTGGTTTTACATTTTTACTCTTTGGTTTACTCCCCTTCAAAAACTTGTGAAAAGGGGCCTTTGAGAATATCTTTGCAGTCTCATGGCCATACTTCGGCAGAGAAGTTTGCGAAGAGCCAGATAAATATGTACTGGAACTTGATTTCCTAACATCTGCATTTTCGTTAAGAGTCGGTTTCCCTACAAGTACAAATTTGGTAGAGGATGCATCCTTCAGGGTACAATCATTTAACGGAATGCTCATAATCGGCGCCAAATAACTCTTTTTGCGAATACCACGCATGCCGTTTACGCCATTTACACCAGTAGTAGGAGCACTATTGTTGTGTGAGTCGGCAGCCAGCCGATGGTGGTTGCTAACTTTATTGTTATTAGCGCTAGCATATGCGTCAGCGATGGAGGTAGAAGAAGAATAGGCTGAGGATTTCGTAGAAGTAGGAGTAGAAGATGATAAGTTATAAAAATCGCTACTCTGGAATTCATGGATATAGTTTGATGTTAGAACAAAATATCCTTGATGATAAGTAGGCAATAATTCCGACTTTTTCAAGAAATACCCTGCCTTAATACATTTCGCCAGTGGAGATTTCATATGAGGATAAACAACGTCTGAAACTTTTCTTGGAGGTGGTATAGGGTCATTGGATTTCCAATTGAGTAAACAGGAAGGATGCTGAATGACGAAATTGTCCCATTCAAAGGCAGGAGGCTTCGATATTATACCGTGTTGTAATTCTTGGCACATATTCTTGATCATTAAGCGAGCCTCGGAATCAATTAGAGCAGAATAACGTAACAAGGCATGCTGGATTTTGGTGTATATAATTTTTTCCAATTGCAAACCCGATGTTTGTAAATTGATGAACGCTTCCTGCAAGTAGGTTTCTTCTGCAACCTGCCGCTTGAGTTGCAAGTCTAGCTGAAGTTTCAAAAGATATGGGTCATGTTTGGGATCTAGTTTATGTGCTTTTTTATTTGTGGGAGAAACCCTATCATTTCCAATGCCATGCGCATTCATGAATTTTACCGCTGCAATATACTTTTTCAATAATTGACTTGTTAACTGAATATGAGCTCCGATGTTCGTTTTGAAGTCACCATGAAGGTCTTTAATCTCTGCAATCTTATACCTTAAATCCTTTCTTAGTTCTTCCAGTTTAGGTATAACGGTGGACGTAATCTCTTTGGAGATCTTGAACTGTTGGTTAGCCAACGAAAGATGGTACTTCTTTAGAATAACCTGAATGTCTTGAATCGAGCCTGAACCAAATTTAACAAAACCGGATGCAGCAGACGTGTTGTCCGACTCTGCAGTTTGGACGGGTTTGTATTCATGAGGCGCCAAGCTCATCTTGCTTTCGTCTGTAGGAGGCTGCACAGCACTTTCCTGTTGTTCCTGTTGCATTTGCATTTGAAATTGTTCATTATCAGTCAAGCCAACTTTCTTCTGTGCTGGCTGCGGTTTCTTGGATCCTCTAGGACCCATTGTGAATGGATCTGTGATCGTATTGGTAGTTTCATCAATATCGGTTAAGAACGGAAACTTCACAGACCCTTTCAAATTATAGTTGATCCGTGCAAACTGTTCTTGCGCATACGCAACTTCCCTTAAATAAATCACCAAACCTTTCAGAATTTTTTTCCATTTATAAAATCTGTCTACAAGAATATCGGTGGGATACTCCTTAACAAACTGTCCTTCGACAGCTTCGTCACCTGGAAGGGGCTTCTTCGTGTCTGACGTAGAAGTTGGTTGGGCTTTAGGTACGGGCACATTTATAAAATAAGGGGATCTCTCATCTGTCTCAGGCAAAATAAACTCCTTTGCTTGATTATTGGCCACAGTGGAAGAAACGCTTTCATTTAAGGTCATCGAATCCGGTAGGATATCCATCAAGTACTGCGAGCTCTTTGAATGAATGGAGGAAGCATCATCGCCGCCGCTATTACCACCGCCAACTGGCCTATTACCCATCGGCGTGAGCGTTTGCAAAGGCCTGGAGCTAAAGTAATCAGACATCTGTTTGAGCTCAGTTTTGTCCTGTTTGTTATTGCAGCTTGCTTATGTTCGGTAGAAGAGGTGAAATATACAAACAAAAATTTCGGTGGCAATATTACTTCACTTTTTGTAACTACGGTGTTCTTCTTTATTCTTCGTAAGCCTTCCTTCGCCCTAGTACCCTGCGAAAAATGTTTTCAGTAACAGCGTTATTTTTAGATTTCAAGATAGGAGAAGAATGGTTACTTTCGATAATGAAGGGGAAGAAGGGCAGCGCTGTTCAAAGGAAAAAGAATATAAGATTGTAAAAGCTGGATTTAGCTGGAACCTTTATGAGTGAGGATATAGGGTATTCTGTGTAAAAATCTAAGAAAAAAAAATAAGGAAAAATAGAAAGAGATGGCAGAAAATTAAACGCTGACAAAAAGAGCATGGATCGTAAACACGCAATCCAACAAAATCGGCGATGATGGTCATGATGAATCATCTCCGGAGAGAAACTTAGAATCTGACATTTTTCCCGCTTATTTTTGCGAATTTTTTTTTAATAGGATCAGGCGAGGTTGAGCATCTTTCACGTTTCTGATTTCTTGGCTATCAAGGAGCCAAGAAAGTAAGGAACAGTGACAAAAAGAAACTAGAAAAAAACACTAGAAAAAAACGAAAACAAAAAAAGTGTAAGCATGCAACGCTTACGGCGGATGGCTAGCACAAGGGTGCAGAGATGGCTACGGTCTTTACTTTGTTTGTTGCTTGTTGCTGCTTCACACCTGTGCTGATTGCTTCATATATGCTGCGTTGAAACAAGAAGCGGATGTGATGGTTCCTGACGCTGGTTTCATCGGAAGATCTCATTCATTGTTTTCTCTTCCCCGCTGACTGGGCGGGAGAAAAAAAAATAAAATGAAAAGAAGAAAACCGGTGCGGGGCAGCAGGTAACTAGGAAAAACCGGAAAAGCGTCAGCAATAGATCGCTTGTAACGAGATTCCTCTTTTTTTTTATTAAGGTTTGTTGGTTATTAGAGGAAGACGGCGCGTGGTGAGTCAGGCCGTAATCGGAATTGGAATTGGAATTGGGCGGCTAGTGATTCTTGCCAGTAAGGGATATATGGTTTCGTATATGTATATGAGTGAGTGTCTATATGTGACAAGGACATGGAAAATCTTAAAATAGCCGCAGATAATGGATGGCCGTTTCATATCCCCAGAAACTCACAAAAGTGGTTGGGATAGTCTTGGAAAGAGCCACCAGAATACCTCTGTAAAGCGAGCTCACACCTTCTTGCTTCAAAATCTGTAATCCAATTCTTGCGAAACCGTACCCCTTGTAAGTGCCGTATATGGATGAGTGGTTCGAGAATTTTTCTAAATGCTTCGAGTTCATGAATTGCATTCGTCTACGAATTGTTTCGAGGGGGAAAGTAGTGAACTTGGCAATGACCCCGCCAATTGTTCCCGCGCTGTGGTTTAAGGTGGTCAGTCCCCATTTTTTACCCGCAGCCGTGGTTTTATCCTTCTCGTCGCAATATATCCTAATTGTTTCATATGTTCCGAATACTATAGATGCGGTCAGAGTGATGGTTGCCATCGATGAGATGGAGCCCTTGAAGAACCCGGGTAGACCTTCTAGTTTCCAAATATCATGCACCTCTCTTATAATACTCATTGAGTGCATTTGATTGTTAGCGACTAATCGGGTCCGTAACACATCGAACGGGTAGGAAAAAATGGAACTAGCCACGCCGGAAAGCGCCCCGACAATAAGACTATGTAATCGCGCCTCTAAACCGAATGGTGCTAAATACTTATTGAAAAGCGAGTATGAAGTAAACTGTGTTGATCCATAAGTGACATATAGCAATGAACCTGGTATATTGCCCTTCCAAAAGGCTCGGATACCTTCGTTCTTTATCATACTTTTGCTTATGTGCATCACTTGACTTCCCAAAGGTTTCAGTCCATTGGCAGGGGTCAATTGCAATCTGATCTTGATAGTATCCATAGGGGCCGTTACGGTCCGTGCTAGCAGCCCAGATACGGCGCCAGCCAGTAAAGTTTTCCATACAGCCACATTTTGTCCCTTTCTTAAAGAGTCCTCTTCTTTGATCATATCAACATCTATATACTTTAGGCGGTTTGTGTAGAATTGCTGAGTATATCAATGTAAAGGTGAAGAAAAGTGCTTCTCATCAAAAAGGTTGGCGTGTTTCCTTTCCTACCTTCCTTTTCTTTTCTTTTTCATTAAGCGCATCGGAATGTTGCAAAAAATAGTGGAAAATTTATCAGATGAACGAACCAGTTGAGTTGCATAAAATATAATTTCATATATGGTAATAGTAGATAGTTCGACAAAAAGAATAGATTAATTTTAACCAAAAATGAACATTCAAGCAGAGATAGGTATGCTGGATCATGTAGACGGATCATCTCAATTTATATCACAAGACACCAGGATTATCTGTTCTGTAACGGGTCCTATTGAACCAAAGGCAAGACAGGAACTGCCTACACAATTAGCATTAGAAATTATTGTGCGTCCTGCGAAAGGTGTGGCCACCACTAGGGAAAAGGTGCTCGAAGATAAGTTACGCGCGGTGCTGACTCCACTCATCACCCGTTATTGTTATCCGAGACAACTCTGTCAAATAACTTGTCAGATCCTGGAATCCGGCGAAGATGAATCGGAATTCTCGTTAAGGGAGCTAAGTTGTTGTATAAATGCGGCATTCCTGGGCCTGGTAGACGCAGGAATCGCCATGAATAGTATGTGTGCAAGTATCCCTATTGCAATCGTGAAGGACTCTAACGAGATCATTGTCAATCCCACTGCTGAACAATTGAAAATATCGCTCTCCGTCCACACTCTGGCGTTGGAGTTTGTCGATGGCGGCAAAGTCGTGAAAAATGTTCTATTGTTGGACAGTAATGGTGATTTTAGTGAAGAGCAGCTGTTTAATCTACTGGAACTGGGTGAGAAAAAGTGTCAAGAACTTGTCAGAAGTTTAAGAGAAATAATACAAGACAATATATCCCCACGCCTGGTTGCCTAGTCATTATAGAGTATAATAAATTATAACTTAACTATGTCATATGTATATCCCCGTGGGTATATCTCGCATAATTGAAGAATAATTAACATGCACTGTTTTAAAGTTCTTAACATTTTCGTTGTTACATATACATAGCATATATATTATTACATTATATTTTTATTCACCTTCAATCTACAATTTTAAACGCTTCAGGTTTTCAATAGTTGCTTGCAAGCCTTCGATTTCGGCAACAGTGTTATCCAACTTGGTTTTATTGGCTTCCTTAGCTTGCTCATTAGCCTTGGTTTCGTAATCCTTACTGTTGATAGTTTGTTCAATACCATTCTTGGATTTGCTAGCCCTTTCAAGCTTCTTTTGAACTTTCGCAATTTCAGCATCGATATCAACGTGACCCTTAACTAAGAGATGTACATTAACCTCTGGGTTAACAGATTGCAATACGCAGCCCTCTGGAATTTCAGAAACACCACGGACAACTGTAACTTCATCAATGGCCTTGATCAAAGAGACAATAGAATCTTTTTGATCATTGGCAGTTTTGAAGTATTCGTCGCGATTAGATTCGACGAAAACTTTACCGTTCTTCAAGATATTGTACTCAGACAATAGGGAACGAGCTTCTTTGGTAATGTTCAAAACCAAATCGTACGCATTGGCTGCCTTATCATCATCATATTCAGATACGTAAATAGGATAAGTGGCTTTAACAATTGAGACAGCCTTTTCAGTGGAACGCTTTGGAAGTCTTTGCCACATTTCCTCAGAAATGAAAGGCATGAATGGATGAATCAATTTCAAAGCATTGTCTAATAGAATATACAAAGTATCCTTTGCTGATTTCTGTTCAACTGCAGACCCTTCTTGGATCAAGTATTTGGAGTTTTCAATATAAACATCACAAATCAAATACCAGAATTCATAAATACAGCTTGTAGAAGTCAAAAAGTCACGTTTGTCTAAGGCCTCGTTCACGATTTTAGAAGTTTCAGTCAGTTTGTGCAGAATCCATTTTTCGACCAAAGATTCGTTACTTGATAAACCTTCGGTAGCAGGTGGTTGATAATCATCACCCAATCTCATCAATGCAAACTTAGTAGCTTGGTAAATTTTGTTACAGAACTTTCTGTAACCTTCAACACGTAAGATATCCAAGTTAATATCACGCCCACCAGTGGTATAAGCACATAATGCAAACCTCATAGCATCAGTACCACATTGAGGAATACCGTTAGGATAGGATTCCTTTTGACCTATCTTAGCTTTCTCAACTTCTCTCGGATCCAAATTACCATGCAATAATTTATCATGTAAGTCATTCAACTTAATACCGGCAATAACGTCCAATGGGTCAATAACGTTACCTAGGGATTTAGACATCTTACGTCCTTGGGCGTCACGAACTAAAGAGTGACAAAAAACTTCCTTAAATGGGACAGAACCAGTCAATTTCAAACCCAACAGGATCATTCTAGTAACCCAGAAGAAAAGAATATCCCAACCGGTTTCCAGCATAGAGAAGGGGTAAAAGGTTTCCATGTCCTTTGTCTTTTCTGGCCAACCCAAAGTGGAGAATGGCCATAAGCCAGAAGAGAACCAGGTATCTAAAACATCTTCATCTTGTTCCAAAGAAAACTTGGAATTAGGGAATTTAGCACAAGCCTTTTTTTCAGCTTCCTCCAAGGTCCTACCAGCAACCCAATAATCACCATCAATTCTATCGTGCTCCTCTCCTTCAATGTTAATAAAGTAAACTGGACAACGATGGCCCCACCATAATTGTCTGGAAATACACCAATCTTGGATGTTCCCTAACCAGTGGAAATACTCAGCTTCAGAGGACTTAGGGGTGATTGTAATTTGACCATCCTTGACAACCTTAATAGCTTCCTTGGCCATTTCACCTTGAGAAACCCACCATTGAGGCTTCAATAGAGGTTCAATGATATCGCCTGATCTAGAACAGGTAGGAATAGTCATCTCGTTATCTTCTTGGCCAACGTATAAGTTTTTTTCCTTCAATTGTTCAATAACCTTCTTTCTCGCATCGAACCTCTTCATGCCTTGCCATTCCTCACCACATTCTTCGTTTAATAAACCATCGTCAGTTAGAATATTGATGAATTCCAAATTGTGGCGCTTACCGGTGTTGTAATCGTTCTGGTCATGAGCAGGAGTAATCTTAACGGCACCCGTACCGAATTCCATGTCTACAGCTTCCTTATCAGTAATTATTGGGATTTTTCTTGGCAAAAATGGGTGTTGAATAAATTTACCATGCAAGTGTTTGTAACGATCATCATCAGGATGAACTGCGACTGCAGTATCACCGAAAATAGTTTCAGGTCTAGTAGTGGCAATAATTAGTTTTTCGTCAGAGTCGACGACGGGATAAGCAAATGATGTTAGAACACCAAATTCAACCTTCTCTTCATAGCCTGGTACTGATAAAAGTGTTCTACTTTTAACATCTTTGTTCTCGACTTCCAAATTAGAGATGGCGGTATTCAATTTAACAGACCAGTTCACTAATCTAGATGCACGATAAATAACACCTTCATCATGTAATTTAACAAAAGCTTCTTCGACAGATTTCGTCAATTCTGGACTCAAAGTGAAGGCTTCCCTACTCCAATCATAAGAAGCTCCCAATTTTTGAATTTGGTTCTTAATTCTGTTATGATAATCCTCTTTCCATTCCCAGACTTTTCCAACAAAAGCTTCTCTACCATAGTCATGTCTAGTCTTTTTTTCCTTGGCCCAAATTTGCTTCTCAACAACTGATTGGGTAGCAATACCAGCATGATCAAAGCCTGGCAAGAATAGAACAGTTTTGCCCTTCATTCTGTTGTACCTGATCAAAGAATCTTGGATGGCAATAGTCAAAGCATGACCAATATGCAAAGCACCAGTAACATTTGGTGGGGGGGCTGGAATACAAAATACACCTTCTGGTTTAACCTTACCTTCAGCAGTAAATTCAGGTTCAAAAACACCAGTCTTTATCCACCAGTCGTACCAGGAACTTTCAACGTTAGCAGGGTTATAAGCTTTTAAAGCTGGATCATCCAAAGATACCAAGATCTTTTTTTCACCTGGAACAGTCTTGTCGACAAAATTTGGGATTGGCTCAACTTCCTTCTTTTTCTTGGGTTTCTTTTGAGAAGCACCGGTGGCAGCAGCAGCATTCTTTTTAGCTTGTTTTGCAGCAAACTTTAATAATTTCTCAGCTTTTTTTTTCTCTTTTTCGATTTCCTTAGGGGTCTTTGGAGAGCCATCTTCCTTTAATGGGTTAATGATGACCTCACCAGTTTTTGGGTCAACTGGAGGCAAATTATCAAGATCGCTCATTTTGAAGAACCTGACTTGGTTATTATTTAACGATTTCTTCAAAAGATAGTTTTGACAAAGTGGTAATGATCGCCGATGATGATACTTTAAAAACCGAAAAGCAAACGGTGTAGACAGTACGTTTAGCCACTTATTCATACCATCTAAGTAATTTCATCAATCTTAAGAACATACAGCAACGAAGACAGTCAATGGTAGCACACACAGAGAACAGCAGTAGGCTGTATGGGTGACTCTTCTAAAAAAAATTTTCAGCGCGATTTCTCGAAGAACTTTACCCGGTCTTTCTTTTAACTATCAGTTCCATAACTGCTCGATATGCAAGAGGTTTTATAATACTGTAAGTTTAAATTTGGTATACGTACATTATTTAAATCTGTAAGAGATATATTTACTACTTAGCTTTCTGTGATGGAAATATCATAGTCCTTGTAGGCCTTCTGAAAACTTTCTGCTTCTGTGGTTTCTTGTTGTTTCGTTTGCAAACAAGTAGTAGAATTCCATTTTACTCTACGTGGCAAGTTGAGTAAAAAAGCTAGGACACGTCGTCCAAATTGTAAATCTATTGTCTCATCGGCATTAAATGTAGCCAAGTATATTTTTGGATGTGATTCGGGAGTTTCATAAACAGTAAACTGTAAATAATTGATAGATTTTTTGTTGATTACATCCACATATTCTTTGGAGGAGTGTGAATCATAAGATTGGAACTCTAATTTAGCATTTCTGATAAATTTTTCGTTATTGAAATGAACCTGCCTATCTAAAGCGCTGCAGAATTTTAGAATAAGATATTTGGGAACGGGAATGACTTGTTTGTGGAAATGGATAGAACGTTCAGAATGTATCTCAAAAACAATCGTGCACATATCAAATCTTACATAGTTCATTTTCACAAGGCTGGATTCGTAGGCCAAGATGCTCTGCGCTAGCGCTGCATTTTTGCTTGGATCTAATTTCGGAAGATGCTCGATAGGAATAATAAGACAATGGCCTGAAATATCCATATCACCCTTTGGTACACTCAAAGGCCCCTTGGCTGTGGTCAAATATACTAGTTTGCCGATTGAAATTATCATATGGTCCTCAAGGTTCGGATTTGAAAAGCAGAAATGACAACTTGATGGTAATATTGTCCGAATTTTCTTGTTCTTATTCTTTTCTTCATAAGTAGATACTTCTTGGCTAACATCAATCAAACCATCTGTTCCAGCTTCTAATGGCCTTTTATTGCTATCCATAATCACACTTATATAAGGGTTAGCTATTAGATTAGGCGGTTCAGATTCGTCTTTCTCGTCGTCCGCTATTGACATTTTAAATGCATAGGCCCATTTCTTTCCAGACCCATATTTTGGAATGTTAAGAAACCTCGACAAACGGCCGTTTTCCCACTTAAAAGGCTCCAATTCACAAAAGTTTTTTTCATCAGAGAATGTGAAATGGTACTTAGCTTGCAGTTGTTTTGCTAACTCATCGATGATTTCACTTCCAGAGAGCCTTGCATATTTTTCAGAAATGGGTAGGCCCCATTCTTTTGTGATGAGAACGTCTATTTGGCTATTAATTTTACTAAATTCATTCAGTACCTTTTTTTTTTGCTCTTGGAGTAATTCAGCTGAATAAGTTACATATGAAAGAGTGATCCCATTTGCTAATTTGTATGTGCCAAAATTATACAGTAAAGTAACATTTTCACTTATTTTCTTTGATTTTGAACCACTATCCTTATCTGACGATAATAATAGCAATTGAGGTAAACCATCAGTATTGAGATTGATCATTTCATCACATGACTGGATGGGCGCCATTATTAGGTCAAATGGGCCCGATTTTTCATTAAGTTTTTTAACTTTCCTAATGGACTCATCGACATCATTTTCACCTATATGAGCAACTAAAATCTTCGCATTTGTCATCCTTTTGTTGATTTCTTAGTCAATTAAAAGCAAGGGAAATTTGTACGGCCCAAATTTCTTTATATATTTTGTAGACACTTCTAAGAAGGTTATATTGAGTGTTGTGTATATTGCATAATGTGCAGCTACCATAAACTGTGTTAATAAACTGAAAAACAATTGATTGTAACACCCATTCCTTTCTCTTTTTCCAAATTTTGATAAATAACCTCTGTCACTATTGTAAAGAGTATAGTGTCATTTTTCCCAAACAACTTTACTAGATTCCGTTTATAGTTGCACAAGTCTTCAATTAATCCACTAGATTGATTCAGTATAGACCCCTAACGGACCGTTGAAATATAAACCTAAACAATAGGTCTAAAATCTTAAAGTCCGGATGACACACTATACATATGTATGGTTTTAAAGTAAAAGTATATGAGTACTATTTATAGGCTTCAAGTAAATGTTCGTTAAAATAAAAATGCTGCTATGGTGGATGCGAGATGAAAATGATCTTTCTTGCCTTAGTAGAAGGTTGAGAATGGGTCTGAGTGTTCTAATCCATTAAATAAGATTCCACTAGAACCTTGCTTACCATTTCTATGCCTAAAAGTAAACCCGACAAGTTTTGAGGATACTGCCGAGTCATCCACCATAGCAGTTAATTTGTCTTGTCTCTTAAAGACATCAGCATATTTGGCCATGTCAGCTTCACTAGTGAAATCATCAAAATAACCTGCGTCGGTTTCGCTATCTAGTTGAGGGGTAAAAGGGGGAATCATTGACCTCAAAGTACTAAAATTTATATCAGCAAAGTATTGCATACGCCTAACATGTTCGAAAGATCTTAATCGATTGATTGGATCGGCAATCAATCTTGTTATTAAATCCCAAGTTCTGTCCGAAAATGCTGCCCTCCCATCTGATTGTCTCGGCCTCCTTAAAGTTTGTTTCCAACGTCTTAAGTTGTCGTACGTCTCGTTGGTCGATGATCCACTAAACGGTGTATAGCCAACTAGACTTTCAAACAGCATACAACCTAACGACCAATAGTCCACAGTGAAGTCGTACTTCTTTCCCTCTAAAACTTCCAGTGCCATATAATCCGGAGATCCAACCATTGAGTTTGCATAGTTAACTTCCTTTTCCCTTAGTTGATTATACATTTTCCTTCTGTCTTCTATAGATTTTTCTGTAAAAGCTGGAAATTCTAGGTCCTTAATTTTTTCTAGCCTTATTTTCATACTTTCAATTCTTTCATTAGAAATCGTTCCGGCAGCTAAACCAAAATCTGTTAGTTTTATATGCCCCTTTGCGTCGATTAAAAAGTTCTCTGGTTTCAAATCCCTATGTGTATAACCTAGATCATGCAACGCGTTCACAGCACAAAACATTTCGCTAATATAAAATCTAGCATGACCGCTCTTCAAGCACCTAGTATTTATTAATAATGTACGAAAATCACCTCCTGGTACAAACTCCATAGCGAGATATAAACTTTGTAAGTCTTGGAATGCATACAAGAGCTTTACTAACCATTCAGATCTTGTAGTGGTCAGAATATCCCTTTCAGTTAAAACGTGTTTCGTCTCGTTGAGCTTAAACAGTAATTTTTTATTCAAAATCTTTAAGGCGCACACTTCTTTAGTGTCTTTCTTTCTAGCTAAATAAACTTGTCCATAACCACCTTGACCGACTTGAGTGATCATTTCAAAATCCCTATTTTTGGGTTTCAATCTTCTTTTTCTGAGAACTTGATGTTCTCTTTGTAAGTATGAGGACCATTCCTCATTTAACTTTGCCTGATCAGAATTTTGAAGTTGGTTTTGCTGTTGCAAATAATCCAGGACTTGTTTCGTACGCTGCCTTCTACTAATTACATAGTCAAACATGTCACAATAGTACTCTAGAAAGTACATTTTGCAAACACTAACAACTCTTTGCGTTTTGTTTGAAGCAGCTTTTTCGTAGAATTTTGGGGGAAGTTTCTTCGGAGAGTTCGTGACATCCACATCGGGTTGAGATGTTTCATCGATCTCCATATTGGAATTATCTTCATATGGATAAATGGATGATTTCACTGGAGAAGGCGAATCGTTAATACCAGTGGGCCTTGTTCTCCTCTTCGTGAAGTTTTGATTAGTATTAAATAGTCCAGACGTTCTAGGGGTTTCGTGTCCATCGAAACTCAGATTACTCATGTTGCCTGCCAAGAGGTCGACATTTTTTTCTGATTTTGATAGCATTTGAAGTTTAGTGATTAGCAAGATATCTTCTGCAACGTTAACCGTTCTGCCTTAAGTTTCCTAGTATTTTAGTTTCTATCTTGCAACTATTTACTTGAATGAACTACTTTCCTCTTTTATTTATTTTTCGATTAGACAACAACGGGAGGGGCTTCTGCTTTGAAAGAAGTTTGAATGATTAAAATTTGGGAATGAAACATTACATTGTTTACCTTTTGAATAATTACATTTCCTGAAAAGGACATATAAATGTTCCAGCGTGCGGTGTTCGGATTTTTACGTAACTGAAAAACAAACACACGGTCTATTAGTCCATATACAGTATATTGATTGTGCATCATGATGTACTTGAAATGCTTCTAAAAATGATGAGAAAGCCAGTCAATTTCTCCTTCCGGTTTAATACGCTGTTTCTTGTGCTCTTGTTCGACCCCTACGGACAGATTGGAGCGCTCTGCATTGTCACCTAACGAGATAAGGTATTCATCAGCTTGCTGATTAGCTTCCGCAATTCTATGCTTCATTACCTTTGTTAGCTTAGCTTGATTACCGGTAGATCTTCTAGAATCTGGAGCTGCTCCCACGACTTGCTGTAAGGAGGAATTAAACATACCTAGGCCAATTTCCTCGCCATATGAATCAAGAATAGTTTGTTCTTGCTTACCAAATTCCATTCTATTTTGTAATTGCCTAGCATGAGATAGCTTGAATTTTTCTTTGTACTTTCTAAATTTCCTACCAGCTCTTTTTTTTTTAGGCCCATCCTCCGGAATAGGTAGAGCTTTCGTTTCAACGATGTTCGGAGCCTCTGACAGTTTTCTAGCTTTTTCCAGTAGTTCAACTTTCCATTTCTGAGCTAAAACTGTATTTCTATCATCATATCGCTGACCTGCATCAACCCTGGCAGCAAGTGTTACCTTCGCGCATAGCATCCGTAACATTTGTTTATGAATAGCAACCGGAAACTTTTGGATAAGATCGGTAGAGAATATATATCCTTCTTGTCGTACTCCACTCTCTAGGGTATGTAATTCATGCGATAGGTGTTTATTCTTTCCAATAGATGCGATATTACAGCTTGGAATCCGGCTAAATTCTAAAACACCTCCAGCATACGCTAATAATTGAGCCGTTACTTCTGAGCCTACTAAAGAACACATATTAGGGGCAATAAGTGATATTTTTGAGGCTATATACTGTCCTAGATATGCCTGTAGTTCCCATAAATTCTCTAAAATGGTATTTGTTTCTAAAATTTGCGTCCTCATTTGGATGTTCAATGGTTCTTGGCTCTTGAAGGATGTCCTCATCGACATTGTTAAAACGAGAACCTGCTCTTTGGATAAGTTTGCATTACTCTCTAATTGTGAAAATAGCTTATCACTTTCATTCTTTTGCCAATTTTCACTTTCCAGTAGGATTATTACCTTTGAGTATTGCAATGGTGACGGTATCAATGCTGATAGTTCTGGAAAACGTTCCTTGTATAGTAAAATTAAAAAACTATGCAGTAATTTAATATTGCTTTTGACAAGAGGAATTATTTCGTTTAAAAATGGCAGTAACTTTATGAAATCGACTTTCTCTTCTTGTATGATTGTCTTTATATCGGCAATTCTTGGTAAAATATGTGATACCTCTGATAGAGACAACCCGTCAGGACTTTGGTATGTCAATTCCTTAAATAGGTTTATGATTTTAGGTAGAATTTCGAATGGATTACATTGTTTTGTTTGATCACTAACTATAGTAACTTTCTGGGCTCGTATATCTTGTTTTTCCTCATTAATCTCATTGGCAAGGTCACAATCGAGGTCATCGAAGTAGTCCTCTTCAGAACTCATAGTATCTATTTTCTATTTAGTAACAGAAAGGTTACGAAATGATGTCGTCGGAGTGCTTGAACCGTTAATAATGGGCATCATTCATGAACATCGTCAAGGAGGTATTACTTCCATTTTTTTTTGTAGTATAAAAAAGCTAACTAGTACTATATCACCGAAAGGAACAATACCCAGAAAAAAAGAAGAAAAAACAAAAGAAAACACAATAAAAAACAATTCCCCTATAAACTGCTGATTTAAGATTGTTTTGTTTCTTTAATAATATACAGATAAATTTAAATACTATAACTTTATTGTTAATCTTAATCTATTTCAAACTTTGTCACCATATCATTCCCGAATGCAGCAATCTCATGGAATATGGCTTCTTTATTTAAAACAACATTATCATCATTTACAGGTTTAATGTTGCAATCTAGGTTCACTCTAAATTTGTGGGATTCTTTAAACAGCGGTCTTATCAAACCTGTGATGACATTTCTATCACCTTTTTCCCCACCATTCACACCTATATACTTACGACTCGATAAAATCAAACTGTTTTTATACTTCAAATTCAAATACTTTACCAATTGATATGTGGGGTCCATTTTTTCACTTAATTCATTCAAATCCTCAGGAAATTCGGATGGAGCTTGATCATTAGTGATATTCTTGAACTCTGAAGCCGAAAGAATACCACAAGAGGGTTTCAAACCTACCGGTGTCCTTAAGTCAATGACAAAATCGTAATCTTTCAACCCAGGCGTGAATAATAAATTGATGGTTTGCTGGTTCAAACCGTGTGTCTGTAACAAATTCACGGCTACTTTTGCTAGTGCTGTTAACCTTGTAGCAATGGCAAGTGGGATACCAGACGAATATAAAATACCACTTGGGTCGTTTTTAGAGGCAACAAAGAACTGTAGATGAGTACCGTTCGGATCGCTGTTTCTCAAGTTATTGAAGTTCATTTGAATGCCCTTATACTGTGATAAGGTTAGTCTTTCAGAAAGCTTCTTTATCGTGTTGGAGTCCAAATCTGAGCCAGCACCGATACTAGTCTCAAGCATATCCTTCATATCTTCTTCTGGTTTTACTAGGTCTAAAATCAATGGATCATCTTTCCAGTTCCATTGACTTATGAACTTAAGCACTTTTAAGAAACCATTTTCGACAGAACCAGGAATGAAGTACGGTGCCGGATCAACAAAAGGTTTGATGGCAAGTAATTCGGCCAACTCATCAGATATATGCCCTAGTAACAAATGTGTGTCTAACCATCTTTTGAATAATCTTACTACAGGAGAGTAGAATTGATACGAATGGGATATATTCTCCAAATTACGTGTATGTCTTACGGAAGCCAGGTATTTTGCTGTAAACTTCAGGAAGGTCTTCTCTAATTCTGGCTTAAGCTCATTCCTAGCATTTGCTATAGCTCTCAAATATAGGATTTCATCTCGTTCAGTTAAAACCCTGAATTTGAATCCATAACCTTCTGGCGTCAAGATGTTCAAGGTTATAATTTCTAAATTATATGGAATGGATTCATCTCTGCTGAAGAATGACTTATACGTTGGACAATTGGTCCTTAAGTCTTCTTGAATCTTGAGTAGGAACGCTGTCTTAGCCTTTTCCAAAGAGGTTATTTCATCGGGCCATTTAGGCGAGGTTTCAAATTCCAATATGACGTCTTGAAGGAAATCAGGATCTGAGTATGCGAATGGTACTGGTTGGCATAAGGAAGTGTATCTAAATGCAGAGCCAACTGGTAAGATTGATTTTACAGAAAGCGGTAATTTCATTTGGAAAACTATCTTGTAAAGATCGTCAAAGGACTTCTTCAAGCTGAAGAAACTGCTCAAGTTCAAAACTGATGTTTTGGCACTTGAAGGTAAGTTTGGTAACGGTAGGAAATTATGAAGCTGCTTGGTGGTTTTGTTTGACACTTGTGCCTTTTTCGAAATATGCTTCTGCAATGCAAATTCAATAATTGAGGAAATAATGGGTTCTGATGAGGATGTAGACCAAACGCAACAATGCGTAATAGAACCATCCTTGAATCTTCTTAAAGAGGATTTGATTCCCCAGAAATTCTTAAAGACAGCTGCTTCGGTAGACATAGTTTCGGAGTGAGCAGGACCTTTAGTGACCAATTTCTCACATTCAGCAGGGTTAACTAATAACTTCAATCTTACGAAATCAAAGTTGAAGTGGTTTCCTCCTGTGTTTGAATACACTTTTCTTTTGGTGATGGAAAAATTAGATTTCTGGCCAACCATTTCGATTTGGATGAATCTAATTCTGTCACCCAATGCATATTTTGCAATGTTTGTTATCTTGTGGGCAAGAAAATTCTCCAAAGTGATAAACTTAACTCTTTCCATTGCACCAAATGTGGCAGCTAAAGAAGTTTCTAGATTATTGTACTTGCCCAGAGGTAACTGTACATCATAACACAAATCATATTTCAAATTATCAAAACGGCTGGTATTGGTTAGGAAGATATTTGAAAATTGGTCTTGAACAACATTGTTTAACATTCTCAATGTTTCGCTAGCGTATTCTTTCAAAATTTGATAAGAGGAAACGGTCATTTTAGTTAGAACATTAACCTTGGTAGATTTATCAAATAAGGTTGGAGTTTGAAAACCTTCTTTAATATACTTAGAGGCTGGTGTACTAGAAGAACTCCCTGGGTTAGAATGAAATTGTAAATGACCGTCATGACATAAGTCCATTGTAGCCAAGTATTTTATTACACCTTTAAACAATTGGTAAGATGAAAATCCGTGAAGAAGAATTTTGTTGCTATTGACACCACCACCATTTAATAATGTTGCCATTAGGATAGTGAACTCGAAAGTGCCGAATCCTCCTAATGAACCAGAATGTGACATATTAGATGAAAACCCACGTTGCTGTAACCATAATCTACCCAATATAGTAGCTTCAATGAAAGATTCTGTTTGTTTCTTTGTCTTATATAAATATTTCAGATAGTTTTCATGTGTTGTTGAAGATAATACTGAGAAATTGTAAAGAGGAGTAGCTGGTAAAGAAAGTTCTTTGCTTTCTTGTGCTATCCTAATACAGTTTCTATTGGGCAACAGTTTTTTCGGTTCAAAAGCTTTATACGGAAACCCAATAACCAAATTGATAGAAAATCTTGTCTTGTAAAAATTGTACTCAGATGGAGAATCGTTTGTTGGTTTGGAACAAAAGATTCTTAAAATTGGTAAAAGTGGGTCATTGTCAAAATAACAATACTCGAGCTGCAAAAATGAATCTAATTTATCCCTCTTCAATGATATTGACAAATGATGAGTTAAGTATGCTAAATAAACGCTTCTCTTGTGTAAGCATCTGAAATTCAAAAAATCTTTTTTTTCAAACAACTCTTTTGGCATTGTTAGCAAAGTATCAATTGAAGAACCGTTGGGTTGATAGATTCCAGCTTTAAGAGCAAAGGAGCCGATTAAGGAGACTTCCGGTTTCATGTAATTGAATTTATAATTAGTACTTTGAGGTATAGGTTTGGGGTCAACAAACGGGACGGACACCATTTTGTTTTTGAAAAAGGAGTCTACTTCAGCTAATGTCTTCTCCTCCCAATCAGGAATCTCTTGAAGAATATCATATAACTTGTGCAAAAATTTCTCCACTTTCAGAACATGTTTTTCCTTTAATTTCACCTGCTCCAGTAACTCATCAATTTGCAACTTGAAAATATTAGATTTAAATAACTCAGCCGTCTCTCTAGCTATGTGAATATCATGGGACTCGGTGGCAGTGGCCCTTCCAGCATGACGAGAGGCAGTATCTTTTGCAGCCATTTCGTTGTTTTCTGGTGAAGCATCGCTTTCATCATCATTTACTTGATCGCGCACTACGTGGTCGTCGATGCTTTGATTGCTGTGTTCATTTTCTTTAGGTTCTTTGTCGGTATTGCTGTCCTGGGTAGCGTGTTTCTTATGCACTTTAGCAATATCCTGGTCAGAAGTCTCAGAGGCCTTTCTTTTAACACTTGTAGCCATGATATAGGAAGAATGACCTTTGTACTAGTTCTAGTGGAGACTCTGATATACTATTCCAAAGTAACTATACCTGGATTTTTGAATAATTCACGCAAACGTTGAATCTAACAAAGGAAGCTTTGAAAATTTCTTGGAATTTGTTCTTGAAATGAAAGCAAATATGGCTTTCAGGAAAAGTAAAATGAAAATGTTTTATTTCAAATTTAAGAGCTAACAAATTAAGTTCTATCAAAAAAGGAATCGCGTGGTACAAGATTGAAACCCCTTTGTCTTTGTATAAGGTTCTTGACGTAAGATGCTAATAGTATATTCTAAAATGACCATTTAGTTAATTTTTCCAAACAACAATTGAAATTTTTCAACGGCACTGTGTGAGCCGTAGGCCGACGTTACCAGAGAGTCGCTGCCACGGGTCCTGCCTAAATCTTCTTCCTACGCTGGGCTCACCTTCACGGGTGGCGCGAAATTCCAATTTTGATACTCAACTGAGTGAAGAGAAGTTTCTTCCCACTGAAGTGGCAAAAAATAAATCTATATTATGCCACCTGTCAGAATTGAACTAACGACCTTTGCATTACAAGTGCAACGCTCTACCACTAAGCTAAGGAGGCAAATTTTCAATATATAGTCGTGTTTGAAGCGTTCTCTACATATCAATTTAACCACTCGTTCCTTGAAATTTAGTTATGATTCGTAATCATTTTTGTTGGAATAAGTGATTACTACTATACATTTATTCGTATAAACTGGAGTAGTTGATGACGAACATTCTCTAACATAATACTAATAATGTTGGATAAAAATGAATACAAACATTCTTATGATGATACCAATTATATTGGAGTAGGCAAATTCTAATAATAGAATTTACTACAGTGATATGATAAAGATCTATTAATTGTCCAGAACTTAGTATATGTCAAGATGAGTTATTACCAAAATCTTACCATCAATGTTCCAAGTTATGTCTGAACCATTGGGTTTAATACAAACAATCAGCGTGTGTTTTTATATACTTCTCTTATATAATTTTAATAAAGAACGACTTATTCTTAATTATTACAATTTACTAAACTACTAATTATCAACAATTTCACTGATGTTCAGTTTTTATTAAAGAGCTGTTTAAATCTATGGAACAGGATTGTCAATATTGATGTTGAAATAAGTAAGAAATAAATGAATCTTGAGATAATTGTTGGGATTCCATTTTTAAACAGGTAATGTTATCAAATGATAGATGTTCTCTTCTAGGATAAAGAAATTCAATAAAGGGAACTGGTATTTTCATAAAATAATATGCTTATCTGTTCTCTTGTCTTACGCGTTGTCATTATCCTATTACATCATCAGTTATTGCTTTTCAGCTTCCACTAACTTCGATGACAGCTTCTCATAATTTTTGTCATATTCTGACACCGTATATGATAATATACTAGTGTATGACTACTAGCTGTTAGATAATAGTTAATTTTTTATTCCAACAGTATACTTGTGATATAAATACCAGTGAAATACCTAGAATTGTCTGAGTAACAACCAATTTCTCAGAAATATAAAAATTGCTAACGATTTCATTGGGTATTTGGGAAACTTTCTCGCGAAAAATCAACAGCACTCTGCGATGATTATATTATATATTGAGGAATACCGCGTATATATGACTTTCAGCCTGTCTTATTTATGATAATTAAAAGGCAAAAAATCAAGTTCTAAAAGGACCGCAATCATAAAATAATACTGAGCAAAAAACCATTCTACAGGAATATAACGTCTAAGACACTTTATTGTATACATGTGTATATCTAAAAACTTATGAGCTTGAGTAAATCGTATAGGGACTTCATGTTTTATCATTGTTTTCATAGACAGCCATTAATAACTATTGCCAATTAAGCTATGAATATTTTCATTTTCATGCTCCAACCGGTTGATATCTTGTTCTAACCCTTTTATAGTTAATTCAAATTTATTGGCTTCACGTATTCTGTATTCTTTTCTTTTGAGTCTGTCCTTTTCTCTTTTACTCAAAAACTGGCTGCAGAACTTTTCTATTTCTTCCTCATTTTGATCAACCTCCTTTCGTAACTTCTCGTTTCTCGCCTTGAGCTTGTCCAATTTAGACGCTAGTTGACTGAATTCTTGGGTAGCCTTGTTAAACTTACTTTCAGAGCTTCTTAGATCTTTGGATAAGCTTTCCTCCAACTTGCTAAACTCCAGTTGATTTTTCAAGTGTAGATCTTTTTTCTTTAAGTATTCCTCTTCCAAGTCAAGCTCTTTCTCAGTTAGTGACTTCAGTCCCGTTTCCAGTTTATTTACTGCGGTTTCGCTTTGTTGCAAGGCAACTTTTAGATTTTCAACTTTTGAAGTGCTCTTTTCATCATGCGTCGCATTCTGCGAGATTCTATTTTTGAAAAAGTCAATTTCTTGTCTCAAAAGGCTTAACTTCTTGCTGATTTCCTTTTTTGTCTTTTTAAATTTGGCCCTTTCATCAGATAGATTTGCATTTGTGGTAAGCACAGAATGCTTCAAAGTTAGCAATGGAGACAAGAATTTTCTATGGTAGTATGAAGGGAAACTGAAATCAAGATTTTCAAATTTCCCAGCGATTGCATTGTTATTTCCGCGTGTTCTGACGATTAAATCAGAAACCAAATAATCGTCTCGATGGTTAAGTCTGTTGATGAATTGGATATCATAAGAGCAGGAAGGAACTAATCCGTTAACAACAACATATTCTTCGCCCACGTGTTCTAAAATTAAAGCGCATGAAACTTCTGACCAGATGACACCGTTTACTAAAACAATGAGTTCACCGTCATGCAAGTTTTCAATATGGAAGGTAATGGAATTGGTGTTGATATCAATAATACAAACTTTATAATCATTATCATTTCTATTGAAAATATTCTCGTTAGTGGAAACTAAATTTAATAAGTTATAGTCATCAGATGTCGTCTTTGCGATCAATGCCATCGTGTTTGAAGGTTCGAAGTTATTAAATACACTTTTCTTAAACTTGCCGGCGTGAGTAAAACTAATATTTGATGGAACTGAATGTTTTTTGATTGTATCCAAATCTTTATCATGCTTTTCCTGATTATTATTGTATAATGTATTGGAGTTCGTTGGTGTTAATGGGTTTTCAGAACTTTCTTGCAAGTATTTCTTTTCAAAATTTGTCGTTTTTAAGGTAACCACCATAGACCAGAGAGGGGCAATCAAGTGTTGATTTTTTCTTCTAAATAGAAGACGGATAAAGTTTTCTAGGTTTGATGTAACAGATATGTCTGTAGACAAAGTGCTGGAAGAAAGTATGTTTCCAAAATCAACGTTTAATTCAAACAATTGATTAGTATACTTGTCATTAGAAGTAGAAAAGGGATCAGAATCCTTCTTTGAGGTTGTGCTCAAAGGATCGCATAGAGGAAAATCAGTTGATAAATCATTCCTATCATCCGTAAAATTGAACGTTGTAGGAGAAGTTGTGGAAGTAGTAGTGGTAACAGCTTGTGAATTGCTCCTCTCAGCAGAGATCACAGATGGCTGATATGATTTGTATTCCTTCACCATAGAAGTGAAATAAGGAAAGCTAGGAGTAACATCGGTGGGATGAGAAGTGACAGGGTTCGATATATTATTGTGTGATGATAAAAGAAGTGGATTGCCACTTTGTTGAGTCGAATGGATAGGTGGGTTGTTGGGAGTAAGGCCACCTGGATCGTTCGGTATCATAGGAGCTTGAGCATCTAGTGCAGTTGAATCTGTAGAAATTGAAGATGAGGATGAAATTCTCATCTTTTGTAGACCTTGTATACGATTTACTTCGGCTCTAGTCGAGTTGAAACTTTTTTTCGATGGTTTATTCTCCGTTGCTTGTCTATGGGGATGTAGTAAACTTGAAGCAAATGAAAAGAAAAGGATATGGAAAGATAAATAGTAAAGTACACTCTCTGCATGTTTACCAAGCATCTTGAAGGGCATCGGTAAAAAGAGAGAGAAAAGCTTCTTTAAAAATTGTGAATACTTGCTGAAAACTGCAAAAAACCTAATTGACCGGCCAGTTCCTCGCAAGGATAATTCAAATATGTGTAAACTTTCGAAGAGATGTGAAACCCTTTGAAAAGTATTAGTTGACACAGCGTACAATACTGAACATGAGGTTGCGTAACTTAAACAATCGCTTGGATCATTAATTAAAAAAGAGGCAATAATAGAAATTGCCAAATTCTTTATTGGCTTAACAAAATAGTTTCCCCCGTAAATCTTCAATAACATTGCAAAAGAAATTTCACATATTAACACAGGGATAGGGATGACGAAGCTATTTTTCGAGTTGCCAAATAATCTTGAACTAGACATTTTATTTGAGTTATTATTTGCCACTTTGGAAGTGGTTATATCTATGTGGGCCACTTCACTAATATGACGAGAGGGCTTTCTCGATAAGAAAAGTATAATAAAACAGTTTGCTAAAAAATCTTTGCATTTGGTGGCAACAATAAAGGAAACTAACAAACATATGGAAGTAAAATGGTTGAAGCTTAAAAAAACTAGAAACAATGCCAACGTATCTTTAAACCTGTGTTTTTTGGCAAATTCAGTGGGCTGTTCACCCTTTTTGGTGTTCATGAGTAGTTGTGGACGTTGTGCTTTCTTCTGGTTACTAAATTGTTTCTCCATGAAAATTGTGCATGGATTTGTTTATATAATAAAGATGGGTATAATGTGAGAAAAAATACTGCTATGTCGTGTATTAATACGGGATATTTGGATAAACTATCCAGAGAGATGATGCGAAAAATAATAGGGATAGAGAATGAAGTTTTGGTAAGTTATTACTATAACAAAGAATATAAAGTTTTCTCTTCAAGTGCTTTGTAAAAGGCTCTTATTCTTCAAAAACTAATTAATTTCTTTGTGAATAAAAAAAATCCTATTGTCAGAGCTTAGTTTTGTCGCTGTGAGCATGCCTTTTGGCATTTTGGAGTTCAACGTTATAAACACACAATGAAATGTGTTTGATCACATTTTTTTTCAGAGATCATCCGTATAATGTGACAAATGTTACGGATGCGCCGATTCAACTACTGAGCTGTAAAGAATAATGTGTCAAAAAGGAACCGCCAATCAGTTTTGTCATATTTTTGTTAAACGAGCTTTTTTTGAATGAGACCAGATTAGTGTTGAATATTCCACTGGTGTATGTATATGTATTGATCAGGAACATCCCATAGCGTAGAAGAAAAACTTAAATAAATTATGAATAAATAAGAAGAAATAAATAGGATCAACGTTAATTAGCACTTGCGATGGACCAGGTCTTGGCGTAACCCTCAAGGTCAACAGGCTCCCAAGGAACTTCCAAACCTTCCGCAATTACTCTACCCAAATCTTCGTTCAACAAGCCAAAGTATTGAGTAACTCTTTTTTTAACTTTAGGGTCTTTGATCTTACAAGCATGGCAAACAACGTTGTGAATGAATAGTTTCTTTTGTTCATCGTTATAAACCTTTTCGAATAAAGCTCTTGGCTGTTCGAAATCCAGCGGACTCATACCGTAAACATAGTAGTATTGATTTATCTTGGCGTCAACGGTATGCTCATTTCTGATTTGTTCTTGTTCTTGCTTTCTAACAGACACCTCAGATACTTCATCGAGAACAATTCCTTTGAATTTATCAGATACTCCATCATCGTTTTCATTTTTGAATTTTAAGGTTTGGTTAGGTAAGCTAGAAATATAATTTGGTTCGGGACCAAAATTGTAGTAACTCATTGGGCCGTCTCTTTGGAAGTTCACCGCTTTGAATGGACATCTTTCGGCAGTGTATTCGGAATCGCCCTTAGAGTATGGGCAGCCCAGGTTCCTTGGTCTGTTGACAGGCAATTGTTGATAATTTGCCCCTAACCTATGACGTTGTGTGTCTGGGTAAGAGAAAAGTCGAGCTTGGAGAACTGAATCGTTAGAAGGTTTGATACCTGGGATGCAAGTATTTGTTGGACTAAATGCCACTTGCTCAATCTCTTGGAAATAATTGTCAACGTTTCCGGTTAAAGTGATGGTACCAAACTTCCTCAAAGGAAATTCCTTATGAGGCCATATCTTGGTCAAGTCATTAACTGAGTATCTGAACTTAGTTGCTTGTTCGGGAGTCATTGTTTGTACATAACAACTGAATTTTGGTTTTTCGCCATTCTGCATTTGGGTGAATAGCTTTTCCTGGTTATAATCTGGATGAGAACCAGAAAGTTCTGCCGCCTTGTCACCAGTCAAGGTTTCAAAGCCATTATCTGACAAGACGTGAAATTGCACATATGTATCCTTACCTTCCTTGTTGACCATGATGAAAGAATGGCCAGAGTACGCGTTCATGTTGGCCCAAGATGCAGGAGTACCTCTATCACCAAACATGTAGGTTATTTGATGGATTGATTCTGGGTTCATTGTTAGATAATCCCAATATATGGTAGAGTCTTGGAACTGATTTAGGTGAGACTGAGGGTCTCTTTTTTGAGAATGGATAAACACGGGAAACTTGATAGCGTCTCTGAGAAAGAATACGGGCGTATTGTTGAAGACCCAGTCATGATTCCCCCACTCGGTGTAGAATTTGAAAGAAACACCTCTTGGGTCTCTTGCAGTATCAGGTGTACCACTTTCACCACCAACCGTGGAAAAACGAATAAGACCGGGACACTTATAACCGACGTTCTGGTATGGTGCAGCGTATGTAATATCACTCAACGAATCTGTTAATTCGAACTCTAGTCTACAACCGCCACCCTTTGCGTGGACCACGCGCTCCGGGACTCTCTCTCTATCGAAACTAGCAATGTTTTCCAGTAGATGGAAATCTTGCAATAAGATAGGACCGTCAGGTCTTGAATATTGGGAAGCATATGGGTGATGAGAGTATGGGAACCCATTTTGCAAAGAGTACACTTTTTCTTGCTTTTCTTCCTTTTTACCGAACATGTTCATTAGTGAAGATGGTTTGATTATTTTTTTTTTAATGAGGCAAGAGTAAATTACAAAGACAAACAAACATAGGAAATGAATCTGAACTTTTGGTCAAAGCAGCACCTTCTTATAAGCATAGCAGTAGGGGATACAGTGAGTACTTTATGTGACCAAGCCCATGCTAAATCCTTACAAATTCCTCCCAATGAGGGATAGTCAGGGGCAATATCGGCTAGCCTAGTCAACAACAAGAGGGTCAGATGAGTTATGCTTTTTCAAGGTATTATTATTAGCACTAACAACGACAACAATAACCTTTCTGGATTGACAATGTGCTCATCGTTATGAGGAGGAACAATACATAATTCTATGAATTGGCCCCTTACCGACGCTCCCCTTGAAAAAGAGGGCCGTCTGAGAGGGCCGTCCGTGGTCTTGGCTTAGGGTCTGTGAAAAGACTGTGAAAAAACACTAGAGCAGAGTAACGCGGCATGGAGATAACGGACGGCTTGTTTCCATCTTTCGTCATCGGTTCCTCATCATCTCCGATTTCTTGGGATCCGTTCACTGTCATCATAACAAACTTTGACGTATAGCAGAAGGGCTCTAGTTTTCGGGCTAGCAGCCCTTAAACAATTTCTCATCGTTGAGATAACTTCATGATTTGTGAACGCTTATACTACATTATCATCTCTCTATTATCGCCAGTACCCTTTTTTTCAATCTAATCAATTGACATAGTTTAGTGATTTTTAACGATGATGGTACATACCAGTACAATCGCGCTATAAACCATAAACTCTCCCCATATATACCGACTCTCTCCTGGTCGTTCCATCTTTCTTTTTTCTTTTTATGTTTTGACATACAAATTTGACTTTCTATATAAGCGTATACTTTAAATCCTTCTTCTCCGAAAGAGAAAATTGCTCGGATTACGACTTATGGAAAACTAAAACGATAATATCCGGTTCTTGTGATGTTGTCAAGAGGAACAAGAGTCTCGCTTCCCACACATCTTTGTAACAAAGTAGTTATGGAATGAATTGTTCAAGTTCTTGCGGCTGAGAAATGTTTCATTTTCGACCCAGTATGTCCGCACTCAATATCAGTCAAACCCCTCACAAATGGAGTACACATCGAAAAAAAAGATTCTCGACTTCACACTGTTGCCCGCATCAGGTGTCAAGAAGTATGAAAACCATAAGCTCGCCACAACAGTCCAGTAGACGGGGAACGCCTTAAAAAATCATCCTGAGATCCAGAAGAACTCCGTCATAAGATTAATTGAGCCAAAACTGCTCATATTTGTTCCTTTTGAAAGTCTGATCAAGCCAGAGCAATTGACTGCAGCAACTAACCCCAAACAATACCGCAAATAGTCAAGGCCATAATATTGCAGGTAAGTAGATTACGTAAACGAAATACATAAAAACCACTAGATGAATGAATAAACCCGCCGGTCTGAACTATACTAAATCTAAAATCGACGTTATCGCTGTGAATTACGCATGCGTATGTTACGTACTGCGCGTCGTCGTACCAAACATTAATGGATTGGGAAAAGACCTTTTTCTTCCTTCCCTTTTTGGAAAAGGGGTGGGGGAGAGACCGTTGTTCAGCCACGTCAATTTTATTTTTTTATCTTTGGCCCTGCGCTTGTCTCACAAATTTTCGCAGCCGCCTTTTTCATGCTTTTTGGCCCACCGTTAATTTTGCAAAAACCGAATGGCCGCGCCCCCCTCACGCACGGGACGGGAGAAGGGCAACGTCCCCTGTTTTCTGGTTTGGCTCATCTCTGGCTCCGACGGACGAAAGACGGGATTCCCCCTCCCGTGTCTTTTTATAAATAACAAGAGCTCATTCTTCATCCTTCCTTGTTCTCCGTCATTCGGGCTCAATGCGTTGATAGTTTAAAGATATGAGAGAGATTTTGTTTTATATCTACTTTAACACACATAACTATACATTACATTCTGTTGACAGTATTGTAAACGTGAAGAGTACATCAGCATCAAGTATATAGTATGCACAGAACTTACTCGTTAAGAAATTCCAGGGCACCTACCGCCTCCCAACTTCAGAACCCACCACCACCACCATCAACTACCAAAGGTAGATTTTTTGGGAAGGGCGGTCTAGCATACAGTTTCAGAAGAAGTGCCGCCGGTGCCTTTGGCCCGGAATTATCCAGAAAGTTGTCTCAATTGGTTAAGATTGAAAAGAATGTTTTGAGATCAATGGAACTGACTGCCAACGAAAGACGTGACGCAGCTAAGCAATTGTCTATCTGGGGGTTGGAAAACGATGACGATGTTTCCGACATTACAGATAAATTGGGTGTTTTGATCTATGAAGTTAGTGAATTAGATGACCAGTTTATCGACCGTTATGACCAATATAGACTGACTCTAAAGTCCATCAGAGATATCGAAGGGTCTGTACAACCATCCAGAGACCGTAAAGACAAGATCACTGACAAAATTGCCTACTTGAAATACAAGGATCCTCAATCTCCTAAGATAGAGGTCTTGGAACAAGAATTGGTGCGTGCAGAGGCTGAATCTTTAGTTGCTGAAGCTCAATTGTCTAATATCACGAGGTCAAAATTAAGAGCTGCTTTCAACTATCAATTTGACTCCATCATCGAACATTCAGAGAAAATTGCCTTAATCGCTGGTTATGGTAAAGCCCTCTTAGAACTTTTGGATGACTCTCCCGTCACCCCAGGTGAAACGAGACCTGCATACGATGGCTATGAGGCTTCTAAGCAAATTATCATTGATGCTGAAAGCGCATTGAATGAATGGACTTTAGACTCCGCGCAAGTCAAACCTACTTTAAGTTTCAAGCAGGATTACGAAGATTTCGAGCCTGAAGAAGAGGAAGAGGAAGATGGCCAAGACAGATGGTCAGAGGATGAACAAGAGGATGGGCAAATTGAAGAACCTGAACAAGAAGAGGAAGTTGTGGAAGAAGACGAACAAGCTGGTCACCAACAGGAACAATCTCTTCCTCAACAGACCGCTGCCTAAATTAAATACACCCAAAATCTATCAGAATAAACTAAAAAAAAAACAACAACAAGAAAAGAACGAATCACTATACTAATTAATCTTTTTTTATTAATGGATGGACAGATAATCACCTCTATCCTCCCCTTTTGAAAAAATTGTTTTATCTTCTATTTTTATTAATCATTTTCTTTTCTGTTTTCCTTTTTCTTCTACATCATTGTATTTGCCTTCCACTTCTTACTTTTAGTCTATTATTAATATCTCCTCCTATCTATGTATTCTTTTATTTTAGTCGTGGCAGAGAACCCTTTAAATCCAAACCACCAAACTACTTCACAGGAGGCATCGTTTCCTGCTTTTCGAACTAACTCAACTGTGTCCTGTTCTGTGAATTCTAATTCCACTTTACTTTAATTTTTACTATATTTTTCTCTTTCCTCTCTGCTGGTGTTCAATTGTGTTTTTCTTTATTCTTCATCACCAGAATAAATCTGTGCCTTCATCTCAACCGCATATGTAGATCTAACGTTAAATGTAATTTTTTATGGAGTAAATGCTAAGTCGTCTATATCATAACAAGTGCAAATTGTGAGGTGTAATTATCATTACATTTATTGGGACGTTTTACACATCCGTGCGTTTATGACCCATACATTCTTTTCCAGTTTAGGCTTTCTTTTTTTTTTTTCACTTCCTTTTATTTTTTGTGTGCCGGCTATTCTAAGTAACCAAATACGCTCTGTGAACAGTAAATTGCAGATACCAAAATGCAAGTTGAACATTGCTGTTAATTAAAGATATGTATTGTTAAGCAATGCACAACAAGTGCACTACCCTTCAAGTTCAGTGAGTTTTGATAGTCCCCTGAACATACAAATACGCCATCAAGATGTCTACTAAAGCCCAAAACCCTATGCGTGATTTGAAGATCGAGAAATTGGTCTTGAACATCTCCGTCGGTGAATCTGGTGACAGATTGACCAGAGCCTCCAAGGTCCTAGAACAATTGTCTGGTCAAACCCCAGTCCAATCTAAGGCTAGATACACTGTTAGAACTTTTGGTATCAGAAGAAACGAAAAGATTGCAGTCCATGTCACTGTCAGAGGTCCAAAAGCCGAAGAAATTTTGGAAAGAGGTTTAAAGGTCAAAGAATACCAATTGAGAGACAGAAACTTCTCTGCTACTGGTAACTTCGGTTTCGGTATTGATGAACACATTGACTTGGGTATCAAATACGATCCTTCTATTGGTATTTTCGGTATGGACTTCTACGTCGTAATGAATAGACCAGGTGCCAGAGTTACCAGAAGAAAGAGATGTAAGGGTACTGTCGGTAACTCTCACAAGACTACCAAAGAAGATACTGTTTCTTGGTTCAAGCAAAAGTACGACGCTGATGTGCTCGATAAATAATATGGTTTTAGTTATAATTAACCACAACATCAACTACTAAATATATAAGAACAAATAAAGTATTCCTTCAATATTACATATCCTCATTAAATCTTGAAGTCGGTTGTTTCGACATGCTGAACACATTTTTGCAAGATGCAAGCTGTAAGCTGTGTTATTAATTGACATTTTCGCCTGAGATGGTTTTGTAGGGTAATCGTAATTGTGCTCGAAAAATCAAAGCTCTTTGACTAAAAAAATGGGGACATATAACAGCAGTGAATACCCATATAGGAAAGAGGCATTGTTAGTTAGTGGTAGTACTAGTACAGAGTCGTGTCTAACAAGAAGATGTTCAAAAGTGTAGTGTGGAGACGGTTTGCTTCTACTGGTGAAACTGCAAAAGCAAGGCTAGATGAATTTTTGATATATCACAAGACAGATGCGAAACTGAAACCATTCATTTATCGTCCTAAGAATGCACAGATTTTGCTAACCAAAGATATCAAAGATCCAAAAACTAAAGAGCCCTTAAAACCAAGGCCTCCCGTAAAGCCGCTGTCGAAGCAAACGTTGAATGATTTTATCTACGCAGTTGAGCCCAACTCGACAGAATTACTAGATTGGTTTAAAGAATGGACTGGAACATCCATAAGAAAGCGTGCTATTTGGACATACATCTCACCAGTCCATGTTCAAAAAATGTTAACTGCGTCTTTTTTCAAAATCGGGAAGTATGCACATATGCTGGGCCTCTTATATGGTATTGAACACAAGTTTCTCAAAGCCCAAAATTCATCTGTGTTTGATGTCGAGCATTTCTTCAATATTAATATCATGTGCGCTTTGCATCGAAATAAGTTGAGGAACTACAAAGATGTAGAGATTGCTCAGAGAAAACTGCAAGTTGCTTGGAAAAAGGTACTAGAGAGAAAGAATAATACTGGGTTGGCGAATATTCTTGTATCAACACTAGGCAGACAAGTTGGATTCAAGCCAGAGCTAGCAGGCTTGGAACCTGTTCAAATTAATCTACCAAGTGTCCCCACGTCGGTAACCGATGTGGAACTGAAGAATTTTTTGAACAAACACGAGGGAGCATATTTGATTGCCAGAACACTATTGGATTTTGACCAACACAATGCTCAATATGCAGAATTGCAGGAATTTATACGCCATTATCAAAATGCCTTGGGCGAAATCAACGACCCTTACGATACATATTTGAAATCACTGGAACAACTTGAAACGCAACGCCCTCAAGAGACTTCGGAGAAAAGTTAGAATGATACTAGAAAATTCTATAAAAAACATATAAATATACTTACCTGTAAATACTAAAAAAGTAGAACACAGTTCGTTATATGTACCGGTATTATTAGAGGAATTCTGTTTGAATTTACCCGGGAGTCTATTTTCCAAGTTTTTCGTAACTTTTCACTTTTTTCAATTTTTCAATTTTTTTTCTTTCGAGTATAGAGAAAATGAGCATTGTATATGGATCATTACCAGTTGCAAATAATCAGTGTAAGTGCATCAGATACTATTTTTACCACGTAAGACTTTTTCGTGAAAGAGGGGTCGATAATTAAATTACTATGAGCGAAGCTGAAACAAAGTCAGGGTCTGCCACACCGGCAAGTAAAGCCAAGCAAGCCGCTCCAACGGTTACATCTACAGATAATGGAGAAAGAAAATTAACAAACAAGGAATTAAAAGAACTAAAAAAACAAGAAAAAGCTGCGAAGAGGGCAGCAATGAAGCAAGCTAATGGTATATCCATCGAACAACAACAACAACAAGCGCAAATGAAGAAGGAGAAAAAACAACTACAACGTGAACAACAGCAAAAAAGAGAACAGAAGCAAAAAAACGCCAACAAAAAGAAACAGAACGAGTTAAATGTGAAGAAAAGCACACTTTTTGGTCATCTGGAAACCACCGAAGAAAGAAGAGCAACAATCTTGGCATTAACCAGTGCAGTATCGTCTCCAAAAACTTCAAGAATCACCGCTGCTGGGTTGATGGTCCCCGTTGTGGCCAGTGCATTGTCAGGATCTAATGTATTAACTGCTTCTTCCTTGATGCCAATTGGTTCAAACACTGCATCCGCGGCATTAATAGCGGCTCCTACCTCCGCAACAACAACTATTTCTACCTCTTCTACAGCGCCCTCTGCTGGTTCGACTTCTGCGTCAACAAATACTCCAACAGCTATACAACAAGAGATTGCTTCAGCCAATGCATCTGATGTTGCCAAGACATTAGCTTCTATTTCGTTAGAGGCTGGTGAGTTTAGTGTCATCCCCGGTATCTCATCAGTGATCCCTACTGTGTTAGAACAATCATTCGACAGTTCTAGCTTGGTATCTTCTGTTAAGGAACTGCTACTAAATAAAGACCTTATTCATCCATCAATTCTATTATTGACATCCCATTTAGCACACTATAAAATAGTTGGATCCATCCCGCGTTGCATAGCCATGCTAGAAGTTTTCCAAATCGTCATTAAAGACTATCAAACACCCAAAGGAACTACATTGTCACGTAACCTAACAAATTATTTGTCGCATCAGATTGACCTTTTGAAAAAAGCTAGACCCTTAAGCGTCACTATGGGTAATGCTATCAGATGGTTAAAACAAGAAATTTCGTTGATTGACCCATCTACACCTGATAAAGCAGCTAAGGAAGATCTTTGCGAGAAAATTGGGCAGTTTGCTAAGGAAAAAATCGAACTGGCTGACCAACTTATTATAGGGAATGCCTCCACGCAAATTGAAAACTCTACCACCATTGTTACCTATGGTTCATCAAAAGTTCTAACCGAATTATTACTCCATAATGCGCTTGAGATGAAAAAAAACATCAAAGTGATTGTCGTTGATTCGAGACCGTTATTCGAGGGCCGGAAAATGGCTGAAACTTTAAGAAATGCAGGTGTAAACGTCATGTATGCTCTTATCACAAGTTTGGATACAATTTTCAATATGGATGTGGACTATGTGTTTTTGGGCGCGCATTCTATTTTATCCAATGGGTTCCTTTACTCAAGAGCCGGTACAGCCATGTTGGCCATGAGCGCTAAAAGAAGAAATATACCCGTATTAGTGTGCTGTGAAAGTTTGAAGTTTTCACAAAGAGTGCAATTAGATAGTGTCACCTTCAATGAACTGGCAGATCCAAATGACTTGGTTAACATAGACTATGAAAATCCAGTCGAAAGGCGTGGCAATAAAGGTGCACTATTAAACCAATTCATTAAGGAAAGAAAATTTGAAAAGAAAAAGCAGGAAATGGAGAATAAACCAAAAGGAAATAAAATTGGAGGCAAAAAAGGATCTGAGGGAGAGAACAAGGATGCCAATAATGAAGGAGACAACAACAATAAAAATATTTTGGATGATTGGCAAGAACTACCTTCGTTAAATATCGTCAATATCCTGTACGATTTAACGCCACCCGAATACATTAAGAAAGTCATCACCGAATTCGGGGCTTTACCACCTTCATCTGTACCTGTCATCCTAAGAGAGTACAAAGGTTCCGCATAAGCATATACAACATTCAGCAATGTATGTGTACGTATACAACCATATATATGTATAAATATAGTTTCATATATTGTACCTAACACGATAAAAAATACGCTTAATGAGAACAAAAGTTTTTATTCTTCGCCTTTCATGAGCTTGGTATATATAACAGGATTTAGTATGGTGAGAGAGTTTGATTATATATGGCTATATACAGAATGAAAGAAACAAAAACGGGGAAGGAAATAAGCTAAAGATAATTCTCAATCATCGATATCATTGGCTTCAGCGACCGCATCTGACTCGGCTTTACTTCCAACAACGCCTTTAACGAAAGAGGCTACATTAGCAGGAGGTAAAATGGCAATCATTAATATAATATATTCATAAATGGCCTCAGGGATGGATCTTTGGTAAATGCCTAACAAATCAGCAGGTTGAGGGTATACTGTCAATGCTTTATAAAATTTTGAAGCAGCCTCTAGTTCTTTACCTTGTTGCATGGATAACCTTTCACCATTTTCTACGTTGGTAGTAAATGTAGCCTCTCTTTCAGAGGGATCACTAGGAATAGGATCCTTGGCGAGTTCCATGGATAAGAACTCCGTAACTTTTTGTAACTTCATTTCCTTAGCGTGACTTTTAGCTTCTTCTTCCATCTTGGCCTGTTCTTTGGCTCTTTGTCTCAACACTTTTCTGAATTGCGGGCTGTTTCTTCTTTGATAGTCAAAGTAGATAGCATAACCGGTGGCTGATAAAGCAGCTATGGCTGTCGTGATGGCGAGACCACGTAAGACAGAGTTCGATTGGGACATGATTTGGAGGTAAACTTCTATGAATGTAGCGATTTGACTATGCTTTTTGTAGGCTTAAGCCAAGAACCATTTCATGAATAACAAAACTGTCGGTAATTAATGAAGTGAAATATTTCAGCATAAAATATATTTCGGCGGCGAGAAACTGAACGGGTGACGCACTGCAAAATTTTCAAGTATAATAAACTGTGCAAGGATAAAAGAACGATGAGCTAAGATAAAGAAAAGGAAAACCTCCACATAAATACGCAAACTCTGGCAGAAATGGTTGCTAAAAAGAGAAACACACTTAGGGGTAAAGTGAATGCAAGAAATAGCCAAAAATTGGGAGCAGACGTGGTGAATAATGGCATTGTGGACGAGAAGTATGACTTAGAGTCTGATCCAAGGGCCTTTTTGCACCAACCTAAGGAAACTAAAAAAGAAAAACTTCTTAATAGACAGAGTACATTCTTATCCAATTTGAAAGAAAAATCTGCACTTAGCGATGGCCTTGGTGCCAATTTTGACGGTATTTCTAAATCTTCCATTAGACGTAGAAAGAGAAAGCTAAGAGAGGAACTAAAACCAAGAATGCAGGATCTGCTCACTTCTTTAGAGCAAGAGAAGGATTTGCAGGGCATCATCGAAAAGGCAAATATGACCGCGGATGATGATAAAGACATCGATATGGATTCTAGAATAAGGATTGTGGACGCAAAGGAAATACATTCGAAGGAAGCAGAACCTGGATCCATAAGGATAAAGAAAAATCAGCCAAACATCAGAAACCAGAGGGGTGCAAAAGCACTAGCGGCTAATGAAACTGCAAGGTTCAATCAGGTTCTAACCAACCAAGATTTCCAGAAAAATCCATTTGGTGCCTTGAGAGAGGTTATCAAGTTGCAAAAGCAATGAGCATCAAATAGCATAGTATTGCAACTCTTTCTACCAACGTAGTATATATTCCAGGAGATCTACGAAAACAAATCCGTTTCATATTTAGAAAAGTAAACAAGTGTGTATAATTGGGCGTACATATATAGATGCCATTTCTATCTCTATGATCTTCTTTTCCTCATTGGGCCCCTTGGTTTGTTGAATCTCAAACTGCCATTGTTTAACTGGTCTGGGTCAGGGCCATGATCGAGGTCATCTTCTTTGCTTGTTATTATTAATGTGGACTTATCTAATTCGTCAAAATCACCAATTTCCACAACTTTGCTAAATGAAATATTCTGGTCATTTGTCAAGTAGTTAATAAATCCATTCTTGTTGGAGGCATATATCATTCTATCTTTGACTTTGCTGCCGGAGGGGCAAGAGTAGATGAAGAAGTTTAAGTCTCCCTGCTTGAAGATCGTGTAACTTGGCCCTGGCAAGTCAATTTGCAATTCATCTACAGAGGGACATGTGTCTGATTGCACGATTTGGATGGTTTCATCCGAGGGGTTGATTTGAAAGATGACCAAATTTTTACCCTCAGTGCTCAATATTTCATTGATGGGTTTCTCAGAATTGACCCTAAAAGTCAGCGATAAAGGTGACCCACTGTCCTGAGAAACTAGTTTAACGGAGTTGTTCTTCCTTAAGAATGCCTGTTGTTTGCTAATTTCAATTTGCATTATTTCGTCCTGTGTCAGGGGTTCATTCTGGGCAGCAGGACGGTCACTATTAAAATTTTTCAGATCCATCAAGTCCTGCGCATCTGTGATCAATGGTTGTTTCGTGGATAAGGAGTTTGAACCAACTTGCCTTGCTAGAGTGTTCTTGGTCGAGGCATAAAGCATCCTTGATCTTACAGGAGAGCCATCGGGGATAAAGGACACGAAGAAGTATTTAGCAACACCCTCCGGTTTATAAAATATGTACAGTGGTTCCTTGTCTTGCGTTGCCAACTGGACTAGCTGTTCCAAATCATGTGTCACTTGTGTTTGACATACCGAGGTAGAATCAGGGGAAATCTTTGCAATGACGACGACAGTTCCATTTGCGGAAAGATTTTCGTTTAGGGAGTGCAGCAACGTCTGTTCTGCGACAATACCGGATTGTGTGGACATGGTATGTGTTGATATAGAGCACTCCTCTTTTGATAATTGGCTGAAAATACATATTCAACTATCCATATCCAATATGCATATAACATATATATAAATATATATATATATATTTTTTAATCCTATAAAAAAGTTACCCGAACAATGTACAAAAGAATCTATTTACTTAACTAATAATACTGTCACTACAACATGAATTCACCAATACCAAAACCAGCTGATAGTGTCTGGCAAACACCACTCTTCCTTCTAATAGCCCTCTTCAACAGCTTGTCTCTCTTGGACATGGGCTTCCATTTTTTTACGACTGCAGACGACGAACGTAAGGAGTTTTTCAAATATTTCCTTTTTTTCAACGTGAACTTGCCCTCATTGTCTCTGTAACACAAGAGCTTAATGTTGTAATCCAAATTGTCAAATAGGGAGGGAGATGATGGCGTCTCAGATGGCGAGGACGCGGATGGTTCCATAGCTTCCGCACCGTTTATATCGTCTTTGATGAAGTCCTCAATGCCCAAAGTATCGTTCGAACTTGTGGTAGCGTCACCTGGATGCAAAGCCACAAGTGAGCATTTCCTTTGCCTTGTGTCCTGCAGGCAAATTGCTTCTTCGGCAGTGCCATTTACTTCTTTCCAGAAATCCGTGTTATTGGCGTCGCCGAAAAAGAACGACTGTTGCAACTGAGGCAAAAAGATGCTGCTATCATGAAAATCCTTCCCGTTCTGGTTTTCCTCCATGGAGAGCTCATTGTCCGCCGCATAACCGAACGAGTTGTTGGTGAAGGAAGGCTGGTGACACGGCGAGAAAAGAGGATCAGGCTCTGAACTATAGCCGAGCGTACTCTCAAGGTCGTCATCATCATCATCATCATCATCATCGTCGTTGTTATCGTCTTCTTGGTGTAAGCCTCTCCTTTGTTTAACGTTGTCGTCGGTGGCGTCCTCAGATAGTGAACCGGCAGTATCTATCGAACGTGCAGTAGTGATGATGATGGGTGTAGTCCCGACTCCACTGACGATGGTGTTGTTACCATCGACAGTCCCACGAGTATCCGTTTTCTTTGTATGCGATCTCAATAAGGGGGTGATATCCTCCTTGGTGATCACCTTACTCGGTACCTGAAATGCCCTGCTGCTTTTATTCATTACTACGTAAACTATGCTATATGATACAAGTGAACGCTTGTTGAAAGAATGACTGCCTGCGAATGCGTGAATGAGTGAATCAATAAGTTAGGAGATACATACGAATAAAAGATGTTGCAAAAACGACAAAGAAAACCCTCCCTCCTTTGCGAAACTGCTCATCTCATCTCATCCTTTTACCTTTATATTAGGAGGCAACGAACTCTCTCACTCGTCAAAAAGAAACGTGCGAAAAAAACCGAAAAAATATTAGAAAAAAAGAAACGCGCTGCAGGAACGGGATATTCAAAAGAGGAAGGTGCCGTTCCAAAACGGAAACCGCAGGCACCCCGGGCTAAATAAAAGACGGGTAACGTATTACAATTTGTTTCGTTTCTTCAATCATTGCAACGCTAGTAAGAAAGTAGTGAAAAAATGCAGTTCGTCAGTATTGTGGAGGCCGCAAGCACAGAAAGCACTTGCTGTAGAGGACCGTACGAACAATCTCAGGGTTATTATGGACACATTATTCAACTCCACAGAAAAAAATGCTAGGGGAATACCGCAGGCTCCATTCATCGAGAACGTGAACGACATAATCAAGGACCCAAGCGACTTCGAACTGTGCTTCAATAAGTTCCAGGAACGACTTTCTAAATACAAATTCATGCAGGAGTCAAAAATGGCCACAATAAAGCAATTGAAGACCCGGATGCCGGACTTGCAAAACACACTGAAGATATGTCAAAGTCTACGTAATCGCACTATCGAAGACAACGAGAGCGCTGAACCTATTCTACTGCACTACCAATTAAATGACACGCTTTACACAAAGGCTCAGGTTGACATACCAGAGGACCGGGAAGATCTGAAAGTTGGGTTGTGGCTGGGCGCAGACGTGATGCTGGAATATCCCATCAACGAAGCCATCGAGCTGTTACAAAAGAAACTGGTGGACTCGGAACAGTCTTTAACAGTTTCCACCGAGGATGTGGAGTTTCTGAGGGAGAATATTACCACGATGGAAGTCAATTGCGCAAGATTGTATAACTGGGACGTCCAAAGAAGGCAGGATTTAAAGCAGGCCCAAGAAGGGACCAAAAACCTTAAGATATAATGTGTCTGTGATTTTGCTAAGAGAGAACATGGTGAAAAGGCACTACATAGAACATTATAGTCTATCTACATAGCCTTCCTTTTTTTTTAATTTTTTTTTATTCGATTTATTTATTCCTTTTTTTTTTTTTTTTTTTTTTTTTTTCTCATTATATGTCTAGTTAGTATTCTCGCATTAAGGGAATCCTACTACGATGACCGAAGAAGACAAGTGTGAGAGGAAGGTATGTGTATGCTTGCGTGTGTAAAAAAAGCGCACTTACAGACGGGCATAAGGAAGTCATGTTTGACCATAACGTCGAGTACCTCATCACCGCACTTTCCTCCGCGACGAGAATTCAGTATGATCAACGTTTACTAGACGAAGTCTCTGCTAATTTAATATACTACGTCCCCAGGATAAAATCCTCCGACACTTTGTACCGTATGGTCAGTACACTTTTCCAGTCACAGTTCATCGTCCAACTGCCACCACTACGTTTGTTACACGTCATCAGAGATATATTCCTTTGGAAACTAGAGGTCTCTGAGCCCACGCTCCCAATTGCCAAGTTCTATTCAGTTTGGAATGCTGTTTTGGAGTCTCATCGAGTTGCCTGGAAATTGTCACAGTTAATGGTATTGGATGGTATCCTCGTCACATATCCGAGGTTCAGAAAATTGAACAGCACCTATTTCATTGACGAGTCCAGCAACAAAACTGCAGTTTATTACAAATACTGGAAAATGCAATTATTTTTCCCAATATGGACGAAATTCTGGAATGGTCCTGCTATCAAGGCTAATCAATCAGTTCAGAATTACCTGCTTATAGCACTAGCCTTACTATGCAATCAACCGAACCCAGATGTCCCCTTCCACAAAATTAACATATCATGGGATTTGGTGACGGAAAAGCTAATAGACCTCTTGGCGGAGTATATACACGCCATCGGGCAGCCGAAGGAATACTTTTCTATTAACTCGGTTCTATCAACAAACCTGAATCATTTGGCCAATTGCTTAAACGCTTCATTAAGGAAGTCAAATGAAGCAACTTTAATGGAAGCAGTACACAAATTGGAAATGATATGTCGACACTTGTCTGGTACTGTAAGATCATGGAAGGAACAACAACTGGATCTCCAGTTTCAAGATATATTTATCTTGATAATACTTTCTTTAAAAGAATTGTCAGCAATACATATGAAAGTTTTGCCCAATCATAGATACACTTTTTACTCCATGATTTGTTTGAGTCTCTTCCATATTCACGTTTTGACTGAACAAATTGGAACAGTCGGGTTTCCCAGTTATGATTACGTTTATGACAATGTAATAACATACTTTATTGTCCTGGATGATCTGTCCAAAATCGTTCCGATCTTGAACCATATGAAAAGGGATAGCATCAAACAAGATCCGAGTAAACTAATATTCTATATCAATTTTTTGGACAAAATCACGAACTATTATGCGTGGCACATTAGTATACCGTTTGTTACTGAGTTTGTCGAGCCCTTACTGCATTTAAGGGTATTTCTCGATGGAAGTATGGGTAATCCTCTAGAAACTGAAATCAAGGAATCTATACATACATTGGCAATCACTGCACTCTCTATAAATCCCCATTACTCCTTGCAGGTTGCCCAATGGCAAGTATCCCATATACCTGTCTATTTGAAGAGGTCGATGGACCAATTCATTGCAGGCAAATTATCCACAGATCAGATTCTGATTATATTCGGCCATCTATCCGGACAGTTTCCCTCTCTACATAGTTATAGTAAGCATTTACTGAGGGATTCCTTGCACGAAACATATATCAGTATTATAAACACAAAGATCCCGGAAAAGAAAAACGTATTGATTGAGTGTCTGATTATACAAATATCTTTTGTCAACGATCCGCACCATTTGATCGATTGGTTGAACATTTGTCTCCAACTAATCAATAATCATAACAAAATGCTACTTCAACAATTGTGGGAAAAGGTTTCGAACCTCGAATCCCCCTTAGCCATCGACTGGTGGTACACGACAGTTTTGCCTTGCCAATCTTCTAAACTATGATGTCATTAAATATTTTTGTAGTTAAATCTTTATATTCCTAGAGGCACCAAGAAAAAGAAAAACAAACTGAAATAGAAATAGGAATAGGAAATATAGGGCAAGTGAAGTATAAGAACACAGGGAAGCCCTTTATACCAAAAAGTCTAGAAAGTGTACCCAACAGTCCTTCATGTCGTACAAACAGTACTTTGAAAGCTTGCCTTTGAAACTGAAGTCGTTCTTTCAAAGATACCCCCCCTCAATTAAATATTCTTCCGCGTCGACTTCTACTAATGCCATTGATGCGAACCCTTTCTTACCGAACAAACATCCAGTCACACAGCGATACCATGATCCAAAATATTCACTTAGAAGAATGAGTGACGTATATAAATTAGCGTTACGTTATGGAGTGGAAGATTTTTTACCACCAATCGAAAACACGAAGAAACTTTTCTTCGAAGAGAAATACAATAAGAAGACTTTCATGAAGGGTGTCCTTTTACCCAAGGGTCATAAACATGAGTTGAAACTAAAGGAAAAGTTGGAAAAGCGTGAGGAAGCTTTGAAGAAGGTGGATGATTTGATTGCTTCTAAAAAAGGTTCAAAATATGTTAAGAAAGTAGAGAAAATGAAAAAAAACCAAAGTATTGGTTGGTTTTGAAAGGTACAAGAGAAACATGACACATTACAAACTAGCAGATCATATGTATACGTTTATATTTTTCACTTTCTAATCATGTAAATATTTTTTGGGAGGATAAAAGATTAATCTTAAGAGTAAGAAAGTATGATAAAAAAAGTAAAAGATGAAGCTGGAATAATACAATGTTCTTTATAATCAGAAAGACACATTAATAGAAACGGAACCAAAAAGAAAATACAAAGAACTTCAATGGCAATCAACGAGTTCCAGGTGGAGTCCCACATCTCTTCGAAACAGCTAAACAACCAATCGGTATCGCTTATTGTTCCTCGTTTGACAAGAGATAAAATCCATAATTCAGTGTACTATAAAGTTAACTTAAGCAACGAATCTTTGAGAGGGAACACAATGGTGGAGCTCCTAAAAATTATCGTAGGCACGCTTGGCACATCCAGAGGTCAAGATGGCCATTTACATACGGCAGTTCTCGGTGGTGTAGAGTTCAAGTGCATCTTGATGAAACTGGTTGAAATCAGACCTAATTTCCAGCAGCTAAGCTTCTTATTGAATGTTGAAGGTACAAACAATTTCAATTCGAAATACATCATTGCTTTGATTTTGGTTTATGTGCGGTTACAGTATTACTATTTGAATGACAAAAACAACAACAATAATGATGAAGATAATTTGATAAAGTTATTTAAAGTACAATTATACAAATATTCACAGCAATATTTCAAACTGAAAAGTTTTCCACTACAAGTAGACTGCTTTGCTCACTCCTATAACCAAAAACTTTGTATAATACACGTGGACGAATTAGTGGATTGGTTGCTCAATCAGGATCACATCTGGGGTATTCCATTAGGAAAATGTCAATGGAATAAAATATACGACTCTGACGAAAAAAGTAGTTCAAGTGAAAGTGAAAGTGAAGATGAAAGTGAAGATGAAAGTGACACTGGTAGCCAATCATAGACCTCTTCTTGGCCTTTTATTCGCTGGTGCACCAAAGTCACGCCTTCTCTTTTTGTTAGGGTCATTCGTAATTTGACCGGATCTTCTTAAAGAATTTAGTTGTTTTTGATCAACCAATAGCGAATCTAGGTTCAGTGAATCTGGTAAAATTATCTGTCTTATGGTGTTGCCTCTTATATTAATATATTGCAGACTTGCTATGTTATCGCTTGTAGAAGATTGTTGGCCACCAGTTAAATATAGACTGGACATAGCAATGCCATTACTGTTCAGTTTATTTAGTCGAGGTTGGGGTAATGTCAACTTCACGTCCGTTAAGATAGCATTCATTTGTGGTGATACTGATTGAAGCGTACCCCAAACGGTGGTACCGTTTTTTAGCTCTATGGTGACTTGCTCATTACGCAGCTTCTTTAAAAAGTTAACCAGCTTCATTATCTCGTCCTGGATAATCTATATGCACTTTCTGCAGATCTTGCAATCTTCTTTTACCAAGACTATTTCAATGCTCTTCAACTTTTCATTTGATTTATTATCGTTGCCTATTTATTGAAAATCATTAAATACGAGGAACTCCAATAGTAATTTAATCAATCATATTTATCATATACAATATGTAAGAAGCTATGGCCCTAAGCTACTTCTTGGTATCGTCTCGATGCAAAATCTTAACTCGTGATGCTAAATTTTTTTCTTTAGGTTGGAACGATGGCTGGGCCTGGGCAGATGATAATTGAGCCTGAGAAGATTTAGATATTTTTAGCTTCTCTTGCAAAAGCATTTTCTTCTTCCTTTGTTTTAAAACTTCTTTACCTGCTTCCTCAATAATAACCATGTTACTGTTCTTAGTCTTGGAAACACTGCTTTTATCACGATCATTACGCTTCTTTTTGCCTCTATTCCGTTTTTTCTTTGGCACCTTAGTGGTTCCTTCCTCATCCTTAAATTTCTTTTTAGCATTTTTACTTTTCTTCTTTTTGTTCTTATTTTTGACTTTGTCACCATTACCGACCAACTCTGTCAATACCCTTTCTGTTCTTTCTGCTATCTTGTTTTCTAACTCTATACTTTTTGAATATTCCTTTTCTAATGATTTCAAAACGCTGAAATCTTGGAATGAGTAGTCGTCATTTTTGTTCAACTGTTTCATTGAATTCATGAAAGTTTTAAAAATTTCATCTTCTTCAATTGTCCCCTCTAGTGCAGAGTCCTTTTTAGATGTTTGTGTGAACTTTTTTACGTAAGGCGACAGTTTCAAATCTGGTATCGTAACATTATCCTTATTGTCAATGAACTTACAAGTTTTGATGAAAGTTGCACACTTTTCTAAATCCTGTAAGTTGTCGAAAAGTAAATTGCACCTAGAGTATGTGGAGTTCTTGAATACTTTGCTAGAATAATGGCCTTCAAAAAAAAACCAGTCACTGTACTTATATTTGTCCTGGATTTCTTCCTTATCATCACTGTCATTATTCTTATCTCGCAAAACAGCAAAAAATTCATCTGCAGTCAAATTCGGAGGTAGTAATCTAATCACAAGCTTAAAACCTTCATTCTCGGCTGACTTTCCCAGTCTAGGCTTTCTTTTGAAGTTATGATGTTCTCTATTCCTTTTCTTATTACTTCTCCGGCCTTTATTGTTGTTATTACTACCATTATTATTAATCTTTCCTTCGTTCTTTTTAGAGTCTATAGTCTCATTCTTATTCTTGCCTCTGTTCTTACTGTTATAGTATCTACCTCCTCTGATTTTCTTTTTTCCTTCACTATTCTTCAAATCTTCAGTAACATTACTCATGATGGAATACAGCACAATTCAGTAAAAATTTAAGTTCCTTGGTAGCTTTTCTTTCTTCTTTGTTGATACATTATTCAAGAATCATCTAAACATTTTGTCTTTTACGTTACTTTTAAGGCGAAAAATTTTCAACTTTTGATCAGTAAACATTATAATATTAAAAAAAGGGATAATCACACATATAGTAACCGCCGTGTCAGCAAACAGTGTATGCACAAACCTATCCAACTATTAACATGAACACTGATTTGCATGATTTACATGGGGATTTGGCGACTTTAGAAGATAATGAAATCATAGACACTTCTAATCATTCAGTCCACTCATCCTCGCAATCTACTAGTCATGAGGAGGATGAGGATGAGGAAGACGAGGATGAAGAAGATGAGGATGAAGAAGAAAATACTGAAGATGTAGAACTTATAGAAGAAGATAGCGACAAAAATTTACTAAGAAGAGTTCATCCGGAAGACGAAATCGTGAATGATGGTTCAAGTATATGGATACCAATTCAAATGCTAAAAAAAAATATAGCTAGGTTTTGGTCTCATTTCTTAGCCATTGACAAGGAATTAACGAAAGTTAAATGTAAACACTGCGGGAAAATATTAGCAAGGAGCGACACAACCTTAACAAAAACCTTTAGATCTCATTTAAAATCCAAACATAATATAAGTGCGAATAAGAACTTTTATTCCATGAATTTTACAATTAGAGACTCTACTATCAGAAATAATACTTCCCACTCAGGAAATACACTCAAACCTAGCTATGATTCCTTAACCTTCAATTCAAGCCCAAGTTGCCAATACTATGAGATGGGCAAGTCACAGAGCAGCCAAAATCATTCTCTTTCCTTTTCACAATTGATAGCCGTACTAATAGCTTCCGAAAATCTACCACTAAATTTCTTTGAGAAAGAGTCATTTAAATTCCTGCTCTCAAAATTCCATAGGATTCCTCCTCTGACCACTAACATAATAAAAGAATCAATCGTGGGGCTATCGAATTCAATAGATGAGATGATAAAAAGGTCTCTTTCAAAAAATGGTACGTATTTTCCGTTTAATATTCATTTATCCGATACTAAGGAGTCCGATCAATCTGTTTTTTTGCAATATATGAAGGACATTCGGGGACAATTGTCTAGCTTGGATTTAGCGTCTCTTGTTTCTGTAAATTTAACAGGACTTGATAAAACAAGATCGTTGTTCTCTTTACAGCTCTTCGATAATGTCAATAAAGTGTCAAAAATTTTACCATTATCCATCCTTATACGTAAAACAACTGATATAGATACCATTGTCTGGCAGGAACAGCTTAACAATTTGTATTCGAAATACCCTGGCTTAAAAAGTTCAATTATATCAATAACTTTACCACAAAACCATTTTGGAAAGGTACTAGAGGATGGAAATAGCAATAATCAAACTTCTGATACTAGGAGTGCAGGAAAGATAACGTACCATACTTGCATAGTAACTGAATTGCTTCACTGTTTTTTACAACCGTTTTTCAATGTGTCTACCGAATCATTGCTTTCTTCCTTTTCTTTGGTTAAGAAAAGTCATCCACGAGGGTCATTGTTAGATTCGTTGATTGATTTTTCCCATGTGGATATATCGTCATCTGTGCTTGGGAAAATCAGTTGTTTGATAGAAGAAGTTAAGCTAAATGACTCTTTAAGATCAGATTTTTTGCTCTACTGCCAAAACTATACCCAACCTAATTGTGATGAGCTAACTTCTATACTTTCCTCCAGTTGCGATAGTTTTTCAAGTTTGAAAAGCCTCTTGGAAAAATTTGCAAACTTAGTTCCCTTCTTTAAATCTATCAACTCTCATTTGGAAAATGAATCGCTTACTGAATCCGATTTTCGGCTGATAGTTACGATAGAAGAGACTTTAAAAACTTTCGAGCAAGCGATTGAGTATTTTGCTTCCCCTGCCCCGTTGAAATTCACTCATACCTTAGCCTTTATCATTAACTTTGAGTTGTATTTGAAAGAAATCATACAAAGTTCTATCTTCACCAAATTCAAGAAACCGTTTGAAAAGATACTATCAAAGATACTAAAAGTTAAAGAATATTATAAACTTAATGATGTAAACTTGATTGGAGCATTCCTGTATCCGTCAATATTCCAAAGTAAAAACTTACTAAAGAAAATCTTTGACACAACGTCCGTAAGTAAAATTGTCCATAAAGTGACTACAATTGCATTAAGATACCTTCGAAATTTCGTCAACATAAAAAACTTCCGATCGCATGGAAACGATAAGAATAATAACACAAATTCTGGTGAGGATCTCCTCTCAGGATACGAGGCTATTTTCATGAACGAACCAGAGGACATAGAACTTTTATGCAACGTCATGGTGACTTCACCACTCTCCGAGGATTTACTACTCGCCCAGATCATTCGAGAAGACCTATTACGCTATATTAACAGGATTACGGGCGAGCTACCCAGTACATACCATGATTACTTGAATGATAATGATATTAGTTTCGATGGGTCTCACTTTATCAAACATGAATTATCAGAGGAGACCACCTCTGACGCTGTGGAATGGCGTTTAAACCCCATGGAAGAGACGTTTGATATACATATTCCAATCTCAGATGCCATCTGGAATAACTACGTAAGTGGACAAAGCAGAATTGAAGTAATCGATATATTAATACAATTGCTTTCAGCAAATTCAGCATCTTCAATAAGGTCAGAACTCTCTTCCTTACAAAAAACTAATCATATAGACCCCAAAAACGAACTTTGCGAAGAGATGATTAAGATCAAACTTTTGAATTCGCAGTTTAATCTTGAAAAGATTGATTTTCACTTTGGGTCAATTTTTGAACTGTGCTAACGACACGAAAACTCGAAGAAAAGGCCATCTTGTAAGACTTTTTTTCCTGGGATGATTCTTGTCGGTTGTATTATTATCTTTTTTTTGAAGCTACCAAGATATGTGGAGCCCATTATAAATTTCCTTCATAATTAAATAATTATAGCTTCAACTTATGTGTGCAGTTCCAAGAAATAAATTCCAAGGTATTGACGCAATTACAATCCTCAAAAAATCAGCGATTCTATTATTTCAAATCCTTGAGAATCCTCATAACTATACAAAATTCTCTTTGTATCTGCTTTCAGCATATGTATTTTGTTTCCAAGCACACAGCGAGCAAGTTCTCCATTTTCTATGTCTTTAATTTCAATAAAGTTACTATTAAATGCCACAATATAAGGGTAGGAACATACAAACTGTTCAGCTTCGCCCTCCCAATGAACAACGCCCTTTGTTTGTTCCCTCTTCCCTTGCTTATTCAGAAAAAAGCCCAGTTCTGGAAAACAAATAAAATATAGACTCTTCACTGGAAATATAGAAAAAACTTTGAGCGTCTCTTTACAAAGACTTGACAAAACTTTGTCGTTATGCGAATCTAATAGTTCTCTCGTTTTAAAATTGTTTTTATCACATACTCCTGGTATGTCCAATATCTTGATGTTTTTTTTACAACCAATGCATATTTCATTTTCCAGAAATGAAAAGGATAAAGGTTCAGAATCGACACTAAACTCTGCCAAAGATGCCTTCAGGATTTTTCTAAAATTGCAACTGTTAAAATCAAACACCAAAGGATTGGCAACCAATAATTTCACCGTATGCAAAAAATGATGTGCAACAATAATGATTCTTTTACTATTACAGATACCGTCCTTGAACGTTGAAACGTATTTTAGTAACACTTTAGATTTCTTCCTAAAAATTGAATCTGCATTCACGATATCATCTATTATGTCCAGAGGACAACCGTACAGTTTTTTATCAATTAAAAGGATCATGACCTTATACTCTTCCAATACAGAGATCTGTGAAATCGAGATATTGTGCAGAAGATGAACTGGTCTTTGATTGATTGATGTGCAACAATTGACAACATAGAGTCCGAGACGTGTTGCAACTAATAGGACCTTACCTGCGAAACAAATCAAAGCATCATTAACATGGTTACCATTTAAGTATGAATGAAAAAATTGGCCTATCATTTGCTTAAAAGTAATCTGTTTAGTTTCGTTAAGAAACTTCTTTTGCTCTTGTTTAATCTTCTCTATCAAAGTTTGCAATCCGGCCAACTGCGGGGCATATAGAGTAACTTGGCATTGTTGTTTGTTACCATAATGGGCAAACGTAATAGCATTCTTAGGATTGCTTGATTGATACTGGGGTAAAAGCATACCTGCTGAACAATTCGGATTTTCTGTTACGTATCTTTTCATTGGCGGTATATCCTCAGCGGGACAAAAAAACAATAATGGTAGTGGAATAGGCCTTTGGAATACAGTGTGCTGGTGCCATTTGTTTACTGCTTTTGATTTTAAAAACAATAGCATGTTATCGAGTAAATAAAATTGAATATCTCCTGAGAATGATGCATCTATTTTATTCATATCCTTTCTTGAAAGTAAACCCTCGTGCTTGATTTTTCTTTTTTCGTTATTCAAACCTAGATTAACATATTCGTTCTTGAACAGAATTTTCTGCTTTAACGCCCTAACATCATAATGGTCTTGTGCTGCACCACTTGCTCTATCGATCCTTTTCATTAATTCCTTTAAAAGATCCTGGACTTTCACTAGTATTCGCAAATCGTCTTTGTCCGTTACTGGATTCGAAAAGTGTATTATCTCTCTGACTAACAGTGAATATCGACCAGGCCTTGAAACACCCTGAGATAGGAATGAATCGATCCCATGTCTCAAAGAAGAATTAGACACCTCATCATCAAAACGTGCAAAATTCGGGTTGATGGACCTCTGAGTTTCAATTAAATATTTGGCGTACGGTCTCGAAGCTATGTAAGATAGAAAAGGATCAAAAAAAGGAAGATACTGTAAAAAGATATCTGCAATTCCAGGACAAATTGGACTCAATGTCTGTCTTTGTGCCAAAGCTTTCAAAAATTCTCTATTTACTGCGTAAATTTCATTGATATAAGCAAAAACGTGTTTTACAAAATTGATCCTTACATCTGATGGAATGATATTCGTTTCCAATAATTTCTTCATGAAAGTATCTCGGATGATTTCCAAAGATTTAACAAACTTCTTTTCTGTGGTAAACAACTCGTAAATTGCTTCCTGTCGTTTGATTTGATCCTTTGATAACGGTTCCCATATAATTTTTGGTACAGAATGCGTCCAGGAGATTTTTTCATCATCCTCCCTATCAAGTGCTAAAGAAATGTTTCTCTTAAGGCCACCACCTAATTTTAAATGTAAATTAGCCTGTTGTTGCAAACGATTTGGACAAGAGATAGAGTAGCAAAGCTTTTCTAAAGAGCATGTAGGGGAGAAGCAATGTGATAGTGGTACAAAAACACCATTTATTTCAGTTTTGGCACCAAATGAGTTAAGTGAAGCAGAAGAAGAAGAAAATGTGTTAGAAATGGAAGTAGAACTGTGTAACGGATGAGCCATGAAAATTGATTCTGAAGAAAACTCATAAACCTCCACTATAGAATCTCTTATTCCATGGTCATAAAGGACGTCATGGAACAATTTTTGAGCTTCCAAGGACTTTCCAATCAACAACCCCAGATTACGATCCAAGCTTCCTATAATTAAGCATAAAGTATCGATCGCTTGTTTACCTGTAAATGAATCTCTATAAAGTAATCCCATCTTTTTATAGGTGCTCAATTGGATAGTTTCTTTGAACTTGATTGCTATTAGCGATAAAAGTGCAGGATAAACCAAAGGGGTCCCCGTGGACATGGATATCTCTGACAGAGAGACGGGACTTGATTTAGATCTTGAATGATGACGATGATGGTTAATAAGACGTCGATATTGATTGGAATTATTGGAGGAGTTCGATGAGCGTCTGTTTTGGCCTTTCTGCGACTCCACTGCAAATAAGGAAGTACTAGAATAGCTAGGTTTCTCGTGGAATGATTTGTGTGATACCATAATGTGATCTGCACTCTTGGGAGTTGAAGGTGTCGACAACAGCTTATGGTCTTCCGTATGAGTGCTACTGTTTTTGAAGGATGGTAATAGCGAAGGAGACGAATGTTTTCTCGTGTAGGAAGGTAAAGCGCTTGACCTCTTTTGAGAAGATGACGAAATTGTATTGTTAGTGTATACTTTATCTTGTTTATTCTGTTCATCTATTGGCTTTTCTTTACTAATGGGTGGGACCATACCATCTGTGAATGGTTGAAAACTTGAATTGAAATAAGTTGAAACACGTAAACCAGGAGAAGCCTTCAGTTGCTTAGCAGAAGAATTCGGTACTATCCTGAAATGTGCACCGGCGTCATGCCCTAATGTGTTATTATTGTGTATAAACCCATTTTTTCCTTCACTGTTATCTTCATTTTCCTCCTTGTCGATCGAAATATCATTTATAGTTGGTTTAATTTCGATGGAGGACAGTTGAATAGAAGTGGATGTATCTGATTTTCTTTTCTTACCGAAGATTTCATAAAAATATTCACTTCTTAGATCTAGTTCATTATTATTCATAACCTAAGCAAATTCTAATTAACGACCTGATCTTATTTATGTCATTCCCAAAATAACAAGATCGTCGATTTAAATAAGAATTTGGTCCTCTTCTTGATCCGGGTTTATTAGTTTACTTTTCATTTCAAAAAGAAGGAGATGTTTGAAGTTAGCGAATCACTTCCTCTGGGCCCCTTATATCATATGCGTTCAAATATTGCCTTTTCTGGGTGAAAAAGGTGGAGAGCGTTAACTTTCGTATAGAATTTGTAGATCTGACATTGAGAGCAGAAGATATATGAAAAGCAAAGAGAAATACAAGTTTATGTGTAATAAGTAGACATAGCATTGCATCTCATGTTGCTTCGAAGCGGAATTCTGCAAAACTTATGCGGGTGTAAGATGAAGATCGAGTAAGAGACGAGATACTTTCTTATTTTGTGTTAAGTCTTCTTGACTATAATGAAGAAAAAAGAGTAGAAGTAGAAGGTTGACTCGCAAAGATGTGCTCCTTCCTTGCCTAATGTTTTATTTACATATTTCTGAGGTCTTTATCTTTGGTAATATTGAAAAACCATCCTCTTCGAAAATAGAAAGTTGAAAAAAAAGAAAGAAAGCGAGACAGATAACTAAGATGAGCAAGATGAGACAACGGAAAAATACCTTTTAAAGTGTACGGAAAAGATAAGGGGGACGAAGATTATGTTTTCACTTAGTTCGCTTTCCAATAGTGGTGGACACTCAGAGCAGAAAGAAAGGGAGAAGATAAGCTATTTTGACATACGAATAAATTCTCCGTATAAAGACATAATTTTGATCCAAGGATCACCGTTGGAACTGTCCTCTATACCATTATCAGGTAACCTAGTGCTTTCAGTGAAAAGCGACATTGTAGTGAAGAAAATTTCACTGAGATTAGTGGGTAGATTCAAGTTGGAGTTCCTGCAAGTTGGGAGATACAAGAAAAACAGTAGCAGTTTAGCAAGTTTAGTGAAGGAGAAACGGAAGATATTCGAATGTTACTGGGATAACCTATTGGTTTCTTCAAAGGGAGATGTTCTAGTCGGTGGGGATGAGTCAGAAAATCAGCATAGCAGTAACAACGGTGGTAGCGCTAGTGGCCAAGATGTGGACACTGGTAGTAATGCAATGTTTTTAAGCAAGAGGTCGTTATCGAGCCCTGTTTTCAACAAAATCATTCGGAGAAAAACACATTCCTCTCATAGAAAAATATTAGAGTTACCAGAAAACGGTGTCACGGGAACCCCATTCGAAGGTTTAAAGGAAAACGCCCGTAGTAGAAGCAGTAGTAGTAATAACGCTCATAATAATAACGCTCATAGCAATAGTAGCAAAGACGCATCGGGAAGTTCGTACTTATTTCTAATGAAGAGAGGTAATTACGAACTACCCTTCAATACAATGCTACCCCCAGAAGTGTGCGAAACAATCGAAGGGCTACAGAGTGGAAGTATACTGTATTCGTTCGAGGCCATGATAGACGGGCGCCAGCTCTGGGATAGTGATATAAGCATTCACACCTCTTCCAATACTACAAACGGTAGCGCAAATATGGGCGGGAACGGCGTAAGAACGAAGAATAAAATTATTGTGAAGAAATTCAAATATCTCAGAATCCTTCGCACACTGTCAATGGACAATCTTGCTATGCAAGAAGAAATTAGCGTGGGCAACACATGGCGTGACAAACTGCAATACGAAACTTCCATCCCAAGCAGAGCCGTTCCTATTGGTAGCACAACTCCTGTCAAGATCAAGATTTTCCCTTTCGAGAAAAACATTCGTTTGGATAGGATAGAAATGGCGCTAATTCAGTATTACGCGATGAAAGATAGCAGCGCGCAAATCTACGATGACGAAATAACCGTTACAAAATTTACCCATCTAGCGAATTTCGGTCTTCTGACGGACAAACTTGATGTTGACTGTCCCTTTACAATGCCAGATAACCTAAAACAAATCACACAAGACTGTTGCGTACAAGATCACCTGATTCGTGTCATGCACAAGTTGCAAGTACGCATACTTTTGCAACGCCAAGTGGATGGTGAGTACAAGAATCTAGAGATTAAGGCTCAATTGCCCATGTTATTATTCATTTCGCCGCATTTGCCAATGAAGGGCCGTCTAGTGTTATTTGACAAGCACGATGGTAAGATTCACTTCCGTCCAGGCGAATTAGTTCCCCTTTTTTTAACTACTTATTCCGTGCCTGGTCTGACTCCGGGCCCTGTGCTGAACTCCCCTACAACTGGGCACTTCACGCTGCCTCAACCGCCACCTAATTATCACGAGAGCACTAACGACCACCTTATGCCGGCGCTACAGCCGCTCGGCGCCGACTCGGCGGAGCTGACAGTACCGTCGTACGAGCAGGCACAGGTATCAGCATCGTGTTGCGCGACAGGGTCCGTACCCGCTTACTGCGACGATGACTGATTCCCGCTCTCGGCGCCCCGAGTCGGCTACCCCGCGTTTGTAATACCCCTCCGATCATCCCCGATTGTCCGCGGCAAAATGGCCGTTATTCGGACTAAGGGGATTCGGGACAAGATCTGGTAATAAGTGATATAATGGGCTAAAGGTCACCGCTGCAAATAATTAAAGCAAGTGTTGCTAGTGATAATCAAGTGTAGGAGGTTTCCTAGTAATATTATAGACCGGTTTTACTTCAAGGGTGCACGCCCCTCCCCCGCGTATGTGCTTACAACTCAAAATCATTGACGTTTATTATGACTTACTTATCTTCTTAGTCATTGCATATCAGATTTCGAGCCAGTTCTATTTCACCCCACATATTTATATATACCGCATTTTCAATGTACTACTTATAGAGAGTGAGTTTTACATTTTATGCCTTCTTTTCCTTTTTTTTTTTTTTTTTTTTTTACAATCCTCGTCGTGTCAAAATAACATAGCTTAGGAACTGGCACTTGTTGTTGTTTCTAACACCTGGTCTTGAGAGAAAAAAACTGTTAATATACATTATCGTATTTGCGTGATAACTGCTATGGCTATGGGTCAGAAAAAGTATATATGTTCATTTTGTTTGAAACCTTTCTCGAGATCCGAGCACAAGATAAGGCACGAAAGGTCGCATGCGGGCGTGAAGCCTTTCCAATGTCAAATCTGTAAACACTCTTTTGTTAGACGCGATCTCTTACAGCGGCACATCAGGACTGTCCACAGAACCTTCCTCTTATCCAGTTGCGCGTCTATGGCAGATAGTAAAGCCGAATTGCCAATTTCAGTTGGTATTGGCGATGTCGATTCGGCTTCATCAAAGGGCATTAAATTAGAAACACTGGTTAACTCGATGATTAAGGTAAATAGCGGCCTTATCAATATCCATTACCATAGTAACAATGCAGAATACATGGATAAACAACAGCATGGCCTCGTTGGAACAGAATTCCCTTATCTGAGGAAAAAAAAAGGAGGGTTTAAACAGGTTAAGAGCCATTTGGCTTCTTCGATCAGTGTAAAAATTTTGCAGGAGTATTCACTAGATTTTATCAGTTCAAGGGATATTCTAACATTTTTCAGAATGGGTGTAAATCACTTGGCAGAAAATAAGATCTTTCAAGATTTTTTACCGGACTTGTTCTCGTCACTACAAAATAACGAGCTGGTCGAGAGATTTTGGATCAACAGACCTTTTGGCCTTATAATAGCTTGTCTAGGGATGTCCATTTCATTGAACCAGGATTCCCAAAAGTTATGGTTTATATGTTGTACGAACTTGTACACCAGTTCTTCTAAATACAATGATGATCACAGTGAAGTTTTCAACGACGAATTTGTGCCAGAGAAGGAGAAGCAAGGTATTTTTGCTGTGATTCTATTCTACTCTCTTTTAGTGATGCTGGAAAATAACATTCCTGTTTCCAACTCTATTAAAAAGTTTGATGTATTTACAATGCTTCAAGATATCCTGAAACCTTTTACGGCTGCTTCGTTCAGTTATCATTATTTGAATAGCAAAGAAAATACGTGGTTCATATTCGATCTATGGGTCAATATCTTGCGTGATTCGACCAACTTCAACAACGATTCTTTGCTGATTTTCGATTGGTTTATTAATCAAGAATTCTTTTTATCCAATTCATTGAAAGATTTTGTATACAAGGGGCTACCAACTACAACCACTGATTTAACTTTGAAACAAATCAACGTATTGGCTGATTCTGCATACGTCTATTTCATGGTAAAGAAGATTTTTCCGCAGGAACTGCCACCTGATTTTAGAGTACATGACTTGCTAATCTACTTAAATGAATGTTTCTTAATGCAGCAGCCGATCAAACCTGATATAAGTTCTAGCTCTTCCCTATTTGCGACTGTGTTGAACGCAAGGATTACGGATTGCAAATCGAAAAGTCATTGGTTATTATGGGAAACTATTTGGTTTGAATTCATCAACAACTTGACTATAAGAAGTGGAACCATGAGGAATATATGGTTTATTGAAAACTTCCCTCAGGTATCCGCCTCATGTTTACTACATCATTCTTCCTCCTTTATCGATGAGACTTTGATTACTACGAACCTGTCAATTATATCAATGCTTCTTAATTTGAAGTCGTTCGACCTGGCGTCCCTAAACTCAAGAAACATTCAGTTGATCACTGACATTGTTAGCTTCCAACTGAAATTATTTTCATCTGAATTGATTGCAAGCTCAGATGTTTCACCTTCGCAGGTATCGCAACTACTAGTAAATCCGAATATTGACCTGCTGCTGTATTTTTGGTTCGATACCGTATATATACAACGTCAGAGCCACCTTTCATCCATGGAGAAAGAGGAATTCGAGAAGGTTGAAGTCTTTATCAATGATTACATCATCACACGTCAAAAAGATTTGGTAACAGACTTACACTCGATTTTGTTCGATTTTTGGTCAGATTCTTTTATTGCTTATCATATACTATTGCATGCGATTGTTTCATCTTTAAGAGATAATATACTTTATCCCTATTTAATATACTCTCCTCACCTGAATGACCAGACTAAATCATTATTATCTGATATATCTAACTGGTCATGTTTTGCCCTTCAACAGCCATTTCGCAAAACTTCAAGAGGCTCTTTATCCGCTGCTACCAACATGAAATCGTTGTCAGGAACATCATGTCTATCATTATCTCCTAATTTTCCAAGGAGAGATTCAAATTATAATAGAATCCTCCTTCCTCCTCTGGATATCAAAGCTATCGAACCCATCTCAACAAGTAATTACACTTATATGAGCTCGGTCCCGAAGCAACGACAAAAGGAACAACCACTGCTAAGGACATCAGGAAACAAAAACAATTCATTCCAAACAATAGTGATCCCACCTCACTTAAATATGGAATCACAAGGATTTTCTACTTCCAACGAGAATAAGCAGAGCAAAAACATTGAAATTCTAGGTCAAATAAAATAACGGTAAAAGCAGAGCTATGAAGTAATACTAATAACATTGAAATTCATTACAGAACCGCAAAAAATATACAGAAACTTACATATTAGTTTTAGTATTTTATCATTTTTATTTAAAAGTCATTTATGCGAGCACCACTACAAAAAGCTACTATCTTATATGTAGACAAGGAAAAGAAAAAAAGATCCTCTAGTATCTTCTCATCACTCCGTCACGTGTTAATCTGTCATCATAAAAATTTTATATTCTCAAGCTTCCCTATGGTGTTTTACTTTAAATTAATATTACGGCAGAGATACTTTTTTCAACCCTCTTTCCTCTCGGGGTACTTCTGACTGTTTTCTTGCTGTTCGTCTGTGGTACCTTTTTTGCACTTTTAACAATAGCCTTTGGGGCACCCTTAAAATTGCTTCGATGAATCAGAACAAAAAAAGAAAGTGTGAGGCAATGATGTAGTACCTTCGTTGTTGATTCAAATATTCAATTCAAATATAAAAAGGGAATTCATAATAGCGGCTCTGAGTTTGTCTTTCCTCTAGCATTATAGTGTACTTGCTTTAGAGTACGTTGTAAGTATGACATCTCTAAACATGGGCAGGAAATTACTGTTACAGGGTGATAAGGGAAATGATGATACTGAAGGTGTATTTGCTTTAACCTATGCTTGCCAGTCATCCATAATTGATACCCCTTCATTTTTCTCTAAAGCAGGAGAGGAAGAAGACTGTGACTTTTATGAAGAAGGAACCAATTTAGTAAGCAAGAATGGTAAATATATCTACAGGTCTATTGATAGGCATTTGGATTTTCTGAGACCAGGATTAAAATTTGGTGGTTCACAATCATCCAAATACATGTATTATACTGTGGAAGTGAAAATTGATACTGTGAACTTACCTCTTTATAAGACCTCACATTCTTTGGACCCACATGTCACAGGTACATTTACTATACGAAATTTGACACCAGTCTTAGAAAAAGTGGTGACTCTTTTTGAAGGGTACGTTATTAATTATGATCAATACCCTTTATGTTCACTTCATTGGCTCGCTGAGGAGACTCTTGATCCGTATATGGCACAGAGGGAAAGTGATTGTTCTCATTGGAAGAGATTCGGTCACTTTGATTCTGAAAACTGGGTGTTAACAGAGAGAAATTTTGGTCAGCATAATCATAAAAATGCAGAGTTTATGAATCAACGGTATATTTACCTCAAATGGAAAGAGAGATTTCTACTGGATAACGAAGAGCAAGAAAATGTTACGTTGAAAGACATCTACCATCTGGAAGGCGCATCATTTGAAGGATTTTACTATATGTGTTTAGACCAATCAACAGGCTCAATGGAAGGATACTACTACCATCCCGCTTGTGAGCTATTTCAAAAACTGGAACTTGTTCCAACTAACTGTAACGATTTAAACACCTACTCAAGTGGATTTGAAATTGCTTAAAGATCTTTATAGAGCCGCCGATAATTTTTGTTCATTTATCAACCCTCAAATTATTCAAAGGTACTTTGTTCTTGTAATAACAATGATAGTTAATTATTACTTGCTTCCACGTGTACATGATATGTAATGCTTTTTTCTGTACTGTAAGATAAAATAAACTTTTTCAATAAAAAAATTCCTAAATGGGATGTCGACTAGTGAATAGCTCGTGAAAACTTCGCAGTGGATAAAAGTGCGGCAGATTCAGTGTTTTTTATTATAAGATATCCGTGGGCATATGACAGTATTTGATCACAATTCGAAAATTTACGAATGTTTTATTCCTCGAAGTTATTTAGGGACGTTGCGTTGCAAAAACTTCCTTCAACCAATAACAAAAATGCCAGGTGTACTTGGAACAGATGTTGTTTTTAAGGCTGCATAAATTTGCCAGAAAGTTAAAGATATACTATCGAAAAGACACAATGCAACCACCACTACTGGACAAGTTGTTGCTAGACTAAGTATCCAGATAAATATTAGTCACTTAACGATCTTCATATGAACAATGGTTGCCAATTTTAGTGAGCCATAAATACAGAATACATAAACTTTCTTTTAAGCCCAACCTTATTGCAATTCTAAAGGACGTGAAACTCATATCGTATAAGCTTTCTTTATTTTAAAGCACTGTATAACTTGAAAATCTAATTTCCTGCAACTCCTTAGCCACAGTATTAAGATTTTTGAAAAGCTGATATATTATGATTTTCAGTCATATTCCCGTTCTTATTACATTTGTCTATTTTCTTTCACATGGCTTCTCATTGCTATGTTTCATGCAACTATATCATCACTTTTTGTTAGCGCACCAATTCCCACGATGGCGTCAGCCAAGAATTACCGCAGTGCGTTAGAGAGTCGTCATTAGTTGACCCAAAATGATGTTAAGATTATGAATCACTTTAGGATGATTCACACAGAATACGCCGTACGATAGAGAAGACTCTTTTTACCCAACTCAAAAGAGGAAAAAAGGCGTGAAATGAAAAAAAAATGAACTGAAATATGAGATGCAGGGCTAAATCAAGTGATAGCCATTCCCAACAATCTGCGTGACTCTTGGGGCTATAGGAAACATATTTATATATAAAGCCTCCTTTTTGATAAGTAAAACAGAATATTATCAAACTTCTGTTCACTTTCATTTTGAATTAAGGTCAAAACAGATAAGAAAATAATGACTCTTACGAATAAATCGTGGAGGAGTTACTTCCCTCATTTGAGGAAGCTGCCTGAAGAAGCTGAGTATTTGTACTCAGAAGATACTAATTCCAGTGATATAGCTGAAGAAGAACTACACCATAGCGTAGATAAGTCATCAAAGGCAGACATTACGGCAGAAACTACTGCTGTCGAAACTCATCCGCATCATTTAAGGCATGATTTACCATACGAGGTGAGAGATGAAGCTGGACGTAAATGGTGGAGATACTTCGATGAATTCGAATATCGTGTTAATAAAGAGTTCAAGAAATCACGGAAGTGGTACGAGTTTCTTTACCCTAACCATACAACTCAAACGAAGGCAGAAAGAAAACTTCTTTATAAGTTAGACATTATTATTGCCTTGTACTTTTTTATGTTATGTTGGTCTAAATCGGTGGATTCAAATAACTACACCAACGCATATGTTTCAAACATGAAGGAAGATTTGAGCATGAAAGGTAATGATTACGTTTATACTTCCACTATCGCCAGTGTGGGTGCTATTGTCTTCCAGTTACCCTTTATGTACTTGCTGCCAAGATTTCCTTCTCATATTATTTTACCAGTAATGGATTTGGGCTGGACTTGGTTTACATTTGCGTGTTATAGGGCAAACTCGCTAGCTGAATTGAGAGCTTACAGATTCATATTAAGTGCGTTTGGTGCCGCTTATTATCCGGTGTCCCAGTATATTTTGGGTTGTTGGTATGCTCCCGACGAAATTAATTCAAGGGTTTGTTTGTTTTTTTGTGGGCAACAATTGGGTTCTGTGACTTCAGGCCTTTTACAGAGTAGAATATTCAAAAGTTTGAACGGTGTCCATGGTCTGGCAGGCTGGAGGTGGATGTTTTTGATTGATGCCGTTGCAATTTCTCTTCCAACAGCTATAATTGGCTTCTTCGTTATTCCCGGTGTACCATCTAAATGCTACTCCTTATTCTTGACTGATGAAGAAATAAGAATAGCAAGAGCCAGAAATAAGAGGAACCAAATCAAGGATGGTGTCGATAAAAGTAAACTAGCCCCACTCTGGAGCAGAAAGCTGTGGAAGAAAGTGTTTTGTACACCAGCATTTTGGATACTTGTCGTTTTCGATACGTGCTCGTGGAACAATATGACGGCCTATAGTGGTTCATATACATTGTGGTTGAAGTCTAATCCCAAATACTCTATTGCTCAAGTAAACAATCTGAGTGTTATACCTGCATGTTTAGGATTTGCATACGTCATTTTTTGCGCTCTTGGTGCCGATTTATTTAGGTGCAAGTGGATATTCATGGTCTTTGCTGCCATAATGAATTCTATTTCCTGTGCCCTACTTATCAAATGGAATATTTCTTCTAGAGCTAAATGGTATGCATTCTTCACCACGTATTTCAGTGTGGCTGCTTCGCCATGTCTATGGTCATTTATTAATGATTTCTTGAGATTTGATCCCCAGGTGAAAGCTATCACATGGATCGCCATTTACTCATTCTCTCAGTCCACTTACGCCTGGATTCCTACACTGGCGTGGCCCACCGTGGAGTCGCCACGCTTCAAAACTGGTTACACTGTAAGCTTGATTTTTGGTGCCATCTACGGTTTATGGACGTTTGTTGTATTGTTTTTTTACAAGAGAAACGAAAAGAAACATGCTTTAGGCAATGGTATCATTTTATATGATAGTGCTAAGGGCGAAGAACTTCCTGAATTTGTAAGAAATGACATGGAAGAAAAAGATGGTTATTACTACTTGAAACGGTCCTGATTGTTTAACATAGGTTAAATAAATAAGTACTTCGCACTTCATGGCGCCATAGTTCATATATAAATATATTCATGCATATTGTTCATTAATCTTTGAGTTACATTTATTCTAGCTACTAATAATGGTCACCTCATACGTTGATGATGGGGCCAAACAAAAAAGTGAAAAACTAAGAAAAGACTGGAAGCTGTACTTTCAAAGCCATATATCCATATCTATCCCCTGTAACAAGAGCGAAGGAGGTATAGTGTAAGAAATGTCTAGTGAAAGAGCTTGTATGCTGTGTGGCATAGTGCAGACCACCAATGAGTTCAATAGAGATGGCTGTCCCAATTGTCAGGGTATCTTTGAAGAGGCAGGTGTTTCCACTATGGAATGTACCTCGCCGTCTTTCGAAGGTCTGGTTGGGATGTGTAAGCCAACTAAATCGTGGGTGGCAAAGTGGTTAAGCGTAGATCATAATATTGCCGGTATGTATGCCATCAAGGTCGATGGTAGGCTACCAGCCGAGGTTGTCGAGCTGTTGCCTCATTACAAACCGAGGGACGGTAGTCAAGTTGAATAGAACTTTCCTTCCTCGTACCACATGTATAATAGTAATGAATATTTTGTCTTTTTTTCTTTTTTTCTTTTTTAATTTAAATATAACTAGCATAAACAGATGCTTTTATTTATTTAATGTTCTGTCCTTTTTGTTTTTGTCAGCAGGCCCAGTTTTTCAATCCATCAGTAATTCAACCAAAGGACAAAAAGACTTTACTAAAAAAAGGGCTCGAAGGTAGGAAAACTTTAGATCGAAGTATGGCATTATGTTTAAGAGGCTAGCTAATTGTCAAAATCCCTTTGCCTCGTTCCGGTGCAGTTCAGTTGGCCTTCGGTATGGCAGGGTCAATTCAAGTACAAAGAGGAACTTTTCACTTTTTCAAAACGTAGCAGACACCTTTTCAAACCTGCATGAAATTTCACACATACCTTGGATAGTGCTTGTTCCCTTGAGCACTATTACACTTAGAAGCCTCGTGACACTCCCGTTCAGTATATGGCAGCGTAAGAGAATTTTGAAACAGCAAGAATTAAGGAAATTGGTACACCCAATAACGCCAATTGTTAAGCTTCGATTAGCAGCCATCACTAATAAAAAGTCTAAAATTGCGGCCAAAATCAATTCTAACAACTCTCCCATGCCATTGCCGCTACAGAATCCTGGTGTTTTGACACCGGAACAAATTACACTCCTGGCAGTAAAGGAGACAAGAAAGAGACAAAAGAGATTATTTAAGAAGTACAATGTACCCTTATGGAAAAACGCACTACTACCGATTGTGCAAATTCCTCTTTGGGTGACAATCTCGATGGGAATCAGGACACTTACAGAGGCACAGATGATTGAGAGTTTTTATCCTTCTTGGGTTTCGGTGCTAGGTTTTGGATCTTTTGATCTTAGCACACCGTTAATGGCAATGCCCTTACTGGCACCTATCCTGGTAGGAACACTAGCGGTAATGAACGTAGAATTGAACGGTCGACTGATGTTCGGTTCGAGTTTGTCATCGCAGGGAATAAAGACGGTCTCAAGGAATTCAACTAGGGTCCAAGAAGCAATGGCAAGCATACTGAACGTCTCGAGGCTCGGTTGCGTAGTTATGTTGGCAATGTCTTCACAGGCTCCATTCCTTCTTTCGCTCTACTGGATATCATCACAGTTGTACTCCCTCGTACAGAATATCATATTGAACTGGATATATCCTTACCAGCGATAACCGTTCGGGGCACTTAGGTAGGATATGTAATCCACAACAGCTTGTAAATAAATATACAAAAAAAACCTTCAACCGTTCCTGACTCTTTCTTGTTGACCCGTTCTTCAAATTTCTTTTGAGCTGGCGGAAAATGAAAAAAAAAAAAATGAATGAGAGGACTCATTTAACAAACGGTACTGTAATAAATGCAATAAATGCAATAAATACTATTAATTAACTCTTTCTTTCCCCGAGAATCTTGGCATCTATATTTAAATAATTGTCTCTGCCCTCTTCCGAAGCATACTTCTCTTTTACATTCTTCTGTCGATATCCCTAACCGTTTAAACCAGTCTAACATCGACAATAAATCTTTCCAGGTCCTTAACAAAAGAAGTCAAGTTCAATGACTGATTATATTTTTGCAGGTCCTAAGGCCTTATCTCAGTTCAGAGTCGAGAATTTGATCAAGGATATAAACTCCTATACAAATAGTACTTCTGTGATCAATGAACTACGTTCGTGTTATATTCATTATGTCAACGGCGTCGCTCAAAATTTGTCAGAACGTGATACTAAATTACTAGAGGTCTTGTTGACTTATGATTCTCCTTTGGACATTGCCAACGATCCATTAGCAAAACAATTAAATGATGCTGTAACTAATAATTTGCCTAGCTCAGCACTTGGCAAGGACACATACTTGATTAGAGTAGTTCCCAGATCAGGTACTATTTCTCCTTGGTCTTCCAAGGCCACTAATATTGCCCATGTATGTGGTCTTCAAGACAAGGTTCAGCGTATTGAAAGAGGTTTAGCTTTACTGATAAAGACTGTTCCAGGCTTCCCGCTTTTAGAGAATCTAAATGATATTTCATTGAAGTGTGTCTACGATAGAATGACCCAACAATTATATCTAACTGAACCACCAAATACGATGAGCATCTTCACACATGAAGAGCCGAAGCAATTAGTTCACGTTCCATTGACTCCTAAGGACACCAAGCAGTCTCCGAAGGACATTTTATCAAAGGCTAATGTGGAACTGGGTTTGGCTTTAGACAGTGGAGAAATGGAGTATTTGATTCACGCCTTCGTCGAAACTATGAAAAGAGATCCTACAGATGTTGAACTGTTCATGTTCGCTCAAGTAAATTCTGAGCATTGTCGTCACAAAATTTTCAATGCCGATTGGACCATTGATGGAATAAAGCAACAATATACCTTATTTCAAATGATTAGGAATACTCACAAGTTAAACCCAGAATATACCATAAGTGCATACTCTGATAATGCAGCAGTTTTGGACAGTGAAAACGACGCCTTTTTCTTCGCACCAAACTCCGCTACAAAGGAATGGAGCTCTATAAAAGAAAGAATTCCATTACTTATTAAGGTTGAAACCCATAATCATCCAACAGCCGTGTCTCCTTTTCCAGGTGCTGCCACAGGTTCTGGTGGTGAAATCAGAGACGAGGGTGCCACAGGTAGAGGTTCTAAAACCAAATGTGGTTTGAGTGGGTTCTCTGTGAGCGACCTTTTAATACCAGGTAATGAACAACCTTGGGAATTGAATATTGGTAAGCCATACCACATTGCGTCAGCATTAGACATTATGATAGAGGCACCCTTAGGTTCTGCCGCTTTCAACAATGAGTTTGGTAGGCCTTGTATTAACGGTTACTTCAGAACTTTAACAACAAAGGTTTTGAACCACCAAGGAAAAGAGGAAATTAGAGGATTCCACAAGCCAATTATGATCGCCGGTGGTTTTGGTACAGTTAGACCTCAATTTGCTTTGAAAAATACTCCAATTACGCCAGGTTCTTGTTTAATAGTCCTTGGTGGTCAATCTATGCTAATTGGTTTAGGTGGTGGTGCTGCTTCTTCTATAGCTTCCGGTGAAGGTTCTGCTGATTTGGATTTTGCTTCTGTACAAAGAGGAAATCCAGAAATGGAACGTCGTTGCCAACAAGTAATTGACGCTTGTGTTGCCCTAGGTAACAACAATCCTATCCAATCAATCCACGATGTTGGTGCTGGTGGGTTGTCCAATGCATTGCCTGAATTAGTTCATGACAATGACTTAGGTGCTAAATTTGATATTAGAAAGGTTCTTTCTTTGGAACCCGGTATGTCACCCATGGAAATTTGGTGTAATGAATCTCAAGAACGTTATGTTCTCGGTGTTTCCCCTCAAGATTTATCCATCTTTGAAGACATCTGTAAGAGAGAAAGAGCACCTTTTGCTGTTGTTGGTCATGCTACAGCTGAACAAAAGTTGATCGTGGAAGATCCCCTTCTGAAGACTACTCCTATAGATTTGGAGATGCCAATTTTATTCGGTAAGCCTCCAAAGATGTCAAGGGAAGCTAAAACTGAAGCGCTAAATCTACCAGAGGCGAACTTGACTGAAATTCCATCCCTACACGATGCTATTCAAAGAGTTTTGAACTTACCATCGGTCGGTTCTAAGTCATTTTTGATCACCATCGGTGACAGATCTGTGACAGGTCTAATCGATAGAGACCAATTTGTCGGTCCTTGGCAAGTACCTGTTGCAGACGTTGGTGTCACAGGTACATCTTTGGGGGAAACGATAATTTCTACTGGTGAGGCAATGGCTATGGGTGAAAAACCAGTCAATGCTTTAATCTCTGCATCGGCCTCTGCTAAATTATCTGTGGCAGAATCGTTATTAAATATATTTGCTGCTGATGTGAAGTCTTTACAGCACATTAAACTATCTGCTAATTGGATGTCACCAGCCTCTCATCAAGGTGAGGGTTCTAAATTATACGAGGCCGTTCAAGCATTAGGCCTGGATTTATGTCCTGCGTTAGGCGTTGCGATCCCCGTTGGTAAGGACTCTATGTCCATGAAAATGAAATGGGATGATAAGGAAGTTACGGCACCATTATCATTGAATATTACTGCGTTCGCACCAGTTTCCAATACCAGTAAAACATGGACGCCACTATTAAATAAGACTGCTGAAGATTCTGTCCTTGTCTTAGTTGATTTATCTGCTAAACAAGAAGCTAAGTCATTAGGTGCCTCAGCTCTCTTACAAGTTTACAATCAAGTTGGGAATAAATCCCCTACTGTGTATGACAATGCCGTTTTGAAGGGTTTCTTGGAAAGTTTGATTATATTACATCAACAAGAGGATGATATAGTGTTAGCTTATCATGATAGATCAGACGGTGGTCTACTTGTCACTTTGCTTGAAATGGCATTTGCTTCTAGATGTGGTTTGGTAGTAAACATTGATGGTGAAGATTTAGATTGCCAATTAACCAGTTTGTTCAATGAAGAACTGGGTGCGATCTTCCAGATTTCAAGTAAGAACTTGAGCAAGTTTGAAAAAATATTGAATGAGAACGGAGTTGCTAAGGAATATATCTCTATTGTAGGTAAGCCATCTTTCCAAAGTCAAGAACTAAAGATTGTTAATTCAAAGAATAATGATGTAGTCTACAGCAATACAAGATCTGAATTGGAGCAAATTTGGAGCAAGACATCATATGAGATGCAGAAATTGAGAGATAATCCAAAGACAGCGGAAGAAGAATTTGCCACTATCACGGATGATAAAGATCCTGGTTTGCAATATGCTCTGACGTACAACCCAGCAGACGATATGAAGATCGGACTTGAATTATCGGCTCAAAAACCGAAGGTTGCTATACTAAGAGAGCAAGGTGTTAATGGTCAAATGGAAATGGCATGGTGTTTCCAACAAGCTGGATTCAATTCAGTTGATGTTACTATGACAGATTTGCTAGAAGGTAGGTTCCATTTGGATGAATTTATCGGCCTTGCCGCATGTGGTGGTTTTTCATATGGTGATGTTCTAGGTGCAGGTGCTGGTTGGGCTAAATCTGTGTTATACCATGAAGGTGTCCGCTCACAATTTTCTAAGTTCTTTAATGAGAGACAGGATACGTTTGCTTTTGGTGCTTGTAATGGTTGTCAATTTTTGAGTAGATTAAAAGAGATCATACCTGGGTGTGAAAACTGGCCAAGTTTTGAAAGAAATGTGAGTGAACAGTATGAAGCCCGTGTATGTATGGTGCAAATCTCTCAAGAAAAGGATAACTCCAGCGAAGAGTCCGTTTTCTTGAATGGCATGGCAGGATCCAAGTTACCAATTGCCGTCGCACATGGTGAAGGTAAAGCTACGTTTTCCGAAAGCGCCGTACAATTGGAAAATTTCGAAAAAGATGGTCTATGTTGTATAAGGTACGTGGACAATTATGGTAATGTCACTGAAAGGTTCCCCTTCAACCCTAACGGGTCCAGTAATGGTATTGCTGGTATTAAGTCGCCAAATGGTAGAGTTCTTGCCATGATGCCACATCCTGAGAGAGTTTGCAGGTTAGAGGCCAATTCTTGGTACCCAGAAGGTAAATACGAAGAATGGGGTGGATACGGTCCATGGATTAGATTATTCAGGTCCGCTAGAAGATGGGTTGGTTGAAGTATTTTTGTAGCTTATGTATATGTAGTTTTTAAGTTTGAAGAACAATGAAAAAACAGAAAGTGTCTCTCTCTCAATAGCGCTTAATAATGGATTTGCTTGTTAGAAAATTTATCATAAATAGTATATATATATATATATATGTATATATACATAATGATGGATATGTATATATACTTGGAGATTGCAATATAGTTTTTAGAATCAATCTACATTGCTTCAAAAAATCTTATATTAAAATAAACAATTGTGAAGGTAAAGAAGGGGATGGGCGACAAAAACAAAGTAAAAAAAAAGAAGTAGGTTGGAATTCATTCAATTTTTTTTTATGTTTTATTCTATTTTTCTTTTTTTTTTTTTTTTTTTGGAGTTTCTTCTCTTAGTTAGTCTTCTTTTGAGCATTGTTTTCAGCTCTCTTCTTCATTCTCTCTTCTCTCGAAGCTTTAGCTTCTGGACCAGACTCGGTATCTAGACAGTAATCCCACCATCTGAAAGAAGAAGCATAGTTACCAATGAAATAGTGGTGATGCAAGTCATGGTGTTCAGCACCGGCCCAGAATGGCATGATCTTGTTCAAAGACCATGGGAAGTCGTAACCAGAGTGGGAATCGACAGCTTGGAACAATCTTAAGGTGATCCAAACACATAGAGTGAACAAATGCAATTTACCAGTGTACATGACGTAAAGAATTGGCATACCAACGGTACCGAAACCTAAAGATAGAGTTTCAGCAGGGTGAGCGTATTCAGCGGAAAGACCAAATGGAGCAGCGTATCTGTGATGTTGCTTGTGAATGTACTTGTAGAAGACACCGTAATGGAACAGACGGTGAGCCCAATAATGCCATGTATCTTCTAAGACGAAGAACAAACCAATTTCCATAGCCATTGTTTTCAGAGATGGGAATGGAACTTCGACGGTAATACCTAACTTTTCACACATTGGATGGAAGGTCCAAATAGGAATGGCTTCGACCAAGAAATGAGATAGAAGAACGGATTTCAAACAGTATAGTTGTTCCTTAGCACTTGGAATCTTGGTTGGTTGTAACTTCCATCTTCTAAAGTATGGAATTTGGTCAATAATGAACCACGGCAAACACCTAAAGAAGTACATAAATTCATGTAGTAAAAAAAACATCAAACCAGTGGCCAATACATCATTGTTCATGTAACTGTACCAGGCAGCCCAATATTTTTCCATAAAATTCAAATGAGGTTGATAATGAGCCACATTTTGCAAAGTCTGTGAATAGGTGCTTGCTTGGACTAGACCTGAAAGGGTAGCGTTGTTGAAAACGGCAGACATGTTTTCCTCTTTTTTTTACGGCTGTACTACTGTTGATTAGTCCTTTATCGTACTTCCAGAAAAGAAATATTATAATCAATAAAAAAGATCTACTCTAAGGAAAGAAACGGAGAGAGAGGAGAAAGGGAGAAAAGAAGAGAGGAAGAAAAAAATGAATAGATCTTCCTGTATTATATATTATATAGAAGGATTCATACACAACCGTACGCATATATTAAAATGTACATGCATAACGGATTAATCGTGTGAATAGTTTAAACTGCGCAGAGAAAGAATAATAATAATACGACCAAAGCAGAGGCGAGGCAAGAAATGAAAGAAAAAAATTGGTGAGAAAGCGATGCGATACGGTGGCAAAGGGCCTCTTCCTCGACGGTTTTGTGCCAGGTGCCTTGAGGTTGCTGACTGTTATCGGTCATTGTTAGTTGCTATTGTCCTGGTGCTAGTCGTTTACCGTATACGAGGCCAGTATGTGTCCGTATACGAAGATAGTCAGTGGCAGTGGCAGTGGCGACTGCGGAGCAAGCTAAACGACTGTACTGTGTCGACGTAAACGACACCCGATAACCAGCGTTATTCTATTCTGCGGGATGGTTCTATCGGGTCAAGGCCCAAACGGGTTTAAACGGCTGCTTTCCTGAGCTGCACGTGATTTCGACCGGGTGGCCCCACGTTTTTGTATTAGTAGTTTTTTATTTCTATTACATATCTATACGACACAGATACAGAGAAATAGCTCTGCCAAGGCCGAAAAAGAAAGAATTTGAGATATTAGTGGTTGTGAATCTATTTCACATCATCTTCTACGTAAGTGTCCCCTTAATTCTTTTTCAGCTTTTTCCTTCGCGGTCGTTCTTAATTATAGTAAAATCAGATATTGTCAAAAATTGTATTCATCGAATGGAGAGTACTTAAACTTCACATCCTAACATTAGAGATGCCAGAAAAAAACATATAGGTAGAAATGAAATCATCATTATAATAATAAAAAACGAGACGGATGAAAGGAAAAAAGATGGAAAAGAAAATAAAAGCGGAATTGTTTCAAGAGAAAAAGGAAAGAAGCAAAGAAAGGTAACATCACATGATATTCTGCTATCTTTGCTTTTCCCTATGGCTACCTCACATGTATGATTTCCTTGTGAAGTTTTTCTTTAGATTTGCCATGTTACCAATGAATGTTCTTCAGTAGACATAAGAGTGTAATGTCGCGCAGTTTTATGCCTTAAATACATTTAATTTTCTTCATCGGAAAAACGGCGAAGAAAAAACGTCTTGTAATGTATATTACCCGGATTGTACATAATCTCGTTGGGTATAATTAGGGTTTACTTAGTGAAGGCAGAGAGATATTGCAAAAAAAATATTCATTTCTATCCCATTTATATTTTTTATTATATAGAGCAAAGCTTGCGTAGAAGCATTGGTTTTTTTTGTTTTTTTTTTTTCTTTTAATTACCTTTTTATGTGAACATTTACTAAAGTAGCACTATCTGTGGAGTGATTATTGGAACTTTTGCCAATCAATAATTTGTACTCCAAGTCTTGGCATTCCAGTTGTAAGTTCTCCAACTTATGGTTCAACTGTTCAATTTCTTGATTAAAATTCTCTTGTTCCATAAATAAACTTTTTTTCCAGTCTCTGAACTTTGAAATTTCTCGGTTGGACAGCTCACTGAATTTTTTTTTTGCCTCCAATTGCCTTGTTATGAATTCAGGGTCCCATTCTGTAGCCACTTTGTCCATGACAGTTTTATTGATTATTTCATAACATCTATAATTTTTCAATTTATTTTCTTCGATGTCGTCAAAATTCATTTCCTCCTCCAAGAATTTCTTTTGTTCTTCAGTTATGTCAACGGTTTTTGTTGTTAAGCAATCTCTGGCCTTAAGTAGTCTAGTTCTTAACATTTCAGATCTACATTTTTCATAATAATCTTCAGTACTTTCTACAAGGTCAATTAGATGCCAATCAAAAAGAGTCCTTTGCAAGATTTTGAAGTCACAATAGTTTTGATTTTCAATGTCAACATTTCCCCACTCATATTGTCTTCCTTTGACTTTTTTACCTTTTTCGTTAATAATGTACTCGTTAGATGCAATTATGCTATAAGGATACCTCTCAAAAATATCTTGCGTTGTATTTAAAACATCATTGCCAAAAAGGAAACATACAGGAACATCTTGTACCCTTATTATTTCTCTGATTTCCTTTTTGAATTTTTCCAATTCATCTTTAGTTAGTAAATCAGCCTTGGCAATGACAGGAATTAGATTTACTCTTTTTGCTAATTTTTTCATTGTGACAACATCCAAAGTATCAATTCCTTTATTCGAAGGCCTTAGAAAGTATAAACAACAGTGGACCCTATCATCCACCATTTTTATCCTATTAGGTTGTTCCTCTTGGAAAATATACGATCTTATTTCTTCATCAATATAATTCACCATCGTCCTCCACGTAAAAGCGTTATCCATATTATTGCCAAATCCGGGTGTCTCGATGACATTGAAATTGAGGTGCGTTCCATCTCCTTCTATAACACTTTTGTAACGAACAATAGGTCTGTTTTCTTCAATTTCATCATCAATTAAAGAAGCAGAGAATAAGGAATTGATGAATGTTGTTTTTCCCAGCCCACTTTGACCTGCCACCATCAACGTAAAATCGATCCCATTCTTGGCGTTTAATAACTCACGTTGACGCGGTAAATTTCTAATACCGATGTCTTGACCGTGAGAAGTTGAGTTGTTTTCCTCTGTTTTTTTACTATCTAACAATGGAACATCTTTGTTTCTATACTTACCATTAACAAACGATGATGACCTCTGTCTTCTGTATTCTAACTCTGGACTTTTCGGTTTATAAGAATCTACATTCTGGCCTTGGGAACTTTGTCTACGTATTTTCACTTCCTCGGCGAATCCAGTCATTATTTTAGGGAATTCGACAGGGCAATCTGACGACAATCGACCTCCTTTTGACTTCATTATCAAAATTTAATGGCGCAAAAATATTAGGAGATTACTTTATTTATCTATTTATCTTGTTAATTGATGCTTTTCCTTCCACTGGCAACAACACAAGGAAAATAATAGGGCAGATAAACCTAGACAGAGATACCAATTCGCTCTTTGAAGTTCTGTTATGTAATCATTTCTAACATAAAACAAAAATTAAAGTCAGTATATAATAGCATGTAACGACTCTAAACACTTAGATTAGCTAGGGTAAAGAATGTCTGCCATTGAAGTGTTTTGTGTCATTCCCATAACATCACTATATACGAAAGAACAAACTACTGCAAATGGAAGGAGAAAATAGCATGACAAGCTATCCACCAATTGATGGCATCTCCTATTTGTATTACAGACAAAAAATGAACTATTAACGTCAATGAGGTAAGAAACGACCCAAATATAATGTAGCATCGATAAAATCTTTATACTGTATGGTGGCAATACCTTCTTGATTAGTATCGAATTTTCTGAACAATTTCGTTAGTCTCATCAACCAAACTAAAGCCTCTACGAATTTATCAAATTTTAGCTCTTTACCTGTCCCACTTCTGTTTATGAACTCTGCGTATTGATCAAATGTTTTCTCACTGACCTCGAAAGGTATTAAATACCCTAGCTCTTGAAGTGAATTATGAAATTCACCTACAGAAATGGTAAGCGATCTGTTGATATCATTGTCTACATAAACTTTTCTCCAACTTTTTACTCTCTTGTATAAGGCAATGAATTCTGTCTGGTTTACAGTGCCAAACCTCGAAGCACCAAATAAATTTATTAGTGCATCTACTGATGATATACAAAAATGAGAGTTATCGTCGTTTTGTAGTAAGTTTTGTAGCTCTTCCGCTGTCAGTCGGTTCTTGCCCTTTATATCATGATTATGAAATAACTGGATAGCTACTTGCATGTCTCGTACTTCTTCTTTATTATCAAATGGAACAGGTGCAACCTTCTTTAAAGCTTGTGCAGGCATCGGTTGGTTATACATTAAGGGAGGAGGAGAAGAAGAAGCTATGCGTTGAGAGGAAGAGCCTACACCGTTACAGTGATTCTGTGTTGGAGGTATAGGCCTACCTCCAGGTTTCTGTACTGTTATATTATATCGAGGATCGAGAGGTGCTTTTGTATGTCTTGGAGAAAAGTTTTGGGGAGGTCCATAAGACTGGTGTCCACTTTCAACTCTGTTTTTGACATATTGACTTTGTAGAGGAATTGGGGCTGAATGGATTCTGATTTTGGTAGCCTGTGGCTGAGTAGTCTTCATTTGTTGCTGTCGCTGTTTCTCTTTCTCAAATTCTCGTCTAGTTTCTTCCATGGCCTCTTTGGGCGTAGCATAGCGTACAAAATCATCACCTGCTGCATACTTGAGCTTTTTTGCACACATTTTCTGACAACGTAGGTTTGTAATTGTGTTGTGCGGTATACATGTTATGCGAAGTAGTTATTGTCTACTAGTTTGTTTTCATGCCGTTTTCTTATTCGGATGGCATCTAAGTAAGAAAATCGTTAAGGCACATAAGTCGAGTAAGTTAAAAACAATAATTAGTAGAAACAAGAAATTATGCATCCAATCGGAATCTTTTTTCCTTTCCACTTTAGTATATACTTTTCAAGGGTAAAGTTATATATAGAATTTAGCGCAAAATATTGAAGGAGGTATAGGTGCTGCATGTATCGGGATGCAATTGATCCCATATGTTTTGTTATGTTTTCATTAAAATACGCTTTCTGATATTTTAAAATATCTCTAAAAGTAACATTGACATTATATTACAGTTTATCCCCACAAATGTGTTGAACTGATCGTTCATTTGTCCAATTCGAATGTGCTATTTTCATATCCTCTTACCAGAGAAAATACGCCTTGAAAAAGAAAAATCTCAAAGAAAAAGAAAGGGCCAATCAAGACTTCAATTCGATGACCATCAAGAAACATTCGAGACCAGAAAAGTCCTACTAACTAGTATATCCAGAACGTATACGTTAGTCCTTAAATGGTAGATGGAATAGACGCATAGAATGTCTTCGATAGTGATTTCATTGGCTCATTTCTGTGACAAACATGGCCCAAGGATCATATCGGTTACACAATCCGCAGAAAAGGGAACACTGGGCGAGGAGTTGCTTGTACCTGATTATCCGACTGACTCATATTGCGAATCCTGTCTTTTACAGTTTCCTGAAGAATCAACTAGATCGATGCGGTGCTTCATCAGAGATGTTCCGTTTATAACCACACAATATTCTTCTATACGGTACCAATTATTAAATTCTATTATTAAAAGAGCTTTCTCTGAAGAAACAATGATCTATGATAATATGCCCTTCATATTTTTTGATGATCTTAGAGGGCTGAATTTGGTTATAGGCTTTAAATTGTATGACGAAAATGCTAGAGGTAATGAAAGAAGATATTGTTTCATTCTGACAGTTGATTCCCGAAGCCACGATGATTCAATGGAAATGTTGAGTGAACACTGGAACTTTATTATCGGTGGATTTGATAAAATGATTTCTCATATCAAAAATATTCATAAAAGTGAATTCTTAGGTAAGAATCAAACGGCTGATAATAATATGGAAACTTTGAATAACAACGCTTTCATTGGCTCATATCTACGTGCAAATAAGTCTAAAATTGGTCGTAACTTGGTCTCTTTAACAGATGATAAATTTCTATTTGTTCGAATACATAAATGGAATTCATTTTTACTTCATACTCTAATGAAAGAAGATGAAATTAGCCCGCGAGCATGAGAATAAACCATGGAGAATTACAGCACAGAGTATTGTTTAAACATTTTCCTGGTCTCGCTCACTTATTTCATCCAGCTAGGTATCCTTTGTGGTAAACAGGCATAAAATTGAGCCATATCTTACTCTGAAGTTATATCTTGAATGCGCTCCAAAAGTTAAGTCTTAATGGGCTGTAAAAATAGATAGTAAATTATGTCTGTAGTCATGTGTTTGAAAGGCAAAAAAAAAAGAATGTTTGGGGTCTATATCATGAATAACAAATATATATATGATACATGCATGTACATATATAGATATACGTCGTGATCTTATTATAATCATCATTTATTAAGTTCTCGTAATCTAAATGCAAGGTATTCAGCAGATGAATTTAAGCCAAAAGCAGAAGTAGTGGGGATATCTTCCATTTCATGCTCGTCATCCGTGTCTTCGTTTTCGTCTTCGCTCTCTTCTGCCGTGTCGCATTCCTTTCCCTCATTACGACCGCTTGCTGTTGCGCTTATATCCATGAAATTGGTAGAATTATTCGAAGATGGACTTAGATTTAAATCCATATCCAAACTTAAGCCAGATGGAGGATTGAAAATACTGGCAATCATATCTTCGCTGAAGTCGTTTGATGGCTCTAAGATATCTTCTTCAGTTTCTTCATAGTCTAATTTCCTCTTTTTATTTTTGCAGAACCATCTGTTCAAGGGTATTCGTACTAAATCATTCCCGGAATCTATGAGCCTTTCCGTTATTTTTACACCGGGTCCTTTGAACCAAATTACTTGTTCATTGTTTTGCTTAGTATCATCTATAACAGCTGTGGCCAGATTTGGGGCATTTTTTAGACTCAGTCTATTGGAACTTTCTGTTGATTGTATGGTCTTTATACTTTTTTGAACTGGGATGGGGACAACGAATGCACCTGGAGCTTCGATAACAATATGATTAAAGTTATACTTGGACGTATGTGCAGTTAAGCTATTGATCATTGAGGATAATGTAAAACTTTTAGATGCAGGCTTTTTAGGAGCTGTTGATGGTATAAGCGTGTTTTTTTTTGCATTATGGTATTTAGAACGGTTTACCTGTTCTAATAAATTTGGGGATTGGAATTTGGGAATGGAAGAGTGCGACAGTAAACTATCTGGGTTATTCTTCATATTCTCTAATTTCAAAAGATTGGAAGCTTGATTAAAATTCTGATGCAATAGTGGAGTATTTGATGGAGACCTAAAATTGGAGTTGGAAATTGATTTCGTCTGCTTCAAGGTAGGTAAACGTATCGTTGAAGAACTGTTTACTTTGGGCATACTGCTTGTCGCCAAAGTATCGGTGATTATTGTCCCTGTCTCGTAATCAATCTTGCCCTCTTCTGGTGGATCATTTGGTCTGATTATATAACGTGGACAGTCATCAGAAGTTAAATATTCTCCTAAATCATCTCTTTCTAATTTTGGACCTAAATACACAGCACCTACTAAAGGTGGTGCCGTCGGTGCACCCTCTGTAGGTTCTGGGATTTTGTCATTTAATGTAGCGTTCGGTGGTAATAAATCAGCTATTGGGGAAGGATATTTGAAAAACTTTCTGCCATTCACAGGTATTGTAGGTTCATCTTTGTCACGGAGTTCTTCCGGTAAACAAGCTTTCCAAGTCCTGATCTTGTTAAAAACTTTATCACTTTCGTTATAACGAAACTCGCAAACAAATTGAGGACCATTGACTTTTGTGCTGGGATCTCCACGCTGGAATCTAGTGAAATGGATGACATAGCACTTTCCCTTGACGTCCTGAATAGGATGGTCTCTATATTGGCCAGTTTTCATGACCTCGTTCTTATAAAATAATCTATCAACTCGATGAACGGTTTGTTCTGGCCTAAAGTACCAGCAGGCATTTAACCATTTATTTCCATCTGTTGTTGACCATAACCTGAAAATCTGGCCTACAATAGGTTTATTGATGTCATTTGGATTGGATAAAAGAACCCAATCACCTATTTGGTACTTTTCATCATTTATTTCAACTTCGTCTAGGGGATACCTTAACTCGCCCTCAGGTAAATAATCTTCATCAGGTTTGGATAATTCGATTCGCACTAACCGGTTGAAATTTTTCTCCACTAATTGGGCTCGTATTATATTACTTTGATCTTGAGAATAATAAAGTTTGAAATTTGTTAGCATTAGGTGAAAGTCTTCCTCAAAACTGTTAAAATTTTTGTATTTTCTAGATTTAACCTTTTTCCTGATATCCATTAAGCAAATTGGATCCGTTATAACTGAGTAGTAGGTCGGCTCCTCATTTCTATCTGGCAATTTCTCAAAATATAGAGTAAGCGTCTTGTTGTTTTGATCGACCTCTCTTCTCATCATTTTCAAAATATTCTTGATCCTCAGTACGTAGGGAAGATCAATGACTGGCGGTCTACCGCGTCTAACGTGTGTTTTTGGATGTGCTGTGTTGACATTTGTATAGTTAATAACTGGAGTCGGTGAAGCCTGCTGCTGCGGCGTAATGGAAGGGGAGTGGACCGGAAGCGTCGACGAGTTTTGTTGTTGCCCTCTGTAATCTTGGTTAATTTGTTTCTTTTCGGTGATCGAATTATCAAGTTTTGCAAAAGCCATTTTTATCTCCGAATTTAATCCAGCTTTTTCGTTGTTTCCCTGTATATTGGTAAGATTCAAGGACAAATTGGATGGCTGTATAACCCCGCCTAAAGATTCCGGAATTCGACCTAAAGAAGGATAGTTCACCTCTGGATAGTAGTTTCTTATATTGACCATAACTTTATTCTTAATGAATGACTCAAGAATGGTGGCATACTTATAAATTACTGAATCCTTCGCATTATATGTCATTGCATTCCAAGGAATTTGAGCAAAATCATTGATAAAATCTTGTGGTGAAGCATAATGAGGTAATCGCTTCTTCAAAGTGTTTAAAGATACTGGGTTCCTTATTATAATATAGTAGTCTGGATATTCCTTTTTTGGTGGCAGAACATTAAATATTGGATATATTTCTATGCCGTTTTCGTCCTTTAAATGAAAGACAGCATCGTATTGTGTTTTGAGCAATTTCTGTAAAGGGCCATTATCTTGCTCCACCATGCTTGAAATGTAATTTTTTTATCTCTGTTTTGTAGCTAGGACCCTTCTTAGATTTTCCCTTCGCTATTACCACACTGTTCCGCCAACTCAGCTTAATTTTAGTTGTAAACTCAATTGGGCCTTTGATTAATGAAAAAAAAAAATGCTTTTCCCGACAAAACAATCACTAAAGACGGAGAGAGGGTAAGGTGATTATATTGCACTCTTTATTACGCCTTGCTTTAACTATTAAACACAAGCATAGCCGTCCTTGAAATCACTGAGACCTCCTCTTGATATCAATTAGGTTTGACTCCAGAGTATCCTTGATTTGGAATTTTCTAGCCATTCCGTATACTCGTATAATAATTGATGTGACGTTTGGAAGAATATAAATAGTGACCATGTCTTCGCATAAGGATTTTGAGGGTAGGAATTATAATATAATTTAAATGTATATATTATGTAAAAGAATATGCAATTTGTAAGAATGTTTACACGTGATTGTAACTATTGGATGATGTGGAAGATTTCTTTCTCGACTACAGTGATTTTTCTTGTTCACTTTTGTAATGTTCGATTATATTCGTTTCAATAACGCCATCTTCTTGTGTATCGACATCATTGTTATCATTATCATAAACTTTTGCAATTTTGACTCTCCAAAACCCATCTTCACCAAGCACGTCCTTGGTGACCAATTTGTAGTGACCCCATTTTGGTAATAATTGGGTCCAAACAACATAGTATACACCACCAAAGGAAAAAATACCCCAAGCAATCACACAATGAATCCAGTATGGCATGTTTTCATACACTGACTCACCATTCGAAGGTGGAACATAAGGTGCAATAATCAGGTATAGGTTCGACAATGTGAAAAATCCTGTGACGAAAACGCCAGCCTTAATTGGTGGGTTCCATTCGATCTTACCTTGTCTACGTTGCCAATATATCCAAAGCAATCCAGCACTGATGGCAAAATTAATGATATTCATTGGATAGGAAATCAAGTTTTGAACTAGCAAATACGCATCACCTGGAGGTGGCGCTAAAATGGTCACCGTGCAGACAATAAAATGTTGAAATAAACCAACCATTGGGGAGTTGAATGGTTTGGAAGAGGCAAAAAAGTCAGAAAATGGCAACACACCTTCACGTCCTAACTGTTGAATAATTCTGCCTTGAGAAAAAATCACAGAGAGAACATTTCCTAGGGCACTCAACCCAACTAAGGCAGCAGCAGCCCTCTTGGCTTGGCCACCAAACACTATATCAAAGAAGTCTGCAGCTAAAATCAATTTAGAAGAAACTAGTTTATTCTTTGGTACCACTGCGAAATAGGCGATATTAACGAAAATGTAAATTATTGCCAAGAAAACCATAGATGTAGGGCCAGCGATCTTTAAAGTTCTTACGGGGTTCTTAACTTCACCGAGTGCATAATTTACGTTTGAATACCCAACAAACGACCAAATTACACTGTATAATGCGTTGACAATACCGTAAGCAGTGGCAGTTTCGGTACCTTCAAAAGCATTACGAAAGTTGTGAGATTGGTAACCGTCTTTAAGACCGCCACCAAGTGCCACCCAACCGGTAATTGAAATGAAAATTACAATACCAACCTTGAATATACCCAAAATGTTTTGTAGATACAAGCCGATCTTAACGTTCAAAGAATTGATTAGAAATGCAAAGAAAACAACGGCCACACCAATTCCTCTTTGATTCCACTTCGTAATCTCAGTGTCAGCAGCAGTTAAAAACATAATAGCTGTATTGATGGAGTTACCAGCAGCCCAACCTAGGAAGAAAATGTATGCAGCGTACATGCAAGTAATGAAGAACTTGGGTTTCCTGAAAATGGCCTCTAGATAATTTTTTTCACCACCATTTTTCGGTATAGCTGTACCGAATTCCATATAAACATATAACCCAGAAATTGCAATGATGGCACCTACAGCCCACATAATCAATGCAAGCCCAACGGAACCACACAAAGTGTAAATCGTTGAGGACACGGCGAAAACACCTGTACCGAGCATTCTATTACAGATAAGACCAATACATGACAAAATACCTAATTGCTTTTCACCTTGGTCTAATTCTGTAGTGAACTGTTGGCCTGCCTCAAAATCGGAGGCATCGTTGTCAACGTCTACGGTTGAGCTGTTTACTTTCTTCTTCGTTGTTGAGGAGGGAAATTGGTAGTTTTCCTTGTTGAAGACATTCAACTGTGAAAGAAATGTTCTTCCTTCTGCCATTGGTATGTCTTTTGCTTTTCTTTAACGACGTAAAATGGGACTTTAGTATGAAAATAAGAAGTGGTTAACTGATAAAAAGAACTGAGTTTTACTGTTATTATATATACATTCTGGACGCTTAAGTTCATATGAAAAACAGCAAGCTGACTCAAGAAAATTTACACCAAGTAGGTGAGATACTCCTAATGTAAGATTGTGTTACCACAGTATGCATTAACAGCGAAAGTAGCATCGCTTGAGTCAACTGTGGCAGTGTCTTCATTAAATGCCATTTGAGTGTGGTGAACGGCAACTTTACAGTTTAGGATTCACAGCATTGGCGCCGTGCCAACTTTTGCTTGCGGGGCCGATCTGTGGAATAAAACCCTTGCACGGCGCTGTTTCTTTTTTTCTAGTAGGTAGTCGACGACAGCGACGCTAAAAAACTGTGGTGGCGGATGTAGCTGACACTGTACATCATCCATTCACTGCAATAATATCGCAGCACAGGCAAATGCAGTGTTATGTGGCCGGTTGGAGTTTGCCAAGAGATGAAAAAATAAGGAAAATGCTCACTAATTATGTATGTATCGATAACTATTTGATGATAAAAAAAAATGTGTGGAGAAGCACCATCAAGGGAAAAGAAGTGGGGATGGAGTATTTCTCTTGAGAGAAAATAAAAAAAACAATCCAAAACAATACGATTTACTTGAGATTGTTAATATTTACACAGTTTTTATGGATATAACATTATTTTAGTTCATTCATCCTTCCAACCCAATTTTTCCAAATCCTTCAAAACTTTCTCTTCGGTTTGGATTTTTAATATCTGCGTATCTTCTAATTTGTCGCCAACAGCTTGTCTTTCTTTTAAAGTTTCAATAGCCCTTAATTTCTTCAATAAGGATCTTATTTTCTTTTCCTCTGGAGAAGTTTCCTTATTAGGTGCTGCACCATTAGTAGCGGCAGGAGCAGGTGGTGCTGGTGTGTTGTCAGGTGATGTTTCGCTTGTCTTCTTATTGGCTCTTCTTCTTCTGTTTTTGGTGTTAGCGTCCTTATTAGCAGTCATTCCTGGAACTAGCCCCGGGATAGCCCTCTTAGTGGCACCAGGAGGAACCCCTGGAACAATACGCCCACCACCCGTTCTTCTTGCGTGAGGTGGTTTATATGCGCCACCAGCTTTGGCTTTTGATCCATTTCCATTGGAAATTGCTTCTCTGCTTGGGTGTTGGCTTATGTACTCTTGTACACTAGAATGTATTTGCAATTCTGATTTATTCGATATCTTAGGATCTAGTGAGGATGTGTTTGATTCAGGTAGAGGTTCCCAATTGTTGATGACATGGTCCTCGAACAGTGCTGCATCCTTGTTTTCCAAAGTCTTATAATTACATGGTGACCTCCAGTCGACTTTCAGCAACTCCTTGAATTCTTTGACGAACACTAGAGAGCCTGATACATGCCATATCTTAACACCGTTATCCACTCTTAATCTTGGAGAAGTGGTAGCTGTCATGATAAATTCTCCACCCGGTGACCATTTGCAAACAGAAGTATTAGTGGCATCAAACTTACTCACGCATTTGAACTTATCAAGACGGTCTAGAATTTCCACGGAACCTTGCAAGTTTCCAAACCCGGCAATAAGTATGTAATGACCAGAGGGAGAGAAAAGCATCGTGTTTTTGGCTTGTTGTGGTAGAGAATGGACGACATTGCCTCTTAAATCGAAGAAAGAAATGGTGGCTGGCATATAACCAGCAATGACACCAAATTGCCTTGAAGTTGGCGACCAAGTAAAATCGTGGACAGGACCAGTGGTCAAAGAGACACGCACGGAGTTACCTCCCAAAGTACCATTGACACCTTGGAAAGATAGTAGGTATAGTGTGTTTTCACCATAATATGATTTATTTGAGGAGTCAAAGTCAGTAATGGCTAAACATAAAATAGCATTACCCAACGGATTCCATTTCAGCTGGCAGGAGTCGGCTTTGAAGAAAGTTTTGGTGGCAATTTTTTTGGTAATCTTACCTTCAGAGAGCGCCCATATGGTTAATTGAGCTGGCTTGCCACCCTTTTCTGGTGTGAAAGTACAAATTGTTGGATGTTCTGCTGGAGAAATTAAATAAGTTGTGAAATGTTGGGATGTTTCACTATCAGACAAGACAGCAAATGGCGATTGGAAGTCGAAATTGTCGGCATTGGTTGAACCTAATTTTACGATCTTCAAGTCGTGTTTGAAAAGTCTTAGTGCATAATTATCTAATTTTGAGAATTGCAAAAACCAGCCGCTCTGTGATTTGGCTTGGTATTCATAAGCGGGGGTTATGTCTTCCGGATTGCAGTCTTTTTTGAATGGTTTATTCAAATACCACACTTTGACGTTCTTGTGATTCGGGTCTTGTACGGACGTTCTTTCCCAAGTGCTCAAATAGTTGCCTGCAGGTGAAAAATGCAGATCATATACGTCGGTTAACTTCATCGTTAATAAAACAATATCGAAACATGGCCCTGTAAAAACTTTAACTTTCTCTTTCGTAGATAAAGCCAAAAATCTGCCACATGGCGATAAAACCGAAGAAATGACAGGAAAATCCTTGGAGTTTGTGTTGGATTGCTCAAAAGTAGGATAGCTTTGAAAGAGCTCTATATCCTGCGATGTTTTCAGGAAGAATTGAGATGTCATATTTTTCAGCTGTTGTTGAACTTCGCCTGTAAATTGTAGTATTACTTTTTTTGTCGAGATGCAATGGATAGTTTAACAAAACACGCCTTAAGCGACACTGAACAAGGATGAATAATTCGGTAATCTATAGGATGTTTTTACCGTAAAATTTCCTTCTTACGTCTAAATGAATATATACCTCGAGCAGATTAGAACCTTCATTGAAAAAGGTATCATTAGGAGCAAATCTTTATGAAACTGAAATTTCATCTATGGACATGAAGAAAGTAAAAGTGAAAAAATGAAAGAAAAAGTGTCGAGGTAATTTCACAGTCGGGTAATTTATCCGTGCGATGTGACAGCGGCAATTTTGTTATATTATATTTGTTTGCTTCAAAGACGATATAACCAAGAGATGATTCTAATGTCCCAATGACGCATGTTACTTACTCATTTTGCTGTGAGCACAAGCAAAAGCAAGTTTAAACATTCTAAAATACTTGGGTCCCTTTTCATACTAGCGGCACAAAGAAGGCAAAGAAGTGAAAAAAGAGGGAGTATGCAGTTTTCAAATCTCTTGCAGGTAAGAATTGAGCGAAGAATATGTAGTCAACAGAAGAAAGAAAATTAGTAAGAGATACTCTTCTCAAATTAAATGGCATTGTTGTACACGCCTTGGAACAATGCTTTGCGTTAAGAAAGCGCGTGGTTACGGTTACGAGAAAAAATGAAAACATACAACATAGAAAGCGCCCTTAAAAGGCATATAAAGAGGGATGATGACAGGCAAGCCTGTAAATTAAAGACTTCTATGTAAGACAATACATCACACAGAAGAAAAAAAGGTAGCATAAATTTATAAGTAATAGGCTGGGCAGGACTTATGTTTTTAAAGGGTATTTCCAAGTTTCGCACGATGTCCATGAAGGGTATCTTTACTCGATGGTACTCGCACTCTCAAAAAGTAGCCAATCTGGGGTTAATCACTGATTATTTGGTTGATAGAGGCGTACCAAATTTGCTACAAGAAATGTTTAAGGAGTCGGTGTTGGCTGAAAACATTGTTTTCAGACTGTTCCCAACTTCGCATCCATATATCCCGGCATTGCATGGGAAAGCAAAGTATAAGGCTTCTTTAAATGCAATACGAATGATAGTACGAAAGTTCATATTGAGTGAAGAATGTCGCTTGCATATAAGTTCAGTAAAAACTTTATTGTCGGAATCGTATGGTCGGGAAACGAAAACTTCTCTTCCAAACTATAACACTATAACATGCAACGATAAAATAGTAATTAAATGGCAAAGTTGTATACCAGAAGACCATTGCAAGATTTTTAAATTGGAGATCAATGACAGATTGAAGGAGAAGAAACAAGGGAGTGGGGGCAACAGTACGTTTTCAATGAGATCAGTGCCGGTCATAGATTACATTTTGCATCCTACTGTCAACAATATTAATCATAGTGATATTTCTGAATACATCGAGTGTGCAATGGAAAAGTCAGCACAAAAAAAAACCAACAAAACAGATGAAGACGGGAAAAGTGATGGCGCTAGTAAGAAGAGTAAAAAGAAAAAATTGTCACGGCTGATTAGAGGAACCTTTATATTCGAGTTTAATGAAGAGAACTCTAGGATTTTGGTTCATACGATTGAAGATGTTGAATTGATTCACTACGAGAAAAGAATTACCACTCGTGGTGCCTTTGCATGTTAATATATTATTACGAAAATTAAATAGCATCTACATTTTGTAAATAGTACATCATGAAATGCCCTCCCTATTTAGGAATGAAAAGAGTAGCTACAGAGAATAAATTAATGAATTTCCTTTAGAAAAGAATGAATATATATATATATATAGATTGTCTATATCAATTGAGTAATACGTAGTTGAATTATGCTGAAAGTTCCGAATGAAAAAATTTGAAATGCCCGGGTGATAAAAGTTCTATTTAAGATAAATGATGCATGCCTGTAGAGAGCGCTTTTTTCTTTTTATTTGCTATCCTGAATCAGGCATGGTTTCTCAAAATTTTTAAACGGGAAAATCGCAGGTATTGACTCTGTGTTTATAGACCATTGCTCCCAAAACAAATCAATCTTGCTTTGGTAAGAAAAGCAGCTGTCCATCGAAGGGTCTTTGTTCCATGCAAAATCAAATTGTTTAATAAAATTATCCATTGACCTCTCTTCGGCCTTGGATACTCTTAATAAGGTATCCGACATGATCTTGCATAAATGGAAGACATCATAGATATCGGGCAGATCTTGCCAAACATACTGTCTTGAATGTTGTAAGCTCGTGTGTAGATCTTCTTCAGCGTTGTATCCGCAGGCGAGTCTTGGTACTACGTACTTCTTGTAAATGAATGAAAATGGATCTTTTTCGAAGTCATCAAAGTTTTTTAGATGCTGATATTTCTTCGATTTGGAAACTCGGAAGAGGCAGTCACCAAACACCAAGTAGAATATGGTTGCTCCCAGTGACCAGTAGTCAGCTTGATATGTGTTATAAAATGGAGCTGGTGATGGATCTAACTTTTCCTTCATAAAAGAGTTGTTGGCTCGTCCTGAAAAAGTTTCCGGCGCCCTATAATTATCTGTACCGATTTGGAAGTCATTTGACTTCGACGATTGAATAGCGTGGCCCCAGTCAGCCAATTTGATGTCACCGTTGATGGTTAACAGCACGTTTTCTGGTTTAATATCGCGATGAGCAATTCCCAAACTATGAGCAAAATTGATTGCCGAACACAATTGTTTGATAATCTTTTGCATATCAATTTGGATCAGAGATGGAGATGATGGTGTCCCTTGGCTCTTGGCAATATCCAGAAAATCGTAAAGATCTCCGCATTCGCAGTACTCTAGTACCATGACGTAGTATGAATCGTCGGTGTAAAAATCAAGCATCGAACAAATGTTGGGATGAGGGTTACAAGAGCTCAGCATCTTCATTACGTCATATTCGTTCTTCATACTGGCTTCTGAAGTTTTGTATTTAGGAGTAATCTTTAAAGCGACATAGCGGTTGTGCTTCGTACTCCATGCTTTGTAAACTGTGCTGAATGTTCCTGATTGTATAGATCTTAGTTTTGTATACATTTTTGTTATTTTTTCTCTTGGTATATGCCAGTATAGTATTTATTTAAATTGTCAGAAAGGTTGAGTATACGAGTAAAACTGCTTTAGAGTAGTATGAGATTCAAGTTACTGCCTTTGGTATATACTATTCTTTGGTATTGGTAGTGATGAAATATATAAAAATTCAAAATTATACATGATTAAGAGGAAAGTGTTTCCAAATAAGAACGATATCCACTTACATGAATACACTATATATTTATATTTATAATTCTACTTACTATATTAAGTTCCTTTGGGGAAACGCATTATTAGATGCAACTGAGGTCCGATTGTTCCAGGGCTGAATTGTCCCCAAACTCATAGTCCCCTTAATTATTAACCTTTCTTTTATTGTACTATGGAGTTGCTTTTTTGTTTTCACGCAGCATCACCGTTCCCTTTCTTCTGTCTTCCTTTGACATGTTGCAAGCTGTTAACTTAACACCCGCGCTGAAATGGCTGAGTACGTGGCATTGTCCCAATATTACGCTCGGGATTTCTTTTCCTAAACCTTGTCTTCCAAAATACTTCCATGTACAATTTCCCCAGTGCTCCCGTACGAGACCATCGGAGAGGAGATGTCTTCTAGAAACAGGGCAGGTAAGGGGTACAAAAACCGGAATGAGCCGAAGTGGGACGGCCGTACGTGATGCCGACACATGCAAAGTGGTGAGCGGAACGTTACGGAGTATTACGGAACCACTCAGCAGAGAAGAAGCGCTCGTCATCCGAGCTGGGCTCCGTCGGAGGGCGTGGAAAAGTAAGATTTGTTTTCGTAGCCTCACCACCGCACCGAAAGACCCTCACGACAGAAATCAAGGCACCTTCAAATGACGTTCACCCGCTTTGGGCCAGAAAAGCAATGTTATGTTTTTACTGTATTTTTTGTTGTTATTTCGTCACCCGCTCCAGGTGGTGGGCCCGCCAGCTTGAAGGCAACGCTGCACGCTCATCGAGTACCGAGGGGCGTAACTGAGAAAAGAAAAAGACTATTGACCGAAACGGATGTCATAGAAAAAAGAAAAGAATCCGGTTTTTAGCATGACTAAGGGAGTACGACTCAACCGGGCTAGATGTGAGTTGCTTTATCCGATATTCATGCATAAAGCCAAACTAAAAAAATAAACGTACGAGGTATATTCAGAAGACATGTCAACCAATTTCCTCCTCTCCCTTGCTCTCATGTCCCGATAGATTTCAAGCTCGGGTTTCTTGACTTCCGAGGCAGTTTGAAACTCGGTTCTTGACGTCATCTTGCAATACCATCTAAGTTTGTCTGAAACTGACGTACGAAGTTTCCAATCCTTTACTAATAGTTTATCCGAATTTTAGTTTTAGTTTTGGGTTCAGCTGCAGGGGAGAGTTCAAAATGCGTTCTCTACGTATAAGGATGTTCTTTAAATCACGGCAGGGGTTATCGTTGAGACGTACAGGAAAGAAAGATGAAGACAGGAACAGAGCAAAACCGGAATGAATCATAGTATGCGTAAAATTGTCTTTGAATCGTAAAAAAAAACAACGTACGTAATTTTTCTTCTTTATTAAAATAAATAGTTATTTATCTGATGAGGACAAGGGCCAAAGTAATTGTTGCTTTTTTGGCATAAATAATGGTGATGTTTAAAAGGAACGGGTCACGTGGTTCGCCGTTCATGCTTTGAATCCATCTAAGATGCACTTCTCAAAGGTAAAAATTGTTATGCCAGTCACAATAGACATGTGCAATGACATGTAGGAGTGACACTTCACACTTCTTTCGGATTCAGGTTTCAATTTTTTGGCATTGTTCATCTTTGAGAATGGGCATGCGGCTTCTCCATCCTTTACTTGTGGGTGATTTTGAGGTAAATTTTCATCTTGTTTCTCTAAATCATTGTCATCACGTGTACATCTTGGGGCTAATTTATGATTGAATAGAGATACTAGGTATAGATATGCTGCAGATAATGGAGCGACACCTAATCCACATAGAAGATAGTTTGGTCTTTCTCCTGGTGCAGCCAGGTAATAGCTGAAGCCAAAGGCGGTAGTAGCTAGACCACCCAAAACGGTGCTCCAGCATCCTAATGTGCATAAAACATTCTTCAAATGTTGTGTTAAAACATTTATAGGGGTGGTGATGGAAATCACTGTGGATGAAGTTAGAATACCTGCGTATAAGCCTAATGATGAGACTGCGATACCTTTTACAATAGCTGGGGAGACTTGCATTCTTTTAGTATTATTTAGGGTGACGTGTTTGTCTTGGAGTTTGATGTTTGTGTATGAGGAGGAAAGAGTAGGATAAGCTCAAGAAAGCAAGTGACTTAATAACAATAGATGATATTGTTTTCCTTCATTTATATACAGATTAAGTTGCAGTTATACAATTTGGTTTTTCTTTTTTTTCCAACAAACACAATAGATTTTTGGTGTGAATAAACGAAAGGGAATTTCTTCGGCATTAAGCCGGAGGGGAGGAGATATCGCGCAACCGGGCATGTCTGCTTATAACCTCACTAAACGAACAATAAGCACAGCAAAGCTAATGCGATGCCCATACTCCTCGGATTATAAAGGTCTGCTAACTTGAAAATGCTCTATATATGTTAAAGGCCCTACATTTATATGTAAGTTTTAATCGATTTCGATGACTTCAGGGCTCTTGGGAGCTTTGGATTTGGACGAATCATGGTCTTTCTTTGGCTTCCTTTTATTACTTTTCCTTAATGATATCCCTTGACCTTGAAAATTTTGTTTGTCGGATTCGACTTTACTGTCGCTATCATCCCCCTTCGGTAGTACCATTGGGAAACCGAAGAATAACTGGCCCTCGGGTAAATCTAGTCTGGCGGGCTCACCATCAAACGTTATCTTTACATCTTTTATGTTTTGCTTTGGTTCTGCCTTGAGAGCCTTACCAGATATATTTTGTCCTTGACCTACAAAATTTGATTGCTTGTTTTTGATGCTGTTGGCAATGCTTGCATAGTCAATTCTTGTGGACATTGATCCTTGTCCAAGCACCGAGGGATCCAAAACTTGGCCCTTACCAAAACCGTTCCTTTTTCCTTTGTCTTGCTGGGCCTTCAGTGCTTCGTAATCGGGTTCAACGTATCCTACAGGTGCAGCAAAATCTGTCACTAAATCCGTTTCAATGACACATATGCTCTTCGATGATGATTCTGGCTTCACCTCTAAGATCTTAATCTTGAATTTTTTATTATTATAACTAATCTCAATAATGTCGTCCACGGTTAAAGTCGAAAAGTTCCTCAACACATTCTCTAAGACGGCTTTGGGGTCGGAAATATCTAAAAAGTCCACAGATTGAGGTTCTAATTTCACGAATTGGCCCAGAGGTACATCAGTAGATGATATTTGTAATAAAGATCCTGTCTGTATACCCAAAGTTTCCATCATCCATTGTGGTAAGTAAACTCTGCCCTCTTCAGCAATAAATTCTAAAACACCACCGTGCGTCACACGACCGGTTTCATTTGCTGTTAACTTGAAAAGCATAGGGTATCTAATGTTCAACATTGAAAGTTTGCTTAGGGCACTTGGTGGTAAAAAAATTTTCCCGCCAAAGTTTGCGTCATCTTTCCGTATTCTATCATTCATCATTGCTATAGGGTAGCATCTGAAGAATTCCTCAAAGGTTTGAGACATACTGGCAAAACCGTTCCCGCCGCTAAGAGAACTGAAACCCGAAAACATTATTATTATATTTTATTATGTCACCTCTGTATTTATTCTTCTCCCACAGTATGAGCTGCTGTTCATTTAGATCTACATCCCATCTCTTCCTTATTAACTAGCCAGAATTCGGTTTTGGGTACTTTTACTTTTCGCCACCTAACCAAAAAGGGGACTATTTTTCTTTCGTACGACGCAAGTTCGTCTTTTTCGTCGTAAAGATTAATTTCCTAATGCGGGCACTTATTCTATAAGGCGCCTCGGCCAGGAAAAGACAAACGATAATAATGGCAGCGCATTGAATAAAACATCATTAGGCAATGAAGAAGTTTTGGGAACTCAAAGAGAAAGATCCTAAGTCGATCCGTGATGGCAGCAAGAAAATCGATAAAGGGGCAACCGAGTCAATTTCTGGCAGCGGAAGGACATGATAATTCTAAAGTGAATGAAGATGATGAAGAGCATTTATATGATAATATTGACGACTACAAACATTTGATACAGGATGAGGACTATGATGACGGCGATGCACTTCATGACCTGCAATTAAGTGAAGATGAATATAGTCCTGAACGAGACAGTTCTTTATTGGCAGAGTTCTCAGATTATGGGGAAATATCCGAAGACGATGAGGAAGATTTCATGAATGCGATTAGGGAAGCAAGCAACTTCAAAGTAAAGAAAAAGAAAAAAAATGACAAAAGTAAGTCTTATGGTCGCCAAAGGAAAGAAAGGGTGCTCGATCCAGAAGTAGCTCAATTGCTTTCCGAGGCCAACGAAGCCTTTGTTAGAAACGATTTACAAGTGGCGGAAAGATTATTTAACGAGGTCATCAAAAAGGATGCACGTAATTTTGCTGCTTATGAAACTCTTGGGGATATATATCAATTGCAAGGAAGGCTCAATGATTGTTGTAATTCGTGGTTTCTGGCAGCTCATCTAAATGCCTCTGATTGGGAATTTTGGAAGATAGTTGCCATACTGTCAGCTGATTTAGATCATGTTAGACAAGCAATATACTGCTTTTCCAGAGTAATAAGTTTGAACCCCATGGAATGGGAATCGATATATCGCCGGGCAATATTGTACAAGAAAACAGGTCAGTTAGCAAGAGCTTTAGACGGATTTCAAAGATTATACATATATAATCCTTATGATGCGAACATATTGAGAGAATTAGCTATTCTTTACGTTGACTATGATAGAATTGACGATGCAGTTGAGCTTTACATGAAAGTGTTCAACGCGAATGTAGAAAGAAGAAAAGCCATATTGGCTGCTATGGAAAACGCCTTAGACTCTTCAGATGAAGAGAGTGGTGCAGAGGATGAAGGAGACGAAAAGGGATCCTTTGAGCAAGATGAGGATATGCAGATGTTCCCTGATATAAACTGGAAAAAAATCAACGCAAAGTATAAATGTATACCATTTGACTGGTCTTCTTTGAATATTATTGCAGAACTATTTTTAAAACTCGCAGTTAGTGAAGTCGATGGTATAAAGTCAATAAAAAAATGTGCACGTTGGATTCAACGTCGTGAAAGTCAAGGATTTTGGGATGATGTTCCGGATGATTCAGAATTTGACAATAGAAGGTTTAAAAACAGCACTTTCGACACATTATCTCCGGCAGAAAAAGAAAAGTCGTATAGCATTCCAATTGACATTAGAGTCAGATTAGGATTGCTAAGGCTGGGCACGGATAACCTTGTTGAAGCGCTCAATCATTTTCAATGTCTTTATGATGAGACTTTCACTGACGTTGCGGATTTGTATTTCGAGGCAGCAACTGCTTTAACAAAGGCTGAAAAGTATAAAGAGGCTATTGACTTCTTTACGCCGTTGTTATCTCTTGAAGAATGGCGTACAACTGACGTTTTCAAACCCCTTGCAAGGTGTTACAAAGAAACTGAAAGCTATGAAACGGCTAAAGAATTTTATGAACTAGCTATTAAGTCTGAACCAGGTGACTTGGATATTCGTGTATCTCTCGCAGAAATATATTATCACTTAAATGATCCAGAGACTTTCAAGCATATGTTAGTTGACGTTGTGGAAATGAGGAAACATCAGGTCGATGAAACCCTCCATAGAATTTCAACCGAAAGAATTTCTAACGATACTTCAAACGATATTTCCAGTAAACCGCTATTGGAGGACAGCAAATTTAGAACTTTCAGGAAAAAGAAGCGCACACCTTATGACGCAGAAAGGGATAGAATCGAAAGGGAAAGAAGAATAACGGCGAAAGTTGTGGATAAATACGAAAAAATCAAAAAGTTCGAGTTAGATTCAGGGCTTAGTGAAGCCAACCAAGTTAACTTATGGATTAATACAGTTTCTGAATTGGTAGATATATTTTCGAGCGTTAAGAACTTTTTTATGAAGAGTCGGTCTAAAAAATTTGTTGGTATTCTAAGGAGAACCAAAAAGTTCAACACCGAACTCGATTTCCAAATTGAAAGGTTGTCCAAACTAGCTGAAGGGGACAGCGCGTTTGAAGGACCACTAATGGAGGAAAGAGTAACCTTGACGTCTGCCACAGAGCTGAGAGGGTTATCGTATGAGCAGTGGTTTGAGTTATTCATGGAACTTTCTTTGGTAATTGCAAAATACCAAAGTGTTGAGGACGGCCTGAGTGTGGTAGAAACGGCGCAGGAAGTGAACGTATTTTTCCAGGATCCAGAAAGGGTTAAAATGATGAAATTTGTAAAATTAGCTATTATTCTTCAGATGGATGATGAGGGAGAATTAGCCGAGAATTTAAGAGGCTTGTTAAATCAATTTCAATTTAATAGGAAAGTTTTGCAGGTCTTTATGTATTCTTTATGTCGTGGACCTTCTTCCCTGAATATTTTGAGCTCTACTATTCAGCAAAAATTCTTTCTAAGACAATTGAAAGCCTTTGATAGTTGTAGATATAACACTGAAGTTAGTGGGCAAGCTTCAATAACAAACAAACAGGTGGATAACCCGAATAAAAAGTCATCGCCGTATCTGTATTATATCTATGCTGTTTTGCTTTACTCTAGTAGGGGATTTCTTTCAGCCTTACAATATTTGACGAGGCTAGAAGAGGATATTCCAGATGACCCAATGGTCAACCTTTTGATGGGACTATCACATATTCATCGTGCTATGCAGAGACTAACTGCTCAAAGGCATTTTCAAATACTTCATGGATTACGCTACTTATATCGTTATTATGCAATAAGGAAGAGCTTATATACAGATTTGGAAAAGCAAGAGGCAGACTACAACTTAGGTCGTGCTTTCCATTTGATCGGTCTGGTATCGATTGCAGTTGAATATTATAATAGAGTTTTAGAAAACTATGATGATGAGAAGTTGAAAAAACATGCCGCCTATAACAGTATTATAATATACCAGCAGAGCGGGAATGTTGAGTTGGCCGATAACCTCATGACGAAGTATCTAAGTATTTGAAAACTTGTTAAATATTATAAACTATAAAGTATATTATTAGTATAACCTTTAAAATAAAAGTGAGTAAAAAACACTTCCTTAAGTGCTAAGATGAGTTCATAAATACGACGCCCTTTGCATAGATTAAGACGTATGACTCCTTCTCAGAAAGCAGGTAATGGCTGAAACCCAATCGGGATGGTGAATTGTAATACTACTTCTAAGAAAAGGAAAGGTAAAAATGAATAAATATTGACCGGCGCCCGAAATTAGGAATGTGAATAAAATAATTTTCGTAAGAGATACAACAACAAGAAAGTGAAGTTTGAGAAAAGAGAAGAAGTGTAAGTATCATTGGACAGACTAGCTTCTTTTAATCGATTTTAGTTTTTTGGCCCAAGCATACTTAATTGACTTAGTGATGCCAGCTGTGAAAACTCCTTTAATGGTTTGTAATGCACTTGATTTACTTATACGGCTGAGTAAAAGTCTCTGGGTATTTTTTAATGTAAATCCTTTTGGAAGATAAAATGAATCATTTAGGACTACTTCTTTGAAAATGGGTTTGTAATACTCTTGAAATCTTTCAAAGTTTTTAGTAACAATGTTGTTGACTTTGTCAGGATTTTCTCCGCCCAGTTTATACCTAATATCACCTGCGTAACTCAAAGCAGTGATCTCCTTGTAAAATTGAAACTCATCAAACTTATTGTTATTTTTCTCTAGGGTATAATGCTTAGCTAATGTAGCCGCAGCCTTTAAGTTTAACTGGTTCCAATACTGCACCCTTAGATCATTCTTCAATATTTTTACAGGTTTCTGTAGTCGCCCCGCCAAATAGAATGTATCCCAGGTAGCTATATCCTTTAAAAGTGTTTCCATAGAAACAACACCATATTTTACGTCCTGCCCATTTATATTCGCAAACGGGTTAAAGTATACACCTGCTCCAATCTGCTGGAACTTAGAGACGAACTCAGAGCCGAAGTATTTCAAACTGGAATAATGCTGAGGATTTTGTCTCATATTAATGGAATGGAAATGTGATGGATATGTGACACCTAATATAATATCGATCTGTGGTTTGCTGTTTTTCTTGGAATACCCTGCTTGCTCGAAAACTCCTGAGCCGTAGCCAAATGCAAACCTACATGGGGCCTTAAATGATGCCATGACTCCATCCAGTTCCCTCTGTAGCTCCTTTTCGATGGTGATGAGCTGATTACTCCCATAGTTGGGAGGAAGTCTGTGAAATTTGTACATATAGTTCGTGAAATTGGAAGTCATTTCATCTGATTTTCTTATCCCTTTTTCCAAGAGTTCCAGATCGCTGTCTTTGGTAATTCCTTCTATATGGTGATTCCGCCTTTCATAAATAGTTCCATCAGGGATAATGCCAGCATCATCTAAGGAAATTTTTCCCTCCTTTACATGAGTACTCAGAAACCTTCTCAACACGCTTGCATTAGTCGAATGGCATCTCAGCAGCAAATGTAGACTATTTTCAGAAACTCGTAACATGACTTCAACTATACCAAACAAAAAAGTGTGCCGCTTACTAATTCGAACTAGCAGTGCAATTCAATATTCTTCCTTTCTCCCGCTCAGTGGTCTCAATTACTTTCAAGCCCTTCAAATATCTTAGTCCGTCGAAACATTCACTTTATACTATCTATGGCTAAGTAGGCTGAAGGGTATATTTTCTTTTTCAATATTATCCGGGTAATAAGAAGTCACTTGACCTATAGAGTGAGGGAAAAAATAACGTGGGATAAGCATACGCACTAAAGCGAGTGAGAACTTGATATATACGTCGACTAAATCAGCAGATATAACTAATGTAGATGATATCTGATGTCTGTTTTGTAAAGTTTACCGTACTTCTCTAAGATATAACCAAATAATTTTATATTTAGATGCTAGATAGATCGTTTAGTCTTACTTCACTAAGCTACATTTCGTTAGGTTCTTCTGTTATTCTTCTCATAATGCAATTTAAGGTTGGCAGGCCAGTGGGAAAATGTGATCTCTGATTATTGATTGATCTGCAAATAGTTACTTTTTTTTCTTTGTTTCACAAAGCAACTTTGGGCCAAAATCAAACTATCGTGAATAATTTAGTAGCACCTGTGAATTATAACGTTTGTAGGAAATCGTTAAACCGATGTACTCTCTTTCCCCTATTCTGAGGGATGCTTCTGCATCTTGTGAAATTGGTTGCCGGAGTGTGATGTTGAAAATTACATCAAATGGCCGTCGTATGCTGGATAAGAAAATACGAACTTTCCCGGCAGGCTTCGCCAGTAAAAAAGTGCAAAAATGGCCGGGCATGTTTTTAAATGTATCACCGTATTATCTGCTGGCATTTTCTTATGCAGAGAACTAAGACCGGTGCCTTCGAAGGAATTAAAAGGGAGTAGTGCGAAAGGATTTATCCTGTTTTGATTGCTTCACTTCTTCTTGTTATATATTAGTAACTATTTTAGTGTATCTAAATACTGAACTAATATTAAGAGTAGAACAGTGGATCTGAATGGATATACTTCTGCTGTCACCTCATTGAAACTTTTATTATCTTTTTTATCATAAATCATATAGTTGAACATACCAATCCCTACTGAGAACCTGGGAATTTTTTACTAATGTCATCGTATTACAGGCAAGACAATTTCATGACCAAGGGGTCCTGGGAGAGGGACATTTTCCAAGACATGCAATCGCTTTATCGTTGGTACGACGCACCACAAAAAACAGAAGGGAACTGTGTCTCTACTTCAGAAGAATGTTTTAGCCCTCATCCTACCAAGAACTGTCTGCCGGAACCATTAGAGTCCACGGCCACGGTTACTGTTGGAAACCAAGCGCATGATAGTGAGCTCAAACCATCTACTGAGAGAGATGCAACACTTGAGCTACAGCTGGGTGAGATAAAGGACGATGCGCAGTGTACTATGCCATTATTCGGCCTGGAGTTCAGAGACATCGTAAATAATAGAGCTCCAACAGAAGTAACTTCTGAGTTGATTAGGGGCAATGGTGGAGAACAAAATGCTTCACAGTGCATTCCAACCCTTCCACAATCCTCGCATGTGATACAGTTATATCGCAACCCTAAAATATTTAGTACAATTTCTAAGAGGCAAACAAAAAGAGGAAGTTATCATTGTGCTCATTGTTCCGAAAGGTTTGCAACATTGCTTGAGTTCGCTGCACATTTGGACGACTTCAATCTTGAAAGACAGTATAAGTGCCCTATACAGCAATGTCCTTGGAAAATACTAGGCTTTCAACAAGCAACTGGTCTGAGAAGGCATTGTGCATTTCAACATAGAGGAGAGCTTAATACGGAGATGGAAAAGTCATTAAACCTGAAAGTCGAAAAGTATCCGGGATTGAATTGCCCTTTTTCCATCTGTCAGAAGACATTCAAGCGCAAGGACGCCTATAAGAGGCATGTGGTCATGGTGCATAACAATGCTGATTCAAGGTTCAACAGGCGCTTGAAGAAAATCTTGAACAATGTTTCCAAATAGGTGGAACACACTAATAAAATCAATAGGAACAATTGTAGAATGTGTGTAGAAATAAAGGTCACTGCATTTCATCTCAAAGAATCAAAAGATAAAAAAGAAACGCTTGCAACTATGAACACTTGCTATTCTATGGATAATGAACTATATCAGTTGCTTCGCTAAATAAAACACTTCATAATTATTCGCATTTTTCCTATTTCATACTTCATTATCGCTTCACTGGGCTATGCTTTCTGCCTGTTGTTCCCTCCTTTCCTCTTTCTACTTACTGTTCAAAAAGAAAAAGATCGAAAAATTAACACTGGCCCGGAACTTGAAATCTTGACTGAAGTTTATTCAACATGTTGAGATAATTATTTCAAGCATAAAACAGTTTAGCTTTACGTGCCGATGCCACTACGTACTTCCTTTGATGGTTCATTCATGTATTCAATTTAGCACCATAAAGTAGAATAAGACCACAATTTACCATTTTGAACATACATAAGGCATTAAGCATTAAGTAGGATATTAGTGGTTCTTGGGCAAAGCATTTTATATGTTTTCAATATGAATTCTTCGGTGCATTGTCTTTTTTCGTCAACGTGCATTTACAAAGCTCTTGGCAGAAAAAGCGTCTCTAGCAGTTGTCTCCCATCTAAGAGTTTTAAGTTTTCACCATTGGCAGTATTTTTTCATATATCCTCTATGAAAAGTTACCGATGAACCTACACCGCAGATACCTTCTGAAAATACCTTTGGGTATTAGAGCAACTCTCTAGAATAGATGCGGAAAGAGGAAAAAAACATTAAGAAACAGTAACCGCCAGATCAATCATTTTATGGAAAAAGATTCGCATAGCCAAGAAGAAGAAGAAAAAGAAGAAAAATGGCATTATATTTTTATAATTTTCTTGAGGAAAGTATAGGGGACAATGAACAAATGCAAATAATACTCGGTTGAATATGTGAGATGATTGCGTTTCTTTTCTCCTTTTTTTTTCCTGAAATTTTTTCTTATTATATCCTTTTCAGCTTTTTCATGGCCACTACTATATTAATTTAAAACTTACTGATAATGCACTGATCTAAATAGGGGTAGCGGCTTTTTTGTTCTTTTGACTATTCCTTTCTAGAGAGCTTCCCTATAAAGAGAGCGTTATTATTGCCGCATATTCGTAGGGTAATGCAGAAACATTTTTGTGACACAAAAGGGCATTTCCAACAGTTGGTCTGGGTTTGAAGGATAATGGAGATGAAGAACCTTTCATTTAGAGGCACCATTACGCGGGCTGAGCCAGACACCTCTTTGTTGGCAATAAAATTACGTCTTGTGGTCCTCTTCAATTGTAGGGGCGAATGAGGGGAGCATAGTGGCTTCTTTAAGTGGTGAACAGGGTGAGTAAACATATAAAGGGAAGAACAATCTTGCCACTACCTCAGTTCTTGCTAATGTAGGTCATTGATTCTTGTTGGTTTAAGCGGAACAAACTAAAAATAATAACTAACCATTTGTAAAAGAAAATAAAAACATGTCAGAACCTTCAGAAAAAAAACAAAAAGTTGCTACTTCATCCTTGGACCAATTAAAGAATGCTGGGACCCATGTGGTGGCTGATTCTGGCGATTTTGAGGCCATTTCTAAGTACGAACCGCAAGATTCAACGACTAACCCTTCCCTTATATTGGCAGCGTCAAAGCTGGAGAAGTACGCCAAATTGATCGACGCTGCCGTCAAATATGGCAGGAAGCATGGTAAAACTGACCATGAGAAAATCGAAAATGCCATGGATAAGATTTTGGTGGAATTTGGTACTCAGATTTTGAAGATCGTTCCAGGAAGAATTTCCACTGAAGTGGACGCAAGACTGTCTTTTGATAAGAAGGCCACTGTCAAGAAGGCTCTCCACATCATCAAATTATATAAAGATGCAGGCGTACCTAAAGAAAGAATCTTGATTAAGATAGCCTCTACTTGGGAAGGTATCCAAGCAGCTAGGGAGTTGGAAGCAAAGCACGGTATCCACTGTAATATGACGTTGTTATTTTCCTTCACTCAAGCAGTAGCGTGTGCGGAAGCAAATGTCACTTTGATTTCCCCATTTGTGGGCAGGATAATGGACTTTTACAAGGCCCTTTCCGGTGAAAACTACACAGCAGAAACTGATCCTGGTGTTCTTTCTGTTAAAAAAATATATAGCTACTATAAGAGGCATGATTATGCAACTGAAGTGATGGCGGCATCCTTTAGAAATTTAGACGAATTGAAAGCTTTAGCAGGTATCGATGATATGACTCTCCCGCTGAATCTTCTAGAGCAGTTATATCAATCAACAGACCCTATTGAGAATAAATTGAATGCTGAGACTGCTAAAAAGGAAGGTGTCGAAAAAGTTTCATTTATCAACGACGAATCTCATTTCAGGTATGTTTTGAACGAAGATCAAATGGCGACAGAAAAATTATCTGACGGTATCAGAAAATTCTCTGCAGATATTGAAGCGCTGCACAAATTGGTTGAAGAGAAATTGTAATTTTCTAAGCTATACTTATCTACTTATATATTTTTTATTCATTCTTTTCGATACCTAGTGATTAGTGTGGGTATACATGCATACTACACACACTAATATACTTGTTGAAAGGTTAAAGCATGATCAAATTCTAAGAGGTTCATGAACGATTTTTCGTATCCCACCCACTCTCTCAGTATTTATTTTAGGCACTTTCGTCGTATCCCTCTTTTCGTCGTGATCGACTTTGTCCTTGGATGCTTCCGTAACTGAAACAGATTCACATGGTACAATGCTATCATTATCTGGTACAATTTCCCCGACTGAGAACGCCTTAGCGTCAGTGCTTCTCACAGGCACTTGTGATGTTGTCTTTTCGATCCTTTGGCGCCTTATACTCGGTCTATTTAGTTCATTTACCACATCAGTGTTTAATATCCTCTTGGGTTTCTTGAAAGGCCTGTTAACCTTTAAGACAAGCTTGCTACTGTTGAATCCTCCTTTGGTGCCGGTTTCCTCCTTCTGTTCATGCTTAGAAGCTATGACCTTTGTCTTCGAGTGAACTGCTCTTGTGGTTGAAATATGGTTCAAACTAGACGTACTCTCTGAGAAAACAGAACGATGTTTTGGCACCAACAGATTAGGAGAATCGGTCCTAACGTGGGATGCTACTACTTGAATATCTCTATCATACTCTTCGATAACACCAGAAATAACCACCAAAAACTGGCTAAAGATTCTATGTTCTTCAGTACCAAATCCTTCCGGGTTCAAAATTGCCTTCAGTTCTTTTGAATTTGTCTTGAACTCACTAGCTACACAATGTTATCCTTCTCCGTATATAGTATGAACCTGTTGTTTATCTGATAATATTTTAATCTGCCATCATGCCAAATTTTACGTTTTTTGTAAAGTTGATCAGTATATTGGCACTCATACTCAACGATACGCGAGAGCATAGCCTGTCATGTGGTTATTGAAAGCAACTTATATATGGTGTTTGTAAAGTTCAGTGATTTCGGCTTTGAGTTCAAATTTTGAGGTTCCGATCGCGAGACCCTCTTGAACCGCCTTTTTCTCTGCTAATAGACTTCACTAAAAGAGAAATATACATATACGTGCAAATATACTTTCAGAAAATAAAATACTTTTCTATTCCTCTGAGTAAAAACTCCTGATGCTGAATTTTTCTTCTTAATAGGTACAGTAAATTAGTATGTAAGTTCATCATTATCCGAAATTTTTAATACGAGTGTTAATTACGAAAAGGCCAGCTTATAAAGATTATTCTCTTGTTATCCCTACACCAAACCCTATTCCTATGCCAGCAAGTATGACTGACATCTCTATGCATCCCAATAAAAAACACAATGTTCTGAACCACTGTACATCAATGTCCCATTCGAATCCTTTGAGGAGACCAATCCTATGTTCGTAATTCATAATTATTCTCATTAATCTATAATTTGAGATACCACTACCACCATTAACTGAAAAGAAAAAGAACAGAGGTGGAATCAAAAGACAAATGCACAGTACTAGTGTAACTCTTGAAATACTATAAACCTTAGAAAATCCATACAACTGTGAATCGTATGAACGTATGGAGGAGGAGTCTATTCTCTGAATAGGCATTGTGTGCATTTGAAAACTTGGTTGCCGATCTCGATCGATTTCCTCGCGGTTTTTTCCATATTTATATTGCTGAGTAGCGTTGTTTTTTGTGCTAACTTTAGAAACTAGTTTGCCTTCTGCATTATTTTGGTTTTCTTTCTCATATGACAAATTTAGATTATGCATGGAATCCTTTGCAATTCCAAGTGGGGCCTGATTATTACAAGTTTTTTCTAAACTTAGTTGGTTGACTTTCTTCTGCCTTTGGTCTTGTGGTCCAGTTTGAAGACTTTCTTTTGTTGAACCATACAGCACGCCTGGATATATTGTATCCTCTAATACTATGGAAAGGTCTCCCTGGTGGTTAGCAGAGTCAGCAGTCGTAGCAGGTTTTAGTATATCGGTCAGGAGGAAATGATTTCGCGGCGTTTGAAGTTTAGAAAACTTATTCATTGAGGGCCTATTCCAGGCCTTTTTAGGGATTTGAAACTCATGTGGAATAAAAGCTTTATCAAAAACTGCATCACTTATTCTATCGTTGGGAAGTTTACACTTTATTACCTCAACAGCCTCTTCAATACATAGTATAGATCCGTCGCCACGCGGTATAGAAGAAGGTGAATAAGTATCATGCGCTTGGCTTGTGGCTTTGCTTTTACAAACTGTATCTCTTGATCCTTGGCACGGTGGAGTTCCCTCAAGTGGTGGATAATATGACGAAGAAGGCCTCACCCCCACTCTTTCAAATGATTTCATGGAAGATGATTCCAAACATTCTCTTCTGGTTGTCCCATTGTGCTTTTCTGCGGAACTCATATTCAACAGCACTGACGTGGATATGGTACCGCTGCTACTGTGTTCATGTGGGTTAGTTTCAGCAGACGAACCGTTTGAAGAATTTCTGTTCCTTTCATTCGAGCATGGTGGAGATAATGGAGATGCTGCTACTTCTGGATCTCGTCGTATCAAATCTAGAATTGAATTCTCTAGAACAATATGCGATTCTTCATAGAAATTGTCAGCTCTGGCATCTTCGAAGACCTGCCTACTATCTGAACTACTCGAATTTGTATCTCTTTTGAGTATTTCACTATACTTGCTGTCATCAATATAGACGTTGTATGACCCTGCTTGCAATGGTGGAGATGTATCGGATCCCTCAATGAATAATGAGCCAGATCTTATCCTTCCCCGTGATTGATTGAATGTTTGCCGGTTGTTTGTAGTTGAAGATGCGGAGGATGTCGTCGTAGTCCCAGATGTGGATGTTGAATTACCTGTTGAACTTGAAGCATTCCTGATTATTTTCGACATTTCATGGGATGTAAGATGAACTTTACTGAGGAAAAATATGAATATCGTACAATGTTAGATGATATCTTTATGAATGGGAAAAAGAAACTGTGCTGCCAAATGAGCGGATACCTTGGTATGTGAAAGCAAAAGTTTGCGAATGAAATCAAAGAATAATTTGAGGGCTTTGTAGTTGGAAGATGGCAGCAAGCCGAACTATGACAAATAATGACAGCTTGAAGCGTACTATAATCTTTGCTATTAGTAGTAATGATTCTTTGTCACCTTTGAGAAGCAAAGGTAAAATAGAATCGGTATAACGCAAGGGTACTAGTATACTAGAGTGAATAAATTATATTGGTACCCACTAACATGTCAGTGTACATATCTGGCGGTTAAAGTAAAACTTTATAACTATAGTTTAATCCGTTCTTGCATATATAATAATGCGAGACAAAAAAGCACAGAGTTTGTTCCCCCTAGAGATATTAGCTTTTAGACTATCTTCGGCTGGGTGTTAGCTGTAAAATCTACGTAGATACGACCAGGTCGAAGAGAAAATGCTAGATCTAACAAAAACATACAAACATGGTAAACACAAAGCTCTACATAATACTTCAAGATGGGAAGAACAATTTCAAGGTCTGCTGGGAAACCATGCGGTACTGATGATGCTAGATAGAGGTTGTTGATATTACCTATTTAATTGTAGTCGAGTTAGTCCTCCAGCACGCAATGGCTGGTTTTTTCTCTGCATTTCCAGTTTAGGCAAAGCGGCGTAAAGATGTACAAAGCCGCATTTCGTGCACTTTAAGCTGGTGAAAAAAAAAACCGCTGCGATGTTAGGCCTATCCATTCCTTGCAGTTTCTGTTTGCATGCATCGCGCATATTTATTTTCAAGCCTTTTATTTACGTATTGACTCCAAACTGAGGTAATTTCTTGGAAAGCTGGGTACGGAAAGGTTACTCTGAGCGTGGCAATATTATTATTGTTGATACTATTCCATGGTCTTCATCAGTTCATCGTAAAGCATGTCTTTAAGAACCTCTATGGGCACTTCTTCTTCCTCTTCTGGACGCATTATCTTGTTATCCAGTTTCCAGAATTCATCGTCCAAATTAAGCGGAGGATATTCCGGTTCGTCGCTTGGATCATGGTACATTGCCAAGTAAGGGTGTCTCAAAGCTTCTGCTGCACTTATTCTTTTGTCAGGGTTGAATTGGAGCATTTTGTTTAACAGATCTATCATATCGGGATTTAAATCTGTCTTCGAACATACTGTCTCCCATGACAAAGGTGGTCTCATCGGTAAATTGGCTATATACTCTTTAGCTCTCTTAGATTTTATTTGGTTAAAGTCTTCAAAAGACGGAGTTCCCAGGACTTCTAGAATCAGCCATAGTTGATGGTGATAGTCCCTACCTGGAAATAAAGGTTTCCCAGAAACCATTTCAGCCAAAATGCACCCACATGACCAGATATCCATTGCAGTCGTATATTCTTGGAATGTTAACATTATTTCGGGTGCCCTGTACCATCGAGTTGCCACATACTCCGTCATAAACCCTACCAAGGTTTCTCTTGAATCACTACTACTAGCTAAGCACCTAGCCAACCCAAAATCGCAAACTTTGAGATCACAATTAGAGTTTAGTAATAGGTTTGATGGTTTAATGTCTCTATGGATAACTTGTGCGCTATGTATGGACTTTAAGGCCCTTAGGATCTGGTATGTGAAGTACTGAACATGGTCATCACTTAAAGTAGAAGAACCGCTATTTTGGTTATTAATAACCTTTTGTAGGTCAGTTTCCATTAACTCTTCGACCAAATAAACAGCGTTTAGTTTGTCTATAGACACTGGTCTTACTTTATCCAATATACTTATTATATTTTCGTGTTCATGGAAATAACGTAAAAGTTTGATCTCACGTATAGTTCTTGTTACAAACAATTTTTTGCTAAATGGTTGGATTTTTTTGATGGCGACCTTTATACCGGAAGGTTTATGAATAGCTGAGCATACTGTTCCGTACGCACCCTCACCTATCAAATCTACGAGCTTATACTGAGAGGGAATATCAAAAGTTATTGTTCTGGCCATCTTTAAATTATTGGGATAAAGATGAAGAGATTGCTATCTTTTCTAGAAATGGCCTTTGTCTACTTTTAAAAAGAGGCTTTAGAGAATGTTAGATTTTAGTCGGCCTTGATCTGGATCCACTTGAAAAGGGGAAGAGAAAAAAAAAGAGCACTGTTCGAGAAGCTTGATCACTGGAAGGCAGGATATACAGCTATTGAGGTCTTACTTTTAGCCAGACGGAAATGCAACAACTCGGGACTAATAGAAAGTGCTTGAATACCATAATAAATATGCATAATATATAAAAATATGCCTCGATCTGCAAATTTCAAACACCTTCCAAGCGCGTTTTGAATGTGAAAAATCAGGAATGTGGACGAAAGAGGTCCAAAGCTTGAACTTTACAGAGTAAATTGTTTAAATGGTGGAGGAATTTTGAAGTGGCCTTTAATAGTGAAACATGGTTAGTGATGAATTTTTTCTTTCTTGCAAGAAGTCTAGTAGCACAGAACTGGTAAAAAGTAACATCTTTCACTTCTTCTCTCATTAAACAAAAAAGCTTTCTATCTATATTTAGGCCAGATATATTCGTAATTTATCGGCCCCTCTTTCCACTGATTTCTAAGATAAATGTGATATTATGTGTATTTATTTACGTCTCAGTCGTAAACTACCCAAATAAAATGATTACTAAGAAAAAGAAAACAAAACATAAACTCAAAAACTGTCATTATAAGACGACAATTCCGCCTTTTCTACTGATATTCTTTACTAAAGACGAATTCCAAGCTCTAACCACCGCTATTTAAGCAGTTATACCTGTCATAACCGCCAGCAATTATAAAATCCATTAATAAGGTATATGTTATGATATGTCACGAACACCAAGGGTACAAGGACCGTTGGTCCGTATTATGTATATTTATTGTTTACTAGTTGCCACTTTAAAGAGAGGTAAAGATGCTTGTATTTTTAGGGTACGCAAGTATGAGGAGGTTGTATTGATTCGCTTAATTTCATAACGTCACTCAAATCCTCAATATAATGTTGGGAAATGGTAAACGCTTAAAAGGTGGTGCGTTAATGGAAGTATCTTATCCGGTGGTGCAATTAAAGCACATCAAAGTTCCCTTAAATAGTTAAGACAACAGTGGTAAACCGTTATACCGTCCCTTTGTAAATGAGCATGGTTCGCGAGAGGCATGGATGAGAGGACTTCGAAGCCTTTTATTTTTACTGGCAATTGCAATTTTGGTTGTGTCAATCGACCTCCACAATTTCATCGACATGATAAAATTGACGGATGCTGAAGAGTTTCTTCTAAACGTTTCCACATTAACTTGCCTAAGTGGGGATATTCTTCCCATGTGGATAACTTGGCATAAGTGGCCGAATGGGAAGCAAAAAGCTCGTATCACTGTTTTATAAGGATTCTAAGTGCTACAGTAAAATTGCTGTTAAGGACTGCCGTACTTGGAAAGATATTAGGATGGTACAAGAATAATGAGTAGGGGTGATAGAGCCTATGTCCACAGTATAGCTACCCATAAAGTAATAACATATCAATAAGAAAGGACTCGCTGGTTTTAGATCAAGAAGATAACGGTATTCCCATATGTGGCTGAGAGGAAAATGAACCGGCCATCGTCCATTCAGTTGTACTCATGTTGCTAACTTATAATCATAACCGATGTTGGAAAATTGACGTAAAGATTGAGAAAGAGTGATCGATTTTGGTGGAAGCTAAAGCGCAAGAATTGATAATGTAATAGGATAACGAATAGCAACGTATAAAAGAGATGAAGAAATTAATATATCATTATGTAGAATCATCGATTTCCTCTCGTGAATTCCTATATCCCTGGAAAGAACTTCTAATATAGTACGCATACCAAATAATATTGCCTTCATTAACAATGAAATCAAAGCGGTTGTCTTGAAATCAAGCGCATTCTTATAGAGACTTAAAAAGACAACAATAAAAGCTTACATTCTAAGTTCTTTCATAATTTAATAAGTAAGGTTTTTGCCCCGATAATAGTGTCGTAGCCGAAACAGGATAACATTCTTTAGACAGTAAGAGCTATTTTGCAGGTGAAATACTGGTGATTACTCAAAAGGGTAATCGCTTACTACATCTGAAACAAACGAAGAGACTCTAGTCAAAATAATGACACCAATCAACAAAGATATAAAGAGTGATACCCCACCAAACCACAGTACAAAATCAGAAATATATAAATAGAGCAACAAGAGTTAGTCCAGATCCAAAGTTTCTTTAATATCTAGATTCAGGCTTGTGACCTATAAATTAACAGTTGCCTTACGGGCTTTAGTAATATCAGTGTTGGTGATTAGTAGTTTAGTAAGTCGTAATAATTAAAAATAAGTCGCTCTTTCTTAATCTATATAAGAGATGTACATAAAACATACGCTGTTGGTTATATTAAACCCAATGGTTCAGACATAATTCGGAAACATTGATGATAAGATCTTGGTTATAACTTATCATCTTATATACTAAGTTCTGATCAATTAATAGATCTTTATCTTATTGCTGCGGTAAATTCTATTATTAGAATTTGCCCACTCCAATTTAATTGGTATCGTCACAAGAATGTCTGCATTCAGTTATCCATTAGTAGTATCATGTTAAAGAATGTTCGTCATCAACTACTCCAATTTATACGAAGAAATGTATAGTAGTAGTAACTTATTCCAACAACCAGGGTGTCTTGACAACCCTAATATAAGGTTTTCGGAAAGTCACTTGTTGTAAAAACGTATTCATTAGCTTGATTCACGGAATGCTACTTATCCTGTATATTACATATCATTATACTATATTGTGGAAGCACAGAAATCTCGGATCTAAACAATTGTTCAGATATTTATACGTTTAAGTAAATCATCTAAGGAAAGCAGAGCTTTACCTTATGTTGCTCAATCTGTTCGTTATATGGTTGTTTCATATGAGTTCCATATGAGTTTCGATTGTAAAAAATTGGCAAGAATACTCCCCTCCCTGAGGTATAAGATTTGAAAAGAAAGACTAATATGTAAAGTGGCAACTTGGCCGAGTGGTTAAGGCGAAAGATTAGAAATCTTTTGGGCTCTGCCCGCGCAGGTTCGAGTCCTGCAGTTGTCGTTAATTTTTGTACTTTTCTTTAAGTACGTTGCAAAAAGCGCAAGTATTTGTGATACCATTGAGGTCTTATAGTATGAAACTCTCTCTACCCATAGCAATTATCTGTTCGTATGATTATATGAGTTAGATACCTTATCGACAAATATTTTTAAAAGTTGTAAATCTAGAGCTTCTTCAATCTCTCGGCTCACTAAATAAAGTTATGGCAAAAAAATTTCAAACACCGGTTTAAAACAACTGTCTTCAACTGATTTGAGCACGTCCTGTGATACCCGGGATTGAAATTCTCAATCTATGAGTGACAGGTAACTTCGGAACAATAGCACCAAAGGTTGTCAAAAAACAATTCCATGAAAATAACTTCAAACCATAATGAGCATAATGGGTACTAACTAAGAATAGCGCAATGGGAACACTGATCAAAAATTTCCTCGAAGGGGTATATAAAGTTTCGTCATCAATTTGTTCCCACATTGTCAAGTTGTCATAAGCACCACCGTTAAAATCAAACGGGGTGCCTTTAATTAGATGAAACATAACATAGGATCCAATTACGTAAGTCATATTGGTCAAAGTCCACGACCATTCCGCGGTAACACCAGGGAACAAATTATAGAATAGTTTCAGCAGTATGATAATGACTACATGAATAATCCAAGCCCCACGTTGGTCTACCCACGTTGCATTCATATTCGGTAGAAGTTGCTGGTCATTTTCATCTTCAAAGGTCTCAAGTTCCACATGTGAAATTATACTGGAAGAGCGTCTTCTCCTATGATCTTTCACAGGTTCTGTCGTTCTAATTGATGAAGAGGTACTGCCTGCAGAAGGGAACGGCTTTAAGTCCGGTTGATCTCGACCATAAGAGGTGGAGGCCGCCTGACCAACTCCTCGATAATCTAATTCCGTCATTAACTAATTGGAAAAATGCAATAAAATATAAAAGAAGAACTATGACACTCTTTTGGGAAAATATGCAGGTTACTAAAAAACCTAGCGAATGAATTCAAGAAAATGATCAAGCAGAAAATGCTCCCGATCTGTTATTCTTTTCTTGTTCCGTAGGGGTTTTCGAATTGTTAACTTGAAGGCAAGATCTCATGATAGTTTTTTAAGGTCTTAAAGTAAAAGCATAAGCATAACACTATACCCGATAATAGACGGGTAACGGCGTAAGGGTCTAAGATGACTTACCCACTCAACTCAATCAGCAGGATTAAAATGTGGTAGGCAGGTTACCTCTAATTTGTGCGGAGCCTAAAACATATTGCGGACCACCCATTAATGATTCCATTCTATATCATATTTCGCCAACCCTCGTACTGAAACATACTACTAGAAATGGCCGTTGAAAAAGACACGCTCTTTGTGCCTGAAGGCGGGTGGCGACGGTAGCTCTGCGCGCTATCTAACACGTCCGCAAACTCAACAGCTTCAAGCCAACTCCCCCAATGACTGCCATATATATAGCTAGCTCGGATCGATTAGGTCGTCTAGGAAGTATACTGTAACGTAAATCAATAGATTGTAAGAAAGAAAGGAAGGAGAAATTCAGGCTTACAATCAATCAAATTAGTATTTTTAACAAAATGGTTTCACAATTATTCGAAGAAAAGGCTAAGGCCGTCAATGAGCTACCAACAAAGCCCTCCACCGATGAATTATTGGAATTATATGCTCTGTACAAGCAAGCTACTGTAGGTGATAACGACAAGGAAAAGCCAGGCATTTTCAATATGAAGGACCGTTACAAGTGGGAAGCGTGGGAAAACTTGAAAGGTAAATCTCAGGAAGATGCCGAAAAGGAATACATTGCCCTTGTTGATCAATTGATTGCCAAGTACTCCTCTTAGGACAAAGGCGTCCGAGCGTCTGTAAGGAGAGTCCGGTTTAGAATTTCTTGTTTTTCTTCCATTTGCTATATTCTATAAGCTTTACGAACATAACTTATATACATTTGTAAATGCTCATAGCCCATACTAGTTTCTTCCGGGACGAGGCATAACTACGTTAGAAAATGCATATTTTTTCTGTCTAATTTGAAGTTTCAGCTATTATTCGATACTGAATCGCAATTAGGGGTTATCATACATGTAATCAATGCCGGCCATACCAACGATGAAACACTGCAACAAGCAACAGAAAGAGACATTGTAAATACTTACATATTCAGTAATTTATGTGTAGACTTGCTAGTGGAGCCTTATATGCCACATTCATGGTCTATGCCAACCTCACACACAGTTCTATTTCACGGCGGCAAAAGCATTGCATTGCCCTGCAAAAAAAAGGACATTTTAGGTGTACGACGTCTAAACAAAAGGTATATGGCACCTGTCGAAGAACTGAATTTATAGCCTGAATTTGGTATGCCTTGAGATAATCCAACAGCTTTTTGGAGTGGAATGAAAAGCTATCCTTACGTAGTGAAGTATATGGGATGGGAGAATTCGGGTTTTTGGGAAAATCTAAAATTTCTTGTTGGAAAAGTAGCAAGAAAAAGAAAAGTTCGAATGCTGAGGAAATGCCACATAGAATACACATTAGTCGGTAGTTAAACACGCATTACAACTGGACAAAGCGATTGTCGAATTCCGGTCACTTTAAATTCTTTCTTTTCTTCTCGTCCCGTCCTGTTTTAGGTTCTTACCTGCCATCTTTTTTATCAGACATCCGAATTACATAACAGTTACTTTAAATCAGATCAGATCATGAACAACACCGCCGCCGCCATAAATCCTAATCCAAACGTCATACCGTTCGACGACACGTACATCCTTTATGATTCAGATGACTTTTTATCTTTTCTGAGTGCATATTTCTCGCTGATGCCTATCCTAGTGTTGTCCTTTTATTTATCGTGGTTTATCATCACAAGAGAATTGGAAGCCTGCATTGTGGCCTTCGGCCAACTAACAAACGAAATTTTTAACAACGTAATCAAGAATATAATAAAACAGCCACGTCCTGTATCGTTCGGGGTATCGTTCCAGAATGACACTATAAGATCTGGTTATGGAATGCCCAGCGCACATTCCCAATTCATGGGATTTTGCTTTACTTACAACTCCTTGAAAATATATACTTCATGGAGAAATCTAAACTTTTACGAAAAATGCATTTTTTCCAGCGGATTGGCCTTGTTGTCGTTCTGTGTTTGCTTTTCCCGAGTTTACCTTCACTACCACAACCTGGACCAAGTGATCGTTGGATTCAGTGTGGGAGCACTGAATGGAGCACTTTATTTTGTTATACTTGGTTTCATAAGAGAACTGGGCTTGATTAATTGGTTTCTGAAACTACGTGTTGCCAAGTTATTTTACATGACAGATTCGTATAACCTGGCACCCGTGTCACTGAAAGAGAGGTATGAAGCATACTGGAATAAATTAGAACAACAACAACCTTTCAATAATAAATTTAAAAGAGAGTAGATATAATGCCCGGTCGTTTTCTTCTTTCGTTTTATCGTAAATAATCTTGAGCTTTTTTGTATAATTAGATAGAACTTAGCAAGCTAAATTAGCCTATATATCTCTTAAAAAAAACATGTACAAGAGTTTGTTGCAGTTAATAGTTAAGAACATTCTCTTTAGAGGAAGAAATGTATATGGCGACAGCAATCGAAAAAATCTATGACATTGCAAATAAAGATCACATTAAAAAAATGAAGAAAAGCGAGCATCGTCATCTGCGGAGATAATATCCGTTTGACGGCGCAGATCCAGTTGTTCCGCGGATGGAAAGAATCGTCACTCGGGTTTTATGAGAGCGCCGCAGGTTATCTCGCTTTTTCTCGAGAAGAAGCTTCTCCTACGGCAGAATGAGACCCTTTTCCACGGATACTTGGCGGAGCTTCTGGATATAATAGACTGTGTAGAAAAGCTTAAGGGTGAGCCGCGGATTTAAAATGTCACCCACACTTAGATTATCAAAGCATAGTTGCAAAAGAAAATGTTGAGATACACTTTTGAGAGCAATAAATAAAATGTATAAATATAGCAACACTCTATCCTCTCAAATATGTTGAAAATTTATCTATTGTTTTAACGTAAACTTATGTACAAAAACTTGTATATAAACGAGTAAAGTTAAAAAAAATTGAAAAAAGAAAAGCTCGACTTATCTTCTCTGAACAACAATACGTATACGCTACTCACACCAGCCAAGATTACCAGAATGGGAGACTCAGCAACTTCTAGTAACGGAAATAGTAAAAATAGTAACTCACTCATGCGCACCATAGTTTCTTCCCTTATGGTTAAGCCAATAACATCTCTCACCAATACTGTCACAAACGGTAGAAGTTCTCGTCGCAATAGTTCTCCGAATAAAATTACAAGGTATGATTTGATCAAAGCTGCTGCTGAGAATGACTCGAAAAGAAGCAAGAGCCAGGGACGAGACAAACCCAGAAGAAGCTCTAACGGTAAAAATAATGAAGAAATCTTTGTGGCTAATACCGCTTCAGAAATTCAACGGGCTAAAAGTAGTATATAGCAACGTTGAAGTTAATGTGCTTAATTACTCTCCTGCCTTCTTACTATCTCAAAAAGAAGCCTTGTATTCATATCCATTCGCATCTGGTCAGTCTTCATAATCACCATGTATATAACGCCCAAATTATACAAATAATAAATAATCACGCTTTAATGTTATAATATTCCTCTTCTCTTGTATCCCGTTTTTTTACATTGCTGCTCAACAGGACGCAAGCTTACTCAACTATCTAGTAGCGCCAGGGATACAAAGAAAGTGCGAGATTACAATTATTCTTTTTTAAAAACTAAACTAAACTAATTCGAAATTGATAGAAAATATACATAAAAGAAACACAGGATTTACTTATTGTATTTTTGTACGATCTATGTTGAAGTCGAGTTAGATTACTCCAATTTACCACCCTTTCTTTGGATCAAAGCCTTTCTGTCCTTGTCCAAGTGTAATTTGGTGATAACAAGCTTGGATGGGTGCAAGTTAATTGGAACGGAAGCACCGTTGACCTTTTCCTTGGTGACCTTGTCAACTTGAACAGCAAATTTCAATCTGTAAACTGATGAAATCTTACCTTCTTGACCCTTCTTGGAACCACGAACAACCAAGACTTCATCATCTCTTCTGATTGGCAAAGCCTTGATACCGTATTGAGCTCTTAGTTCCTTAGATAATGGAGCAGATAACAAAACACGACGTTCGGAGGATGGAGCAGTGAAATAAGCCTTTCTGGCCTTTCTTCTGTCAGAGGAAACGTCTATAAAAAACGGAAGATAAAAAAATGTTAGTAAAACAAAACTTCTTTTACAATGAGCACACAGTTCTGATTCCACATTTACTATTGTAACGTTACTCACGCATCCAATGGAGTCCACATTTTATGGAATCAACAATGTAGAGAATATTTCATCACTAACACAAATCAGGTAGTGATTTCTTGCCTTTTAACTTTCTCTCTCCACAGTCATTTAATATTGGACTCTGATAATGCCAGCATTTTTGTCTACGATAAACAAAATTAGACATCTCTGATTGCAGAATAATCGGCTCTCCAGCCGACATTGTCATACCCAACAGTTGTTTGGTTGATTACCTGACTCCTGATAATGCCTGTAATCATCACAATAATTTAAAATTACCCAAGTATTGGTGCTTAAACGCTTTATATCAGTATATCTACGTGGATGGGAATTGACTCATGCTTTCTACGCTAATTTGTATCCTCTAAACATACCTAGAGATTGCTTAGCCATATTTGATATATCTTTGGTCTTGCCGTTGCTGCTCTTTGAAGAAAATAGCCTCTAAAAATGCGCTATAGCTTTAAAACGGTAACAAAGTATCTTTTGCTCCTAATGAGTTACAAACAATATGTGTGTAGACGTATGGGGCCTCCCACCTACAGCGGCCACCATCTGTTGATAGCCCATACTAGACATCCTCAGGTCTGAAAATTTCCAAATCCGTTTGAGTCCCTCGAGCCGAACAAAAGAAAAAAGAAAAAGGAAACTGAATGAAATTCTTCATTTCACCCAAACATCAAGGAGGTGCGGATGTAAAAATACAATCGTCTGACAACTTTCCTCATACTTAAAAAATGGGTTCCTCAAACATACCTTTAATGGGTAGGGATCTTGAAAAACCAGGAAATCATTGAGACACCGTCAAATGTTATGACTAAGCTCTATATTTTTGTCTCATTGGAGAACACTAAAAAAACGAAATTAAACATTATGGACTAGGCATCGAACCCGGACACGTAAAAGAGAAAATCCTCAGCCCGCTCAGCCCGGTGACCACTACACTAGATAGGTAGGTTTTAAGGGCGAAAAATAAAGCAATATTGACTACTTAACTCTAGGATTCTCTTTCTCCTCTTCGTTTTTCTTTTTTTGCGAACCTTCGGAGGCTCCAATAAGTAAAGGATACAGAATGCAGTAAAAGCATGTTCAACTTTGTCAGTTCAAAACCCGAGAGCTCAATCCTTTTAAAACTGATGAAAGAAAACGCGCTGTAGTTCTCTGCTTAATCATAGATATTGAGTGAGTGAATCGTTAGTGTATTGTTCCATTGACTATAAATTTAAAAATGAACTCAAACTTGTCTAGGTCTCTACTCCGTTTAGGATATATAAAACCTTTGTTTCCACGATCTAATGCCCGTATCATCTCACCGGTAGTAGCTCATGCATCGTTGCTTAGAGGAACGCTATTGAATAAAACAAGGTTATACAGTAATGACGCCGGCGCAACATCAGGAAAGAAGGGTGAGAAGGCCAGCAATAAGCGTAAACCATTGTGGCCTCAAGTAAAATCCGCTTCTACGTTTACCTTCTCAGGTATACTTGTTATTGGAGCTGTTGGTATATCTGCAATTGTTATTTATCTAATTCTTTCTGAACTTTTCTCTCCTTCAGGTGACACACAACTTTTCAACAGAGCTGTTTCAATGGTAGAGAAAAACAAAGATCTAAGAAGTTTACTACAATGCAACGATGGCATCACGGGAAAAGAAAGATTGAAGGCGTATGGTGAACTTATAACAAGTGATAAATGGACACGAAACAGGCCTATAGTGTCAACGAAGAAAGTAGATAAGGAGGGCATGACACATCACTATATGAGATTCCACATCGAATCCAAGAAAAAAATAGCATTGGTTCACTTAGAGGCTAAAGAATCGAAACAAAACTACCAACCTGATTTTATCAGTATGTATGTTGATGTTCCAGGAGAGAAGCGTTACTATCTGATCAAGCCAAAATTGAATCCAGTATCCAATTCGAAAGGCTTTTTAGGAATAAGCTGGGGGCCCAGGAAAGATTGAGATAAGATTGGAGAGAGTTACTCTAATTGTAAATATTCATATATGACTGCTAGTTTTCACATGAGTTTATATTCGTTATCTTTGATGCCTACTGGCCTCACATCCAAGAAAGCAGGATAGTATATACAGTCAATCCACTAGCAGAATTTACTATGTAGCGATAGAGGCGAACCTCTAAGAAAGTATAATGAAGTGTTTTTGAAACTAGTAAGAATAGGAAGTAAAAAAATATTTATGTACTTACATGAGAAAACTTGATCAGGTACAAAGAAATACTGTTAATGTTGAAAATCATTTGATAGTAGACCAGGTCTTCAAGGATGGTGTATGCGTGTAGTAGTGGCTCTTATAAGTTGAGATCTGATGTCCAGTATCATTGTTAGATACGTTTCTTGGTTGTACCAAGTTATGGAAAGTATCTTTCAGTTTAGATCCAAGGTCATGTGGAACATGGGCTGAAGCAACGGCTGGACCGACAATGCATCCCGCAAATATGATTAGAATTAGGAAGTATAAACTACAATACCTCCTTACCATACGTTTACGTAGACGAGCCTGTTTCAGAGAATAAATGGGGGGACGAATTTGCCGAGATGGTTTTAACCAGAATAACATGATAGAATGAAACTTGTCAATATTCGGAATGCAAACAATCGGTAGTTGAAAGATCAAAATCACGTGTCCCAAGACAAAATCTGCTGCAAACTCGGAAAGCTCAATAACTTTTGCAGTCAATTCTCTGGTAGGTTGAGTCCACGCCATATATCCTAGACCAGTACTATACCATTTACCTGTCCAGAAAGCAGTATTAGCGTGATCGTTCTTGAACTCACGGGTCAACAATAATACTGTCATACAGTGAAAAATTAACCTTTGACATTGTATACATGTAACAACACCAATCAACATCCTGACAAAATTAAAACCCTCTAAAACCCACATGACAATGAAAAAGGCAATATGGACAACAACTGCAACACCGTGTGCAATCCCTGCCATCACGGAGCCTGTTTTCTTGCAGCACATACCCAACAAAGGACCAGAACAGCACGACATACCCATACAGAAGAATAAAACGCCGATATCAATAGCAATGGGTGCTAAGGTGCAAATAATTATGCGTAAAGTGGAGTTCACTCGGTCATAATCAGTATTCTTGACGCCAGTTTGAGCATTAATAAATGTGAAGGCAATAAAACAACCTGCTGCATAAATTGCACAGGGTATAATTTCTGCCATGATCAAATTGGTCCTATGAGCTCTACTTGCATCACCTGCGGATTTTTCTGATTCATCACCGACAAGTTTACGCTTGAAACCGGTAATACGAGACCTTGACATTCTCACATACCCAATCCATGAGTTCCTGTGATACTTATTATTACCTCTTGATAGCCATCTGATAAAATCTCTGTAGTCTAGGAAAAAATCTTCCCAAGCGAATTGATGCGGATTAAAAATGAATGGTGCAAAGATCAGGGCAGATAATGATGCCCAAAACCATAATAATGCAGCTTGCCAATGTGCTACAGTACCAAAAAATAGCATCAACATTGATCTTGACCCCATATATATGGCTGATCCAGCAAATCTTGAATAAAGAATGGAGAAAGGTATACGTGATGTAGCAAATCCACGTCCGGTTGAAATATAACGAGCACCTCCAATGCTAATATCACTCAACAGTGCAGAAGAATAGATTTGGCCAGCAAAAACTTCAAACATTGGTGATAGGGATAAAATATGACGGAAGAATCTTTGAGTTGCTTTCCATAGACCACGTTCAATTAGTTCTTGAACGACAATGGGAACAAACGCAATCCAAAAGACAATGAAAATAGACAGTGTATAACGTCTCACCCAATCAACAGCAGGTTGGAAGTTGTAGCAACCGATTGGAAACAAAACATCAGTAATTGGTGTGTTTCTATCGTATATACACATGATAGATTCATGGGCTAAAGCAGATAAGTTCACTAAAGTCAGCATAAACATTTGCAGAGATAATTGAATAAACAAATTGTTCAAATGGAAACCAGGATGGGCATAGTAGAATGTCAAGAAACGATCTACAGGTAATTGAGTACCTAAGTAGTAGTACTCACGAGATAACATTTGTTCACCCATACCAGCACCAATCTTTGTCGTGAAATTTAAAATTGTACCAAAACCTAGATCTCTACCTTTACCACATTGGTAATATTCACAATGCTTGATACGACCACCACGAAGCACAGCATTCATACCAGCATAAATATCTTCATTAAGATGTAGACCCTTTTGCGCTTTGGAAACACCGCCTCTAGTTGTCATAAATGTGGCATTAATGAAATCTGGATGACCATAATGTAATTTACCACCAATCTGCGCCAAGGTACGAGCGAATAGTGTACCAAATGTTTGTTCTTTACCAGCGGCTACATCACCCAGGACACCAGAATTCTCAGAGAAAATGTACTCTCTCGCACCGACAATCGCAACAGGATGATTTGATTGTTGGTCTTCATATCTCAGACCAGGAGTATAAGGATGAATCTGTTCAATACCCAATTCTTCAAACTCCGCGAGGACAGACCTGATCTTTAAACATTCTTCCAAGTAATTATCTTGATTAGCATCAATCAGTTGGATGTACTCACCCCTGTAGAAAATCAAAGCGTGATTTTGGTTATCGGATTTACCATCACCAAGAATTGGATTACCAGATAACTGTACTCTAAACTTTGGACGTCTACGACCATTCTCTAAAATCTCACAATGACCATCAATTAAAGCAGAATAGATTCTTGGCTCTTCACCTTCGTTCAGAGGAGGTTCTTCATCCAAGTAAGCAATCTGTAAATCAGGATAAGCTCTCAGCAAAAACTCAGCGTTTTCTAGTTCATGCGGTTTAAACTTGGCCAGTCTTTGCATAGAAACCAAGAATTTAAACTTTCTTCTTGACATTTTTTCCAATTCCCTTTCCAAACCATCAGCATTTCCGCCAAACATTTGAACGATTTCTGGATTTTCCACACGGTACAGCAACTTGATAGCCCTCGAATAATTCATGAAACCAGAGATTGTACGGTATAAAGTTTGTGATCTTAAAGAAGCCCAGATTCTCGTACGGAGAGTATATTCTGGAGCAGCTGACTTGAAACCAATACAATAAAAGGGAAGATCATCAATTTGAGACTTCAAAGCGTCCTCCTTCTCAGGTTCTTCTTCATTGTTTTCATACGCAGCAGTTTCCTCGGCTAGAATCTTTGTGTCTTTAACAAAACAGTCCCATTCTACGGGGTGTAATTGTTTCAAATATTCTAAAAGAGTAACCCTTGAAAATTGGTCATCTTCACGAATAATCTCTCTTAATGATAACAAAATCCTTTCAGCGTAGTGAGGAGTTAAGACAGTAAATGTTGGCATATTGTCAACTGGTAACGGCTCGGGAATTGGTGTGGACAAAGATTGGGCAAAAAATGAAATACGACGCTCGGCTTCGGAATCCCTAGGAAAGAATTCGGTATCGAAATTGTTGTCGTCCTGAGAAACAAAGAAAGTAGGTGCTCTCAAAGTTCTTTTACCTTCAATTTCAGATGGAACTTGGTGGTAGAGTAATTTTTGTACATGGTCGATGGCCAGTAAATGTTCCCTGTACATGGAAATAATAATAGCATTCCAAATTTGAGAAATTAAAACTTTCGGTTTGTATTTAATCTCCATATCAGTAGTGGCCAAAATCTTAGAGTAAATTCTTTTTGGCAATCTGGTAAAAATATTTCTCCATGGTGTTAAAATAGAAATACCTAAATAAAACGATTTGCCAACGGAGAAAATAGTGTTAACGACGATATACCACAAGTAAGTATCCAAAAAGAACAAAATGAAGTCTGTCGCGATCATTAAACCTAATACGATCTTAGGCTGCACTCTACAAAGTTTCGCACCCCACCAGTATTCACCAGTACATCTCATTGTGGTAGTGGATAGAATTCTGATTGGGTCTCTTAACGATAGGATTAGAAAGAAATACGATTCTGCATACTTAGCAGCAAAAACAGTGACCCATACCAAATAAGACATCCACCTGTCTAACCCATGCAATGGAGCAAAAGATGCCGTGAATGTTTGCGAAGCGACATAGCTTCTCGTGGATTTTTTCATGTAGGATGTAAATAATCCGCCCAATGGCATTACCGAAAAGAAGACAAGCGTTGCCACAGCAACGAAAAACATAACTGCACCGACCACATGGGCGGCAGTGGAATATACGGTGTCCTTGTCATAAGCGAAAACGAATATCACAGGGCCCAAATTAATAGCCAGAATAACGCACAAGAACCAGAATCTACGAGACAGATGTTGAGCACCGGCCCATTTCCTTGGAACAAACGACCATTCGCAGAGAGTAGCAACAATTTGAATAATACATGCCACGGTGCCACCCAATGCTGCGGTAGCCCATTTATAAGCTGCCAAAGGTTGGTTGTTCACCAATTGTTGATAGTTATGGGTGTAGAAAGTCGCAGAATTGTAAGCACAATACATCCAGTACACTGAAATATGCATGATCCAAATACGGTTGAAGTTGGTAACCAAATGTAACCAAGAACGTGTTTCCTTGTAAGTCTTAAAAAAGACATCGTCCCATGTGATATCTCCCAACTTTAAATAACGATCTTCTGCCGGCAAATCAATTAGTCTAGTTCCATCTTCCATGACAATTTTGGCTATGCCTTCTGGATACCAAAATAATTGGTTAACATCGTCATACCCGATAACTTTGTTATGATCTTTCTCGCTCTTCACGTAACGACCATCCACGATTTGGTAAACTTGATTCCTAATAAAACAATACAAAGGAGTAATGATTCTATTTAAGAAGTCACCTTCAGGTAAGGGATCGGGGCGCTGTTGACATTGTGGAGAATCTAAGTAATCAGAAGCGCACTTATAAATAAAGCAAAGGCATTCTGAAGTGAATCTGACTTGATTCGCCTCGCCCCAACATAACAAGTATAAAGCGATCTGGCGAACCATTTCAAATGGAGAAAGTTGGTTCATTTTTGATTTCCATCTGAAATCAGCAGCTTCTAGAGAATTATCACCCTCAATTTTGTTCAAAGTCTCCTCGGTATCTTCAGGATTAGCCTCTTGCATGGCTTTTTTATTCTTCTTCTTGGCCTTCCTTGCCTTTCTTGATAGCTTACCCAGTTTCATATTTCTGAAACCGATTTCATCATCCATGTCAAGTTGTGCAGCAAAGTACCACTTTTTGTAATTAGCGGTATCACCACCAATGTAGTCTGAGTGTAGAGATAAAAGAGCCTGCTCAGGGGACATCCTGGAAGATCTAGAATCTAATAGGGTCATAAAATGGTCAAACATATTTCTCATGGAATCTCTCTGGAAACCAAATTTATTCGTTAAATCTATAAAGATATCTTCAATTTGTCCAATGGGTAGCGGAGACTGAGGATCCGCAGTCCAAGCGGGATATGGATCATTTGGTAAAGCCATTTCAATCGCGTTAGGATCGTAATACTGCCCATTACCACTAACCATACCGTTTCCATAAGGAGTCGAGGCTCCTGAAGAACCATCCTGATCAGGATAACTCATTTGAGAGGGCGTATATTGTTCGTTGGGATAACTGCCCGAAGGAGGACCATAGCTGCTAAAATCTGAGAAGTTCTCTCCGTCTTGTGAAGACGGATTCATAATATTGGGGGGTTGGTTATAGTAACCAGCATTGCTATTATAGCGGTCTTGGTCTTGCGAAGAATCTTGCCTTTGAGGGAATTGTACGCCATCAACATATTGTTCATTTGGATCATAATAACCATCATCTAGTTGGTCTTGTGTGTAAGCTGGTTGGCCGTATTCGTCGTAGGCATTTTGATCTTGTGTCACTTGATACGTGGGGTAATTACCGTCGCCATTCCCATCATCATCATTATAATACTGATCATTTGAGTTTGGATCGTTGTAGGACATAATTATGGCCGTTTAATGAATTTCGAACGTTCCGCTTCTTGTTTTTTTTCTTTCTTCTATATACTTGGAATATGTCCAAATTGCCTTTCTTTTAACTCTTTTGTAACTTGTTCTATTTACCTGCAGAAAATATAGGCGGCCTTCTTTGTAACCTTTAGCTTTTAGTAGTATCTCGAGTAAGCACCAAAAAAAAAAAAAGGGAAGAGAAAAGTACGATGTAAAAATAAACGAAAAAGTGTATGATAAGTAAGTGAGCAGAGTTCACAATGTGAAGTATATATACAAAAACACAAATGATTTATGTAGAGTGTAATACTTTATAAACTCTGTTATTAATAAACCAGGTAAAAATTAGGGAATGTAGGATGAAAGTATAAATTAACACACAATTTAGCCTTTATTTTGTACCTCAAATCTCGTGTTACAAACTCCTCGTGTATCCGTTTCTTCTGCTCTTTTGCGAAATTAAACCAAGTAGGAAAAGAAATGAAGGAAAGAAGAAAACGAGGCTGCGCTGCCCTGTTCCGTTCTTCTCTTCCTTTCTTTCTATATATACGTAAATACACGGCAATATCTGTACCATCGCCCAAACGTCTTTAGCCACAATTCCATATTTGGAATCGTCGTGCGAAACATAACGATCTTATCGTATACATCAGCATCATCTCTTTTTGGCGATTTGCGGTTATTAGGCCTTTAGCTTTAGACTGGCGCGGCGCGGCCCGTACCCCCACCATTCACACATAATCCGTAAGTCATAAACTACGGATACGGCTACCGCTACCGCACAGCCACCGGTTGCTGCCACCTCTTCCTTCCTCAGCTCCGAGGAGGTTGCCTTTAGTCCTCATGGCGCTCCACGAACTCGGCGATAAATTCGGCACATTCTCCAGGCTTCTCCGCATTCACCCAGTGACCCGCATCAATGTCACGTGTTTCAAAACGAGGGAAGAACGCGCCGATGATAGGAAGATATTCGTCAACCACATAATGCGACTGGGTGGCCCTGATGAACAGCGCTGGCCGCGTCCATCGTTTGAGAGCAGGATCTAAAGGCCACGCGGCAATTTCACCTTTGACTATAGCGTCTTTCAGAGTTGCGAGGGGAATTCGTTCTTGGAAGATATATGGCGACGTAGATGACGGATCACTCATCCTGACCCTTTTTAAGGTTGTTAACAAAAATCGGCGTACTAGTTCATTGGCACCGATTCTCTTTGCAAGGTACTGGTCAGCCTGTGGTAGCGTTTGGATGTATTTGCCCTTGTCGTTAACGATTTCCATCAACGCTCTGATGTATTCCACGAACTCAGCATTAGGGCGTAAAGTGACGGGGGCGTTCTCTATACAAACCATCATAGAACACAATTGCGGGTTCTTGAGAACAAGCATCATAGCAACCTTACCACCCATTGAATGACCTACTATAATAGGTCCTCCATTAATGTTCAATTCGTGTTTTGTGATAAAATGTTTTACGTCTTCCGACATCGCGGCATAATTATGTTCGGTGTTGTGTGGTGAGGACCCGTGATTTCTCAGGTCCAACAGGTAGACGTTTCTTCCCAGTTTCTTGTTAAGGTTTCGGCCAATGCTTCGGTTGTTGAGCTTGTTACCGAATAAACCGTGCAGTATGATAATGGGTGGCCTTGGCTTCTTCTTGTCCCCGTCTTTTACCATATCTGTCTTGATTATGTCATATGAAAGGTCCAGTGGAACTCTGTTTTCCTGTTGCAACCTTGCCATTGAATGGAAGGTATTTATTGACAGGTTTAGGATACGTAAACCTGCATCATTTCGAGCGATACTTTGTTTCATATGAGTTATTCCATACTTTGCGAGAGTTCTCTGCGTACCCAGTATCATTATATTGATTTTATTTTTGTGTTTGGGTATCGCACTTTAGTCTTCAATGTTTAAACAGCGTTTACTCTCTGTATATATCTGCCTATTCTCTTTTCCTTTTCCTTTTTATTGGCGGTTTCACGCGATATAGCTGATGGATAACCCCTGCACGCTCGGGAAAAAAAACAGGGCATCGGGAACTTGCTAACAAAATTTCAAAAATTTCATGAGGTTACCATTGTTTTACAGGTATTTGAGGAGATAAAAAGTAGGAGATAATCGACAAAATAAAAATGGTTAAAAGTGTACATTACAATGAAATCGAAACGAACGTGGACATTTTATCCTCTAATCAGTGTCTGCGGTTTCTCCAAGAGAAAGTCATACCGTCCTTAACCAATGATAGTAACAACAGCACACTGATACAATACCATGGCGTATCGAAGAATGACAACATCAAGCAATCCGTTAACAAGCTAAACAAACAGATTAACGTGGACAATGAAAGTCTCGGGCAACAACGGGCACTATGTATATACTCTTATGGCCCCCATATTCAAAAAATGTTAAGTATTTTGGAAATCTTCAAGAAGAGTTACAGTAACAATAATAAAAAACTATATCAATGGAATAAGTTAACGTCATTTGATATAATAAGAGAAGGTAGGAATGAACTACTGGAGAAAAAGTTAAAGGTTCCAATTTTGGTTACTCTTGTATCTGGTGCAGAAACAATGGATATAAACCTACACTTGTTCACCAAACAGTAAAAGTAACATGCTATTTAACATCCATAGCTACATCTGCGTTTGTTGTGTATACTATAAAATATTATTAGAAGGTTTTAGCGAATATGGAAACCATCGTTAGTTACTACAAGAAATATGTGTCATTGAATAAAAGAAAAAGAAGTGCATAAGAACACAACCTTATTCGTCTTCTTCCCTTTGGAAATCAGAAAAATTCAATGATATGCCCCCCCATTATAAAAACAGAATAGACATGATCGTTTATATAGGCCTCGCTTTGAATCCATAAACCACCGCAAAAATGCAAAGTTTACGGATCTTCGAAGAGGCCATCTTTAGCATGATAAAGCTTTTCATGATAACGCTTAAATGCTCACCATTGTTTTTAGTTTTGATCTAAAACAATACGGGAGGATAAAATAAGAATAAAGAAAAATGTTAGGCTCCTACATAACAACTTTTCTTATTCATATTTCTGTACTGTCGAACCATCAGATACTGCATAGTTCTCTTCTCAGGCATAGCTGCTTTCTTCTAGCTAGATGAACAATATGAAATAAAATTTTTCAATTTCAAACATGGATATTTCTACGCGGAAGAAACCTTGGTTTATATGAAGATGCAAAAATTTATAATTGCGCGTGGTCACCTTTTACGTTAAAAGAAGAATCAAGTTAATCAGTAAAAATTAGGGCTTTCCACTCTCTGAATATAATACTGTTATTAACGATACAGCGTCCTGCTATATTAATTCACACCTTTCGAACTAAAATCTAGAGGTGTCAATAATTAGTATTTTGGTTGTAGTATTAATTAAGGAAAACAGCTAACCTTTCCATGCCACATAAGATCGGTGTAACCAATGTACTAATGGCTTAACAATTAACTATAGGTTCAGTGTAACGACCCAAATTTTTGTGTATGTAAATGCTAAGTTAATCGTTCAATTAAAGGAGCTTTAACTTCTCGTGTATCATGCCCGAACATCCCGTTTAGCAATACCGTCGTTTCTGCCAAATTTACAGTCATATGTTAGCATGTACGACTGTGTACCTTAGCATACAATGTGACCATTCTGCTTATTACCATGGTGACTTGCGTGAACGGTGATAAGTTACCTATTTCAGTAGAAATTTTATTTATATATTTTGGTTGTTATTACTTTGATTAGGGGGTATTCGTTCTATTCAGATGTAGTTAGAGATTAGTGTTTTGAGTTATTGCTAGTATATCCCGTACGACATTTCGTTCTATTCTGGGATAGGATATCTCTTCAACAATCGATTTTGTCATTTAGCGAACTTCCATATCCAATTATTAAAGGAACTTCTGATCTAAACTAAAGCTTGTTTTTCTCTATCTATGTATTCAGTGTTGCATTGTCGTTTCCTTGAATACAACTTGTTGGGATAAGTGATTACAACTATACATTTATTCGTATAAATTGAAATTTTAATAATAGAATTTACTGCAGTGATATGATAAAGATCTATTAATTGACCAGAACTTAGTATATAAGAAGGTGAATTATAACCAAAATCTTATCATCAATGTTCCGTATTATTTCTGTACCATTGGGTTTAATATAACCAATCAGCGTGTGTTTTATATACCTCTCTTATATAATTTAAGAAAGAACGACTTATTCTTAATTATTACAACTTACTAAACTACTAATTATCAACACAACTAGTTAAATATTTTGGTTGTCATCACTGCTTTGGGTATAGTATCTTCGTTCGTTTAAGGCGTGGTTGGCGATTAACTATTTAAGTAATTGCTAAGGCTTCAACAGCATAATTGTTACTGTTAACGGGGTTCTATACTCTTTGAACATAAACATGTTCAATAAAAAATATCCGTGATAGTTTAATGGTCAGAATGGGCGCTTGTCGCGTGCCAGATCGGGGTTCAATTCCCCGTCGCGGAGAATTTTATTTTTGTTCCACATAGAACGCCTGACAGCTCTTAGCACAAGTGAATTTTTGAGCACTTCAACTTTAACAATGAGAATATCAAGCTCCTAAAAGTAATCTGAAGGTGCATATAATTGGTTACTTAGTGATCGATGTTGATTATCAGATATAAATATATATAGTTTATTGATAGCCTTTGAACAACTCATTTATCTGTGCGATGACATTGATATGGAGAATCTCTCCTTTTTTCGTTACTAGCGAGCCCTTTTTGAACATCTCGGGTTCATTGTTGTAGTTTATTCCACATTCAGAGAATAGAATTTCCTGTTTATCATTACTGAATGTTCCACATAGTTTTTTCTCGGATTCCTGAGGTGTCAAACCACATTTTATTATTAATTGCCAAAAAGTTGTGTTAAATAGGTTGTTTATATGTGTATCGACATATCTCCAAGATAAATAATCCTTTATTGTTTGTAAATTAGGGTATGCGATGCACCTTGAATCGAAGTATGGCAAATGCTTGATGTTTAGCGGCTTGTCTGGAAAAAACCTGGCCCATAATGCAACATAGTTAGACGTGAAGAAAGAACCAAATAAAGTTGCAAGCTTATCTTTTCTTCTATTAAATAAAGCTGTGTCCGACTTCAAAATAAACGAGTACTCGTCACTTTCCCCAAAAGCTAATATAGTATCGTTTCTGTATTTAAGCACAAGATTCTTTGCACATGCATTCATTAACATCAGGGCTTTTTCATCATTTGGCTTGGCAAACTCGTAAAACTTGGAAAATTCATGAAACTTCTTTCCATCTATCCTCACCACAATGTAACACTGAGGTAAAATAACGTCGTGCGTTTCAAATTGTCTCACATATCCAAATTTAGAATTTGCCATATTACTCGTACTAGGAAGCAAGCCTTTCGTCCATTAAGGTGCATGGTTAGCAACAACCTCATAAAATTTTTTTGTATATTTATCTGTTTGATTAATTCTTGAATGATGATTTATAGTTATATTGAAATTTCACTCCGGGTAAAAGTATGAAGAGATTGTAAAAAAAAAGCGTACGAAGGACAAAGGGATACTTACGTCCAAAACGCCAAAATCATTCATTAGAATGCGTTAACCTCTATAGCGTCGAATCTCTAAAGTGACATCGATTCCTCAGAAACAACTAACATTCACATCCGGAATCAAATTCCAATTTAGACTTAATTACTTTTTAATTGTGCAGTTCATTGTGGAATAGTCATTGAAAGTTTGTAGAAAATAGAAAATCAGTAAAATTAAATATGGCGAAGACTATTAAAGTTGTCAGGAAAAGGGATCCCAAAAAAAAGAACCAATCGGATCCTTTAGCAAGACAAAAAGTTGTTTGGAAAATTGGACATGCTTTGACTTTGGTTTTTGGTTTACTGTTTTCCATTACATATTTCTACCATGTCTTAATCTTCTTCAAATACCGTTCCTGGAAGTGGCTGTTTTTGAAGGTCAACAGAAACTACTCATTTATTCAAAGTAAGAGGTGGTACATGAAATTATTAAGTTGGAGTCCACAAATAATGTACCGTTTGTCATTGATTGGTGTATTTATGTCCGAGTCCGTTACAATGCAACAGAACTGGGTCGGACTTAACCCTACGTGGAGTGACCTTCTTTCTTCTGAGAACTTTCATACACTTTTGATTGCCTGTTTATGGTTCTTCGGTGGTGGTAAGTCATTTTACAAGATTTTGCCCTACATGATTTTAAGTTATTTGCACTTAACAAAAATGAACTACGAATTGAATGCTAACAAAGAAGAAAAGATTTCTATAACATCTAAAGATAGGAAAATGTTGCATTTACTTGCCTACTCTGAAGTACTTGTAATCTTGGCCTTAACCCTGGACACTGTGTTGTTCAAAACAGGAACATCTGGATTTATGCTGGTCATTTACGTTGGTATTTACTGGTTGCGGTTGAACTTCTCTCCATATGCACAAGTGACTGTTTTGGAGTTGCTTGTCAAGTCTGAAAAATACGTTCCTAAGAAGTATAGAGACAAATGGCAAGTTATAAAGAATTTCGTTTATTTAAAAATGAAGGAGCACGAAAAGAAAGCTGAAGAAGTTGCCAGATATGCGTAAGGAATTCTTTAACTAAATGTGTGTTGAATATGCAGAGATTATATTAAACTTCTTAATTTTTTCCCCTCTTATTCCTTTTCACAATACCGACTTTAAACATTTATGGAAGAATTGAAGGATCAGCATATAAAGTTTATTTAGCTACCTTAAATACTGTCTTATACTCGGTTTACTGATTTTGAATTGTTTAAGTCCAACTTCTTTAGCTATTCCACGTAGCCACTACTTTCCGAACAATGCCTTTCAAACACAAATGTAGACGTGCAAATAAACATACATAAAAATATTATTGAAAATACAGATTATTTATTATATATAACCCGTTCCCTGTTTATTCAGAAGCAGTAGCTCTGGTGTAGATAGCTTGCTTGGAGTGCTTGGAGATTGGCTTAATGATACCTTCCTTTTCCAAGTGTCTCAAAGCAATTCTAGCCAAAGAACCACCGATCTTTAATCTATCGACCAAAACAGAGACAGAAACATATCTGTAAGTTGGAACTTCCTTCAAGATCCTGTCGTATTTTTCTTGGTCTAAGATGACAGCATGTTGAGCTCTGTCTTTCATGGACTTTTTGGACCACTTCTTCTTAGATTTCTTACCACCAGCAAGGGCAGCAGCGGCTTTGGCAGCTTTAGATAATTGTTGCTTTGGAGGCATGATTTATTAAGTGTTCTAACATGAAAAAAAAGTTGAAAATGCACTTGTTAGTAAAAGAACTCGAATCTAGTAGAATATAGGATAAAGACTTGCATTGAAGGAAGGATCATATTAGCGTAAATATCGGCTGAAGTGTGTATTTCGATCTTCTTAAAGTGGCTCAAGCAGTTGGCACTATACTGTGAAAATACATCAGGTACATAACGAGTCATTCGTTAGGGTATACCATATTTTTATTGCGTCTCAACCTCTGTATTACTAGTCATCAATTCATTCTACCCGCATAATTTTGTTTTTAATTTATTAACACATACACTAAAACTAACAGGGCTTGGCGGTTTTGGCAAAAAGGAACACAACTTAAATTATTGTATAGACAATTTTAATAGTAATAAATGCTCTGTGAACGTTAACAGATTTACATTCGCGAAGTCGTTGAATTGCGCGATCCTTTCCTTGAAAGGCATCTTTGCTTTTCAAGGAGCTAGCATGAGAAACGATGGAAAATCATTCTTGATAGTGTCTGGGTGAAGTAGATGCACGGATGTATAAGGACAGAATTTTTTTTGCAATCAAAACAGAACTTCTAACACGAACCTTGTTACGTCAATCCTTAATGTACAACTGCTGACCGGGTTGAATTTTGGGTTGTAAGTTGGAATTCTGAGAATTGAAAGTGAGAGAATGGTAAATTTTGAGACAATTGTTGGGATTCCGTTGTTAATAAAGGCAATATAATTAGGTATATAGAATATACTAGAAGTTCTCCTCGAGGATATAGGAATCCAATAAATGGAATCCGTAATTCTACATAATTCTTTCTAAACTTTTATCGTCATTTTATATCTTGTCATCCATTATCCTATTACATTATCAAGCCTTGCGTTTCAGCTTCCTATAACTTCAATGACAGCTTCTTATAACTTATGTCATCATCTAACACCGTATGTGATAATACACTAGTAATATGACTACTAGTTAATAGGCGCTAGTTGGTTTCATTCCAACACTTATGATGATACCAATTAAATTGGAGTAGGCAATTTCTAATAATTGAATTTACCGCAGCAATAAGATAATGTTGGTATAAGTGATTACTACTATACATTTATTCGTATAAACTGGAGTAGTTGATGACGAACATTCTTTAACATGATACTAATTATGTTGGATAAATGAATACAAACATTCTTATGATGATACCAATTATATTGGATTAGGCAAATTCTAATAATAGAATTTACTGCAATAATAAGATAAAGATCTATTAATTGTCCAGAACTTAGTATATAAGAAGATGAATTATAACCAAAATCCTATCATCAATGCTCCAAGTTATGTCTGAGCCATTGGGTTTAATATAACCAATCAGCGTGTGTTTTTGAGAGATTGGTGAATTTCGAGACAAATGATGGGATTCCATTGTTGATAAAGGCAATATAATTTGGTATATAGAATATACTAGAAGTTCTCCTCGAGGATATAGGAATCCAATAAATGGAACTCGTAATTCTACATAATTCTGTATATGCTTTTATTGTCATTTTATATGTTGTCAGTCATTATCCTATTACATTATCAATCCTTGCATTTCAGCTTCCACTTATTTCGATGACAGCTTCTCATAACCTATGTCATCTTCTAACACCGTATATGATAATGTGCTAGTAGTATGACTACTAGTTGATAGACGATAGTTGATTTTCATTCCAACAGTTTTATATAAGAGAGGTATATAAAACACACGCTGATTGGTTATATTAAACCCAATGGTTCAGACATAATTCGGAAACATTGATGATAAGATTTTGGTTATAACTCACATTCTTATATACTAAGTTCTGGTCAATTAATTGATCTTTATCATATCACTGCAGTAAATTCTATTATTAGAGTTTCAATTTATACGAAGAACGTATAATTTGTTGATAATTAGTAGTTTAGTAAGTTGTAATAATTAAGAATAAGTCGTTCTTTCTTAATTTATATAAGAGAGGTATATAAAACACACGCTGATTGGTTATACTAAACCCAATGGTTCAGACATAATACGGAACATTGATGATAAGATTTTGGTTATAACTCACCTTCTTATATACTAAGTTCTGGTCAATTAATTGATCTTTATCATATCACTGCAGTAAATTCTATTATTAGAATTTCAATTTATACGAAGAACGTATAATTAAAATCACTTATTTCAATTTATACGAGTAAATGTATAGTTGTAATCACTTATTCCAACATGCCCCCTTAAAGATATATTATTGTACTCCAACAGATATCTGCTGTGTGTTCGGTTCTTAATTAAGTAATTTAATTATCAATAGTCCGTTGAGGCCAAAATATCCTGTGGTGTTATCTGATTTTTCAATACTTTAATAAATCTATCAAAATCAGAAATTGAGACTGGTTTTGTAAGTAAATCTGCTATGTTCTCTTTACCTTTGATTTTTATTAGTTTTATCTTCTTCTCTTTTATTTTCTCTTTAATTATTTCTGTTTTTATCCATGTGAACTTCTGTTTGGGTTGTAGATAACTCCGATTTAAACCTTCGATAGCTGGCTTTGAATCAGTAAGCATTGTAAGTTCTTTATCTCCTCCTTCTCCGAGTTCTGTTAAAGTTACCTTCAGGGTTTCTGAGTCTGCATAGCCTTCATAAATAGCATGAAGTTCCGCTTCAGTTGAGGATACGCACTTGTTCGAGCTTTTATTTGAGTACACATTGAAAATATTCTTTCCATACCAAATTATCACACCAATTCTTGATTGTGCATCATATTCTGTTCCAACTGATGCATCTGTAATAGTAGTAATTTTCTTATTTATATCAAAATCTCTATCATAGTGTATTCCAATATTGGTATGTTGTACCAGGTATTGTATGATTTTGTAAATCATGTAAAAAACCTGTTTATGAGGAAAGTTTACTAATCTAGCTACCTTCTTAACGGCAAATTCAACATCGTATCTGCATTTGTACCTAACATAGTTAAGTTCACCTAATAGTTGTTGTAATTTCAACACACCATCTTTGTATTCCTTTTCGGTCATTTTTAATTCTCCGTTTTTAGGATCAATCTTGTATATTGATATATGTGGAATTGACCTTTTTCTAACCTTATCCAATTCCTTTTTATATTTCTCACCCATTTTCTCTATGAATGATTTTAACGTTAAATCAATCGTACCAAGTTTTCTGTTATAGATTAAATCCATCCCTAAAATATCTGTATCCAATATATCATCTATTAGAGTTCCAGTAATTTTTAATTCAAAGGTTCCTTTTAAATTGTTTATGAAATCATCTAGTCTTTGTTCATCACTTGCTGCAATCACACAGTCATCAACATAAACTGCGATCATGAGTTTTTTATCCTTGGATTGGTATAGTCCTGGAGTATAAGTGTTATCTTTTAATCCAACACTATTTAAATATCGTCTGAGATGGTCATTCCATTCTTTAGGACTCTGCTTAAGACCATATAATGCTTTATCTAGTTTAACAACGCATCTTCTATCATGTGGGTGTGGAATATATATATCTTCTTCCAATTTAGCATATAAGAACGCATGGTTAATATCCAGTGTTTTCATGAACATATTCCTATTGTTTGCAATCATCAAAAATATTTTAATGTGATTGTGGTTTAGGGATTCTGTTCCAATAACATTATACGTGTCTGGTGTCTGGATATCACCTCTACAGACAATTCTTGCTTTATAAATACCATTTCTCTTTTTTGAGAATATTGTATTTGTCGGAATTATTAAATTACTAGGAACATCAGATCTGTTGTATTTGACATCAACGTCAAATACTTTCATATCCTTGAGATTCTGTAATTCTTTTCTGTATGCCTCTTTATAAGCATGTTTTTCTTTGAGGTCAGCATTACCTGAAATAGCTTCGTTGTAGTATATGGTTTTTATTCTCGGAGCAGAACTTGTTTCTGTGTTATCCGGAAGTAATTTGATAATATTCCTTCTCTGACGCTTATTGTCTCTTTCAACTGAGTCATGGAAGGAGGTTCTGTTTTCAACAGGCCGCTTCCTTTTCATATTTAGAGAATTAAATGTTTTATTCAGAAAACCAGCTTTGTTTATTAATGATTCTAATGGAGCATTCGGTTTTTCCGCTTCGCTATTTTCCACCACTTGTACTAACTCTTCATTATTACCTTTCGGTGATATACTTTTGTCAAGGTTATTTTTGTTTTTTACCTTGTTTGATTCAAAATACGTTTGGTCAGTATTATCCATAACTTTTACTACCAGGGGCAGGTGATGACTTTCTTTGTGAGTAGAATAGTCATCGTTTTGAACATCCTTATCCTTTAACAATGTGACACTTGATTCAGTTTGAACATCTACGTATTGTGAGGTGTCATAGCTTGAGGTTTTTGAATCCACATCTTTTTCAAGTAATACTTCTGGATCAACGGTGTTTTCGGATGATTCTTGCTGTGATTGCAAGATAATATCATCTTTTACATTGTCCTTTTTGCTTGCAACTGTAACTGAGTCAATTGTAGGATCATGTGAACTAAAATTGCCCTCATCTTCTGATGATTCCTTGTAATTTATTTCATTTCCACTGATCTTCCTTTGCATTCTGCTAGCAATATTATCATCATTATTGATGTTTATGGTATTCTGACTTCCAACAAGATTTTCTTGTAGTGCCGTGGGAATTCTATAAACATTTTCATCGAGAATATCCTCATCAGTATTACCTGATTTCTTTATTTCGTTTCGATCACTTTCAACAGTGATCTTTTCTTTTGATAGAAGGTCTGTATCAATATCCATGTTTATCACATGATTGTATTCATCTTCTTCATCTTCTTCTATGTTAGCAAAGACGTAGTCTAAATTACCTTCTAGATTATCACTAGGAGATGGATATTTAGCATTTTCATCAATCTGATCTAATTCCTCCGTGGTAAACAAATCGGTAAGTAGTGTAACTTGTTTATGATCATCTTCGTAATTTTCCAATGCATCATATAACCTTGAAACAGCATCAGAGTTTTCTGCTTCATTGATGGAATCTGATCTACTTCGATCATCTAGGTATATGTTCTGTGTGTTCCTTAATATGGTCTCCACTGCATAGTCTGGGATCGTGTAATTATCTGAAGTGAGAATTTTTTTAATAGATGGTACAAAAAATTTGTATCCGTGACTATTAGGATCTTTGCATAATATTATAGCACGAAGTCCTGATGGTTTTAGTTTGTTGTGATTATGATTCCAAATTATCCCTTGCTCTCCGAAGGGTAAGAAGGACATGAATCTCACTTTAACAGGTTGACTAGAGATCGCCTGTAGTGGTAGTTGACCTGTGGCTTTGTTTTCTAAACAATTGCGTACATTGGTAGCAGATGTCACTGCGTATTCCCAAAATTTAATACGTAAATTACTATGTTTTAGTAAGGTTGTTGCATCAGTAACAATGGTTCTGATGTATCTTTCTGCTCTTCCGTTGGCAGCATGATCTTGTGTAGCAGAAAAAATATGATGAATTCCTTTCGAAACAAAATATTTTGCCAACTGATCATTTGTAAATTCAGTTCCTTGATCTGAATTGATTTCTCTGACTTTTCTGTCAAATTGAGTTTCTACATACTGAATATTCTTCTTGATCTGTGCTAAGATAGTTTCAGCATTTTTGTTAAAATGTGTGGAGGTGATGCAATATCTTGTATTGTTATCAACCATAATAAGCATGTATCTTTTCGTATCCGAGTTCGAGTTTGATACTGGACCAAAGATATCCATGCACCACGATGAACCTGGTTCATGATCGATACTGTGTTCGTTCATAGATCCTGCATAATGGTTCCTTCTAGTGGCTTTTGAAACTTTACAAGTTTCACACCAGAATTCATTTTTATCTTTAATTAATTCAATACTTTCTTCGTAATGACTATGTTTAATGGATTTTTCAATTTGTTGAACTCCTGTATGTCCCATTCTTTTATGAGCATCTTTTAAGCTTATAATTTTAGGTTTCATTCTAATTTTTTTAGAAGTTGGTTGTATTGCATTGATTTTACCATCATATACAGCGTGATCAATTAGGTCATCCATTTTCACGTGGATAATTCCATTTTGTACATGGGTTTTAATTTTTATTTCATTGTTTTCCAAGGTAGAATAGTTTTTGCTTAAAACCAGATTTGTTTCTCTAGCTAACTCATAACCACTGATAATGGTAGTTTCCTCTTCAGGAACATAATGAGCTAATAAATAATCATCATTTGTGTTACATTTTATTTTAATGTATCCTGATCCTCTGACAGGAACTGAGTTGTTTTTCCCAATACCAAAGAACTTAACTTTTTCTTTGTTGTCTTCATAATCGTGCAATATACTCTTATTATTAGTAATATTGACGCCTGAACCAGTATCAATAATGACTAGGTTTTTGTTTGAACCCTTTTTGTTCTTCTTCCTTTGGTTTTCCAAAAGTTCTGACGGGTTTTGTGCCTGTTTTAATGTATTCCTTTTGGGTTGAACCTTGCGAATAATCACCTTTTGAGTAGTTGGACGTGGAATGCCTAAGTTCTCTGTTTATTTTCTTTCTACAATTTACCGAGCTGTGTAATTCTGATTTACAGTACTTACAATTTCTTTCTGAATAATAAGAGTCAATTGAACTCAAGTCCATTACTGTTTCAATTATGATATTAATTAAAATCTCTTCAATTCTCTCATTTTCACCAATCGAGTAGATGTGTAAACGTTGTTTAACCGGATTTCTCAAAGATTCATGCAATGTTCCAAGAATTGCCTCTTCTAAAAGGTGTGTAAGATTTGGACAATTTTGACAACATTTTGAAAAAATCCATTTTTCCATTAATACTAACTTTTGAAGTTCATTCATCAACAAATCAGTATCCTTACAGGTTGTATCCACCAGTAGCTTTTGCCAAGCCTTTTGTCTTACATCTCTACCGAAAAGGCTTGTGTATTTTTTTTTTAAATCACGAATGATTCTAAAGATGTCACCTGTGTTAATGTTCATTATGTCAGGACTTTCATTGAATCCTTCTTTGATAACCTTACATAAGATTTCATTTTCACGAGGATCGATGTTTTGGATTTGTTGATCAAAGATATTATCGAATTCATACTTTTCAATGAATTGTTGAAAGCTGTTCAAGAAAACAGGAATATTTCCAATTTTAGTCATCTTATGTTTAAATACCCAATCCTTAGGGTAAAATTTCCTATTTTTTGAGGTAAGTGTATCGAATAAGTAATATGTTCCAGTTGAATCATTTCTTTCATGTAACTTCTTGTCATCTTTATCGAAATCAATCGATTCTAACCTTTTTTGTAACCCAAGAATTACCTTACTAGTTTTTTCAATTTTTTCATCGACTTCCATTAACTGATCAAGATTTGAAATATCGTCATCCTGTTTAACCTCATTTGTAATTTTATTCTTTTTAGTGGTTAACTTGTTTAAAAATATTTCATACGTTTCCAAATCGATCAAGGCTTGCTTTCTCTGTTTGTTTTCAATAGAAGTATCAATAATAATTTTTTTAAACTCTTTAGTAGTATCTTGGATATTGACTTTTGATTGAACCTGCGTAGAAATGTTGTCGTCAGTAACATTTCTTGTTTCATCCCTCACTGGGGTCGCCATGTTGATAATTAGTAGTTTAGTAAGTTGTAATAATTAAGAATAAGTCGTTCTTTCTTAATTTATATAAGAGAGGTATATAAAACACACGCTGATTGGTTATACTAAACCCAATGGTTCAGACATAATACGGAACATTGATGATAAGATTTTGGTTATAACTCACCTTCTTATATACTAAGTTCTGGTCAATTAATTGATCTTTATCATATCACTGCAGTAAATTCTATTATTAGAATTTCAATTTATACGAAGAACGTATAATTAAAATCACTTATTTCAATTTATACGAGTAAATGTATAGTTGTAATCACTTATTCCAACATAATTGAAATCACTTAATCCAATTTATACGAATAAATGTATAGTTGTAATCACTTATTCCAACATAAACTACTAATTATCAACATATTCACTTATTCTAACGCATCTCACAGGTGTTTATATAACAAGGTAATACCTGTATACTTATCTAATACAATAAGTTAATTTGTATCCGATATAGTGTAACGGCTATCACATCACGCTTTCACCGTGGAGACCGGGGTTCGACTCCCCGTATCGGAGTATTTTTTGGACCGTATCGTCTACGAAAGGTAGAAACAGATATTATAAGAATTTTAAAAATATGGCTTCTGTGGTTGAAAAATTACCACAAATCAGGTCAATTATTTACACCTTTTTAATGGGTTATTGATTTTCAAGACCTGTTTGTTATACCAAAGAAAGTGCGTTCACTTTACAGACCGAAAAATCGTAATGTCCTTCTGCTTTCCCAAAAACAGTTATATTACATCGGCACTTTAACACGTTTTGAGGAAACAAGAGGAAGAGCGAAAAAGGGATAAACGTTCAACAGACAAGGCACCTAATGTCTCGTAGATTTGATTTAAAAACAGTTACTGACCTTTCCGTTCTAGTCGGAACCGGGATATCATTATATTATTTAGTAAGTCGCCTGCTTAATGATGTCGAATCTGGACCATTATCCGGTAAATCAAAAGAATCAAAGGCCAAACAGTCCCTACAATGGGAAAAGTTGGTTAAAAAATCACCGGCATTAGCAGAAGTAACATTAGATGCATATGAAAAGACTATACTATCGTCCATCGTCACACCTGAGGAAATAAATATTACGTTCCAAGATATTGGTGGTTTAGACCCTCTTATTTTAGATTTGCATGAAAGTGTTATATATCCCTTAATGATGCCTGAAGTGTATTCTAATAGCCCTTTGCTCCAAGCACCAAGTGGCGTCTTGTTATATGGGCCTCCAGGCTGTGGTAAAACTATGTTGGCGAAAGCTTTAGCTAAAGAAAGTGGTGCTAACTTTATTTCAATAAGAATGTCATCTATTATGGACAAGTGGTATGGCGAGTCCAACAAAATAGTTGATGCAATGTTTTCGTTGGCAAACAAGTTACAACCTTGTATAATATTCATTGACGAAATTGATTCGTTTTTAAGAGAACGTTCTTCTACAGATCATGAAGTCACTGCAACTTTGAAAGCTGAGTTTATGACTCTATGGGATGGTTTATTGAATAATGGAAGGGTTATGATCATCGGTGCTACCAATCGGATAAATGACATAGATGATGCATTCTTGAGGAGATTGCCAAAGAGATTTCTTGTTTCGTTGCCTGGTTCTGACCAACGCTATAAAATATTGAGTGTTTTACTAAAAGATACCGCACTTGACGAAGATGATTTCGATCTCCAAGTGATTGCAGAGAATACCAAAGGTTTTTCAGGGTCAGACCTAAAGGAACTTTGCAGAGAGGCAGCCCTAGATGCAGCAAAGGAATATATAAAACTGAAAAGGCAATTAATCGATAATGGTACAATAGATGTTAATGATACCTCTTCCCTAAAGATAAGACCATTGAAAACGAAGGATTTTACAAAAAAATTAAGGCTGGATGTTACGAGCACATTGTCTTCTCAACCTCTGGATTAATAAAGAAAATTGAAGAAAAGGAAGAAAAATAAGAATATCTTAAATTGTGTATCTTATCTCATCACATATGCTAGATTACACTTATTACATATTCAATATGTTTCTGTATATAACTTCTTTTATTTCTACATCATAGTGTGTTTCATATTATTTTTCTCTCGCCGCTTTGCAGTATGACCGCACTATTCTTCAATTATCTCTGAAATCAAGCGATGTAGAGAAGGCAAAAATACACAACATTGAATAATTACCAAAAACCCATGACAGTAACCGACAAAATGACTGATAATTCACCGCAAGAAGGACTAAGTGGAAGAAAAATAATATATGATAAAGATGGTAAACCGTATGTTAGATTGTGCAAGAGAATTCAGATTCGACTTTCTCAATTTAAGCGTGTAATATTTTTACTAACAAATCCTTTCTAGTTGTCGCTCATGTAATACCCTTCTTGATTTCCAATATGTGACTGGCAAGATTTCCAACGGTATAAAAAACCTTTCGTCTAACGGCACCCTAGGAAACACAGCAGCCGCGACTGGTACATCTTTGGATTTAATACCTGGCTCGAGGACGTACCAGAAAATTGATCCTCCCGATGTAGAGGAATTAGGTCGAGCATCATGGACGCTACTTCATTCTGCAGCCGCCAACTATCCTACCAAACCCACAGATCAACAGAAAGGTGAAATGAAACAGTTCTTGAATATTTTCTCGCATATCTATCCTTGCAACTGGTGTGCTAAGGACTTTGAAAAGTACATAAGAGAAAATGCTCCACAGGTTGAATCGAGAGAAGAGCTTGGAAAATGGATGTGTGAAGCTCATAATAAGGTCAATGTGAAACTGAGAAAGCCTAAATTCGACTGTAATTTTTGGGAGAAAAGATGGAAGGACGGCTGGGATGAGTAAGCGCTCCTAGAACTTTAGAGAAGCATGCAATGCTGAATTTATATATTACCATGTACATAATTATTCACGTATATTGATTTAAGCCTAAATCACCAGTTACGTTCACTAAACACACGCTTTATTATTGTGGCTAATTACGATTTTCCTGGGGCTTTCGATGTGTTGATGGTACCGAATTATTCTAGATGTAAAAGAACACTTATTCAACTTTATTATCAAAGTAACTGTTATTTTTATGAGAATTGCTATGTTTACGGTTGTTATCTCTAATAGTTTACTTATTCGCAGTCCTTGTTTGAAGGCGCTAGTACTAAAGAATGTGGGATTTACCTCGGAGGATATGTACAAGCTTGTTCCATCCATCTCCAGAGTGCTTGGACCAATTTCCAAAAAAACTAGACACAAAAATCTCCGCGACGGGGAATTGAACCCCGATCTGGCACGCGACAAGCGCCCATTCTGACCATTAAACTATCACGGATACAATATTACGCAGGTCTCTTGTGTTTTTTTGATTGATACAGTAAATTTATAACATTCTACTACCCTTAGATGATTTTAAGTTGTTGTCAGCATGTTGAAGTAAGAGCCGATTACCGTTTATCAACTAGAGTTCATATTACTGGTATATTATCACATACGGTGTAACAAGATGACATAAATACTGAGGTGAGGAACAGTTATCTTTTTTAATGGAGGCTGGGACGCAAGGATTAATAATGACAACGTATAAAACAGGAGAACAAAAAAGTACATTATTGTGTAGAATTACCGATTACCTCTTGTGGAACTCTGAGATTGTGGTGAATTTTGAGACAATTGGTGGGATTCCATTGTTGATAAAGGCAATATTATTAGGTCTACGGAATATACTAGAAGTTCTCCTCGAGGATATAGAAATCCGCAAAAGGTAATCGGTAATTCTATACTATAATGTACTTGTTTGTTCTCCTGTTTTATACGTTGTCATTATTAATCCTTGTATTTCAGCTTCCAGTTTTTCATAACTTAAGTTATCTTCTAACACTGTATATGATAATATACTAGTGGCATGACCAAATAGTTAACGATAGTTGATTTCTCTTTCAGCAGTGTCGTCTTGGAGCTTCGTATATCATAGTACCATCATGACACGAAAAATGGTTGACAAAATGTCCGGTAGTAGATCCACGATAGTTCATTCTTATCTCAAGGGCCGTTGTCACAGAGCATTTGTCTTTCAATCTTACTTGCACTTGTCATGAGAGAAAGAACTATCATTACTCCTTTGTAATTATTAAATACACCCCGTAGTATATCTATACATTCGCCGCATAGAATCTGTTAGTTTTTTTGCTTAATCAAACAAAATGCATGATTTTTTATTCACTAAAAGGGTACCTGTGAATATCATCAAGTCAATGCTTTTCGGGCAAAAATAGAGAAGTAACAACATAGCTGTATATTTTTCTTAGCAGTAAACAATTCAACCTTATAAATCATCATAGGAGCATTAAAAATACAATGGTCGATACGCATAAACTAGCGGACGACGTTCTTCAGCTATTGGATAACCGTATCGAAGAAAATTATAGGGTTTGTGTCGTCCTGGTTGGCTCTCCAGGCTCTGGTAAGTCAACTATTGCAGAAGAACTCTGTCAAATTATTAATGAAAAATATAACAGCTTTTTGTCGAAGCATCCAAATATCATTCAAATCATTGATCGACAGAAACCTATAGTTGACTTGGTAGGTTCTTTAAGAATGCTTCAGCCAAATAAAGTAGCTGATATGAGTGAAAACCGGGGGTTGTTCAGAGACCATGTTGAGGACGTTAATTTTCTACCAGTTAGGTACCCAGATCTTACACCAGATAAGAGAGAATGTACCACAGTAGTTGGGAGGGGAGGTAATGCAAATGCTATCAGAATTGCGGCAGTTAACAGTACAATCAATGTCAATCAGTTGGCTCAGAATAATATCAATATCGCGCAAGTAGTTCCAATGGATGGATTTCATTTATCTCGGAGGTGTCTAGACTTGTTTAAGGACCCAAAAACTGCTCATAAAAGAAGAGGTTCACCTTCAACGTTTGACAGTAACAATTTCCTGCAATTGTGCAAAATTATTGCTGAGACGTCCCTTTGTAAAGTTTCTTCACATGATAAGTCCTACTTAACGTCCAATGTTTTTGGAAAGTTATCCAAAACTTTTAGTCAAGCCGTTCCTGATATCTTTATTCCAGGGTTTAACCATGCTTTAAAGGACCCAACTCCGGACCAGTACTGCATTTCCAAGTTTACAAGGATTGTTATACTCGAAGGGCTTTATTTACTTTATGACCAAGAAAACTGGAAGAAAATATACCAAACATTAGCTGGTACGGGAGCCCTTCTTGTTTACAAGATTGATATTGACTCTAAAGTTACCGAGGAAAGGGTGGCCAAAAGGCATCTGCAGTCAGGCTTGGTGACGACCATTTCAGAAGGGCGGGAAAGGTTCCGCAGCAATGATTTGTTGAATGGCCAGAATATAGACACGCACTTGGTTAAAGCTGATAATGTTGTCCATATTCAGAATGATTAGAAGTGAAGCGAATTTTGTATGTGTTTTTGTAGAATCAAATATAATGTAGATAATGAAGGCGCGCAAGTAGGAACGGCACTTTTTATGAACTCTTTAAGAATGTGATCTTCATCGAACCATACATGGGAAATCACACATATTGATGTCGCAAGAAGTTCAGGCTACATTTTAGGTATGAGTGACCAAACCAACGCTTTGTCAGTGCAGCAGCAACAGCAGCAAGTATATATGTCCCCTCAAGCAGAAAACTTGAATCACATGTACTTATTAGTCAACAAACTATTGAGGCAATTGAGAGAAAATCAAGCAGAAAAGGCAAAAATACTAAGAAATGCAGACATACTATCTGGCTATTTAAGCAAGTATGAGTCATCGGAAGCACCTCATGATATTATGGATAATATTGCATTATTCAATAGATTCTTAGAGCAAAGAGGAAGGGGTGCTATAACTGGGGAGGAACAGCTAAACGGTGATTTGGAAGATAACGCAAAAGATGAGGCTATGTTAGAGGTGTTGAAGCGTCAAAATTCAAATCTCCGGAAAACTCTAGAGGAATCCAAGCAGAGAACCTCTGAATCCATGAGCTTGTTGAATTATTCCGAAGATTCACTAAACTTTGTTGTTGCCCAGTTAAGGAAGAACGTCCTAATGCATCATAAAGAAACAATTAGATTGATTAAGCAGAAATTTCAAGTAGAAACAATTCCCCTCGAGAATGAAGAATTCAAGAAGTATTTGGAAAATGTTAATGATCTACAAAAACTAACAGATATATCTCATACTTACAGGTTGCTGTTGAGGTTACATGTACAAGAATGAAACTTTAACTCTTTACTTCCAACGCAAGCCAGATAACATGCCTATTATATTTTAAAACGCATTTAAATTTAAAGCTCGCTTATGAAACTTTTTATTCTTTCTGATGTAAGTTTACGGAGTCAAGTATATAAGGCCAAGGTTTTGTGCAAAAGAAACAAGTTATTAGTGTTGGCATAAGAATCGACTGACGTCTATCAACTAGTATTCATACAACTAGTATTTTCTATAAAATAATATTGCCTTTATCAGAACTGTAATCCCAAAATTCAGCTGCAAATTCACCTAGTTCTAAACATGAGGTATATAAAGGTATAAGTCGTTGCATTGAATTTATAGTGAATGTCAAGTTAATCTTTCAACTAACAGATCTTTAACTTACTGCACCCACATTATTACCTAGTCACGTACCATTCTCTGAAATATTTGTGAATTTTGAGACAATTGTTGGGATTTAATTGTTGATAAAGGCAATACTATTACATAGAAAGTACTTGAAGTTCTCCTCCAGGATATAGGAATCCAATAAATGGAGTCTGTAATTCTACACAATAATATAAATACTTCTATTGTCATTTTATATCTTGTCATCCATTATCCTATTACACTATCAAGCCTTGCGTTTCAGCTTCCTATAACTTCAATGACAGCTTCTTATAACTTATGTCATCATCTAACACCGTATGTGATAATACACTAGTAGTATGACTACTAGTTAATAGACGCTAGTTGGTTTTCATTCCAACAATAGCCCCCCCATTCCAACACATAAAAATAGAAGAACAAGTTTTAGTTTTCATCTGAAATCTGATACCTTTATTTAAAGGCCTACTGCAGATCTTTTGCCATTAAATATAGCGGATTTAGCTCAGTTGGGAGAGCGCCAGACTGAAGACAAAACTTTGGTCGAGTTATCTGGAGGTCCTGTGTTCGATCCACAGAATTCGCATTTTTTGGCAGAGCTGCACCCCCAGTTACTATTTGTTGCCTTACTCTTGGAGTATCAATTTTTATTCTTTAGGTACAAATAAGTTGAAGATTTCAGGAAGATTTCATTTATGTATACGTCAAAGAGTAAGCATATATATTAAATTTGAACAACAATCAAAAGAAAATATTCAGACGACTACATGGAAATCCGAACGAGTCTTCTTCAAACCCTTCCGGACAATTCTTTCAATTTTAGCGGGGTCAGAAGTGATACTAGTTAAGTTCTCGTATCCATCTTTGGTTACAAGAATATCATCTTCGATTCTAACACCACCAACGTACATGTATTTTTTCAACACATTCATGTCGACAAGTTCCAATCTTTCTGGGTGTTTTACTAAGAATTCCTTGATCAAAAATTGATTGAAATAGCAACCTGGCTCATTGGTGACAACCATATTTTCTTTCAAAGTACGACGGATTCTTAAGTACCTAAACATTGGATCTGGATCATCATAGTTTGGATTACCACCAACATCGTGTACATCAAGCCCTAACATATGGCCCAGTCCATGGGGATAAAAAGCGCAAGAAGCCCTTCTTTTGAATATTTCATCTTCGGAAAACTCTTTCTTGAAGATGCCCATACTCAAGAAGTGTGTGATAAGAACCTTGTGTGTTAACGCATGTAAATCGTCCCATTTAGCACCAGGTTTGATCTGCTTCATTGCTTGATTCTGCATGTCAAGAACGGTGTCATAAACTTCACGATGTTCCACAGTAAACTTGCCTGAAGTTGGGAAGCATCTGGTTATATCACTTGTATATTGTCTCCATTCTGCGCCTGCATCAATTAAGACGGAATGTTTACCTTTGATATCTTCAGAATTCTTGATATAATGTAATGTACCACATGCAGGCCCGGAGCAACAAATGGGGTCATAACCCAAAGAACGACCACCTTGGCGAGTGGCATGATATTCGAACTCAGCTTGCATTTGTAACTCGTTCAATTCGATCGGTAAAGCAGACATAACGGCCAAATGGCTGTTGTCTGAAATTTGACAAGCTTTTCTGATGCTTTCAATTTCATACCCGTCCTTGATTGCTCTGGTTTCGTCCATAGCATAAAAGAAATCTGGATTTGAAGGGATTAATAATTCTTCAATGTTCTTATTATGAACATTGTCCAAGTCGGTTGTAAAGATAGTAAAATCTTGCAACTCTTTGAACTTCGACTCCAACTCAGATATGTACATGGCCTCGTCGATGTCAAAAACTCTCATAGCATCATCTAAACTCAAAGGCATACCGCTCCACATGACGTCTTCTTCATCGATACTTGGCAAAAACAACGTCAATTTGTCTGTGCTACAGTTGAACAATAACATCGAAGAAGGTATATCAACACCTGACAAATGATAAAAATATCTATTTTGTCTAAATTTTCTAGTAGTGTCACAGTATTTATTTCCTTCTAATTCTTCCCCAGCAATAAAAAACGCTGTGGACCCCTCAGACAACCTTGAATTGCGCTTGAATAACAAATCTTTAACTCTCAAGTTATGTTCCTTCGCAGGATATTTGACGTTCCTTATCTTCGTTGGAACGTCATTCACATTTGCCAGTTCACTCATTTCTTCCTCTTTTTCTTTATTGTAATAACACTTGTAGTTGTACTCTCGTTGGAAAGCTGTAGTTGTTGTTAGACCTTCTTTACGTTTAAAATAGTTCACGAACCCAAAGAAAAATACCAGGGATACGAAAACAACAAGAAAGATCGGTTCAATACACATATCTCTGACAGCAGATGGGGTTTATATCTGATATTTCCAAGCCCTTCCCACAGGTTGATCTGGAAAAAAGATGACACAGTTTCTGAAGAATGGCCGTAGCGGAAAGTGTCAATTGTATCTCCCTCGCGAATAGTAAGCAATGCAAAGAGACTGAAAAATCTTGATAAAAAAATGACAAAAGAGGAAAAATTGGTACCATTTTAAGCTTTATCTTAGTAGTTCGTTGATCGCTGGGTGTTAGCTTGAAGTGCTGCTTTTAATGGAGGTCGATAACAAGAGAAGACATTCTGGAAATGAGTTGGGGCAAAAGGTACTGAAAAAGATAAAGCCTCAGGAACCAAACTATGCCTATCTTGAGACGGTGGTAAGAGAAAAGTTGGATTTCGATACGGAGAAAATTTGTTGTATTACGCTATCTCCTTTAAATGTATATTGTTGTTTAGTATGTGGTCACTTCTATCAGGGAAGGCATGAAAAGAGTCCTGCTTTCATTCACTCCATTAATGAGAACCATCATGTCTTCTTGAATTTAACAAGTTTGAAGTTTTACATTTTACCGCAGAACATCCAAATTTTACACGACGATAAAGTTCAATTATTGAACAGCATAAAATTTGCCGTTTTTCCGACTTACTGCCTAAGAGACTTAGAAAGTTTTCCCAAACACTGTTTTGACTTGAGCAATCGCGTGTATTTGAATGGATTTATAGGGTTTACCAATGCGGTAACTTACGATTATGCACATAGTGTATTGCTTGTAATATCACACATTGCCCCGTTACGTGATCATTTCCTGCTGAACCGCTTTGACGATCAAGGAGAATTTATCAAAAGGTTATCCATGTGTATCAAGAAAATATGGTCCCCGAAATTATTTAAACCCTATCTCACCGTGGACAATTTCGTAGCGTATTTGAAAGTTAAAGAAGGGTTGAATTCAAATCGTGTAGATCCACGTTTTTTTCTTCTGTGGCTATTCAATAAGATTTGCTCGAACTCGAACCAGTTAAAATCAATATTAAATCAATCTTGTAAGGGCAAAGTGAGGATTGCGGAATTTGAAAATGAACTTGAGGATAGCATACGTGTTACAAGTAACGTCAGAGTTAGACCCTTTTGGGTTTTGACTTTGGATTTGCCAGAGTTTTCGCCCTTTGAAGATGGTAACAGCGTTGATAATCTTCCACAAATAAGTATTACTAAATTATTAACTAAGTTCACTAATTCAAGACCCTCTTCCTCCAGCACTGTATTTAAACTAACACAGTTACCGCAATTTTTGATATTTAATTTCAATAGGTTTGACCGCAATAGTGAACATCCTGTGAAGAGTAGGAACCAAACCTTAGTGGAATTTTCCGGTGAACTTGAAATTCTGCAGGTTAAGTATCGCCTAAAGACAAACGTTATTCATGTAGTCATCAAATCATCGTCCACAGATGAGAAAACTCCCAATGGTGATGAAAGAAGTCATTGGGTTACTCAGCTATATGACGAAAAAAGTGAAAAATGGATAGAAGTAGATGGTATAAATACAACAGAAAGAGAAGGAGAACTTTTATTTCTAAACGAAACGTTTATGCAAGTATGGGAAAAGCAAGGCTGAAAAGCAAATAAGAAAAAATTTGGCACCAAAACCATATAATACTCACTTATGTCACCAATTGATAAGCATTATCGTTCTCGATGGATTTTTTTTTTTTTTCACTAACTCCTTCATTAAGATTTATTGGAAATAGACAGTATAGTATATATAAATGTAGAGGCGCTTCTAGTTACTTAATGCATAATGACTTTTATAAATTTTACTTAATTGCCACTGAATTAACACCCGCCGTCAGCAAAGAAACAATATTGTTTTCCAGCGTTTCGTCCGCAGTTTCAGAAAGATGTTTCTTTGGATCCTGTCTACCAACGTATCTTGTCTTGAGTTCCTCTTCGCTCAATTCCTTTTCCTCTTCTATTCTCTTCGAATACTGCTCGGCTATCTTAACCATACTTTTTGTAGCAGCCAAATTCAATACTTCCTTTTCTTCGTAATCGTACATTTTGAGACCAGATTGCCATTGTTCCTTATGTAAGTTCATTAGCATCTTGGTTTCTTGTGTCGTCTTGTGATAATCAATATTTAAAGAATAATAATGTCTATTCAGACCGTGGATTAAGGCTTGAATATTGGCCTTGTTTAACAAACCTGTGTTAGAGGTTGTTTGTCTAGGTTCTAAATTATTTATCAATGCACTCGTGTCAATTAACCTAAAGGCATCAATAACGACTTTTCCCTTAACAGATTGGATAGGGTCAACAACAACAGCAACAGCTCTGCTATTTAGTTGCTCAAAGGATTTTTGAGTGTTAACATCCACAGAAGACAGCCAACATCCAAAACCAGGATGGGAATGATACCAGCCAACAACCATTTGGTCTCTTCCCGTTTGTTTCAACATATCCATCATTTTAGCTTGGAAAACATCATCCACAGCTTCAACAGAAACACCAGTACCCGACTGGGGCATGGCGAACACATCTACAACATTCACTGTATAATCATCAACAAATTCACCTAGCATTAACCCCATCACTTCCATTGGAACACCAGCTCTACCGTGCTTCAGCATCTTTAAAAGTGCAATCGAAGAAATATAAACGGTCTCCTTTGTATCATCACGGCCGGTGTCCGCAGATCCCACTTTGCTATTCATCATCAATCTCTGTAGTCGTTCCATTGCGCTTGTGTGTTTCTAGTTTAGCTCCTTAACCTTGCTGTTTCCTCCTCTATGTAAGATAACTACTAACCATCAATCGTTTCTTATGGTAAAGGCTTTTCTTGTCAATTTGCCACCTTGGAGGACCGAAATCATCACCGACGTGCGTTTCAGCCAAACAGGGGGACATACACTAATTAGTTAAAAGTGATTACAATGAAAGACATCAGGAGCTCACTACTACCAATAGACGCATACATAGCCTTCAATTAACTGTATAAGGATGAGTGGACATCAAATGAACGTAGGATCGGAGCAACAACAAACCGTAGGATCCCGGACGGTAAGTGTAGAAGAAATACCTGCAGTTTTGCAGCTTCGAGCCACACAAGAAACTCCAAGGACTCAAGAAGTAAGGTCCACGAGGCACAACGTAAGATGGGAAGAAAACGTAATTGATAATGAAAACATGAATAAAAAGAAGACCAAGATTTGTTGTATTTTTCATCCACAAGAAGAAGTTGAAGAAGAGTGCAACCACTCGTCAGACCATAATGAATCTTCTTCATCATCTTCTTCAGAATCTGAGAATGAGAAGGATCTTGACTTCAAAGAACGCAGGCAAAGAAGACTGGAAAGACGTCATCGTAAACTCGAGAAAAGGAGAACATATAGCCCTAATGCCTATGAATTTCAACCAGATTATTCTGAGCATAGGCGAAAGCAGCAAGAGAAGAAAGGTTAAGACTTTGTGCAATGGAAAGCAGAAATTATTGGAAAAAAATGACGTAATAACTTTTTTTTTAATATAATTTTAACACTTTTACTTGGTATACGCGCATACTGACATATAGATATAAACAAAAATATACAATATTCAGAAAAGAATCATAGAGAGACATCTATATTGATCAAAGTGCTGTATGTTTCCCTCGGCATTCTGTATTGAATCATACCAGCATAAATCATACACTGTCTGGCAACATTTTTTAACGAATCGATTTGTTGACTTTTGGTAGACGTTTGATACTTGCTGTCGTTCAAATTGCGGACCATGTTCGATATACAGCTTAAAGTGATAATCAACAAATTAGGAACATTTTTCACAATGTTGTCATCTAAACTAGAAAAATCTTGTGCCTTCTTTCTAGCAGATAGTTCATCTGTGAAAGGAAGTAAGTCCAATAACTCCACTTGGGATAATGTCTCCTTCCATTGTTTATTAAGATACAGCTCCCTGATACTAGAAATACTCAAAAGCGACATACAGATTTCTTTATTTTTAGTATGAATCTTTCTCGATATGCCACCGTTGTCAAAATATATGGATGCCATTCTTCTTGCCAATAAGACAGGATTCGTCTCGCTATTATCATCGCGCCCAAACAATGGTTGGTCTAAATCTGATGCACTGAGTGCATCACTTAACAGATTATTGACAAGAATGATAACGATATCATATTCCTCAGCAAGCTGGTACAGCAATACACTATCGTAGGTTCTGCCATCTTCATCTGCCCTTCTTGCTGCTTGTTCAGTAATTGTATGCAAAAATTCACTTTCATCGCGAACATGCAATAAAGGTTGCCTCTCTTCAATTACTCCCGGAATTCTGGCTCCATCGCGTCCAACTTTACCTAAGAGTACAGTGAACTCCTTAGTTTCCAACACCAATTCTCTTAGGGCCTCGTGGCATAATTCAATATCAGAGGGCCCTTCATTTAGTGTTATTAGAACCAAATATTCAACAGCAACTCTAGGATCGGAATATCTAAAGGATTTGGTGTAATTGGCTAGTATGTTTGCGAACCTAATGTCTCTCTTAGTTTTTTTCGCTAAACGTGTTGAACTGTCGACCTCGAATAGTTTTAAGCTTGCTAGCCCTATTGCCAAATGCACCGCATCCATTTCACTAAACGTATATGTATAATCAATGGCCAATCCATAGAGTCCACTTAGCAGAAGTGTCTGTAAATAATAATTTGAAAACCGAGATGGTCCATATGATATTATTATGTTCTGAAAATCTTCTAAGCAGTATCTTTCATAAACAGGATCATTATCTGTATCTTTTTCCTTAATTAACATGAGATGCATCCACAACCAATCTTCAACGCTTAAGGTAACTGCGGGAATGTTTTTTCTGCTCAAGTCACATCTTCCGATCAATTTATAGACAGCCAGACGATAAGGATCGCCATCTAAGGAACTTTTGATATGTTGGTTGTATTCGGTGTGAAGCTTGGTGGAAAATTCAACGGATAGTCCATGGTCCTTTGAAGAGGAATATGCTTTGAAATAGGTCAAGAACGACTGTTCCACTTTTTTTATGTTAGCCTTATTCTCTACTAGAACTTGCAATGCTTCTTTAATCAAGCCGGCCCTTAGAAGATAAAAAACCAAGGCCCATATTGGAACACCATTGATAACAGTTAAATTAGAAATTTTCCATGATTTGTCCGCTTTCTTCAACTTTGTATCAATAAAGGATTTAATTTTATTAGTATTGGTAGCCAATCCTTCGTTCATGTTCTTCTTATATAAATTGTCGGCATACTGTAGAAATTGTCGCTCAAGGTACTGTTTCCCGACCTCAACAGTGTTAATATCCTTACTTTTTATGGATTCAAGAATCTTCCAGCTCTCTAGTAATTGAGCATTTCTTGAACCATTCGCAGAAGATAATATTGAGACGAACTCATTGGCTATATCAAAATTCCCATTTGCTTGTCTATTATTATTAAATTGAAATACAACTCTTGCATAATTCTCGAATTTTTCTCTAAGGATGTTATTTTCGTTGACATTTAGCCTCGATTCGTTGCTGTTCAAAATATTTTTGCCTTTACTACCCCAACTTGGAAGTTTTGGGTCTAAAGACCTGATCGATTTTTTGTGGTCAAGGGTCTTCCTATCCTGTATAAGAATACCAAAATTTTTCATGACTTCATTTTTGTGCTGAGACCAGTCGAGATTCAAGTTGTGATTGATAAAATTGTCAAAATCTTTCGTGGCACCATTTAGAAGCTGTTCGATAGACATCAGAATGTTCTCTTCCTTCTTAGTTCTTAAATAGAACTCCAATTCCTCACTCTCAACTATTTTTGGTGGGTTTGGTTCCAAAAATTGGTTTGTCTGTAAGTCCTTGATGAAAGAGTCAATATCTTCAAAAATTAAGCCGCTGTTGGCTAGTAAATAGTGGGCTTTAGTATAGTCATTTTTAACTTTACTTCTACTTCTCAACTGAAAAACACGTCTTCTCAACTCATTAATACTCACCTGAATTGAACCCAATTCGGAAGATGCAGATGGTAGATTATCGCACGACTCTAAAAGATCATTCAACTTTTTATTGACACCTTTTGAGGTACCAGAATGCACCTGATTCCCACGTAGCGTTTCTAGCATATTCAATTCCCACTTTAGTTCTCGTTCTCTTTATCAGTATTGTTTAGTTGCTTCGTTTTGGTGAATCAAAAGCATTTGAATTCTTCAAGAAAAGACTTCAATATCGAATAATTGAAAAAAAATGGGTAGATTTCTGTTACCCGGTATTCAACTTTTATGCAGAAGTGATAAATAGTACTATGAGCAATGATGTGATGTTGGTAGTTCTATGAAAGAAACTCTTCACAGATCTACCCTTAGAGTATTATATATAATCTACAGCAGGCTTATCTACGCTTCCTCTGGACAATCAAATTTATTAAGCAAATGAAACCCTTTTCACCTTCTTTTTCTCAGGTTTACTTTCACTGGCTTCTGCTTCATTTTTCAACATATCACGTTTGTTCTTTCTACGTATAGTTCTTGCAACAGAAGATTTTTTTTTGATCTCGTCCTTTTTCTCTTTCAGCTTATCTTGTTTAAGTGCTTCCTTTCTTTCAATTTCCTTTCTTTTCAATTCTCTTATTTCTTCCAATCTTCTGGCTTTCTCAAGCTTACTCTCAGCTATGTCATCGTACTTGTCACCAATGGTTTTTATTAAACGGTTTAAAGTCAAAGTGTCTTCATCTTCAATGAATTTCTTACCTTTCTTCCCCCTCCTTATCTTAACACCTGGAACAATGGCCCTATTAAGTGTCGGAATATCTAACTCTTTCTCAGAATATTTCCCCTTCTTGTCTTTTCTAGCACCATATAGTCTAGCTAAAGATTGTTCCTTTTTAACCTTTGTTTTGGAAGGTTTACGCTGGGTTGATTTCTCAGTATAGCGAGGAATGTTCGCTAGCTGGTTTCTAGCTTGCGAATCTTGCAACACCTCAGGAGTAACATCTCTTCTCAAAGTTTGTCTTTTAGAAGGTTTTTTTGGTGCCATATTCGCGTGATTCTATATAACTATGGAGCTTTCTACTTATTATTGCACTTCAACAACGAATTGTACCGCATTGTTTCCATTATCATGTTCTCTTTTTAGTTTGAAAATTCTTCACCTCATCGCCGCTTATTTAGGGCATCAAAAAAATGAATGAAAAATACCAAGAAAAATCAGCATAGGAGTAAAATGAGGCCAAATTCCCAACTCAACACTACCAACTCTTCGCAGAAAGAACTGTTGGTCCTACACTTGAAACCCAGATTTTTTCTTCCAAGAAGTGTTTGATCGTTATTATTATTGATTGATTTAATCAGTAAAACAATACAAACTTTATTTTTTCAAAACAAGATGAAACATGTCCAATAGATATCCAGAAATCATTTCTTATTGTCTTCACTTTAGTTTGAGAGGTACACATTTTCAAGCTACATAATATATCATCTAGTCCAATAAAAACTTGACATGAATCAATACATTTTTTTTCTTACCGAAAATTGTTTTATGTTTTCGGAAATCATGAACCTGTAACTATTTTAATTTTTTTCCTTTTTAAAAAAGTAATGTTTATTGTTTCAATTTAAAAGTAAAGAAAATAATAAAAAATATTTCACGTGATCTATATTCGGCTTAAAAGGTCTGTTTTATAATATACAATATGTATCATTTTTTATTTACTTTTCTTATCCTTTTTTTTAGAATATTTAGCATTGACAACTTCTACAGATTCCATCACACTTCTTTCCTTCAGTTTCAAATATTTTCCCACTATTTTACCCTTTCCATCACCTAAGTTAATAACTGTCTTCAAGAAGTTACAAGTATCTGTTGTGGGCAGGATATTCTTAAAAATGTTGCACACTGCAGCCTTCATTTCGTAATGTAATGTTAAGGCTTCAGTTGCTGTGGTAAGCTTTATGGCCTTATAGTCATTCACAGCAGGCTCTTGCCATTCCATTTGAGGAAATTTACAATCGTATAATAATAATGGAATATCATCTGCCATGTCATAAACAGGCCTTCGAGGTGTTCTTTCGATATCAAGCATGTGCAAGACAACTTCAGGCTCTTCGAGCGCTTGACCAACTAAGAAAAGAATAGCCATCATGCAACGAACTTGGTGCCATAGGAATGCTGAACCAATTAGATCGAAACAGTAGAAAGTTTCAGAAAGGGGAAGAATTTTTGAGCTGACTATTGTCCGTTTGAAGTTGGTGATTTGTTTTGAGCCGTCTAGTTTACAAAAATTTCTGAAATCTTTCTCTCCAAGAAAATATGATGCTGCTTTTGACATTTTATCAATATCGAGGTTCTCTCCTTTGAAAATGTACTTATAGTGTCGGTGAACACAGCTGAATCTTGCATCAAAATTTGGTGGAGGTCTAAGGCAGACAGCCGATATACGGATATCGTCGGGCAGTAGTTGATTTAAGACATGGACATAAGGTATTTCCCTGCAATCGTTAGCTGAATTAAGCTGTTCTTCATCGGTCAAGTTTGAACGAACTTTTAGAGAAATAACTTGGCTCATTGCACTCACACCTTTATCTGTTCTGCCACATCTGCTGAATTTATAGTCTTGCAAAACCATCGATGGAACAAGCTTACACTTATTCATAGCCTCCAAAATGGTACCTTCTACTGTAGGTAAAGGCGTATATTCTTTCTGTATAGCCAACCCATTGTAATTCCAGCCTAAATAGGCAAATCTCAAGGCGATGAATCTAGTATTATGTTTTGAAAAGTCGAACTTCTTTGGGGACTTTTTCGTCTTGTTTTTGATTATTTCTTCTTGCGATAGTTTACGCTTCTTGCTATCTTCAACCTTATGGGATATATCAAGGTGTTGCTTGTTTGCATTTTCTAGTTGAGTGATCCTTCGTATTAGTTGTTCTTTGGACCAGTTTGCGTAAATTGAGTTCCTATTGTTACCAATGTTATTAGTACCTGTTGAGACTGCTTTCATTTTCGTAACTATTCTCTTAATGAAATCACTCATACAAGGAATATGGTGCTTACCGCAGGGAAATGAAGGTTAGATATGTGACTTTTGAGATAGAAACCTAAATAAATTCAAATTCTGAGCCGACTTTCGCCTTCAAAAATTTTCCACTGAGAAAATTGAAGTTTTTAAGATGCTCATCAATTCAAAATATAGCAAAAACAAACAGGACTAAAGGACTACCCACAATATCGGATGCAATGTCAAAATCATTAGAATGGGATAATCTCGATTTTTCTCTACTTCCTTGGATAAGAACAGGACTGGATGTCATGGGTTTTGAAACTATGACCCCAGTCCAAGCATCGACAATTCCTATGCTTGCTGGCAATAAAGATGTGGTAGTGGATTCTGTAACAGGCTCAGGCAAGACTGCAGCCTTCGTCATACCTATTTTAGAAAAAATTGTAAAGGAGGAAGCAAACTCATCTAAATTCAAGAAGGCACATTTTCATTCCTTAATTGTTGCTCCAACAAGAGAATTATCACGCCAAATTGAGTCTGTTGTTTTATCATTCCTGGAACACTATCCATCCGAATTGTTCCCTATCAGGTGTCAACTACTGATTGGTACCAATGAAGCTACAGTGAGAGATGATGTGAGTAATTTTCTGCGGAGTAGGCCTCAGATTTTGATTGGAACACCTGGTAGAGTTTTAGACTTTTTGCAAATTCCGGCAGTGAAAACGTCAGCATGTAGTATGGTGGTTTTGGATGAAGCAGACAGGTTGTTGGATATGAGTTTCATTAAAGATATCGAAAGGATCCTAAGGCTATTGCCAAAGCAAAGGAGAACAGGTTTATTTTCCGCAACTATGCGTAGCGCAGGTTCAGATATATTTAAGACGGGACTTAGAAATCCTGTCAGAATTACAGTAAACTCAAAGAATCAAGCGCCTTCCTCCTTGAAAATGAACTACTGTATCGTAAACCCTTTGGAAAAACTGCAACTCTTAGTTAGCATTTTGAATAACTATAAGTTCAAAAAAAGTATTGTATATTTTCCAACGTGTGTATCAGTTTCTTATTTCTACTCATTTATCCAACATTTAGCAAAGAGGAATACTCTGGTCAATGAAGTAGAGGTATTCTCCTTGCACGGAAAACTTCAAACGTCAGCAAGAACAAAGACTCTAGCAGCATTCACTAATTCGCTAAGTAGTTCTGTTTTATTTACTACGGATGTAGCTGCTAGAGGTATTGATATACCCCAAGTGGACCTGGTCATTCAGCTTGATCCTCCTACCAATTCTGACATGTTCATGCATAGATGTGGTAGAACTGGTAGAGCGAACAGAGTGGGCAAAGCTATCACGTTTCTTAACCGAGGAAGAGAAGAAGACTTTGTTCCTTTTATGCAAGTCAAAAATGTGGAACTAGAAGAAATTGATTTGAAAATAAAGGGAATCACGGCAAACTTTTACGAAGAATTTAAAGATTGGATACTTGAAGATAGGGATAGATTTGACAAAGGTGTTAAAGCATATGTCGCCTTCATTAAATATTATTCAAATCATTCCGCAAGTTCAATTTTCAGACTTCAGTCGTTAGATTATGTTGGTATTGCAAAAATGTATGGTCTTTTCCGGCTTCCTCGAATGCCTGAGATAACAAAGTACTTAGACACTAAAAATGAGGAAGGGATTTTTCCAGGAAATTGGCTGGTAGATCCTCCAGTTGACATGGATGCATATAGATATAAGGATAAAAAACGTGAAAAGGAGAGACAAGAAACAATGAAAAATATTAATCTAATAAATGACAAAAAGAAGCTAAAAAGTGAACTAAAGAAGAAGAATTTTGCTTGGTCAGATAAAGCATCGACGAAAGAACGAAAGTTGGAAAGAAAGGAAAAAATGAGTTTGAAAAGGAAGGCCATAGAGGAAGAATTGAAAGCGGAAGAACTTGATGAAAATGATGAGGAAGAGCACATTCAAGAGGACTGGAAAGAAATTGTTCTACAGAATAAGCGGAAGAAGGTCTCCAGTAGCGCCATTCAAGGCAGTTTTGACGACCTATAGTCTGGCATGAAGAGAAATCTTATTCGTAGAACTATCAAGCATACTGTTAAACTGATACTGTTGCTTTTATGAAGTCATAGGAAGTAAATAAATCGTTTGTTTATGTATGTTTAATTAAGACAAGACTTTCATAAGCTTTTATTATTCTATACAAGTGAGGTATATAAAATATACTAGAAGTTCTCCTCCGAGGATATAGGAATCCAATAAATGGAGTCTGTAATTCTGCACAATAATATAAATACTTCTATTGTCGTTTTATATGTTGTCATCCACTATCCTATTACATTATCAATCCTTGCGTTTCAGCTTCCTATAACTTCAATGACATCTTCTCATAACTTACGTCATCATTTAACACCGTATGTGATAATACACTAGTAGTATGACTACTAGCTGGTGGACGATAGTTGGTTTTCATTCCAACATAAAATTCACCAGTATTTCAGTATAATCAATATCTTATATAAGATATAGAATAAGTGATACTCCATGAACCAAGTTGATAATCATTTTTGACAACAAGTCACTTCCCCGTGATAGGGACAGGAAACCCTAGTATTAGTTGAGCCCGTTATCAACTGCCAATAATGATTAGATGACTCCATGGCCAAGTTGGTTAAGGCGTGCGACTGTTAATCGCAAGATCGTGAGTTCAACCCTCACTGGGGTCGATTTATTTTATTTTTTTTATATAATTAATCAGAAACTTTGTCTGCTTTTCTACTAAAAGCTTTTTTCTGGCGCGTGTTTTCGCTTTCTTGTTAAAACCGAACTATTCAACCTTCATGTATAATTTTATATGCACATAGAAGTAATAAAATCATAACAAAAAGAGTACTTAACTTGCTTACTTGAAGCAATAGTAATAGCAGAAGGGCAATATCAAGAAAAAAAACTAACACAGACTAAGTCGAAGAATTATTAATGAGTGAATCCAATCTATCTAGTTTTATCAGCACTAATTACTTTAATTTGAGATCGGCGGCTAATTCTTCAAATTCTATTTCGAAACCAAGTACAAAGAAGAGTATAAGAAATAAAAAATCACCTGCGGATAAAAGAAAGTTAGCTTTCCAAAAGGGAACCCTCGAGACAGTTGAGGCAACGTGGGAAAACAATGAAAAAGGTTCAACGCATAGTCATTACTTAACGAATGGTTCAGTGGCGTCTAGAACCACAACCTCCATAAGTCGATACAGCACTAATGCTTCCCTTCTCGGCCCTAGCGTTGACTGTGTTCTTTGTTGTATATACGAAGTTCCAAGAGACATCAGTACACGAATTGGACTATGTATTATCAACTGTAACACAGGACAGATGTACCTTTCTGACTTCATGGATTCACAGATTTACATTCGTGTAGTACATAAGCTCCAAATTTACCAACCTACAGAAATATTGATTCCAAGTAGTTCCCTAACTCCAACAGTATCAAAATTAGCGACAATAATAAGATTTAACGTAACTGAAACGGTTAAAATTGAGGAGGGTTCACGAAAGTGCTTTAATAGCCAAGACGGATTGATTGCGATTACAAAGTATCTCATAGACGATACAAAAAAGAACTTGAGAATTGAAGAGGTCATAGATAAAACCTTTGCCCTTTGCGCTGCATCTGCGGCAATAAGCTACATGGAAGAGATCATATCTAAAAGTACACGGAACTTGAATGCTTTTCGCAAATTACGTATACAGTTTGAGGGCACAGAGAATACAATGTTAATTGATTCTAAAACAGTTAGAGGTTTGGAACTTGTAGAGAATAAGTTAGATAAAAACGGCATATCCCTATGGAAGTTCTTGGACTCAACTTCAACCAAAATGGGACAAAGGTCACTTCGAAACAGCATACTTCAGCCGTTAACTGATAAAGAGAGTATTGAGATGCGATTAGAGGCTCTGGAGGAACTGAAAGGTAATGATGACCTTTTACAGAAACTAAGACTAGAGATGAAATCACTACCCGATCTTGATAAGCTATTTTCAAGATTACTATGCATTAATCATTCGGCAATAAAGTCGAACCAAAGGATTAATTATGTTTTGTTGCTCAAGGAAACTTTAGAGAGCATAAAGTCATTAAAAATCACACTTAACGGCGAGTCAATACAAAGCCGTTTAATTAGCGAAACCAAAAGGATATTCAACGATGATGCAATTATAGAAATTGAAAATTTGATTGATGACAGTATAAATGAAGATTGTGTTTGGGCGAATTCGGCCTTACAATTACTTAACCAGCGTTCATACGCTGTAAAAAGCGATTCCAATGGGCTTTTAGAAGTTTCTAGGCAAATCTACAAAGAGGTAAAAGAGGATTTTTTTCATGAGGTGGAAGATCTTAGTGCCAAACACAAAATCAATTTGGATCATAACTATGATTCAGCACGAGGCTTTTTTCTCAGAATAAAAAGACATGACTTCACTGGCAACATTGCTACACTTCCAGATATATTCATTTCGAAAACTATGAAAAAGAATTATATTGAATGCACAACTCTGAACATAATTAAGAAGAATGCGAGGTTGAAGGAAGTTATGGAAGAAATATTGCTCTTAAGTGAAGAGACAGTTGACAAACTGCTCGATAGAATTGCAGCCCATATTTCTGAATTATTTATGATCGCAGAAGCAGTAGCTATCCTAGATTTGGTTTGTTCATTCGCTTATAATTTGCAAGAGAATAATTATACAGTACCGACTTTCACAAACAATTTACTTATCCAAGATTCAAGACATCCACTACTAGAAAAAGTAATAGAGAATTTTGTTCCTAACACTATATCAAGTACAAAAAATAGTTCCAACTTACAAATCATTACTGGATGCAATATGAGTGGGAAATCTGTGTATTTAAAACAAGTTGCCCTTATTTCCATAATGGCCCAAATGGGATCTGGCATCTCAGCACGTTATGGGTCTTTCCCTATTTTTAAACGTTTACATGCGAGAGTTTGTAATGATAGTATGGAATTGACATCATCAAATTTTGGTTTTGAAATGAAAGAGATGGCTTACTTCTTGGACGATATAAATGCAGAAACTCTATTAATTCTAGACGAACTTGGTCGCGGTTCAAGCATCGCTGATGGATTTTGTGTGTCCTTGGCTGTCACTGAACATTTACTTCGAACGGAGGCAACCGTATTTCTTTCTACGCACTTCCAGGACATTCCTAAAATTATGTCTAAGAAGCCAGCGGTTTCTCATCTTCATATGGATGCCGTACTTCTCAATGACAATTCCATTCAAATGAAATATCAGTTGACTAAAAAATCTGCCACGATAGAAAATAGTGGGATAAAGGTAGTAAATAGAATATTCAGTCCTAATATCATTAGAGAAGCGCACAATATTCACTCACTTTTGGAAATCGCTAAAACGAAATCTGGAGACAAGAATGCAGATGATGACGTTGATCAAAAGACCATAAATCAAATAAAAAGAATACACAATTTTGTGGCGATATTAAAAGAATGTGCAGGAAATGAAAAAGAGCTGTTGTATTTAGAGAAACTAAAAGAACTAAACTCAGAATTCATCGAAAAGTTTGAAGGATAATTTGGCCTTTGTCGCTCAACTTAAAACTATACTATGAGATTTTTGCGCTCGATAATCATCAACATTAATGCAGGCAGAGGACGCAAAAACAGGCAAAACTATATTCGTGTACTTGCACTTCCACTCATGAATAATATAAAGTTTTTCTTCCCTGAAAATTTCTAGGGATACTGTATTGGAAGATGGTCGTTTTTCGCTACGTATTACAAACATAAAAACATGGTATGAGTAGATAGAATACATATTCTAATTACTGCTTGGACCCATTAACTTGAATAAATGGTTCTGAAGTGGCCTTAATACTTCTGGTATTCTTTCAGAGACTTCTAAATTTTGCGCTTGCAACTCTTGGCAAGAATTTGCTGCGTTCCTAAACGCCATAACAAAGTTAACTACTAATGTGACAAATAAAACGATAGCAACTAAGACTGGCCCAAGTGGGGCATCTAAGTGTTGACCACTTCTTTGTTGGATAATGTCAACCCTTTTCATGTAGACAGAATAGGACCATAAAGCACAGAATAGCGTCAGAGCAAAATAAACGTATGCCATGTAATTAGCCAAAGTGGGGTATTCAGCCTTTCTCACCGAGTTGTAAATTGAAAATGTTAAAACACTCAGTAAAGTAGTTACACTTAGCCATCTGTTGAATGTACGTTCATTAGCAAGCCAAACCTTTGCCTCTACGTTTACAGGACCAGCATTTTTCAGTAGATGTAATGGCTTTTTCACGCCAGGTGGTAACTCAATTTCCTCTTCTTCAGAGTCTACACCCATTAACTTTGGGTCCCTTCCGGCTAAAATTCTTAAGAATGTAGCTTTGGGTTTTCTTCTCCTGACTTTCCTTGATCTTTTCGAGTGAGGCTCTTGCTGGATTTCCTCATCAGATGAGCCATCAGCTTCCAAATCACCTTGAGAAGTAATGCGCTGAGTTTCCTCATGAGACACTGGTTCTGGAACTTGATGTTGCCCATTAATGCTGGAAAACCTTCTCATACCATCGATTTTTTTTTGTATCTCTTTTTGTCTTTGCAATTTTTTCTTCTCCTCCTCATAGGCCTGCTTAGGATCTTGTCTAATATCTGTTTCAAGGTCCGGTAGCCAGAATGGCAAAGTATCTAATTTTTCATCTTCCCCATACAATGACGCCACACCTTGTACGAAAATAGAAAACTTTGGAATTTCCTTGACTAGATGCGAATTCGTCAAATCATTCAACCATTGACCATGCTTTTTAGGCAGTTTTACATTGGAAATCATCGAACTAGCGGACACTGAAGAATCCAATGAACTTTTAACTTTAATTTCCATTACTGAATAAGGAAACTTGACATACTCACCTTCCCTTAGAAATTTTAAGGGATTTGCGACGTTTGTATCAATATCGGTTCTATGCCAGGTACTAGGATCTCTAATTGGACGTTCTCTGTCAAATGAATCTTCTTTGATAAATACAATGTTAGAATCAATCGTTACTCTTATCTTGTCATCTCCCGGAATCTGGAAAGCAGTTCTGGTGTAAACAGTTCTGAAAACTGGTTGCAATTTATCCTTGATGATAAAATTTTGAATATCGGCGAAGTCTTCTTTTAATTTTTCCAAGTCTCTCTCTGATGTACCGCTTTCTTTTAATTTTTTCAAAGTTTGCTCTTTAAATTTCTTATCACCATCAAAAATAAACCCATTGATGAATCTTTGCTTCAGTTGTAATTTAGTAAGATCAAATTCAGATTTCCCGGTGGCCTCATCTTCCATAAGAGTTTTCTTCTCTAAGAAGATATCCGGTTTATCGGACAGCTGGCCAGTCCACCTTAGTCTTAAAGTTGGTGCTGAATTTAATTTCAATAGCTTGTTGTTATACAGTTCAAAGTGTTCGTTGTCAAAATATAGGGTGTTGATTAGTGGATCGTAGGAACGTGCTCCCAAGCCATGTTCTGCACTACTACTGGAACTTGAGCTAGCCACAATCTCATCATTATTTAATAAATCTGATTCGAATCTATTGACTAGGTCATCGTTTTCAGAGGGAACAGTAGCGTAAACCAAAACAGGAAGATGCCTCAAGATCCTTGTTTTAACCTCCATTAAATTATCATTATGTATCCAAAATTTGAAGCTCTTGAAATTCATGTCTATGTCATTACTGGCAATACTAGAAAACTTAGAAGCGCTGACTAACGATTGAGACACGGTATTAAAATTACTTCTTAAAATGTTGTACAAAAATGAGATACGATATAATAATGGGGAGTATTCTTCCGAATGGGAAGGCAGTTCCTTTAATCGGACTTCCAACAAGGATCTTACAGATGGATACTTTGGATACAGCTTATCATGCTTCTTAACAATCTTAACAAATCCAGTAAAATTCAATCTTTTAAAATTGTCTAGTTCAGTAGACTCGCTCAGCAACTCCTCCAAGATGCGTTGAAACGTATCGGCGTCTAAAGCCTTGATAGCAGTTTCTGAATCCGTTTGTTTTTCCAAATGGGTCAATCTCTCCATTAAATTATTATATTTCTTCAGTTGAAAACCGTACACTTTCTCAAGCTCCTTATCCAATTCTTCCACAAATCTAGACTCATCTGAATCATCCCAATATGATTTTTTATCGTTAGCTCTATCCTTCATATTATCTTCCTTCAGAAGTTTTTTCAAACCCTCATAGTCGATATAAGAACTTTTCCAAGGAGGATAGATCTCGTTGGCCAACTTTACTCCAAACAGCATATCCAAAGAGAATTGTTAGGTTGAGGTTTAGTCGTTCTTAGCACTTTCTTTGTAGACGCTTTTGTCTGTTTAATCTGTTTAAACTGTTTTTGCTGATGTATGTCTCTTTTCAAATAATTCGCTTCCGATAGAAAAGATAAGAAGAAGAAAGACAACCTTTTTGGGTGGTGATAGTTAAGAAAAAAGTTAGCAAGAAGGAAAGGATTAAGAGCTGATGTCAAGATGACTGAGGTACTAATTGCTTGATTCCGCATCATTTTTCTGGAAAAACTATCTCGTAATTGCGGATTTCTTCTTGAAACAACACGTGGGGTTCTTTTATTGCATAATTATGCAACCATAAGGGAACCTTACATAAAGCGCAGGCTGTTGAATAATGAATTCAAGAAGCAAAACGTCGCTCCTGATTGGAGTGATTGAACGAACTAGATATGCTGATCTTGCAAGTAAAGTATGCGCTAAGGATGAGAAGCTTCAGAGAAGCTCCAGAGAAGCTTGGATACATCTTTATCTATTCCAGTTTTTTCGATTCTATCTTAGCTTTCAATTAAATACTTGAAAAGAGTATCTTTTTAAGAGAAAACAACGCTGAAAGTATTTTGAAAGATGAGTCTGACATGTTTGAAATGTTTAGATAATATAAAAAGAGAGATCTAATATGAATAATATAGAAATAGTAAAATATGGTATACAAAGAAAAAACCAAATATTATGTATATATAAAGAAAAAAAACCTGCAAATATTGAGAAGAAAAGAAGAAAAAAAGACAGAGTTGAACGGTTTTCAGCTACAATTCTAGTTCCCCAATTTTATTCTCAGAGAAGCAAACATTTTCTTTCAACAACAATTCGATTTAGAACTGTTTCCACTCCCACTATTGATGCTAATATTGCCTTCTTTACCATTGCCAACACCAACAAGTTTATTACTATCAATTTTTTCTTGAATTAACTTAGCCAAGGTAAAGAAAATTTCGTTGACATTATCGTCATTCTTTGCACTGGACTCAATAAATGGTATACCAAGCTCCTTAGCCAAGGCCTCCCCTTGATCAGCTGTCACCACTCTAGTGTCCATATCGCTCTTGTTACCGACCAGTAGTAGTTGTGCTTCGTCATTTGCATGCTCGTTAACTGTTTTAAACCATTGTTTGATATTAGTAAAGGTTCTCTCGTCTGTTACATCATAGACAAGAATGATACCCATAGCACCACGATAATATGCTGTAGTAATGGTCCGGAAACGTTCTTGACCAGCAGTATCCCAAAGTTGAAGCTTTACCTTCTTACCATTAATATCGACGGTCTTTATCTTGAAATCAATACCAATGGTAGTGATAAATGATGGGTTGAACTTGTCTTCAACAAAACGAACCAATAAACATGATTTCCCAACACCAGAATCACCAATCAATAAGATTTTCATGATAGAGTCGTAGCTTTTTCCATTGCCGGAAGATGCAGAAACAGTTCTCAAACCTGACATTTTTATCTTATCGTATTTCTATTTTTTCTGGTGATTGATATGCCTTCGTGAATGCACAAAATATGTCTACTTTCCCTCCTTTTCTTGTTCTTGAAAAAAAAAGCTCCTGAGGTATCTTCTTGGAGTTACAGCAGGTTAAAATGATAGAACACTAAAAACAAGTTGTAGAGAGTAATACGAGAGTCCGGCTTCCCTAAACGTAGAATGTTTTGTTTGGTATGTCCTTTCCTGCCGTTGATCATTCTCAGAGGTGGGAACTTTCCAGTTTTCCTCAAAGTTTAATTGTTACCCGACATATAGCCGTGACCATTGCTGCAACAATAACCTAACCTTCTTTCAAACACAACATATCAGCAGATAGCGAGTTGCCTCGAATACTTCAAGTTACTTATGTCTAGATATATGTTCGCTACGTGATGAGATATATAAATCAAGCGTAGTAACTTCTCCATAGGACACCTTCCAGGTCTTCCAGTTCTTCCGTATTGAAAGATGCTCTATCGAACTTCCAAGTGTCGGCCCTCACCTTCTTAAACTCACTAATAGTGTTCTTGGCAGCTTGTCCAGTCATACCACTGGTTCTAGCCCATGAGGATAAGTTACTCAGCTGCTTAGGGATCCACGGCGGTAGGGGGAAAACATATGGAAAGGCTGATATAATAGCCCCCAAACCTAAAACGTGACCATGAATCTTGATATCTGTCTTCGACAATTTTTGCTTTTCTGTCGAGGTGTATTTGTCGGCGTCAAGCCCTTTCGCAAATCTCTCGATCAGACTCAACAATGCCTGTTCTTCTTTCCAGTTATGAACAATATCAGACAGAATAGATGCTGCACGAACTCTCACTTCTACAAATTGTTCGTTGTACAGGTTACTCACGACAAATTCTAGAATTTTACTCTTTTCTTCTTCGGTAAGTTGAAGCAATTCCGCTGATAGAAAGTGTTGAATAAAAGCCAACTGCAGCTTCGTTTGATTTGATGAAAGGGATATGTTTGATGAACAAACGTAATTAACAATGGCGGCAACATGATTCTTTCTGATCGGCATATATCCCAGGCCAGCATACAATCGGATAGGATCTAAATTGGCAAGAGCACAAACATCTTTATGTTTCACCAATCCAATAAGAAAGGGTAGCACATAGTCAACCAAGTATGGGACCAACAGAACCTTATTAGGTCCCCTTGCCATTTCTTTGATCCAATAAAATAATGTGGATGTCCTGTAAAAATACTCGGTCTTAATAAATTCCTGAGGACTGAATCCAATAACGCTATCTGCCAAATCCGTAATAATTTCAAATTGCTTCTTGATATAGGTGTCCACTTTTTCTGGAATTTTTTTTAATGGTAATCCCAACCCATCTGGATCATTTAACTCTGCTTTTAACAATGTCGCAGGATCTGAAATTGATGGATTACTTTGATTTTGAACTAAAGTGGTCAGTAGTTTAGCGATTGCTTGACGGACCTGATCGTACGGGTGATCGAATACCAACTCATCAAACAATCTGCGAACATCCGGTGCTCTAAACTCCATACTCATCAGGATACTTCTTAACATGTATATTTTGGAGGTTTGATGTGTAGCTGCATCGGAGTCACGGTCAAACATACCATCGGCGTTGATGAAATGGCTAAAGAAAGTTTTAGATCTTCTTAAATCAACGACGGCAGGCAACCACCAGGCCAAAGTGCTCCAAATCTCAAATGCGTCGTGGTTCAATTCGTGATCTAAGCATTTAGCAAGGAATTTCTCTATAAAAACGTCACGTCTCTCTAAATCAATGGGATTCATAAACTTACTCCCGCAAATTAAACCAGCTACCATCTCAACAGACATAATCATCGAAGCCTTGTCATCTTTGTTATAGTACGACTCACATAACCCAAAGAGATCTGACATATTTAGCTCACAGAAACCGGATGATATCAAAAGGATAATCAAGGTCAGAAATGATACGTTACCACTGCTAAAAACGCCTCTTGTCTCATTATCTTGAACCAAATTCATTGTAACATCTTTTAGAAATTCTTTAGATATCAAATGGCCAGTGCTTCTCAACACTTCCAGCTCGTTCTCATGTAAATTGAGGCTCAAAGTTTTCGACGACATGACATACATAGGTCTACCCCAACATAACCATCCAACAAAAGCTCTTGAATCAATGAAATATTCAGGGTCATTGAAGCTATTCATTTCTTTAGCAAAGGTTTTTGAGAAGCCTGCATTGGAAGTATCCAGTATTTCAACAAAAGATGGATTAAATTCATTTTTATAGGCTCTAGTGATGTCATATTCATAATCAGAAAGGGATATTATTTTGTTGCAAGCTGACAATAATGACTTTACAACCAAGTGTATAATTTCTGGATGTTTTGTAGCAATTTGTGAAGCTATTGAAAAAACGGCCCTTTTGTCAGGTTTAGTTTCCAAGTTCGATTGCATTTGTGTGACAAAACGCAAGATAAACATTTTTATCTTCCACTTCATCTCTCTCTCATCATCCAGTTTGTCTAACAGTTTATTCTGCAAATCGACCAGCAATGAAAGATAATATTCACGCTTTTTCTTTTTTGCAAGTTTTACTGCTTCAACTTGCAAATTAATAGTACCATCAGGAGGTGCCAAAGGTAGGAAAGCTTCATCGGAAATGACACATACACTAGAAGGAATCTTAATTCCAATCACGATGTCAGTTAAAATCTTATCTGCATACATACCAATTTCTAATTCATTCACATGACAACACTCAATCAGCAGAAATATTAGTCTATCAATATCCTTATAATCCGTCATAAGTTTTCTGTGAATTTTTTTAATCAATAACACATTCAAAATAACTTGAGTTTTCATGTGATCATGATTCTTAACCGCTTTATCCAGAAGTGGGATAACTTTATTAATAACAATACCATATGACCCAACTAGTTGCTTCATACAGTGTACTAGAGTGCCTTGGGCTGGTTTATAAATATCAGGATAAAGGGAAGTAGCCAAATGTATGATGTCAACCAACAGAAGATTTTCCAACTTAGAGCCTTTTCTATTCGTTGAATGTAAAAGAACCCTACTTTGGTGGAAACCGTTCGCTCTAATCGCAAAATTAGTTCTCGTAAAAGGCTCATTTATATGCGAAAGCGATTGAACATTTTCTAAGAAATCAACATCAATGAAGGCATCTGGATCTTCATTGAAGACCGTTTCTTGTCCTAAATCTGTAAACCAAACCTTTAATCCATGCAGTAGAATTTGAAACATATTAGTATTATTTTCAAATTTGGTAGATAGGAAAACATAAAGTTTGTGGAAGAAACGTCCAATACGTGATCTTACTCTATGGACCTGCAGGTATTGTGGATTTTGTAACTTCTCCTCAGTGGTATTTCCAAAGTAATAATTACAGGTGTAGATATCTAAATCTCTGAAGGCAAGGTCTGAACTCATAGATGAGTTATCAGTACCACGGGCTCCTGCAATAGGTGTATTCACACCAGAGGGCATTTCAGATGCCATTTGATCATCAACAATTAATTCATCTGGGTACTCATCTCTTAATTGCACCACATCAGAAACACCTGTATCCAGTCCTGCTTCAATGTCCTTACTTTCAATGTAGTCTTCATCGTCCTTACCAGAACGAATTTGTTCGATGTCAATATCCAGTTCTTGAGGATCGCAATTGTTTTCACGGATATTTTTCAGCAAAATCAGCTTCTCTCTGTACGACAGGTTCGATTGTGTTCTATACTTGTTGAAATCTGGATCAAACAATAAACTCGACCCAGAGAGCGTGTGTGTCATAACTAGAACGTATTTTTGTATCATATCGGCATACTCGGAATCATTTCGTGGAGCCTTCATCAGCTGTTCTATCTTATTGATACAGTATTCAGTAAGCCTTTCTAGAATACTTATGGACAATGTTATCTCATCACCAGAGGGAACATGCCATTCAAAGTTTAAATGCTGTTTGTCAAATCTTCTAGAATCGAATTGTAGTCCACCCCATCTATCCTTTTCAGGGATCTTAGAGTCTTTTGGAAATAGCCGACAGTCGGTTATTTCAGTAGTGCAAAGAGTCGCCAAGGCACTGTGAATAACAATAGATGTAATAACATCCAGTGGCGGGTTAGTTACGTTGTCGTATAGATATTCCATGAATGTTATTAATTCATTGCTATACTCCAGTAAGGACTCATGACACTGTCTTAAGACATCGTTCAGTGCAGTCAGATACAATACTAATTTAACGTCCCTCTGTTGAATTTCAGAAGTACTTCTCACAGACCCAGCACCTCTTTTAATCTGTTCTTTGACATGAAATAAAAGAGTTCTGACCAAATCTTTACTTAGAGTATTATTTCTTCTTACTAGAGCCGCTAACGGGATGGTAGCTAATTCGTAGTTTGGATCCTTCTCCTTGAAGGAGTCATTGCTCCAAAAGTTTCTCTGTAACAAAGCAGCAAAATAATTGAATATATCATCGTCCATGGACTCTTGTATAATCATAGTGGTTTGGTTTATTTTGGTGACCAAAGAGTCCTCTAGGTCTACATCAATTAATTGAAAAACTTTTTCTACATATATTTTCAGAACATTTTCAAAAATTGTGGTGGAAGCTTTGAAAGCGTTATTCAGCAGTTTTTCATCAGTTTGGAAGGTACTTGAACCTTTGCCGCTTTTAATATGATAAAAATGTTGTTGGACTAAAGGAAGAGTATCCGATTCGAACGATAAGTAATCATCTTCTCGAGTAAGTTTCGTTATAGGTATGAAAGCGGCAATGGATACAATACCATTGATCAGGTTGCTTGTTAGATTGCTATCATTCATGTCAAGTTTGGAGACCAGCATTGAAAGAATGTTTGTTATATGCACGCGATATAGCTTATCCATTACAATAAATCGGATTATCCTTGTGAATTGTTTTAAAGAGGAAATGATCCTGTGTCTTGAATTGATAAATTGGTCAGCCAGCGTATCATATAAATCTATCAGTATTTTGTCATAAATTAAATACGCATTTGAAGGATTCAGTTCTAATAGATACGCGAAACAAGAGATATAATAGTTAGCAATATCAGAATTCTTATTCTGTGAACCCAGACTGACAATATTCAAGAATATTTCGACTATCTCTTCGTGACATGAGGAAGTTAAACATATCCCATTTGTAACACCATTGGTACGTATTTCTTCCTCATATTTTACCCTTCCATGGTAAGACTTGATGAAAGCATGGACAAATTTAGCATTTGGCTTAGTCCAGAACCCATTATTGGAGGGGTGAATGAAAGTCTCGATGGCTTTGGTTAAACTTAGTAACTTCTCAAAAAAATTGTCTTTGTTAGAACCGTTTATAGCATAAACAAAAGGCTTTACCGTGCGAGAGTATGAATGAATTTGACCGTCTGTTCTAAGATGGCCTTGTAGCCTATTGAACATAAAAGTCATTTGATCATCTGTGAAAATTCCAAATTTTCCAAACATCATTCCAACCGTATTTTTCTCACTATTACTGCTTATAATCTTATTATGAACGTCCTTAGAAATTGACCCAACAAAATCATACATGTGAGTATCGATGGCCACGTTCGCACTGACTGAACTCCAGATGCTGTAACAAAAAGGGAAGTAATCAATAATCTTAGAATGAATATGATAATGGTAAGGAACGATGGATGTAATAATAGGCATGATGGCCATCATCGTAGATGGTGCAAGACTAGACAACAGGAAATTCATGGTATCAACTAGTAAATTTTCCTTTGACTTATCAAAAAATGGTTTAGCATTGTGTGCATGTTTCAATAGCAATCTGAATAATTGCAAATCTTCCTTTGATGATAGTTCATAGCGGGCATAGTCAGGATCTGGATAAGGTAGAAATTCACACAGGAAATTTAGCATAATTTGATGGTCTAGCAAGAGACCTTCTCTTTGCAACAGTTCGGTAAAATTTGTTCTATCGTCATCAATATTCACTAGACTTTCAAACATATCAACGTGCATTTGCCTATAGACCTTCTGGCCCTGGACAAGAGACAGATAGTAATAAACCGTCGCAAGAGATTTTCTTAGAGACAGTGGAAAATCAAAATGCAGGCAATTCTTGAGCTCGTTAGTCCAATGGTTTACATTTACAATGGTTGCCGATTTAGCAGTAATCTTGCCTGTGGCATTGAAGTCAGGACCTGTTAAGTCAAAATATTCGTCTAATTCGTCCTCTAGGCCTTCCGCATCATCATAATCAGCAATGTCGTTTCCAAGCAAGTCATTCTCTGCCGTATTATTCGATAATCTGAACAGATCAGTTTGAAGAGCTAGATCATCCACCTCTTTCTTCAAATCAGCCAAATCTTTACTGGAAATAGAAATCAGGCCTTGAATATCTAATGAGCTAATGGCAATATAGAGGTTGACTAATACGTGGCATAAATATTTCGCTTGATCTTCATGACTTTCTGTCTTATATGGTAGATACTCTTCAATAGGAAATTCAGGCCTCACAGATCTGCTGAACCACCGAGAGCTCGGGTCGTATATATTCTTCATATGTTGCGCCCTGTCGCTGACATAATCTAGCGTATAATGCTGCAATCTTTCATTCAAAAGGGATGCGGAATCCATGCCATTAAATAGTTTTTGGTCTTGTAGCGTTGGAGTAGCGGATCTTGCTCTTAACGGAGAATCTGGTCTTCTGCCTGAAGTAAACAGCCTGGATCTTTTACGTTTTATCTCACCTTGAGAAGAGCTGGGTCTTCCTGGGCTTCTCTCAATACGTTTCAACTGGGATAAGGTTTTGTTGGTAATGGGAATAGGAGACTTGATATTGTCGTCATTGTTGGCAGTCATTGGCGGTAACAAATCGAAAAAAAATAATGTGCAAAGCTAGCTACCGAAAAATGAAACGTGTATGTATGCAAATGAGCTGTAAAGTTCAAATATCCTTCACCTGCTGTTTACTACGATCCAATGGGCTTTACGATCACAATCCAATTATAGACATACGAAACAGTGTATGTTTTTCACTGTTGGGAGATGAGAAAGAACTTAAAAAATTCTTTTCTAAGGGATACCTCGGGCGCCACCCATCGCGATCGGGTCACCCTGGAAAAAAAGAACGTTATTGATGTTATTGTTACTATGATATTACACTAGCTAGTTGACCTATAGAGATTATTAATTATTTTTTGTTTGGTAGCAATGATTTCGCTTCCATCACATCAATCATTCTGCATAATTGCTCAAGTCCAAGGTTATGATCTTAGAGGAGTTTTCTTGTTGCTGCCTGTAAACACCTACAAGAGCATCTGATTTTTCAAACATGGTATTTTTCAATGAAATGACGATGAATTGGAAATCGGGATTACGATGTCTTCTTATGTAAGCAGCGATTCTCTGGACATTAGTGATGTCTAATGCAGCATCTACTTCATCCAGCACAAAGAAGGGACTGGGCTGGTATGAATTAATAGCAAATAGTAAAGCCAAGGCAGCCACAGTCTTTTCACCACCAGAAAGATATTCCATATCTTTGAATCTTTTCAGAGGCGGAGTGGCATGATATTTAATTCCTGCATTGAACGGCTCATCTTCGTCCTCTATGGTCAGAGATGCATTACCGCCAGCCAATTCCACGTTAGAGTGGGGGTTTTTAGTCAGTTCTCTATAGATTGCGTCCAGATGATCGCTCACATAATCAAACGTCTTTTCAAACAGCTCTTTTCTTTTTCTCTTGATTTTGAGAAATTGGTTTAGGATTTTTTTCTCTTCGGTCTTTAACTGTTCTGTTTCGTTATTAATCACCTCAAATCTTCCTTCTGCTTCATCATATCTCTCTACTGCTCTTGCATTCGGTTGCAACTCGTTCAATATTTCTTCTACTTCATGGATTTTTTGATCGAGCTCTCTCTTTGCTGACTCAGTATTGCTTTCTTTGTATTTTTTGGGGAGTACTTTGTAGTCTACAACAATACTGTTGGAAATTTTAATTGCGTCGGAATCACCGGAAGATATAGGCAAATCGTCTAGTGTTGTTTGCGATAATATAGGCAGATTTATGTTTGAAATCTTACAATTCTTCAACGCTGTTACTCTTTCCAACTCAATCTTTTCGACATCTTCTTTTATACCGTCTCTTTCCCTTTTTAAAACTTGCAAGTTGCTATTCATGTCTTCTAAAATATCCTCACTGGAATTTAAACCACTCTGTTTTGCTATTAGTTTATTCTGCAACTCCGTTAAATGGTTTTTATTTTCTTCCAATTTGGATTCTATTGACTCTATTTTTATTTTTATTGTATGCTCCTGTTCTTCCAAAGAATCCATCTCGACTTGAGATTTCTCTAGATCTTTCTGTGCCTTTTCATATCTTCTTTGGGTAGTGTTCAACCTGTCTGTTTCAAATTGCAACTTATTCTCAACGGTCAAAATTTGTTTTTGCAGCTGTTGTAATTCTTTAGATTGTAGTCTCATTAATTCACCAGAATGATTTTCATATTCTTTGATAGAAAAGCCGATTTTACTTGTGAATTCCTTAAAGATATCGTTCTGTAATGCTTCTTTCTCCTTCTCTAACCCATTCTTAGTATTTTCCAAATCATCTAGTTTTTTCTTCAACTCAGTTATCTTCGGTTGGATTTCTTTTTCTAACAAGTCATTATGGTACTTTATCTCCAAATTATTCTCATCCAAGGAGCGTTTCTGTTGCGTTACTTGGGTTCTTAAACTTGCTATATCGGAATTTAATAGTGAAACACTATTCTCTACTTCCCTTGCTCTGATGGAATTAGAACGTTGACTATTAGAAAGCTCATCGATTTGGATCAGCAGTTTGTCTTTCAAAGACATTAAACTTTGATATTCTTCTTTGTCCCACCTATTATTGGCATCACCCGATATACCACCTGTCATCAACCCAGCTTTGTGAATCAAGGCCCCTTCGATTGTAACCAATTTAGCCCTCACGCCCTTTTTCCATTTCAAATCCTTGGCAATGTTTAGTGTATTACAGATGATGGAATTGCCGCACACATATTGCATCGCTTTTTCATATTCTGGCTCATAGCCAATGGCATTAATCGATAAAATGTATTCTTGTGAATCAGGTAATGATAACGTGGGCAATTCCGTCTCGATTGTGTCGAGTGGTATGAAAGAGGCAGTACCTGCACGTTGCTTCTTCAAAAATGCAATACATTCTTGAGCTACAGTCAAATTTTCTACAATGACAGAATCAAAGTTCTTACCTAAGATTGTAGACACTGCCAGGCCATACTTTTCCTTTTTTGGGTGACAAAGATCATGAACAAGGCCTTTTACACCGGGAAAGAACCTTTTCAACATTGCTATGTTTTCTCTTAGTTTTCTTTCTTTCATTGTCTCTCTTTGATTAGCACTCAAGTCATCGATTTTAATCAGTGTCTCTCTCAACTTGAAATTCAAGTCATATTCTTGATTGTTGGCTGATTCAATATCGGATTGTAGTTTCTTCAGTTCATGCAAACGTTCTGTATGAATGGCGTTTTTTTCATTCAAAGAGGCTCTCAAATCGTTCAATTGCGTGTCCAACTTTTCTCCTGTTATGGAAAGTTCTTCGGATATCCTTCTTTTAGAAATATCTGCTCTTTTATTGAATCTGTCCAACTCTTCTTGGATTTCTTGTTTATCGTTGTTGCAAAGGGCAATCTTTTCTTCTAGAATTGATCCATTTTCAGTAAGGTATTTTTCATGTAAGCGATTATATGTTTCTAGATCATTTTCATTCAGCTTGAATTTGTCATAATTTCTAGCAGATTCCTTGATTTCCTCTTCAAAGGTTTCCTTTGATTTGGTCACCACTTTCAGTTGTGTTTCAAATCTCTCTACGTAAGCCTTCTGTCTTTGAAGATCTCTCTGTAAACTTTCGATCCTTTTCTCAATATGCGAAACACGTTTCCCTGCCGCCTGTTGAGGTACTTTTATTAAACGTAAATCCGAAACCAGTTTTTCTTTATCCTTAACAATATAGTTCAATTTACTTTTCTGCTTAGAAATTACGGCAGTTTCCTTAACAAAAGAAGATTTGGAGCGTTGTAGTGATTTCATTTCGTGATTTATTTTTTCTTTCAAAGAAGATATTTCAGAGTTCGATGCTGACAGCTTATCTATTAGTTCTTCCTTTTGCTGCTCTAAGTGATATAGCTGCCATAGAGCCTGGAATTTCCGCAGCTCATTCTTTTTTTCAACTTGTTTCCTATATTCTTCGTTTTTGTTAATGCCTTCTTTGTATGTTTTTAGTTCACCATGGATCCTTCTCCTATTCTTAATAGATTCGGTTGCAGATTTGCTTAATTTTTCAATCTTTTCCTTTAAGTCATCATACTCCTTTTTATATTGGATAGAACCTGACACTTCTTCGAACATCCTCGATAATTCCATGGGTGACTGTGCGGCGATTTGCTCAACATCGCCTTGGAATACCAAGAAATTCTTGGCTTTGATAAGAATATTTTCGCTTTCAAGAAATATGGAATAATCCTTATAGGAGACAGTTTTTTCATCAATTTTATAACTAGTGTCACCATTCCTAGAAATTACTCTCATTAGCTCTACCAGTTTGTTACCCTTTTGATAGAAGGCTTTCACGTATGCGGATTTTGGGTTGGAGGACGCCGAATCATCGTCAAAAGTACCATTATAATTGTCATCATTATCATCGTTTAAGACCCCTCTATAGATTAAATCCTTCAAGATATTAGATCTTAAATGGTTACTTCGTACACCAAGTACAAACGAGATAGCATCCATCATGTTTGATTTACCAGAACCGTTAGGACCGATAATACTCGTGAAATTCGACTCGCCAAATCCTACCTTGGTGATTCCTCTATAGGACTTGAAATTACTTAGCTCTAAGCCAACTAAACGTCCCATTGCGTCTTTTTGAAGTTAGTCTAATTCAACAAATCCTAGATACCTGCTTTAAGCGATTTATGGAATGTGATATGAGACTCTTCGATCTTATAGAAACAGATTTCCATTTACGCGTTATTGATACTTTTCTTTTTCTTCCACTAACGCGTTTATCGCTGCCAACGATCAAAACTCGAATGGAAAATAATAGTAATATTGTAAGACTTTAGAATGTAATAAATTCATCAAGAGAGCCCTGTAACACATTCATACTGTTAATATGTTATGCTGTTGGATGTATTAAAAAAGCTCTGAAGTAATTGGACGCCAGATTTTTTTTAGTTTTCAGAGAGAATACTGATGCTTTGCAAAATCTGAATCTAGAATATTTACTTCCATAAACAACATCCTAACAGTTAAAAAATAGTAAACAAAATACTATACTATAATGCTTCTTGTTGCTCGTGATTTCCTTGATTGCCCTTATGTTTCTGAACGATTTTTCTTCAATCTTCTTTTTCTAATTATCCTTACTGTACTATTTACGTCTCAGCAAGAGAATATTAATTATTCACTTGAACTGAGTGTTAATACGATGAAACCCTGTACACAACTAGGCTTCACCTGATGTTCACGAAATACACTGGTTTCTTTTTTTACTTTCCACTGATTATATAACTACTTCCTGAACTATATTATCTAAGTATGAGTCAATGCTTGCTCTTTGGGAAATCTCAAGGTATTATAGCAGTCCTTGTTAATCCTAAAGAAGTGGAAATAGATTCCAAGGACGATGACGAGGAGTTCCGAGGATTGCTAACGTAGTTAACTTTTGAAGCTTTACTGAAGTCCAGAATTTCTAGAAAGCTTTGCCCATCTTTTTCAACTGCTGCAACAAGTGTTTTACCCTTGAAATTAACCGACCAAATCTGATCAGCATCTTTAAGAATATTCGCATGGACCAGCTTCCCACTTCTTAGGTTGTAAATATTGAACTGACTTTCTGAACCACTTACCAAAATATTATCGGAAACATTGAATGTGGTAATCGCACTCAAGTTAGTATGATGATAACAAAACTTTCTAGAGTAGTCGTTTGCATCCCAACCCCTTATTGTACCATCTGCCGCTGCACTAACCAAAAATTTATCAGATAATCTTAATAAACCAACCAAGGCTGTATGACCCTGCAGCGTATACATCGCACCAAGTATCTTGGCGCATGGAGAGGCGGAGTTTGTTGCGTAAGAACATTCTCCATTATTCCAAATATTTTCTAAATCCCAAATTTTAATAGTGGTATCCATACTAGCAGAAATGCACCTTCTCCTTTCATGATCATAAATTGTAGAATAAATACGATCTGTATGTCCACTTAGAATATATAGACATTTCATTTGCGCAACATCCCACACAATCAGCGTGTTATCATAGGAACCACTAACAACTATATTACCGTGACCGGAAACTGTTCTTACAGACGCCATGTGTCCTCTTAAGACACCTACAAAATATGGATTCTCCTCCGGGGTGTGGTATACCAATGGGTAATCACGCTCATCCCCATGATCAATAGCCGAAGACTCCTTAGGCAATTTCCAGACGTGCAAAGTATTATCCCTCGAGCCAGTAACAATGTACCTGTTATTTTTGTACTCCACTATATCGAGACACCTCACTGTAGAGTTATGACCTTTAAATACATGTGTACAACAGCCTTTCTTAATGTCCCAAACTCGCACTGTTCTATCGGTGGAACCGCTAACCAAGATGCCATCATGAGAATACTTTAAAGCCCAAACCCCGCCATCGTGGCCCGACAATTGTAAAAGAAATTTTTTGTTTATCGCGTCGTAGACTCTAATCATTTTATCATCTGCCCCTGTTATGACATAATTATCTTCGAATTGTAAGCATGTAATAACACTTGTCATATGGCCTCTTAATGTGGTCCTTTGTGGTAAAAACTTAGGATTGTACCAATTTTTTAGATTATATATATTCTCCAGAAAAGCTAATCTAAGTCGATCCTGTTGTAAAAGGTTTGGGTATTTTTCCAGCAATTTGAGATTGAAAGAAGTGAAGCCTTTTGGGCTCACAAAATTTTCGGATATCAGAAGTTTTTTCCATAGAGATGTAGATTTTCTAATTATCTTATTCCAATTCTGGGAAACCTCAAGTGAATTTACAATATCTTCAAACTGTAAGTAATTGAAAATTTTCAAACTTATTTCAAAAGGCAAAGATGTTATTAGGTCTCTCTTCAGGTTGTCCTTGATTAAAGTTCCTAAATCGGATAGCTCACTCCTATCCATGTTCGCGACTAACCTAAACAACAAATTTTTGAAATATGCGTGAGGTAAGTTATTGTTTATGGCAGTTAAAATTTCATCAGAAAGGTATTCAGGAGAGATAAAAGAGTCTTTAGATTCTATCAAGTCGGTCATATTATTATTATTGTTATTGAGGCTTTTTATAGTTTTAGCTAAAGGGGTTGTAGTACCTGGAGAAGAAGCTGTGGGTGATAACGGCAGCGCTCCTTCTTCAATAGGATTGTTATTATTGATAGCAGTGTTACTCATATTGTTATTAATATTGACATCACTGCCAGTCGTTGTTACCACATTAGTAACAGTAGGAGCAGCAATACTATTAGGTGCCACCCCCATGTTTACACCTAATGTAGAGGATGCAGCAGAATTATCATTTGTGGACATTAAAAGTTTTTTTGTACCATTAGATATATCCGATAAGTTATGCACGCCATCATCATCCATAGATGGTGCTCCGGCGCTCTGAAGGTTAACTTGATGAAATGTTTTGTGATTGTTATGTTTTGCTCTTTTGAAATCCTCGTGTTCGGGAGTGGATTCGCCAGAACCAGCTGCTCTTTTCCCCTGAAGTTCACTGATATCTTGTTCATCATCGTGCGCATCAACTGTGTTGGTTGTGACAGAGTTTCGATGAGTGCCAGCGGCACCAACAAGTGCACCAACAGCATCTGGAGAAGCTACATCGCCGGTTACACGGTAGCTAAAAGGAACAGGAATGTCACGCAATGGAAACTCATCTAAGGGAAATGACCCCATGATTCAGTTTATTCTTTTACCTTTGTTGGTTTTACTAGGCGTAATTATCTTCGAACCGCAACAACTCAAGTGAAGAGAGAGAGAAGAAATACTCAGAATAAAACTGCCTTTTTCTTTGAAGAACACTATTTTTTAAGCACACACAGAAACAGAAACGCTTGTTGGGAAATCTGGATTCATATAACACCAGTAATGGTCTTTCCCTTATGAGAAATACATGCCCTGCGACATATTAACGAATTTTTAGTATTACTTCAACAGGCTTTTTATTTCGCCTACCTGAGCGAGCCGGCTGTTTGGAAGAAAAAGTTTACTTTAGTCACGGTAATCAAAATGCTCCTTTTCAATTGTTTTAGCACTACAAGAAAGTTAGAAAGGTCTAAAATATTCTGGATTAATGGCACAAAGTAAAAGTAATCCTCCCCAAGTACCTTCTGGTTGGAAGGCAGTGTTTGATGATGAATATCAAACTTGGTTTTATGTAGACTTGTCTACGAACAGCTCTCAATGGGAACCACCAAAGGGAACAACATGGCCAAGACCTAAAGGCCCTCCACCAGGGGCTAACAATGAAAAGAGTTCTCGTCAGCAGACTGATCAAGCTCCCCCACCTTATTCTTCTCAATCGGCTCCACAATCGCAACCACGAGCCCAGGCACAACAACCTCGCTACTATCAGGCACAACAGCCTCAATATCCTCAATACCCTCAACAACAGCGCTACTATCCGCAACAAGCTCCGATGCCGGCAGCAGTACCACAGCAAGCGTACTATGGAGCTGCTCCCAGTACCAGTAAGAGTGGTGGACACGGTGGAGCCATGATGGGTGGTTTACTTGGTGTGGGTGCAGGTTTGTTAGGTGGAGCCATGCTGGAACACGCATTTGACGACCACGATTATGACCAACCGGATACTGTCGTTGTCGAGAACAATTACTACGGTGATGACAACGGTGGGTTTGACGGTGGGTTTGACGGTGGGTTTGACGGTGGGTTTGATGGGGGCGATTTTTAATGCAATATGACTTTTATGGCAAGAAAGATAAAATTATACAAGTCCATTGAAGCTGTTTTGGCTAGTTGTCATCTAAATACGGATATATATGGATATATACTTCCAAAGATCGATTGAAGGAATCCATTACATTACATATAAAGTTACTGAAGATACAAGAAACAAATCGCATCATGATCTTCTGCATCACTTAAGTCATATTCACTTTTTTCGAATGTAGATTCGGCCATTATGATTTTTTTTGATAAAGTCACTTCACCCTCATATTGTACTCAAAAAGATAATGATAGGATACTAACAGACAATTATTAATGTATACGAGACCTGTAACTTGTAAGAGGGCTTAGAAGATGACAATAACATCTACCAAGCAACCGATATGTTCGTGTACTGACTGCGCCTCCAAGAAAAATCTCTGCACCTGTTGAGCCTATACGCGAAATAAACCCACTATACAGCAAATTCTTTAATGGCCATTCTTCAGATAAAGGTGTTTTTTGTTCTAACATTTTGTACGTTGAAGTGAATTTTCTTCATAACATGATACTTGACGACATACATCTAAAACTTGTTTGTGCCCTAATAAACACCACTGAAAAGAGATAACGGGCCCTATATATCTCAGAACGCATAGACGTTGTTGATACAAACACACGGAGACTATTTGACGAGTTTCAGGGTGAATCACCAGGAAAATATTCTGTTTTGAAATTCTTCATAAAAGAATTAGCCAGCCATTGTATGTGTTAACGTCGATATCTGTCTTCCAGAAGGCATGTCTTTTGACAAGCGTTTTTGTATAGTGGTGAACTTATAGGGAAGTGCGTTTCTTTACCAGCGTCGCAAATGCGCCTACTCTAGTTTATGTTTTTTTTCCTTTTCATTTGCGACGCCAATAATAAAGCTTTAAAAATCTGCTATTGGGAAGAAAATTTGAGTTCCTTTCTTCTCTACCAGATACCGATCAGTTGTCTTTTGTTATTTTTAATTATCAGAATAAATGTCTAAAGAATTACTTACTATCAACTATGGAAAGTGGTGTACTGCTTGTCGATTGTGCCATTCTTCTGGAGCTGGGAATCCAATCTCCAGACTTCCAAGGCTTTATTCTTTCTTCGTACATTTCATTGACCTCCTCTAGAGTCAGCCCTTTCGTTTCACAAACGAAAAAGAAAACGTAAAAGTATGAAAAGATTAAACAACCCATGAAAACGTAGCCATAAGAGAAACTTATAGCTCTAGTAATAAAAGGCGTAAAAAATCCAATCAAGAAGCCCCACATCCAGTTTGCGCCAACAGCAATGGCCATAGCGCGATTCTTGACTCTTAATGGGTAAGTCTCTGCCACAATGACATAAGCAATAGGGGCCCAAGTAATAGCAAAACAAAAAATAAAGAAACAAGTAAAGACAATCATGACATTACCAGCACTTTGTGAAGAAGGTTGGTCTTTTCCATGTGGCCATAACCTGGTGACACCAACAGACGCAAATATCACAAAACAAACAGCCATGGATGCCGACCCCCACAATAAGCACTTCCGACGTCCAAATTTGTCCACTATATATAGTGCAACAAACGTAGATGCAAAATTAACAACCCCGAGAACAATGGATGTCTCGAAAGAATCTTGCATTCCAACGGCATTGAAAATGGTTGTACCATAGTAGAAGAAATAATTACAGCCAGTAAGCTGCTGTAGTGACTGAATGATGACTCCCATAATTACTCTTGGTAGAATTTCTCCTTTGTTAGAAAAGAGTTCGTGCCAACTAGCACTTCCAATAGCTGTTTCCAATTCCATATTTGCTACTATAGCGTCAAACTCAAAAACAACACCTGGGTCGGTGACTGTGACTTTATTTGATTTAGCTAAAGATCTTCTAGCTTCCTCATATCTGCCCTTCTTGACCAAATACCTTGGCGATTCAGGGACCATAGCCATTCCAACCACCATGAAAATCGCCCATGCAAAACATAAGCCTAAGGGGACTCGCCATTGTATTGAATTGGAATACTTTTTAGTGCCAAAATTGGTACAGTAGCCCAAGAAAATCCCAAGAGTAATCATTAGTTGGTAAAAAGAAACACAAGTACCTCTTAGGTGTTTGGGAGAAATCTCTGAAATCAAAGTAGGTGACAACACAGCAACACCACCAACGCCCATACCAGAAATAATCCTGCCAATAAAATACTGGTACCATTTATCAGTAGAAGAAATTTGGATGACAATTCCAACAACGTATACCAGGATAACGCACATTAGACCTATCTTACGCCCATAAATATCTCCTAGGCGTCCCAATGTCAAGCCACCCAGTGCACAACCTATGTTGAAGATACCGACAATTAGCCCTGTTCTGACGTCTGATAGTTGAAAACTGCCATCTTCTTGCACTTCACCAAACCTTCTCTTGAAGTCCGTTTGATTGATAAATCCAGATATTGTTCCTGTATCCCAACCAAAGATGAATCCACCGAAGGCAATCATGAGGCAGAGACCCATCACGGTCCAATATGCAATGATGGGTTTGTATGGAATATCTATACTAGCTTCCTTTACTTCAGGAGTTAATTTAACTCCATCCTTTCTGCTTAAGGAAGTAGACGCCTTGGTAAAAGTCTCCAAAACTGAAACATTTGGACTAGCCATTTTACCTGTTGCTTATGTTATATTAATCACTTGTACTATATGTTATTATTTCGTGTCCTATCCAGTAAACAGCAAATATTATTGATTAGAGTATTTATGGATAAACCATCATCATAACATGGAAGTGTTAAAGCATACCTTGTGTCTTTATATACCACTAGTTTTCTCTCAGAGAACATAAAAAACGAATAAAAAAAGGGAATACTTTAGCGAATATACTTTATTTTCTGTGTAATAACCTAACTAAAAGACTACGGTATAGCTCAATTACTTAATTGAGTGTACCATACCCCACAACGAAAATCAAAGCCATAACCTTAAAGTGTCGAGCTTTGATAGACACAGAAAGTCTTGTAGCCGAAAATAAACTTCCCTTATTTTCTTGGCGTCAAGAATCAAACTTTTAATATACAAAAAAAAAAACTAATTCGTTGTTAAAAGGTACATCAGCCATGCAAGGGAAAAAAAGAAATAAAATATGATGGGTGTCGGCTTTTAACAAAGGAGTTCTCTGATAGAGATTACATTACATTTATTTACTTAGGTTCAGGTATGACTATAGAGAACCTACTTTTACAGTAACTTATGCAACATATTTAGGTGCAGACGAGAATTCTTTATAACCTGTGATTGTAATGGCGTCACAATAAAAAAATTCATGCGGTAAAGACATAAAAACAGAAAAAATAATTAGAACACTCCATAAAATTTGCCTGTGAAATGCACAATAAACATGGATAATAATGTTATTATGGAATGTAAACCATCTTCAGTTACAATTTGAATGTTTGTTAAACAAAACAATAAATAAATGTAATTTCAATAGGAGGAAAGAGAAAGAACCAATTAAAACTAATAAAATCACTATTTAAAATACCAGTATTTGTTATGTGTCTGATATGTACGGTGGAGATACTTTTGGTTTATTTTAGTGTGGTTACGGATGTTTCCATCCAACCATTGCTATTGAAATGAGGTTCAGTATTCCTCTATTTTTTTCAGAGCCAAAATTTTTCAGGGCCTTCCAGATTTTGTATCGTTAGATCCATTCATTCTAGCCTCTTTTACGACTGCAAGCGTTTAGTTGATATGCTTCAAAAAACGATGGTGTTGCCCAACAAGAAAATTAGAGATATATGCTTCCTTTTGAGACTTCGAAGCTCTTTTTTTAGCACCCCCAAGGGAAGAATAGTAGGCGCTACTTACATCTTCTGATTCATATACTAGCTCGTTAGAGCTGTTTTTTCCAGGACAACTGTATATATGATCAACTCTTTCATCTAAATCTTCCTCGTAAGGAAAAAAATTGTGTTTTCCAAAGTTTGTCATGAACCAGGTTTACTTAATTCCTTTGAACGTCCAACAAAGACATCTAAGGGCAAAATATCCCCACCAATACCACTCTGTTGTTTTTCATGGGAAAGAATTTCAATTTCTTCCTTTGGTAAAAATAGTTTGAACCATTCGCAAAATTTATCTCTTTTACGAACCCTAGGTTCTTTTTTAGGGACATGCTTCGGTATAAAGTTAGTTTTATTCTTCCTTCTTTTCAGATTGTAAACAGATTCATTCAGGAACGGATTAAATTTTTGTTCCTTTTTCTTTTCTATCGTTATGGCGTTGGATATATGATTTCTTTCAATGACGACGTGTGATAAAATTTCCATTACTTTGATGTAGCCATCATTTTGGAAATGCAAATTCTCATAAAAATTAGATGGAGGAGGAGCGATGCTTCTTTTTGGCCGAATTTTGGACATCGTTCTGTAATTAGCTAATTGGTGGCACTTTAATAGCTATAAGCGTTGTTTACGTGTGCAAAGAATTCTGCAATTGTTTATTGCCTTTTTAGCAACCGCTATTTATATAAGTCTTTTTTTTACTAACTGATGCGACAGGTTATCAAGTTTTGTGTCAGAGTATTTAAATAAATTCTTCCAGTTCAAGAAAATACGCTACAAAAAGAAGAATTGACCAAGTTCAAATTTTTTGGTTTGTCTAGAATTTGCAAAAGTTGTGTTACAGTCAAGAGATAGAAAAGGTTGATGACTATGCCATTTCCAAGAGAACCCGAACATGCTCCCGTACACCTATAATAGGAAAAGCAAAAGAACGAGAAAAAGCTTAGTATCAATCAACGTACAAACAGCCACTAACGTTAATACTCAAGGTGATCTGACGTCTATTAGAGGAATACTAATGGCACCTTTTACTGACGGCATTTTATAAGCAATTGTATTAATAGAATCGAACATTATCTACATTAAGACAAATTTAAAGCATATCGTGAACAACGAAAAATTGGTTACCCTCGAATGTGGTAACACTTAGAGGTAAGCAAAGAACATCCAATGAATGATCATATCGTATTGAAAATAATCCAAAATTCGTTAGGAGGAATACTGGAGCCAAATAAAGTCATCAAGGAGTCTTACTACTGACTGCTCTAACTGAAGATGGGAAAGAGAGTATACGATCCAATTCATGATACTTTCCAACTACGAGAAGACAATCCTGAGGAAATAAAAGCAGGTTCTCCAGTGCACTCTGCACAACCAGGAGCAACTGAAGAAGAATCTTCAGATTCCGTTCAATCAGGAGTCGAGGTTATGGCTAATAAAGGCATTCCAGTTATACATGAAATTGAAATTGACGATAAAAATGATGATGATTCCACGCAAAGTGAAGAAGAAAACACCAACATCTTACTCAACTTCGAACCTTCTATGGCGCCTGAAGTAACGGGAGCGGAAGTAGGAGCGGCAACAGGGCCAAGTACTACAAATACTGGTAAAAGGAAGTCTAAGGAGAATAATTCAAGTAAATATAATCGTCATTTAAAGAAACCTGACGGCGAGCCATTCAATAGGAAAGACATTCAGTTCAGTTTCATACAAGAACTATTGATGGATAAGAGGCAAATTTTTACGAATGTTTTAAAGCCCTCATATAAAAATTCTATTGTACCCATTAATATTGATGGCGATAAGGTATTAATCAATGTGACCGATAAAGAATACGATGCGAGGACGTTTGTGTTCAATGATAAATTGACGTTTGCGCAATTGTATGTGTTGACAATAGCAACGTCTATCAAGTGTTCCAAAATACTCAGAGATAAACTGTTATTGGATCAACAAGTGGCCTTTTCTACTTGCGTTTTAGCGTTACTGGTCAATATTGGTAGGTTGAACACCACCATAAATTTCTATTTAGAAATGACTTCGCAATTGAGAACCTTCCATTCTGTACCTGTTTTACAATTGCATGCCAACGACCCGAAACTCTTACAAGATACACCGAGATTGAAATCTATTTTAAAGAATCTACCGTGGGGTAATCAGCAGATTTCATTAATGGAAACATACGAAAAAGTCGACGAAAATAGTGGCGAAGTGGACATCGTTAATAAATTCAACATCATCAATATGCTATTTAGCATATGCGACAATTTCAGCTTAATTGACAAAAGATTTCTTTCTAGATATATAGAGATCGAATCTGAAGCTCATGTGGCGCTCAGTGCTCAAGAAAAAAACATGAAAAAAGAAAAGAATGAAGTGCAAGAAACGGAAGGGGATGATGAAGAGAAAGAGGTAAAAACAAGTTATGCAACATTGTTTGATATCCTAGATTTTTCGAAGTACGAGCCAAAGGACAGATCCAACGTACTGATCTGGTTGTTATATATCCATTTAGAGACTGACCTAAGTCAGGAGGAGGTTGAAGACTCAATAAAAATTTTCAATGAATTAGAAGGTGGTGCACCAGGTGGAAAACTCACTTTGAGACGTACGGATCGCAATTACGATATGGACCCTGAAGACGAATTAGAGTTCGGAGCCAGTCAGCGCATTAAGAGAAAAGAATTTATGAGCAAAATGGAAGAAGGTAAGAAACGCGAACGTATCAATGCTACAGAAGTGAAAAACGTCAACGCAGATGATAAAAGTGAAGAGGACGCTGAGGAGGAAGATGACAAGAGTGAAGGTACTGTGGAAGAGACCAGATCACTTCTGACGCCCACGCCTATACTAGAATCTTCTTCGCCCATGGTATTAAACAAGAAAAAGATGACACCACAGCCACACAAGGCAACTGCAGTAACTGCAGCGCCAGCGGAAACAGAAGAAGATGTCACCTCCGGAGTTATTATTGACAAGAACGACTTGAATTTAACACCATTGAAAAAGTACAATAGCTCCGCAACAGTAAACAAAGTAGACAAGCTGATATCGATAGATCTAAATAAGCGTGTGTCGGAGAATGGAAAGACGCAGGAAGAATTTTTGGCTGACTTGAAAAAATCTCAAGTGCCCAACCGGTTGAAAAGACATGATGTCGGACTGATCAAGATATTCAACGAATTTGAAGACATTCCAGTAGCGTCCGTGCTTGGGATTCGCGGTAAAAAAAGAAAGAAGTTCAAAGACAACGTATTAGGATTTGAAACAGATTTTATGAAGAACCTTGGTGCTTCAAAGAAAGTACTTCTGCAAAGAATCGAACATGCGGACATAGACGATGAAGGACCAACCACCATGTTCAAAATGTAATGTAATGAAGAGCATGTATGTAAAAATACGTATATGTACAGATAAATACATTGAAACAACGGCGTAAAAATACAAATAATAAAAAAAACTGTTATTCTTGACTGATAGGACATATAATTACTTAATTTTATATAAATATTAAACTCCGTCACGGTTCAAGTGCGTTATTTTTCTAAATTTTTTTATTACTCTGCTATTCATTGAATATAATATTAAGGAACATCACACATCATAAAGAAAAAGCCATGTAACTACAAAGAATCTGTGAAGATTTACTTCTTGGTTGGGTCTTCTTCACCGTGGACACGGCCAGATACATATTCGACAGCATCGTTTAACTTGGACTTGGCGGCGCCCATGTAGTCTCTAGCCTGGTCAGCCAAAGATTCACCTTGACCTTCAGCGTTGTCCTTTCCTTGTTGGGCGGAGTCGTGGACACCTTGGAAAACACCCTTGTTGTCTTCTGGTTCAACTTTACCGGCAACCTTGTCCGCCTTGTCAGTAATAAATTCCTTACCTTGTTCGGCGTATGACTTCTGAGAGTCTGGTTTCAAAGCTTCAGAAGCTTTGTCACCGAATCCTTTTCTACCTGTGTCAGACATTGTTATATTTAGTTTATGTTTTTGTTTGTTTTTGCTTGTTCGAGATTACTAATTAATCGATGGTTCTCTACATATACATAAAAAAAAAAAATAGAATAAGATCAATATTGATGAGAAAGTAGAAAGCAACTTGCGGCCCTATTTATACGTTTGACTTTAGATTTGAACAGCAAGCTTTCTCATCAAAAGGGGATGGCCGGAACTTGGGACTTAACGAACCGCTTTTCCAGGGGCGGTAGATCTAGTTATTACCTACTTGAAAATACGTCTTATCTGTGTTTGTGGGTTGTGTTAATGCTTGTATGCGCTTCCCTTCTTTTTTACTTTTCAATGTTACTGGGTTTTTCTTTCCTTTTCCTTTCCCCTCTTAATTATGTCTCTACCTCTTTTTTTTGTGCCGCCCCCTGTAACTTGCCACATATCCCTTTAATGGAGGCTAGCGCTATTCTGCTATTGCTATTTCCATCACCCTCTGGCGTTTGGCATTAGTCCTTGTCCCAACAGACAAGGGCCCGTCAACACGTCGTCATCGCTACCGTCGGTAGCCACCCACACGTCACCGACCCTTTTTTACCTATTTGGGCCGTGCCGTATGCTGGATCCGTCGGTTCTCGGAGATTTTCAAGCGGATTTGCGCGTCCCCTTTTTTTATTTGTTTTTCTTTTCCATTTTCAGACCCCCTTTCACCTTCCACTCCTCCTGTTGCAGCTAAAAGAAAAAGAAGGGGAATAAAGGCAACTTCAAAAAAAACAACCAACAGATAGGGTAACTGAATTATGCTTTTGAATTATTTTCTGAAGAGCGGGTAACATAAAACCGGACTTCAAAATCGGGTAACACATTGGTGATTTCTTCTATCTTTCGTTTTTCTTTACATCCTGTAGAACTCTATGGAAAGGAAAGGAACTCACAGCGCGAAATAACGCTCTGACTAATAAAAAAAATAAGAAATGAGGCATATAACACCTGAATCGAACAACTGCAGGAACTAAAAAGAAGAGATACATATTACACACGAAAGGTAAGGTAACAATGAGCTTCCATCAAGGTGTATTATCGAGGTGCTCAAGTGTTCTTAGACACCGTGCAGGTCACTCTCATCATATCAATAATATTCTTTATAGACATGCCATCACGTTTTCATCCATCGCTCCCCGAATACCTAAGTCCAGTTTCCATAGTTCCGCAATCAGAAACAACGAAGCATTTAAAGACCCGTACGATACTTTGGGTTTGAAGAAATCTGCTACCGGTGCGGAAATTAAGAAGGCTTACTACAAACTGGCAAAGAAGTATCATCCGGATATCAACAAGGAACCAGATGCCGAGAAGAAATTTCATGACTTGCAAAACGCATATGAAATTCTGTCTGATGAAAACAAGAGGCAACAGTACGACCAATTTGGGCCTGCTGCCTTTGGAGGTGGCGGTGCCGCCGGAGGCCCCGGTAGTGGTGGCTCTCCCTTTGGTTCGCAGTTCCATGACTTCTCGGGATTCACCAACGCAGGCGGCTCACCATTTGGTGGAATCAATTTCGAAGATCTGTTTGGTGCTGCGTTTGGTGGAGCTGGTCGTAGCAGCGGTGGCGGGCCTAGATCGTCGTCGATGTTTAGGCAGTATAGGGGCGATCCGATCGAGATCGTCCACAGAGTCTCGTTCAAGGACGCAGTGTTTGGCTCCAAGAATGTTCAGCTAAAGTTTTCTGCACTGGACCCTTGTAGTACGTGCTCCGGGACGGGTATGAAGCCAAATACACACAAGGTCAATTGTAGTACCTGTCACGGAACAGGTACTACGGTTCACATTAGGGGCGGGTTCCAAATGATGTCGACGTGCCCCACTTGTAACGGTGAAGGTACGATGAAACGTCCTCAGGATAGTTGTACCAAGTGTCATGGTGAAGGTGTCCAGGTCAACAGAGCGAAGACGATCACCGTGGATTTACCACATGGTCTACAGGACGGCGATGTCGTCAGAATTCCCGGCCAAGGTTCATACCCTGACATCGCTGTGGAGGCGGAATTGAAAGATACAGTCAAATTATCGAGAGGCGATATTCTCGTGAGAATTCGTGTTGACAAGGATTCTAACTTTTCTATAAAGAACAAATACGATATCTGGTACGACAAGGAAATTCCCATCACTACAGCCGCACTAGGTGGCACTGTCACCATTCCCACCGTGGAGGGGCAGAAAATTAGAATAAAGGTGGCTCCAGGAACCCAATACAATCAAGTGATATCCATCCCTAACATGGGTGTGCCAAAAACGTCAACTATTCGCGGTGACATGAAAATTCAGTATAAGATTGTCGTTAAAAAGCCACAATCATTGGCAGAAAAATGCTTATGGGAGGCACTGGCAGATGTAACCAACGATGCTATGGCCAAGAAAACTATGGAGGCAGGCGCAGCCGCCGGTACAGCCATTAACGAAGAGATATTGAAGAAACAGAAACAAGAAGAGGAAAAACACGCGAGAAAGGATGACGACAACACTTTGAAAAGACTGGAAAATTTCATTACCAACACATTCAGAAAGATCAAAGGTGACAAAAAAGAGTAAACAACATCGTGCAAATTCTTGTAGATAAGGAAGATATAAACCTTTACGTAAATAGATTACTAAAAATAATTGTTGAGCATAAGAGAACTAACGATTTACTTTTCTTATGTCTACTTTCTTTTTGTATTTCAGCGTGCTTTTTTTTGCGTTATACAAGCGAAGGCATTGTTTACATGAAAAAACCCAAAGCTGTACTCGAGAAGTAGTTTGAGTAGTGGAAGTTAGACATCAACTTAAAATAATGGGCTTACCGGATGGATTTTACATAAGAAGAATAGAAGAAAAAGATTTCGAACAAGTCACAGAGACACTGAAAGTCCTTACTACCTTAGGTACGATATCACCTGAATCCTTCAGCAAACTCATAAAACATTGGAATGAAGCTACTGTATGGGATGATAACAACACCAAAAGAATCATGCAATACAACCCTATAGTTATCGTGGACAAGCGCACTGAAAATATCGCTGCCACAGGGAATATCTTTATCGAGAGAAAGATCATTCATGAATTAGGGCTGTGTGGCCACATCGAGGACATCGCAGTTAACTCGAAATATCAAGGCCAAGGGTTGGGCAAACATTTGATCGATAAGTTGGTGACTATTGGATATGGCTACGGCTGTTATAAGATTATCTTAGATTGCGATGAGAAAAATGTCAAGTTCTATGAAAAATGTGGGTTCAGTAATGCAGGCGTGGAAATGCAGATTAGAAAATAGTATTACTGTATTGTACATAGTGGTTGAAAGTATATATTTATATTTTAACTTATATGGTATCTAGAGCCTCTAGTGATATAATGGAATTGCCCCTAATAACGGTCTGCAAGCCTAGCGGGTTGTTATTAGCAATGCCTTCACCATTTATCTCCATTGCGTCATCAAGAACGACGTTTAGGAAAATATCGTAGCCTCTCAAAATTCCCGCTATTTTCCTAGACCCGTTTATATTCAGCAGTATCTTCTTGTCCATATATTTCTTGAGTTCGGGGGTAGAGACCATTGTATCTGTATGCGTGTTTGCTTAACCTTTTCTCCTGCTAAATCTTTCTATATTTTTGGTGTGCTTTCTCATGATTCCATTGTTCTAAAGGTCTAAATTTTCTTCTCACTTTGTTTTCCCCAAGCGCACAACATAAAAGAATACAAAAGTCGCGTAGTATAAAATTCAAATTGAGAAGGAAGTGGATTCTGCAAAAATGGCTTTAACAATCTTGGAAGGCATCATAGTCTGTGACCATAGTGCCGTCTCTTTCTTATATATCCTTCAAAGTATGTACAGAATTCACACGATCACGTGACATAAACGTGATATCGTTGTTAATGACAACTAAAATCATGATGACTTATCACTTAGAACGGATGTGTCCTCATTGGCGAGAAACTCCCCGCGGAGCGACTTTAAGGCAACTTTGGTGTAATATAATACTAATAAACAATCGCTATTTGTTCCGTACTCTGACTCATCTTATAAAAACATAGAAAGACGTGATCGTTTACTTGCTTCTATTTCCATCGTCAAAGGAACATATCAACAGTCTACAATGTTAAGAATCAGATCACTTCTAAATAATAAGCGTGCCTTTTCATCTACCGTCAGGACATTGACCATAAATAAGTCACATGATGTAGTCATCATCGGTGGTGGTCCTGCCGGTTATGTGGCGGCCATCAAAGCTGCTCAATTAGGATTCAACACTGCATGTGTAGAAAAAAGAGGTAAACTAGGTGGTACCTGTCTTAACGTTGGATGTATTCCCTCCAAGGCCCTTTTAAATAATTCTCATTTATACCATCAAATGCACGCAGAGGCACAAAAAAGAGGTATTGATGTCACTGGTGATGTTAAAATAAACGTAGCAAATTTCCAGAAGGCTAAGGATGACGCTGTTAAGCAATTAACCGGTGGTATTGAACTTCTGTTCAAAAAGAATAAAGTCACCTATTACAAAGGTAATGGTTCGTTCGAAGATGAAACCAAGATCAAAGTTAGCCCCGTGGAAGGATTAGAGGGGACTGTTAAAGAAGACCACATATTAGATGTTAAGAACATCATAGTTGCTACAGGCTCCGAAGTCACACCTTTTCCTGGAATTGAAATAGATGAAGAGAAGATTGTGTCGTCAACAGGTGCTCTTTCATTGAAGGAAGTTCCTAAAAGATTAACTATTATTGGTGGAGGTATCATTGGATTGGAAATGGGTTCAGTTTACTCTAGATTAGGTTCTAAAGTCACTGTGGTGGAATTCCAACCCCAAATCGGTGCCTCTATGGATGGAGAAGTCGCTAAGGCCACTCAGAAGTTCTTGAAAAAACAAGGCTTAGATTTCAAATTAAGCACTAAAGTCATTTCTGCGAAGAGAAACGACGACAAGAACGTGGTTGAAATTGTTGTAGAAGATACTAAAACGAACAAACAAGAGAATTTGGAAGCCGAAGTTTTGTTAGTTGCCGTTGGTAGAAGACCTTACATAGCTGGTTTGGGTGCTGAGAAGATTGGTTTAGAAGTAGACAAAAGAGGCCGTTTAGTTATTGACGACCAATTTAATTCCAAGTTCCCACACATTAAAGTAGTTGGAGATGTTACATTTGGCCCAATGTTAGCCCACAAAGCCGAAGAAGAGGGTATTGCAGCAGTGGAAATGTTGAAGACTGGTCATGGCCATGTTAATTATAATAATATCCCTTCAGTGATGTATTCTCATCCAGAAGTAGCATGGGTTGGTAAAACCGAGGAGCAATTGAAAGAAGCCGGCATTGACTATAAAATTGGTAAGTTCCCCTTCGCGGCTAATTCAAGAGCTAAGACTAATCAAGATACCGAAGGGTTTGTGAAGATTTTGATTGATGCCAAAACTGAGCGTATTTTGGGAGCCCACATAATTGGTCCAAATGCTGGTGAAATGATTGCCGAAGCTGGCTTAGCCCTAGAATACGGTGCTTCCGCGGAAGATGTTGCTAGAGTTTGCCATGCTCATCCTACTTTGTCTGAGGCATTTAAGGAAGCTAACATGGCCGCCTATGATAAAGCTATTCATTGTTAAAAAACAGAAACAAAACATAGTATAGTATATATTTATGAAATAGCGCGTAATAATTAGTAAGTAAAATCGCACGAAAAATGTGTGGAGATAAGTTTCAAGTAACTGAGTTAAAGAAGATAATACAAAAAATGGGGCGAGCTGGGAATTGAACCCAGGGCCTCTCGCATGCTTTGTCCCCCTGTTTAATCAGAGAGTCGCCCAAAGCGAGAATCATACCACTAGACCACACGCCCAAACTATTGATGTTCGCTTTCAATGATCCATTAAATATACGTATGAAATTGTGAAGATGTAACGCTAATATTTCCAAATTTCTGGAAAACATGTAATAGTGTCGACATAATAACTGAGAATGAGAACGTGGTGAATTTTGAGACAAACGATGAGATTCCATTGTTGATAAAGGCAATATAATTAGGTATATAGAATATACTAGAAGTTCTCCTCGAGGATATAGGAATCCAATAAATGGAATCCGTAACTCTACATAATTCTATCTATACTTTTATTGTCATTTTATATGTTGTCATTCATTATCCTATTACATTATCAATCTTTGCATTTCAGCTTCCTCTAGTTTCGACGACAGCTTCTCATAACTTATGTCATCTTCTAACACCGTATGTGATAATACACTAGTAGTATGACTACTAGTTAATAGACGCTAGTTGGTTTTCATTCCAACAATAACCTACTGCCGACTATTCATTAATAACCATGTCACTAGAATATTATCATATATGGTATGAAAGACGATATCAAGGTTAAGAAACAGTCATCTATTTTAGCTGAATCTGAAACACAAGGATTGATAATGTAATGAGATAATGAATGACAACGTATAAAGCAAGAGAATAGATTAATATGATATTTTGTAATATTTTAGATGATTTTTTGTGGATTCCTATATGTTTGAAGAAAACCTCTAGTATTTTCTGTATAAATGATACTAGAGCCTTAAAAAGGAAATCCCAACAATCATCAAAAACAATTCACTCAAATCATACAGTGTCCTACCGTACATCGTATCCATTGATAGTGTACACCGACTGTAGAACAATTGAATATTCTTGCTATCAGGTTTAGCATTAAGGATCTGTTGCTTAACAAAAATGGGGACTACAAGACAAAAAACGCTTTTCCTTTGAGACAAATAATCCCATACTGAGTACACCGAAAGTGAAAACAATACAAGAGTGTCTGGTATATAACATCATTCAAGGAACTGGAACATCTGCATGGCAGTAATGTGTTTGGAATGAGAAAAGTGTGAGGTGAGGGATTATGAGTATAAAGTGGATACCCAGTAAGTCACATATGAGGTAGAAATTGATCAAAGTACTTTCGTATAAATATGACAGTTTTGATCAACTATGGTCGGGAATAAACCTCTATTGTTATCATTCCACCCAAGCTTATGACCACCACGGGAGCATTAACCTAAAAACGATAACTAAAAGGTTAAAAATAACCTTAATTGCTGCTGGTTTACCCGCAATTGCCACAAGTGCCTCCGCAACGACCACTCTGGCTCAATCTGACGGAGACGCGGATTTGGTTGAGTCGTGTATTAACGTCTCTGATATCAAAGCTCAATTGGCCTAGTATTATTCTTTTCAAGCCGTCCACCCAACTGAAATCTACCCGATTGAAATTGCTTGAGCTGTTTTTAACGACGGTGCTTTCACCACCATGTTGACAGTATTGGCCCAAGTCAAGTCATTAGGATGACCACTGATGCGTCGTGGTATTCCAACAGACTAAAATACCGTCATTTTAGTGCTCTAACTAAGGGTGATGGTATATTCCTAATAGGAAACTATTGGGCTGTAGATTACAAATTATATTCTAGGGACATCAAGAAGTTACCAATAATGTGAGGTTTTTTTGAGGCTCGGCAATATAAATGATTTGATATATACATGTGGTTATCAATGGAATAAACTTTTTCTGTCATTTTCAGTGGTTTTTTAGCGTCCGTTTTAATATGAACTCTTTATAATTTTTCCTTTCACTGTATTTTTGTTGTTGCCTCTTTACCTTGTAGAATGTATATGAATATACGTATCTTTGAACTAGCTTCCAAATAAAATTACTTCTATACTAACTGGGATAATACTCTCCTTGTCTTGTAACAAAAAATGCTTATTCCTTAAATCAGTTTACGCAATTCTGAGTTTCGTTACTCTTGGAAAGCAAGAATATCTTTTATACACCGGTAAGAATCGTACAACAAGCAAGAAGAAATTTCTTTGTTATGAATAGTTGAAACGATAATAAGAATGCTATGATTTACATTCAAAGCATAGCAACAGAAATCATCTGTTAGACTGATACAATGCGAAGTTTCGAGGCGCAAAAGAATAGGTACTCTGTAAAATAACATAAGAACCCAGAAATGCAGAATATTCTTAATCGTTGATAGATCATCTAAAGTTGCTACATTCGTGTATTAGTAAAGAGGTTTTGTGATACCCGAGTTATCGTATGTAACCAAACAGTATTCAATACTTTAAGGAGTTTTGAATGTAGAAAATGGCAAAAATTTTGCTCTCCTTTGCATTTTCATCGCACACTATTTCTTACTCTTTATATGTGAGTTATCTCACAAAGGCGTTCACAAAGGTTCACAAAGGTACCCCATCTAGATTGCAGAAAAAAAACGCTCTAGAATACCCAAGATCATACGCTGTTTACTGTTAATAGCAACGGGATTGTTTGGTACTTATTCTCTTCTGAAAATTCACAAAATTTTCAAGTATGACCGAACTGTCAATTTGTGCCGATTGCTGCCGTTATTTGCCTCAGATCGGGCATTTTCTGGCTTCTTTTTAAGTGGATATTGCTGTACACAGTTAGAGGCACAAATTAACGTTCCTGAAGAAAGCAAAGAAAACAATGAGGTGTAGTGCATAGCCACATCTTTTTTTTTTTTTTTTTTTTTGGATTTGCTGCGGGAACGTTTTGCTACCCGTGGCATAGCAATGAGAAATTAAACTGTATTATCCGCAAAATGAAGAAACCAGATGTTCCAGAGTCATCATGAGCAGTAACAACTTCAAACTATTTTCAATTGTTGTCTGTACTCAATTTTTATAGCGTGTATACATCAGCCGCATAGTTGTTCCTTTTTCTTTTTCAGCGGACATACAATCCAAAAAAAAAGTCCACAATATATTGTGATTATTCAAAGAGAATGTGTCTAAAAAGTAGAAGTAGGGAAGGGGCATTGGTGCAATGAGCCAGAGTCGAGAAGAATAGAGCCAATTATAGGTTCTGTTTCTACTGTAAAGCAGGATGATACAGTTTCCAGACACCAGTTTTCGGGCTGAAGAATTATTGTTCTTGAGTTTTATAATCCCTAATTTAATACAGTTAATGACGCCGTAATTATCTTCATTTGATAGAATGTTTCCGAAAGTCGTCGTTTTACAGATTGCAGAAGCACCTCTATTCGCAATCATAGTTTTCATTTTGATAGCGTATCTTTTTTTTTACGTTGGAAAAGGCCACGACATGAGAGTCAAAGAAGGTGTCTTGATGTGGGATGGTCTCATTGCATCCCTAATAGGAGACAGTACATATGGGTCAAAGTAAGAAAATATCGGAAAATGCATGGAAGTGCAACAACTTATTAACCTTTTTTAACGATATTTTTCATTTTCTTTTCTTTTGGGTAATAAATATAATGTTCTTCCTTTTTATTTTTTTTTTGTATACGTAGAGTTTTATTAGAAATGTGTATATATGTGAAGCGGAAATGTAGAGAAGAAGCGAGTACTTTTTTTTTTTGAGGATCTATAAATTCAGATTCAGCCAATCTAGGCTCAGATTGCCGTTCGAAGTGGTATTGATGCTTGAGTTTAAGTTTGTATCTCCAGAATGATGATCTATGGTGGAGTCTAGAGGTTTCCAGAAGGCCTCACCGTTAAGAGCGGATGCCGAGGTATTGTGGAGATTCATATTCATATTCATATTCATATTCATATTCATATTCATATCAGGCTGGAAGTTCGAAAAAGTTTCGGCCCCGATGGGTGCTGAGCTCGAGAGATGGTGGCGATTGTTAGAACGAAGGTGTTGTGGGATGGAGGGTGAAGCAGCCTTCGGAATGGGTATGTCCTGAGACTTTAGAGGGGCGACGATGTTCAACGAGTTCTTCCTCTTGGATGCCGCCACACTTGCAGTGTAGTTTTTCTTTTTCGTAGCTGCTGCTCCTATATTCGAGGACGAGGATGGAGGTGGAGTTACATTGTTGTTTATCTTAGTAGAGGACCTTTGTCTCTTCTTGATGATGTCTGTTTTCAACGACAGCGGTCTCGTGACGCCGTGAAGCTTGAGGAACAGACCACATGCATTACACAGAGGAAGGCCCTTAGGATCCTTCCTCCACAGAGGGGTGGTAGAAGTAGTACAGTTGGAGCATTTTATATCTTGATTGGATGAGGCATTATTCGAAGGCGGAGTAGCTGAAGATTGCAGCGAAGTAGAGGACTTGATCTTCTTCAAAGCAGGTTTCTTCTTTCTCACAGAAGAATTCCTTCGTGAGCTAGGTTTCACTATGGATGGGGACGGGTTTCTTCTCAGCAGAGGGCTATTGTTGACATTAATATTAGTGTTTATACTTGAATTTGCGTTTGCGTTTGCGTTTGCGTTTGCATTCGTATTCGTGTTCATATTGTTGTTGCTGCTGCTGCTGTTGCTATTGGTATTATTATGACTATTATGACTATGATTATTATTAATGCTATTATTACTTAAAAACGGTAAGTTATTGGTGAAAATAAAGTGGTCATCAAAGGGAGACGAGCAGGAAGTATCCAGAAAATTGGAAAAAGCAGAAGCATTATGTGAAGCATGCTGGGAAGCGCTGTCCATGTCATTCAGCAAGTCAGAGTGTACAACGGAGTGAGTCTCCACATCATCATCATCATCATCATCATCATCATCGTCAAATACATTCTCAAAAACGGACGAACCATTGAGATTCATGTCCGAAAGAAAGAACTGTTGGTTATCAGTGTCAGTGTCATCGAGGTCGTTGTTGGTGGTCGCGCCAGCGGCGTTTACGCCGCTGGCAAAGGGCGACGCGGAGAAATCCATAATCGAGTTCGAATGTTGCATAATACGGTTGATTCGATGGAAAGACGTGCGGTTATGCAAACGCCAAGAAAGGTTCAAAATACGCTTAGAGTTGGGCAATATTTTCTGGGCGCTTGAGTACAAGTCCCAGATATCGTTGTTTAGATTCAAGTCCGGATCGAGATTCGGGCCTCTGTTTGTGCTCATAGCTCTATTCACTACCGTGCACCGTGTAGAATGTGTATATATAGCTAGATTTATATATACACATGTGATGAACAAAATAGGGGAAACCCGGGAAAGCAAAGGAAAGAAAACGTGCATGTTAATACCGGGGCCCGGAGTGGCACCCACCTATATATATGTGGCTGGGCCGGGCAGCACAAATGTGAGTCGCAGTTGCTGTGTATTGTGGTGGCTGTCAGTACCAGCAGCAGCAGCAGCAATACCTGCGGTAGCAGTGTAATCTGCTATGTGTCGGGCTCTGGTCGGACGCAATTGTTCGTTATCTTATCTTATCTTATCTACCCCTTATCAGCCCGTTATTCCTGCTTTGTTGACGTTGGGAACTGGGTGTAAGCACATTTGTTATCGGCCGGACCAATCGGCCCTGCACCCACACACCTGATTGCGTATAAGAGATCGGGTCGTCCGCTGAAATTGAATTTTTGTTAAACTCACTGTTGACTTTATTATGGTTAGAACATATGAGTGAAGGTCGAATCCAGTAATACGGTAGAAACAAGTGTTTTCTCCTTGAATTTTTTTTTATTGCTTTTATGTGATAGGGAGAGAAAGAAAAATATTCAGTTTACTATTTTTGACGAGACTTACGTAGGCAAGCATGTGTTAGTACATGGATAGAAAGATTCCGGTGGATGTTTTTTTATTTTTTTTGCATTTATCTTCTGACTTCGGCGGCTAAAGTCGGAAAGCGGAACCGGTCACGTTGGTCATACTGGAGCTAACCCGGCCTTTTGTATGGTTTTTGGTTTTACCCGGTTGGTTACTCATGGTAGTGCAAGAATAAGAAAAGGAATAGGAGCGAAAATTTTTTTTTTTTTTTTTTTTTTTCTTTTTCTTCCACACTCTCTTTTCTCAGTTGCTTGGTTCCTCTCTACGTGCAAAGTGCTTGAAAAATTAATAAATCGAACGCATTTCTTGTAATCTTGAACGTACGTAATACATGTGGTAAACGCATATGTGAGTTTGTGAGTGCGTCCGTATGTATATATATATATATATATATATATATATATAAATATACGTATTATATACACATATTTATTTACAGTAAAGGCTTCTCCCTCCACCTTCCACGTAAAGATGTCTGACTTCCAACTAGAGATTTTAAAGAAACTAGACGAATTGGATGAGATCAAGTCCACACTGGCCATTTTCCCTCAGCACGGTTCTCAAGATGTCCTTTCCGCTTTAAACTCGTTAAAGGCCCATAACAAGTTGGAATTTTCCAAAGTCGACACGGTTACGTACGATTTGACCAAAGAAGGTGCTCAAATTCTGAATGAAGGTTCGTACGAAATTAAACTGGTCAAGCTCATCCAAGAGTTGGGTCATCTACAAATCAAAGATGTGATGTCCAAACTGGGCCCTCAAGTTGGTAAAGTCGGTCAAGCTAGAGCTTTCAAGAACGGTTGGATTGCCAAGAACAACTCCAACGAGCTAGAACTATCCGCAAAATTGCAAAAAACCGATTTGAACGAACTTGTTGATGAAACGCAAGCTATTCTAGCGCAGATTAAGGATAACTCGCATCTGGACACTATCGATGGCAAGATTTTAAACGACTTGAAGAAAAGAAAGCTGATTGCTCAAGGTAAGATCACAGACTTTCATGTTACTAAAGGATCAGAGTTCTCTACCGACCTTACTAAGCTGGAAACCGACCTTACCTCCGATATGGTCTCCACCAATGCATACAAAGACTTGAAGTTCAAGCCTTACAACTTCAATTCCCAAGGTGTGCAAATATCCTCAGGTGCTCTTCACCCCTTGAACAAAGTTAGAGAAGAATTTAGACAAATTTTCTTCTCCATGGGCTTTACAGAAATGCCCTCAAACCAGTACGTTGAGACAGGTTTCTGGAACTTCGACGCCCTTTACGTGCCACAACAACATCCAGCGCGTGATCTGCAAGATACTTTCTACATCAAGGATCCACTGACCGCTGACTTGCCTACTGACAGAACCTACCTAGACAACATCAAAGCTGTTCACGAACAGGGGAAATTCGGCTCCATTGGTTACCGTTACAACTGGAAACCGGAAGAGTGTCAAAAATTGGTCCTAAGAACCCACTCTACGGCTATCTCTGCCAGAATGCTACATGATCTAGCTAAAGACCCCAAACCCACTAGATTGTTTTCGATCGACCGTGTTTTCCGTAACGAAGCCGTCGACGCCACCCATTTGGCCGAATTCCACCAAGTGGAAGGTGTTCTTGCCGACTATAACATCACCCTGGGCGACCTCATTAAGTTCATGGAGGAGTTCTTCGAAAGAATGGGTGTCACCGGGTTGAGATTCAAGCCTACCTACAACCCCTACACTGAGCCATCAATGGAAATCTTTTCTTGGCACGAAGGTTTGCAGAAATGGGTTGAGATCGGTAACTCCGGTATGTTCAGACCAGAAATGCTAGAGTCCATGGGCTTACCAAAGGGTCTAAGAGTCCTTGGTTGGGGGTTGTCTTTGGAAAGACCCACCATGATCAAATATAAGGTTCAGAATATCAGGGAATTGTTAGGTCATAAAGTCTCATTGGACTTTATCGAAACCAACCCTGCTGCTAGATTGGATGAAGACTTGTACGAGTAAATTTAGTGTCTTCTCTAGCTCTCTATCATTTGACTCCATTTTGTACTAGTTATGTATACACAACAAATATATACGTATATGTTAATATAGATTCTGATTTATTTTCTGAATTATTTTCTGTTTCATATGACTATGCATCATCCATATGAAGTCTTTGAGAGCGGAAGCGACTCGTCTTGATTGGGTTCCCATACTTGTCGATGGGTTCCAATTCACCTTCAGAAGGTGTGGTGAGTGGTGATGATTGCCATTTCGAGGCCGCCGTTTCCTTCAAGCGCCTGTACTCGATCGCAACTGCCTCTTGTAGCCGATCTGGATGTAGTGCCACTTCGTCTTCGTTATTCGTGTAACTTTCAGGGATCTCATGCTCAACGATATCTACCATAAACTCCCCGTCGTCTTCTTCTTCCCCCACCTCCGCCACAACCGGCTGATTTTCCAGTTGAAAATCTCGAATTTCGTCACGTAGCAGTTCCACCTGTTTATTGTACTCTTTGAAGTCTTCGAGCTTCTCCACTATGGTTCCCGGATCATCCTCTAAATCGTCATCATATAACCCTAAAGAATATGCCTTGACCATGTCATCTAGGTCTCCACCTAATGCATGGTAGTCAACATTTGTAATTCTAACCGGCTTATCTCCTAAGGTCGTACTTGTCTGAATCATCGATCTAGACACCTCCTGAATTTTCGAAGGAAATTTTTCTTGCTCATCACCGTTACTCTTATTTTGGTTGTATTCAGGTTTCTTATCATCAACATCGTCATCGCTTATGTTCTCAAAGATTGTGGGATCGAATTTCTTCTTCTTTAATTTACACGTTCTTGGCTTTTGTAACGATTTCATTTTTTTCCCTTTAAATGCACTTTCAAGATTGTCTTTGCTATCGGTCACTGCTTCTCTTTCAATTATATCGCTATACACCCGTCCCGTTTCTAAAACATCTCTTAAAGTTGGCCTTTTTCCGATCATGTTTTCTACAACCGGTTCCTTTTCTATAATATCTCCCACAATCGACGGTTCTTCCAATATGTCGTTCACAACTGGCTTTGTCTTCACGAAAGGGAAATTCGCTGGCGTATCCCGCTTATTAGATGCCCTATCTTTTTTGAATCTGGATACCCTTCTTTTCCTGCTAGACTTGTTTGTTTCCTCTTCATTCTTCTCTTGAATCATCAGTTCATCTTTATATTTTTCATGCACTTCGTCAGCGTCTTGGACGCCCAACATCTTGGCAAATAAATCACTATCGAACTCGTCTGATGTCAGTTTATTAGCAGGTTCCATAATTTTCCGATTATCATCCGTGGGGACCATGAAGGAATGCATCTGCCTCCTGTTCTCATCCTTCAAGTTTTCCACTTCGTGAATTTCCAAAGATGAGGCAAATCCAACTTGCTTTTTTTTCTGCTCTTTAACAGGTACTCCAATAGTAGAGGACTTCTTCAAACTAGGCTTTAATGATTTGTTAACCTCATCTTCTCTCCGATTATGTTCTTGAGGCTGCTTTTGTGCCCGTAGTTGTTGAATTTGCTTTAGAAATGAAGACTGTGCCTCAAAACCAGGTATAATCGAATGGCTTATATGTTCCTGGTCATCTTCATCCTCCTCATCATCTTCATAGATGTACTCATTAAAATTAAAATTGGTGTTTTCGAACGCATCATAATCATAGTTTACCTCATCGGTACCAACAGCGCCATCCTCCAATTCATCCTGCTGGTCCATTTGCTGAACTAGGTCTGCAAATGTGTATATATTTTCTGTATCCACTTGCGACGGCTCCACTACTTCCTTGACTTCAGTGCTCTTTCTAGAAAGTTTGCCCTTCAAATTTTCTTCAAACGAACTTAATATATGCTCCTCTTTTGATTTTGGTTCTTCCTTTTTGCGAACATAAGTTTCCTCCTCTTGTTTGTAACTTGATTGTAATGCTTTTTCCGTTGTAGGAGTAATAGAACTACTTACCACATTTCCTTCTTCATCTAATTCTTCTCTAATCTCCATAGAGGGTAGGAAGTCTCTCTTGTCCTCCTCCTCCTCCTCTTGTTCAAATCCAGCTTCAGTTTCCATAAAATTCAAGCTGTCTAAAGTCTTTTTAGCCTCTTTGATCTTAAGATCAAATTGTTCGATAGCGTCCTCCATTAGTTTCAACTTATCATTAACAAACGCAATTGTCTCCTCTTTAGTCTTTTCCACATAGTAATCATAGCCTATGCTCAGGTAAATCCTGCTCGCCGAAATTATGATATCACCAAACACCATACCTTGACCTTCAGCCCTTTCTTCACCATCGCTACTATCATCCTCGCTGCTAAAGCTAATCAGTCGACCTCTGATACTTATATAATGCTCTCTTTGCTCTGCGAGAAAATTTCTCTTATCTTGCAAGTTCTTCAACGTATTTTCTACGCTATCAGTTAACACATCCATAACTGTCACAACCTAAAACGTTTACTTGCAGTAAACAATATGCAGAATTCCCATTACTACACTACGACATTTGCTGCTAAAACCTTTAATGCAGCTCATCGCTAATTCTTTTCAAAGTAAATTTCATAACACCCATAAATATTAATTACCCGTATTTTACGCTTGGTACTTCCGTATTCAAATCATCAATCTTAGCACTCCATATTGCAGGTAATAGCGAGAAACTGGGAAACGGAGAGAAAATTTTCTCCGTCGGCCTCGGGTGGCAAAAACCACGACCCCGACCACAAAATTATACCACTACATATCACATGGCATAGTATACAAGCAAAACCCGTAATAAGTCAGCTACACAAAAGCAAAAAAATCAGCGAAAAATAGCTAAAACTGTGCTCGTGTTCCAGTGGTCGTTAGACACTTGCAATATTATTATACCACATCGCCTTCCTTTGAGCTGCTATAATACACTAAACGCTATTTATTTTTAACTCCTCTTTTTGCCACCCTCCTTTTGTCCATATTCTCATATTGTACGGCGACAGCGGACTTCAAAACAACACAAAAAGAAAATCGCTTCAGGGTAACATTGAGGTCACGTGTTAAAAGAGGACAGTAATAGTAATATTAGTCAATAAGGGTAATCATGCCGACTCCTTCAAATGCTATAGAAATCAATGATGGTTCACACAAGGCTGGTAGAAATACTAGGCGATCCGGATCGAGGAGTACACACGATGACAGTCTGGAACCACTTTCGAAGGGTGATTCTGGTGCTGGAACCAGCGCCGGGAGTAGTAATAGTCGATTTAGACATCGGAAAATATCCGTGAAGCAGCACCTGAAAATATTCATGCCTAATGATCTGAAGCATTTGGATAAGGATGAGCTGCAGCAGAGAGAAGTGGTGGAGATTGAAACAGGTGTGGAGAAAAATGAAGAAAAGGAGGTTCATTTGCATCGAATATTGCAAATGGGTGGAGGGCATACAAAACGGAAGAACTACATTCCCACCCCAGATGCTTCTATGACTTGGAATGAATATGATAAGTTCTATACGGGAAATTTCCAGGAGACTACCAGTTACATCAAATTCTCCGCCACTGTAGAGGATTGTTGTGGTACCAACTACAATATGGACGAAAGAGATGAGACGTTCTTAAAAGAACAAGTCAACAAAGATTCTTCAGATATTTTAACCGAAGACGAATTTGAAACTCTTTGTTCGAGTTTTGAACATGCAATTCATGAACGTCAACCTTTTTTGAGCATGGATCCTGAAAGTATACTTTCTTTTGAGGAATTGAAGCCCACATTAATAAAATCGGATATGGCCGATTCCAATTTAAGAAATCAACTAAATCATGAAATTAATTCCCATAAAGTTCATTTTATCACTCAATTTGATCCTATTTCTCAAATGAATACGAGACCTTTAATTCAGCTGATTGAGAAGTTCGGCTCTAAAATTTACGACTATTGGAGAGAAAGAAAAATCGAAGTTAACGGGTACGAAATTTTCCCGCAGTTAAAATTTGAAAGGCCGGGTGAGAAAGAAGAAATAGATCCATACGTTTGCTTCAGAAGAAGAGAAGTAAGGCATCCGAGGAAAACAAGGCGTATAGATATCCTAAACAGTCAGCGTTTACGGGCTCTACATCAAGAATTGAAGAACGCCAAGAACTTGGCTCTTCTTGTCGCTAAACGTGAGAATGTTTCTTTAAATTGGATTAACGATGAATTAAAAATATTCGATCAAAGGGTGCAAATTAAGAATTTGAAGAGATCTCTTAATATTAGTGGAGAAGATGATGACTTGATCAACCACAAAAGGAAGCGCCCAGTGATTGTCACAGTCGAGCATAGAGAGGCTGAACTAAGGAAGGCTGAACTCAAAAGAGCAGCTGCCGCTGCCGCTGCTACGAAGGCTAAGAATAATAAAAGAAATGGACAACTTGAAGATAAATCTTCTAAGCTGACCAAGCAACAACAGCAGCAATTACTACAACAGCAACAACAACAGCAACAAAATGCACTTAAATCTGAAAACGGCAAACAACTCACATCCGCCTCGTCTTCTTCAACATCGCAGCCAATTTCATCCCATGTTTATGTCAAACTACCATCTTCAAAAATTCCCGATATTGTATTAGAAGATGTGGATGCTATATTGAATAGCAAAGAGAAAAATGCAAGGAAATTTGTCCAAGAGAAGATGGACAAGCGTAAACTTGAGGACTCTGACGTCTTTTTCAACTTGACGGATGATCCCTTCAACCCAGTATTTGATATGTCATTACCAAAAAATTTCTCCACAAGCAATATTCCATTTGCGTCTATTGCGTCATCCAATTTCCAAATAGATAGATCCTTCTATTCTCCACGCTTGCCAGAATACATGAAAGGTTTATCCGATGATATCAGAATATATGATTCAAATGGTTGTTCGAGAAGCAATGATAGCAACTATTTGAACACTAGAAGAATCAAAAAAACCGAACTGTATGACCCTTTCCAGGAAAATCTTGAAATCCATTCGAGAGAATACCCAATAAAATTCAGAAAGAGAATTGGTAGAGCCAACATTCAATATATCGATTGTATGCCAAATTATACAACGTTGTCCGCCAAGCCTGCATGTTCTTTAATGGATTTTGTTGACTTCGATTCGGTGGAAAAAGAACAATATCCAAAGGAAGGAAGCAACAAAAATGACTCGATAAATGTTTACAGTTCCAAATACGACGAATTCGTTAGACTTTACGATAAGTGGAAGTATGATTCACCACACAATGAATACGGTATTAAGTTCTCAGATGAACCAGCGAGACTCAACCAAATCTCAAATGATACACAAGTCATTAGATTCGGCACTATGTTAGGTACGAAATCATACGAACAGTTAAGAGAAGCTACCATCAAGTACCGCAGGGACTACATCACTAGATTGAAACAGAAACATATACAACATTTACAGCAGCAGCAGCAGCAGCAGCAGCAACAACAACAACAACAACAACAACAACAACAGAAGCAGAATTTGCAAAACAGTCATTCAAATTCCTCAAACTCCCTGACAAAATTGAACGATTCGTTGACTAACTCGGAAACTAAACAAAGCTCCTCTATAGCCTAGAAGAACTCATCTTGAGCGGAGCAACTTTATACCCATCTCAGGTATACTTTCCACGCATAAGCATCAAAAAAATCCTCCAACATTAAATCTTTCCAAATGAAGGTTCAGAGAATACTATGGAGGGGGCAAAGAGCCGAAATAAACATTCAAAACATGACGATAACGAAAAAAGACAAACTAAAAAATACTTAAATTTCCAGAAGAAAAATGGCAAGCATTATCCATATTGTATTATTATTATTCTTACTAGGCCACATTATCATTTTCTTGTTTACCATTTTTACATCATTATGGTAACCTTCCGAATTTTCTTACTATTGCATCATAAATACCAGATGCATTTCAGTTAGATTAATACTATTATATAGACAATTTCATATCTCATAAGGTACCTAAGAACAAGTGCATTTCTCATTATTACCGTTTTTCTCCTATACGGCGCGAACTTTGAGAAAAGTTTCAATAGTAACCAAATCTCAAGGAGTGAAAGTAGAGATTAATTCTCAACACATGTTCTGTGCATTTTCATCTGGAGATAAAGCACCACCCGAAATATTTCCTCTATTTCCAAATTATTGGCCTAGACCCTAGGCTGCTATTTCGCATAACAATCGTCACTTCGTTATGGGGATAAGAAGATTAATCGGTGGTATAACGCGGCCCATATTTAACAAAATTGACACATCTGGTCAATACTCGAGAATACTTGCTGCGCGTGAGGACCAGGGACAACCTTCTACGAAATACAATATCAAAGATAAGTTAGCAAAGAAACCTTTCACATATCCCGTTTTCTCTATTCTTGGCATTGTATGCATTTGCTCACTTTTATTAGTATCACTATTCAAACCTTTCAAGGGTGCAGATGCACCTCAATGTGAGTCTATTTATATGTACCCATCCTATGCAAGGATCGATGATTTTGATGAAAGATATACACCATTAGCGCACAAGTACCATCTTTACTTGTATCGTGAACAAGGCGTAGATCGAGAACCTTTAAATGGTGACGAACTGCAGCTTGATGGTATCCCTGTGCTTTTCATACCTGGAAATGCAGGTTCTTTCAAACAATCCAGATCAATTGCTTCTGCTTGCTCCAGTTTGTATTTTGATCTTAACGCCAGGGCGACTTTGAATAATGAAAATGTTCAAAATCTAGACTTCTTCACTGCTGACTTCAATGAAGACTTCACTGCATTCCACGGTGAAACAATGCTTGATCAAGCTGAATACCTAAATGACGCTATCAGCTATATTTTATCTCTTTATGAAAGGACTCCTGAGTATCCCCGTCCAACTCCACAATCTGTTATTATCGTGGGCCATTCCATGGGCGGTATTGTATCTAGGGTCATGCTAACCTTGAAGAACCATATTCCAGGAAGCATAAACTCTGTGTTGACTTTATCTTCACCTCATGCTGCTTCACCGGTAACTTTTGATGGTGACATTCTAAAACTTTACAAAAGCACCAACGAATACTGGAGGGATCAATTATCTAGAAACGACTCTTTTTTCTCAAAAAATGTTTCATTGGTTTCCATTACGGGCGGCATATTGGATACCACTTTACCTGCAGATTATGCATCCGTAGAAGATCTGGTTAGCCTAGATAATGGGTTCACCAGCTTTACAACTACTATTCCTGACGTTTGGACCCCAATAGATCATTTAGCCATCGTCTGGTGTAAGCAACTTAGAGAAACACTAGCACGTCTTTTATTAGAAATTTTAGATTCCTCTAAACCTGAAAAAGTTAAACCATTAGACCAAAGATTGCAAATAGCAAGAAAACTATTACTCTCGGGGTTTGAAAATTATTCATCGGCAAACAGTAAGTTAAATTATCCTCAACTGAATTTACAAGAATTTAGTGACAACTTCTTTTCTGATTATGCCACTTTGGCAACGAACAATATCTTGGACATTGAAATGCTTAACCTCGAAAAGTGGGATAATAATTATGCAAAAATAAAAATTCCAAATAATATTTCCTCTACGGAACACCTGCATTTTATGCTATTAACTAGTTTGAGTAACCCTATGATCTATTTTTGCAAAAAATCCATGAACCTAAGCTGTGTAACTGCCACTGATAGTATTCTGACAGTGCCCAGGTCTTCAAAAGATACACAGTTCGCAGCTGATTCTTCTTTTGGAGAGAGTGAAACTCCCTTCAAGGCCGTCACTGTTGGAAGAAACATACTACAAAAATATGACTACTTAATTATAAGCAAGCCTACTTATGATGAATTTTTTGAACAAGAAGCTATAGAGGGAAATAGAGGGTTTCTTTTGGCGTTATTGTCCGATTCGTCTAATGTCCAGGCGTTTGATACCACACCTACTCAAATTTTGCTCTTCGGAGAAAAACTACATTTTAATGGCAAAGATATTGAGCAAATTATTACTTTCAATAATCTGTGGGATTCTTTAATATCTTATAAATTGGAGACAAAAATTGAAACCAACAACGGAAGTATTGCAGCTGATGAGGCATTATTTCAGCCTTTCGTAAGGCAATGGGTTCATGAACCATTCGAATCTAAGTGGCATTTGAATGTTCTCGACAAAAGCCTCGATATAAATATGCACAACGTAGCACCATTTATCCCATTAAATGAAAGTGAATCAAGACCACTACAATTAAGTTTCTTTGTTCCACCTGGAATGTCTCTAGAAGCTCAAATAAATATCAATTGGTCTTTGACTTTGAAAATGCTTTTTATTAGATACAGATTAGCACTTGCATCTTTTCCAATTGGGTTTATTGCACTTGTATTGGCATGCCAGTTTTACTGGTACAATAAGACATCTGAGTTCCCCTCCTTTGACACCATTTTAGGCTACATTATAAAAAAGTACGGAATATTCATGATTTTTGCGCTATTTATAACCTCGCCCATGGTTAATAGTAAGTTGGTCCAACGAATACTTTATTTCTTGGATCCAGTCGGTTTGAATTATCCATTTCTTCTATCCGATAAACATATGAATACGAATTTTTATTATTTGGGGATTAGAGACTGGCTTATGTCAACTATCGGGATACTCTTTGGGATTATGACAGTTGGACTGTTAACTGTAATTTCTAAGATTTTTAAATTTTTAGAATCGTGGGTAACTTTTGTTCAACGGAAACTATCAACTGGTAGCACTGAAACTAAAGAGAACCTTGATACCATTGAGCTTAAAGTATATGACAAGGGAAGATTGATTGCATCGTTTTTTTTATTACTGTTAGTATTTCTTTACATACCGTATCAGATGGCATTTGTTATCACGTTAATAATCCAGATAGCTACCTGTATTAGAATAACACTGCTATCAAACAACAAGAAAAGAATGAACTTACTGAATTATAATATGACGTTGCTCATGCTTTTATTGTTTGTTAGTGCGATCAACATTCCAATCATAATTGTTTTTTTGCATAATGTTGCTATCAAATGGGAAACGTCATTTAGGTCACACCACAACGTCCTAGCAGTAGCTCCAATTATTTTCTTGGTTGGAAATAATTCCGTTTTCAAAATGCCAAAGAGCATACCGATGGATTCATTGGATAATGCAATCACCATCATTTTGTTCGTGTATTTGACCTTCTTCAGTTTCATTTATGGAATAAGAAACTTATATTGGATACATCATTTAGTGAATATAATATGCGCCTGGTTACTATTTTTTGAAGCAATACATTAAAACTATAGTTGAATGAAAAAAAGTTCTAATGTACATATTACTTGATAAAGTATTGAATTATGAAAAATAAATCCTTGAATTCCTGTGCCCATTCATGGAGTGTTTATTATGTAAAGGAGTTTAAATATTATCAAAAAGGGAAAAACCGAAGAATTTTATAAAGAAAAAAGTATATCTAGCAAGCAGCATATTACGAGAGTAATTTTATTCACAGAGGTTACTAAATAGCATTTCCAAAGAGCAAAATGGATCATAGATTATCATTAACTTCAGTCCAAAATCTTCTCGCTTCTTCATCAGCGGCTGTGTCGGGAGTGTACACGTCAACACGTTCACTATCCACCTCTTTATAGCTTGTGTCAGCTAGTGGTCCTATCCTTGTGTCCTTCGAACTTGTAGGTGTGGACAATTGATAAAACTGATTTTTCTCTACGTCGTTCGCGGTCTCATGCACAAAAGTTCTTTCTGAATGCTTATCCGACAATACTTCTTTCCTTCTAGGGTATAAGTCATATAATCTACTTCTAAGGCTGCTTTTGGCATCATTGTTGATACTGTCAGTTTGAAAGCTGGAAGGTGCACCTGGATAAACCCTATCTGTCGATGTTGTGAAATCTGAAGTGATGGTGTTTGTTTTGGATGCGTTATTAGCTGCTGTGGCCCACATTGATGATAAAGGTAAAGACAAAACAGCTAATAATGTGGCAACGGTAGTTAATACATCAGTACCCTGACCTGATTTTAAACTGTATGCCAAGATAAATATCACTGATGGGACTAACAAAGATTGACATGACATAATAAGCAAAATGTGAAAACTATCAAACTGTTTCAGACCAAGGAATCTTCTTGATCTGATAGCCAGAATCAATTTCACTACCAGGACAAATGACATGAAGTTTATAGAAGACGCGAGTAAAATTGTAGATGCATTGAAATACTTATCTTGGGTTGCACTGACATCTTTATAAGTCACAATCATGCCGTTAACAGCGCTCACAAAATACATGACTACTGTAGCGGTACCTAGAATGAAAGATATTGATGTCAACATCAAACCTATCTTTCTAAAGTTATCACCCGTAAAAATAATTTTGATCTGAAACACTAGCGAAGTCTCAATAGAAGCCACGAGCAGCACTTGAATAATATTCGTAGCACCATAAACATGAACGTCACCTCTACTGATGAACTGAGGAAATCCAGTTAGGGCATAAGTCACTGAAGAATAGTTGGACAGTAAATATTTGAAATAGAGTGCAGAATGTAATATGATCAAAAGTAAGGAAACTTGGTTAATAATAAAGATTGGCGTTTTCCTACTTCTTGATATCATCCACATGACAATCAGGGTCAGAGCTGCTGCACCACACCTGACACCAAACATAATGGCCTGAGTAACAGTACTGTTTACCAGGCCTTGCAACTCATCAAACGTGATGGTGGTCCCGTTCCCATATATAGAAGTGTAATCAATGATACTTTGTCCCGGATTATATGCAGAATCATAAAACAGGTCGCTTAATGAAGGAATTGTATCAGACATCTTTTGCTCCTTATGTACACTTGTTAATTAATGGTTCATTATTAAACTGATCAAAATATTAGCTGAAATAAGTCAAAGAAAAAGAAATCATATCCTTTCAAATTAGGATGAAGAACTTGAAATTCTCCTTTAAATAATATTCACTAGCTGAAAAAACCCTCGAGACCATGCAAGAAAGCTTATTTTTTTTCATATATATGTGTTTCATCATGTACTTACCCAATTAGGAAATATACATGGTTCAAAAAACTCCAATTAACGAATCGCCAGGCACAAGTTTCAAGCAGCCACGAACGAAAGTCTCTCTGAATTTTCAGTAGAGAGCGTTGTTTCATTGTAAAGCTCTATCGCTCTTGTTGTTTTTATAAGGCCGTCGTATGCATGGGACACTTCGATACATAACGCTGCGCATCTTTTGAATAAAAACACTTATTCGAGCACTACAGTGTGTGTCGTATTGGATATTGAGAAACACTTGAGAATTGAGCCAGACTTTACCTAGTTTCCTTCCAACTTCTTTATCTTGGCTCTTTGGTGCTAAAAGCTGTCCTAAGATTTCGTAGCTTTATTTTTAACTTTTTCTCTCTAGGAAGGGGACATTATCTACAACAGGAAAGGTAGAGAAAGAGAAAGAGAGAGAGACAGTGCAATAGATGTGATAAAATACAATAATACCTAGCAAACTACAATGCCCTTACGGTATTTATTTAATACTGTGCACAATAATCGCGATAAAGACGCTATGACAAGGGAAGGATTTGGTTCGTATAAGCAATCGTTTACTTGTTCAAATGGTGAGAAGACAGAAGAACAAAAAGAAAAAGAGATATCGAGGTTGTTACAGAAGAAGGATGTCAGTAATTTAAGGAATATGGGACTGGGTCCTCTAGGGTTCGTCAACAACATACTCAGAAAGGATTGCTGGTATGAGTTGTTGAAGTCGCAAGTCCATATCGATGATGCAATAGAGTACATGCCACGAGTGGAGAAGCATAAGGATGAAGATCAGGTGATATTGGATGCAGAAAGGTCTTTTGGGGGAATTGTCGACCAGGACTTGAAAACGCAGTTAAAAAAGCTGCTGGTGGAGCTAATTAATCGAATGTTGAGAAAGTACCCGACGTTGAATTACTACCAAGGTTACCATGATATCGTATCTGTTTTCATTATGTGTTTTAGTTGGAAAGTCGTAGAAGAAAAGGGTTTGGGACCGGAAAATGACTCGTTACGAGACAAAATTAATATGGAAAAGCTCTTCTATTGCGTTGAAGCCTTTACACTATTGTACCTGAGAGATTTTATGATGAACTCGCTAGATTTTTCATTTGAACAACTAAGGGTCATATCTTCATTGATAAAGGAGTCTAACTTTGAATTCTATAGTGTATTTAACTTCGATGAAAATGAACCACTATTCGCTATTGGATCCGTACTGACAATATTTGCACATAATTTGAAACCAATCAAAAGCGGTAACACCAACCTCCATAAAATTCTTTTCGAGATTTTTGACATGACGATATCCTTGCAATCTATGCATTTACCTTTGATCATATACAAGAATTTGCTATTACAAAATGCGCCAGAAATCATGAAACAAATAGAAGCGAATTCCGATGTTTTCGAGAATGATTTTGACTTACGCCATGGTGTTATACAAACAGTGCTACAGAAAAAACTATATGATGAGTCGCTTTGGGAAGAAGTCTTGCAAATAACTAGGCACGATTCAGCTACTGCTAGCAAGAAGGTCATAAAAAGAGTGCGTCTAAACAAGTATAGCACATTACTCAATACAGCATGTGGCAAACCGGGAAGCTTCAAAATGGGTACCATCATCTTCTATTTGGAAGAACAAACAAAGATGAATGAGCGTTATAAGAAAGATAAATATCGTGGTGTTCCAACTAAATCCAAAGCAAAGGCACTAGTTCAACGACTTGGTCATTTTTTGCCCTCCAAATATAATAAGTGGAGTAGACTTTCTTTACTAATCGGGATAGTAGCTATCTTGTACCAATTGCGGACTACAAGGTCACTGAGTTTACTGCTCAGCCTACGCTACATGGTTTCCACGAAATTGAAAGACTTATCGCATATGAACATAAATATGCACCTGATAAAGCATATATGGATGGACCCCATTAAGGATATTTTGAAACTTGGACACTCAACTAGATAACATATAACGTACCCTCTATACGCATAGCATAGAAGAAATACTGACTATTATGATATTTTTTTCATGAGCTTTTGTGAAAATTCCCTGCGGGAATTTCTTTGAAGATGACATAAATAATGAAAAAACGAAAAAGCTGAAGAATAAACTTTTAGGCGTAAATAGTCAGTCCTTTATCAGGACAAAAATAGTTATTAGTTCTCCACCAAAATGGTTTCCCAGTTCGCTGTTGAAGTACGCAATCTAACGTACAAGTTTAAGGAGAGCTCCGGTCCAGCAGTAGTTGATATCAATCTGGAAATCCCATGGAACACAAGATCTTTAGTTGTAGGTGCCAATGGTGCCGGTAAATCCACCCTTTTGAAATTATTGAGTGGTAAGCACCTTTGTTTAGATGGGAAAATTATGGTTAATGGTCTTGACCCGTTTAGTCCCTTGTCTATGAATCAAGTGGACGATGACGAAAGTGTTGAAGATTCTACGAACTACCAAACAACCACTTATTTAGGTACGGAATGGTGCCACATGAGTATCATCAACAGAGATATCGGTGTTTTAGAACTATTAGAAAGTATCGGGTTCGATCATTTTAGAGAAAGAGGTGAACGTTTAGTTAGGATTCTAGATATCGATGTGCGTTGGAGAATGCACAGATTGAGTGACGGGCAAAAAAGAAGAGTGCAATTAGCCATGGGGTTATTGAAACCATGGAGGGTTTTACTACTTGATGAGGTTACGGTGGATCTCGATGTTATCGCCAGAGCAAGACTTCTAGAGTTTTTAAAGTGGGAGACCGAAACCAGAAGATGCTCAGTGGTTTACGCTACACATATTTTCGACGGATTAGCCAAATGGCCCAACCAGGTATACCATATGAAATCAGGTATGATCATGAATAAGCTAAATTATCTAAAAGATGTGGAGTTTTCCGAAATTGTCAACGCCAAAGTTAATGGTCAAGTGGCCTTTGATGACGATAGCAATAAGATCGTTATTAGTAAAGTGAACAGCTTACATCCGTTGGCACTAGAATGGTTGAAACGTGACAACCAAATTCCCGATAAGGAGATAGGTATATAGATAAGTATATATAACTACAGAACCTTTTATGAATTTTGCATCTTAGCGGTAAATGTGATGTGATCAGTTTGGTTAAAGAAGTAGTTTGTGATCCTAAAAAAAGAAAATGATCAAGGCCTCATAAAAGAAAAAAAGACACTTTGAGAAGAGAAACAACTGTATCCACACCCACCTTGATGAAATTAAATAATATAGACATTACACACTGTCAATTAATCAACTCGACGAGAACCGCGAGAATTTATAGATCAAACACCTATGCCATCAAATGTCTTGCACAAGATTACAATATTCCGCCACATAATTCTCAATTTGAATTATCGATACTACATAAAATAGGTACCAAAAGTCAGCACATTCTACCCCTCCTGGAATCAAAAGCCACTGAGAATGATTTACTGTTGTTGTTCCCTTTTGAGGAGATGAATCTTTATGAGTTTATGCAATCGCAGTATAGAAGGGATAAAAAAAAAAACAATCCCTATTACAATTTACTGAATCCCACTAACCAAAATGCTGCAGCTTCTGCAGTTAAGACATATACAAACCACTTGGATGTCAGCCAGCATTCTCTGTCCTTCTTTTGGCAACTGGTAGAGGGGGTTGCATTTTTACATGATAACAAGATCATCCACCGTGACATCAAACCGCAAAACATCATGCTCACAAACAAGAATACCGCAACCACTCCACAATTGTACATAATTGATTTTGGTATCTCATATGACATGGAAAATAAGTCACAAACAAATGCGGAGCCAATGGATAATAAGGTGACAGATATAAGCACGGGAATTTATAAGGCGCCCGAAGTGCTATTTGGGGTGAAATGCTACGATGGTGGTGTGGACGTTTGGTCGTTACTGATAATTGTCTCTCAGTGGTTTCAGAAAGAAACGGATCGTATAGGCCACGTTCCGGCCATGATTGATGATGGTAGCGACGACATGAACTCAGATGGAAGCGATTTCAGATTGATTTGCTCAATATTCGAAAAATTTGGAGTACCATCTATTCAGAAATGGGAAACCGTTGCGCAACACGGTTCTGTTGACGCATTTGTTGGTATGTTTGGCGCAGAAGGCGACGGAAACTACATACTGGACCAGCAGAAGGATGTACAAATCAGCACAATTGAGAGAAACATGCCTCGACTGAACGAGATTGTAGACGTAAAGGTGAAACAAAAGTTCATTGATTGTTTTCTGGGGATGATTTCATTTTCCCCAAATGAAAGATGGAGTTGTCATAGGATCTTGCAAGAACTGAGAGGACCATAAAAAAAAAGAACATATGCACATATATATGTGTATATAAACATACATATACTTAAGTAAAAACTACGTAATTGATCATTTTTTTCTTTGAAGAGCCAGTTTAATCAAGTTAAAGCAGTTCTTCATGTAAGGTAAGTTTTTGTCACAAGCGGTCACACCCATGTGTCCAATACGGATATACTTGGGCCCGATAACCTTGTGAATACCCCCAGCAATAACTATACCGTGGGACTTCAAAAACGCAATGACGCTTGGAGGGTCTGCAACGTACACGGCAGTCAAACCGTGCGCAGACATGTTTGAAGGATACTTAGCGACAGATGTCAATTTCAAGTCATTGACCAAGCTGTCTTTGAACCAGTCGCTCATTTCACGATGTAAATCCCATCTTTTGCTTAACCCCTCGTCCAGGACCTCTTTCAAAGCCACATCGAGACTGTTAATCATTTGCACGGGTGGAGTTGCAAAATAGGCCCCTTTACCAGCCTCATAGTCCCGCATTATGGGTGTCCATCTTCTCAAAGAAGAGAAGTAGCCATGCACCTCGCCATTCTCCCTGTCATTTAGCGTATAGTCCATGAACCTGCTACTGCACACAAAGATGGAAAGGCCTGCTGGAGCACCAACGGCCTTTTGTGAGGCAGTTAAGGCAAAATCCATCCCCCATTCATCGAATTCAAACTCTTCACAACCAACCGAGCACACACCATCAACCACGAAGAACGTTTCGGGCGACTTCTGCTTAATCACTTGCGAAATGGCTTTCACATCGGACAACACCGCCGTGGAAGTGTCCACGTGTGTGACTGTCAAAGCACCATAATTGTTCTGTGACAACTTTTCTGCGATTAGCTCTAAAGGAACCGCCTCCCCTATCTTGAGAGGCTCAACGACGTCTACCTCAGCACCGTAACTACGAAGACAGTCAGCAAATCTGTCCGAAAATGTCCCCGTAGACACCACCAACACCTTCTTGTTGGGGGCCTTAGAAAGAGCGAAGTTCGAGGCAAACACGTCCCAGCCCAACGTACCGGAGCCTGCAAGCACAAAGGGTTGAGACTTGGAGTCACCTGCAGATTTAAAAATCGCTCTGGTGTTCTTTAGAACCCTTTGAAAGATGGAGACGAACTCAGGGGAGGTGTGGCCCAACGAGGGAACGTCCAGAGCCTTCTGGACTGCTCCACTTAGAATGATGGGGCCTGGAATCAACAGTGTATCTACAGAGTTAGTCATGTTTGATGGATTTGCGCTATGGAAGAGTAATTATATCTGAATTCCTAAGCTTAAGAAATGCAAATATTTAAAACCTGAAGGAGAACAACCATTTCTGAACACTTCTCGAGAACGAGTAACGTGAGCGTGGTCCTGACGGCGGCGTGACTCTGACGCTGACTGTAATTATGACTGTATGATTATCACATCTTTTTCGACGGTACTTGTTATCGTTATCATTTATTGGTACGGAGCTGCCTCGGAACAAAAAAGCGGCGTTGGTAGAAGTCCGAAGTTGAAAAGTTGCCCAACCCAAGGGCATATCAAGAATTCTTTATGATTCATATAGAAGGTTATATAGACAGATAAAAAAAAAAGCGTAGCCCATTGGACGGATGCCCCATATCAGTGTAGGTCCTTGCAGTCAAAAAAGGGTCTTGTCCAAGAGCTATGTTCAGTGTCGCTGCCCGGTCACCACAAATGATTGTAGGAGGGCGCGCCAACGTCACGTTTGCATGCTTGAAAAGTCTCTTCTTCTTCAGCTGTAGTAGTAAACACCAATTGGAGACCGAAACAACAGTAGCTAGTAAACAAAAAAGAAAGATACGTAATGAAGAAAAACCCGCCAACAACGATAATAACAAAAAAAAAATACCCTTATACCGATTCTATTCACGAAGTGATAAAGAAATCGTTCAATTCAAATGAATTCAAACCTGACTGCGCTTCGGACAGTACAAGCAAGCCGTCCCTTCGGTATTAATAAGGAAAAGAGGCTCTTTTTGTTCAGGAAACTAGTAGTATAGAAGAAATTTCACCCACTTCTTTTGCATTCTGCTTCTGTGAAGGTAGTTTAACCGGCTCCTCCCCCATTAGAGAATCACGACTAAAAAAAAAAAAAAGAAGGCAGAAAGCAAAGATATCGGGACTGACGTTTTCATTCATTGTAGTTTCCTGGTCATCGTAATCACGGCTGGATTACGCCAATTGTCAAGATCAATTGAATTGTCAAAGGGTAGAGTATTTCCTGCTATTTCGTCGCAGAGCGGGTCTGTCAACGGCGAGGCGACCGCATCAAACAAATTGTTGTTGTCTACGGCAGGCAGTGTCGTTGATTCTGGTATATTTTCTGACTTGAACATCTGCAGCTCCCACGAGGTTTCTTGGTCCGATGAAGAATTGCGCATGCTCTTGGGCGACAAAGTCGCTGGTTCTATTGTGCTGTTCAAAGGTGATGGTGTGAACGTATCAGATGATGAGTGCGAGCTGGTCCTAGCGTCCAGGGAAGTGTCCCTCGAACTGTGGAAGTCCCTGTACTCGTCAAGAGAAGCAACGAAAGCATCGTGGCCACAAGTCAACAGGTCCTCGTGGTCGACCAATTTCTCAAGGTTGACGCTGTTCAGTAAATTTTCTAGGAGAGAACATTTCTTCTCGAGGTACTGCAAATGTAGTCTTTTTTTTTCTCTGCTTTGGTGAGCAGCTCTTCTGTTCCTTAGAATCCGCTCGATCCTTCGCTGTTCCTTTTCCTCTTTCGTCTTGGCTCTTTTCCTTGGAGGTAGAGTCGATTTGAAGTTGGTAGGGATAGCCAAGTTCGATTGCGAATTGCTAGTTAGTTCAAAATCAGTCATTTCCATAGCGGCGGTTGTTGTCGTGAGGAGTGGTGGGGGGAGGAGGAGGTTGTTACGTTTGACAATGAGTTAAAACCTTGGGATAATGAGAAGAAAACAAGTAACAAGACAAGCACTACACTTACTAAATAATTTTCTTCCCATCTGGATTTGTTCTTTTATGTGAAATTTCTTGCAATATATAGTGAAAGAAGGAACGAGAACAAAGAGAACAAGGTGTCCAAAACCAAATTCTCACGATGTACGATGTATATAGGTCATATTTTAGCCCTATTTTAAACTCAGCCTCTCCAGTCTATAACCTACTTTTCTGTGTCTTTACCCTTTTAGAAAAGCATTTTTACCCTAGGTCCCAAAGTACTTTTCACGTGACTCTTTTCGCATCATTTTTTTCCCGTTCGTTTTGTGGGAAAAGGAAATCTTCCTTATTAAGAATGAAGGAGCTTTGACTTTAGTATACAGGTTTTTCTGGCTCATTGTTGTGGTTTTCTTGGTTAGCCTGTTGTTATTTGAATTTCAGCATCTTCAACTTCTGCGTTATCTACCGCTTTATATATGTATATATTTGTATATATACATATTCTGTCTTCAACCCTCTTAAGCAATTCTGGAAGTCGTGCTGTGGAGGTTCTGCTGAGTGCTTATACTGAACTCCTAACCCATTTAAGTGCTTTTCCTTTTCCCGCCCCTTTCCTTTCTCTTGTCTCAATTACTAGAATAGATAAGCCTGGTGGAGGAAAAATAGATGTTTACGAATAATACCGCAGGCGGATCTCAGACTATGAAAGAGGGGCTTGGCATAAACAAGCTCTCCCCCATATCATCTAATTCAAACCAGAGCTCATTGACCTCTTCCAATTATGAAAAATACCTACAGCTAGCCACAGAGAAAAATCCGTGTATGCTCTTGGAGCTAGAACTGGACGGCAAAGTGCGGTATGGCTCTCCACAATGGAATACGATCACAGGAATCGCAGACGATAATAGCTCTTCTGTATCGTACATTGCAGACCTTATCCTCGGATCGGATCAAGACAAAGGTGTCTTTCAAAAGGCCACGGACATGCTGCTTATGAACGATGACACTAGTTGCACGATAACGTTCAAGATAAGGGCCATCGATCATGAAAGTGGTACGGACTGTGATGATGATAGTACTATAACCACCTTGGAAGCTCGTGGTATTTTAATCAGGGACGGGCACACACAATTGCCCTCGCACACCATGTGGATAGTTAAGCCCCGTACAAATGACTGGTCTGATTTCTACGCCAACGAAGACGCTCAAGACGATATGGTCATCCAGTTGTCCGATAATTGCGACGACATCGACATTCAGCTTCCAGAGGAGTTTTCTAAGACGCTCGGGTTTGGAGCTAAGATTTTTGTACAGTATTTGAAGAGAATACGATTGGAAATGATAATGGACGAGTTTAATCTACCGCTGCCAAAGGTGGAATTGTGTCGGGTCTGTGAAAACTTTGTCCCTGTTTGGTGGTTGGAGACCCACTCACAAAGTTGTGTTTGTGAGCATAGAACAGAATCGCTTATACAACTACTACATGATAACCTTCTTGAGCAACTGGCGATCTTGACAAACTTTAATAAAGATTCTGAGTATAAGGGCACTGAGATTCAAGTACGTTCTGGAAACTTCCTCAACCAGGTTTTGGATTCTCTGAGAGATCTGTGTCAGGATGCCATTGATATAAATCCCAGCGAAATGGTGCCGGATCTTTACCATGGCGTTTCAACATTCCCTCGAGATTACAATAACAGCAATAATGCTTTGTTAGATCAGTTCCCTGTCCAGAAGGACACGATCAGCTTAAACTCATATTTTCAGTTTTCTCCAAGGACCAATCACAATATTCAAAACATCACCTCATGGCAATCAAGATTTTTCCTTAATGATGATCAGGACCCTGGGCTAGCTCTGTTGATTCACGATACTTTGGACTTGGCAAGAAAAAAAGTGGATGCGGTATTGAGATTGGATAACGCAATGACTTATTCTTTAAAGATCAAGAACGAGGTCAACAACTACGTGGTCCAACTAATACGTGAACAAATTGAAATAAACAAACATACTATTTTAACCCACTCAATGAACATAAGGTCTTCGTCGATTTTCCATTCCCCCTTGCCTCAAATTCATTCCCAAGAACCGGAAGTAGAAAATCTCATATATTCTTCCTCTACCCCTTTGCAAGTTCAACGAAGCGAATGTACGTCCTTTGAAGCAGTTTCCAAGTCTCATTTGGAGCCTATTCCGTTCCCCTCCACATCCACCGAAGGAACACATACTGGCAATGACATTAGGCATCCCTCTCCCTTGCCTCGTAGTTGCGGCAACGCCGTTATAAAATTACCGACACCTCAAAGGAAAATCAATTCTAGCGGGTTATTCTCTGACGCCTATTTAAATGCCGACAGCATACCAAACCCAAGTATCGAATCCACTATATCTATTGATAGAGACAATAATACAAGCAGCAAGACCAGTCGCATGAAACAATATAATACAGATGACATTACTGATTCTCAGACTAATAACTTGGAAAGACCGTCGTCCTCGTCATCAAGACTGGGAGTAAGATCAAGATCCATAACGCCAAGACAAAAGATAGAATACTCGCATGTACATAATGATATCCGCACTAATGAAATGGTATCAAGGGATAAAGATTTTCTTCAACCCCCAACTTCTACAGATACTACTATAACTTCTTCTAGTCAAGCAAATTCAACGGGTATCAAGGCCAACAGTAATAATTCCACAAACTCAGTACTGCCTAAATTGATGACGAGTATTTCATTGACCCCAAGGCGTGGTTCGCCATCATTTGGTAATCTAGCAAGCCATTCCATGCAACAGAGCAACAGTTTTAAATTAATCCAAGATAAATCACCAATGTCTTCCCCTTTCACATTCTCCAAGGATTTTCTGACCCCAGAGCAACACCCTTCTAATCTTACTAGAGCAGATAGCGTCAATAATGCAATGTTAACCTCACCAAATATGCCTTTATCACCCCTTTTATTGGCCACAAATCAAACCATTAAATCACCGACACCCAGCATAAAGGATTATGATATCTTGAAACCAATTAGTAAAGGTGCTTATGGTAGTGTTTACCTGGCACGTAAAAAACTCACAGGAGATTATTTTGCGATAAAGGTGCTAAGGAAATCCGATATGATTGCAAAAAATCAAGTAACAAATGTCAAATCAGAAAGAGCCATCATGATGGTCCAAAGTGACAAGCCATACGTTGCAAGACTATTTGCTAGTTTTCAAAATAAAGATAACCTGTTCTTAGTAATGGAATATTTGCCCGGTGGAGACTTGGCTACTTTAATTAAGATGATGGGGTATTTGCCTGATCAGTGGGCCAAACAATACCTGACAGAAATTGTCGTCGGTGTAGACGACATGCATCAAAATGGGATCATTCATCATGATCTAAAACCTGAAAATCTATTAATTGATAATGCAGGTCATGTAAAATTAACAGATTTCGGTTTATCAAGAGCTGGTTTGATTCGTCGTCACAAGTTTATCCCACACAAGTCGTCACTAAGTATTAGTTCTACTTTACCCATCGATAATCCAACGAACAGTTTTACTATGAATACTAACAATAGTAATCATTCTCAGATATCGACTCCAGACAGCTTCTCATCAGACCACAAACCATATAATAGAAGCAAGAAATCATCGCTAGGTCAACAATACGACCACTCAGATTATTCGAGTACTTCGAATTCACACTCGATGACACCTACACCCAGTACAAACACTATTATTTACCCTTCATATTATCGCGGGAAAGATAAGTCGCACGTAAATTCAAACATTGATCTCCCAGCGTCTCTAAGAAGAAGCGAGTCGCAATTGTCATTTTCTCTACTTGATATTTCGCGTTCTAGTACACCTCCTCTAGTAAACCCTCAAAATTCTAACACCAATAATATAATGAGGAGAAAATCACTCAATGAGAACAAGACCTTTTCTCATGACCTATTGTCTTTAGATGCTATCGCGGCCACAAACACAAATTCCAACTCAAATAATAACACTTCTCTTTCAACAGCACCTTCAGACTTGGCATTGTTTTATCCTGATGATAGCAAGCAAAATAAGAAATTTTTTGGGACTCCTGATTATTTGGCTCCAGAGACCATTGAGGGGAAGGGTGAAGATAGTAAACAATGTGATTGGTGGTCGGTTGGTTGTATATTTTTTGAATTGCTCTTAGGGTACCCTCCATTTCATGCAGAAACACCTGATGCTGTTTTTAAGAAAATTCTTTCAGGGGTTATTCAGTGGCCGGAATTCAAAAACGAGGAAGAAGAACGAGAATTCTTAACACCAGAGGCAAAGGATTTGATCGAAAAATTGTTGGTTGTGGATCCCTCTAAAAGACTAGGCGTAAATGGAATTCAAGAAATTAAAGACCAACCTTATTTCAAAGATGTAGACTGGGATCATGTGTACGACGAAGAAGCTTCTTTTGTTCCCACCATAGACAATCCAGAAGATACTGATTATTTTGACCTTAGGGGTGCAGAACTTCAAGATTTTGGGGATGATATCGAAAACGATAATGCTAATATTATGTTTGGTAAACACGGTATTAACACTGATGTTTCTGATTTGTCTGCGGCTAATATTTTACCACCATCAAACCAGAGGAATATATTATCCCGTAAACTATCAATAAGTAATACCACCAATAGGAGTTCAAACAATTCGAACAGCAGTGTGCACGATTTTGGTGCACACACTCCGGTTAACAAACTAAGTATTGCTTCTGTACTGGAATCAGTGCCTCAAGAAGCGGGATATACAACACCTAATGGAACTGGCGCAATTACAACAAGTTCCAAAAATTCACCTAATCCAAAGAATATATCATTGGCTATACCTCCGCATATGAGGGATCGGAGATCAAGCAAGTTGAATGATTCACAAACGGAATTCGGATCTTTTAACTTCAGGAACTTATCCGCCTTAGATAAAGCCAATAAAGATGCCATAAATAGACTCAAAAGTGAACACTTTTCTGAACAACCTGGAATACACAGGAGAACTTCTTCTGCATCCTTGATGGGAATATCCTCAGATGGATCAGTATCAACTCCAGGGAGTAATGCTTCAAACACTACACCTGGTGGCAAATTGAAAGTACACAAACCTACTATATCTGGGTCACCCTCAACATTTAGCACTTTTCCTAAAACATTCTTGAGGTCAGAATCATTCTCTACAAGATCATATTCTCCTGAGCGGAGTATTAGTATTGATTCGTCCACGTTTTCGAGGAAAGGAAGTATAATTGGGGATAGTCAACAGATGACAGCAAATAGTTCAGATTCACCTACAATGACTAAATTCAAATCGCCACTATCACCTGCTAATACCACAACAGCAAGCTCATATTTTTCAAGGCAAAGAGTCCTATCAAAAAGTTTCTCACAACGAACCAACTCCAGCGATCTTTCGGCTGAAGAAAGCGACAGATTGCAGGCTATATCAAGAGTTAATTCCTTGAGAAACAGGAGGCGTAGTGGCCGTAAGAGCTCCAGTACTTCCGAGATTGGATATCATATGGATGTTCTTGTTTGCGAGCCTATTCCAATTCATAGATATCGGGTCACTAAAGATTTAGAAAATCTAGGCTGCACTGTTGTTAGTGTTGGTGCTGGTGACGAATTAGTTAGTAGGGCTGTTAGCGGCGTGAGTTTTGACTTAATTATGACCGCTTTGAAACTTCCAAAACTAGGTGCTATCGACATTGTTCAACTGCTCAAGCAAACAAATGGTGCTAATTCAACAACACCGATTGTAGCCATTACGAATTATTTTCAAGAAGCAATAACCAGTAAAGTTTTTGACGATGTGTTAGAGAAACCAGTAAACCTTGACGAACTGAAAAAACTCGTCGCTAAGTATGCGTTGAAAAAGTCTCAAGAAGATGAAGAGCACACTATATTGAGTGATTCTGATGAAACGCATTCATAAAGCTATAGATGAAGATAATAAACAAATGTGAGAACAAATATGGGTTTTTGCTCTTTTCCTTTCAACGGTAGTTTTCTACATTATTGTTACCTTCATTAAATTATAGTATTTTTTTATTGATATATAGGTATATACATTGTTAATACAGTTGTTTTAAGAGAGAGTGTTCTTCAATATTACTGATTGTTTGTAACACTATTTTCATAACATTTATAAGAATAATTTTATATTTTGTTTTTAAACGCAAGATTTTCGGAAATATTTTGAGTGAAGTAAGACGTGTATATCATTTCTATATATTATACTGTTACATTTTCTGAGGGCCTTTTGTTTATCCTATATGTATATGCACAATGAATGATTTTAATAACATAAAAAAAGCATTCAGATATCATCCGGGAAGGAAAATTCCATTCTCTTTCTCCCTCGGGAATCTATATCATCATCCTCTGGAAGAATAGTTCTTCCCGCGCTTAATAATTGAAAGTTATTAGGGCTTTGTGGTGGATTCATTTTTGGTGTTGAAGGTGGTTTGAGCTGTGCCTCCGCTGAAGATTCGGTGGATGTTTCAACTTCCTTCTTTTTTCCAGCCAAACACGTTTTATTCTTTAATTCTTCCTCATGCATCGCTTGTTTTATGAGCTGTAATTCATGCATCAAAGCTCCGTGATCTACAAGAGCAGCATCTCTTCGTTTTGTATTGATTATCCCTTCCTGTTCATCTGGGGTTTCGTTTTCATTACTATCGATAACGTTTTCTGGTGAATCCTGCATATCCCTTCCTTCTTCGACAGCTTCTTCGACCATAACCTTCCATTTGGACTTCTTTGGTTTCAACCATTTAGGCACCCAACTGTTATGCTTCTTTCTTTGATTCAATTTTTTTTGTGCTGCATCGACATCATTTATTAACTTCCTTTTTCTCTTTGCTTCTTCTGGGTTCATCATCTCTTCTATCTCAACAAACTCCTCGCTTAAAACAGCAATACCAATCCTTTTCAATAATTTGGGCATGCTTTTACGATAATTCAAATGACCATCAACAAACTCAGTACAATTAACATTTTCGAAACCTTCAACGTCTCCTATAGTGGAAATTCCCATAACAGCGCTAAACCCTCCAGCAGCAGCTCTAAATAAATATGCCAAGAACCAATCCTTATCCGAATAACCATTTACAAACCTCCCACTAACTACCGATCTTGCCATGACTAGTTGTTCCTTTTTCATGACAGCCGGCGTGCCAAAGAGGTAAACATTCTCAATCAAACCTAAACTCCTTTTCTTGCACAATTCAATTAAACAAGAAAAGATAACTCTAGCGCCTATCGAAAAGCCAACTAATGTAATTGGACGAGCACCCAAGTTTCTTGCAATAAGAGTATCAGCGAGAATTTTACCTGCTGACCAAGCTCTATCCAGAGAAACATTCCACGGGTTATCTAGAATATAGCCTAGTTTTGACAAAGCCATTGGCCATTGAATAGAACTGATCAGTGCTGTTAAAACAGTGGCACCCAAAATTTGCTGGAGTGAGGTGGTAAAGATTTCGGTAGCCACAATACTAACCGTTTGACCAATAGACTTTAGCATTTCCGGTTCCCAATATAACGAGTATAAATCACCTTCAACAGGATCTACCGTGGAAAATGGCAATCTAACATCATCTTCGTTACCAACCATCCAACCTGAAACTGTCAGGATTAGATTAACCCTTCTATTATTATGCAACGGTCTGAACTCAAAAGTTCGCACGCTCCCCATTCTCTTTGACATACCTCTCGCTCCAATGTTAGCACCGATAGCAGTACTTGAAACTGCAACCACAGTAGTGCCACCTACACCAGTTAAAAAACTCGTAGCACCAGTTATGCCTATCGTTGATAAACCAGCAGCAATCCCCCCACCGATAACGGGCGCTAGCAAACCGCCACTTAATCCAAGGACCAAAGAACCACCTACCATAGCCAGCGCAACATACGCCATTTTCTTTCTTCTCTTACTTCTCCTTCTGTTTTTCATGTGATCTTGTTCATCCCATACTTGGTCCTCTGTAGATTGTTCCATATCCAAAGAATCTGTAACTCGTCTTTCAAATTCGCAAATCTCCAGACTTGTCATATTCAAAACTTTCGCGAAGTTAATTAACAAAGTCCTTGATCTTGAATCATAAGTGGAGGACTGTAAGCATATTAGGAAAAGGTCACATATAATAGTCCATGCTACATCAATATTTAATCTATCCTGGTTCTTTACATTTTCCGGATCAAGCACCTTTGATGGAACCTCCAAAGACAATGAAGATTCTTTCGAGTTCAATATCTCAGATGTACTAGGATTTATCGTACCATTTTGTTCATTGGGGCATTCGCCATTGATCGTTTCATCTCGAGCACTTTTGTTGTGACCTGCATCATTATCCCATGGATTATCAATGCTCTGAGTGGTTCTTAAACACTTACACAAATCTTCTAGTTGGATTTTGTGCAAAGAAAGTTTCTCGATCATTGCGATTTCTTCTGGAGATATACCTAAATGGTCATAGAGCCTTGATAATACTACGGTTTTCCACGCGGCCATATCCTTTTGGGTAAACTGTAGTCGATGTGCCAGTTTTTTATGGGATTTGATGTCAATACAGAGGCACAGCGTGGCCAAATTTGTACACATTTGATTTGCCAAAATGTTTATTGCACCAACATAGGCAAACTTCTCCATATCGGATAATAGGTTTTTCGTTATGTTTAACTGCGAGTCTCGATTCAGGTCGTTCACCGGTTCCACATCGTCCTCATATTCGTCATAAGAATCATCCTTATCATTACTATTATTTTCATTGTTCAAAGAGATAGTTGAAGAGGAAGGGGTTAGATTTATAGAGGTTTGCGAATTATTAATTTTCTTTTTCAAAACTTTATGGTCAAAGAGAAAATCAGTCTTTTTATTTGTACGATACGATCGCTGAGCTTGCTGCTCTGCGGCCATTTTCGTATAATCAAATCTTAAATCGTTAGCATTTTTGTGGTTGTCCGCCGAAGGAACCATGGGAGGTGTGTCAGAAGGCAGTTCTGGATTTCTGACCCTGGAGGTCAACTCTAGTTCACCCCTATGGTTATATATATTGAAGGACGATATGGCGGGCATCTCTTGCCATCCTCCATCATCTGAATTCGAGTCGGAATCAGAACAGTCTTTTGACTTTGTACTTGACAAAGAATTTGAGTCCTTTACTGATTTGAAGGGATTCTGCAAATCAAGCTTTTTGCTCTGATTAACGCCGCTATCTACTTCATCGGTCTTGGCCTCTGACTGCAATGGGGAGAAACTTGTATCCTCCTTTCCCGCTCCTTCTTTATAAAATGCATCCTTATTTCGTGCTTCCTCTCTTCCATTCTGCCCAAAAAGTTCTTCTTTGACATGTGTATGCACAACAGTCAAATCATCTTGATTAAATGAGCCGCAATCATGTTCCGAGCATGGTTTCGATTCCTCAGTACTACACTGTTCCGAATCCTTCAAGTGACTTGCTATCTTCAAGCCTTTCAACTGTATACCTAAATCTTCTTCTGAATCAGACATTTTTCAATTTCAAAACTTCAGTTCTTTCTCTTTAATCCTGTTTATATTGTTATGTTCGAGAAGCCTTTCCACTATGCTTTCTAATTGATAAAAACCACTAAAATTAACTGTACCAGCCAGTAATCAATATACAAAGCTATCCAGACTTGAAGACAAGCTCGCGTACAGTTTAATTCTCTATTAATACTACTATCTCTATGCCACTACCACGATTAGAACTGTTTATTTGCACCACATTTCCTTTCAAACTCTAAAGCATTGAAGTCAAGAATATTTCTAGACTATTGTTAAATAATAACATCCAGACATAAAGAGTATATAACCCATACACTATCTAGTTTTGTTTTGGTTTTTTTTATTTTTCTTTGACAGCACGAGACGAATAGAGATATTATTCAAATCTAGAGTGGTAATAACTGAATATTCTAAATGCAGAATACTTAGATATCAATCTAATTATTTATTAGAAATGATCTCTCGGGAGCCGTTCAATTTTTAGAGTCAAGAGCAAATCGCAGTGTTACAAACCCATATCATTCCAAAACATCACACACAATGGCTCCAAACGTACGTCAAGTTCCCATCTTCTACCATAGTTAGAGAATGTGAGAAAATAGAACTTCTAAAATGTTTGTCTATTCCTGCCGTTAATTCAACAGTCCCGCTATCACAGCGATCTAGTGGTACCATCCTTTCAAAATATTGCAATTTATGCATTCAGCTATTCTGTATTTTAAAAATTCACCCCTTATAACTTTAGAAAAGGAATTGTTCTTTTCTAGTTATATCAAGTGATTGTTAATAGCAGTAGGCTAGACATTTTTAACTCGTCAGAACGAGAAAAAAGAAACTGAATCACAGTTATGGAGTACTAACAAAAAGTTGTAATAGACTTCCAGAAAGCAAAAAATTGTCAAGACGTTAACCATTGACGTTTCATCTCCTACCGAGAACGGGGTCTTTGATCCAGCCTCATACTCCAAGTACTTAATTGACCATATTAAGGTCGATGGTGCTGTAGGAAACTTAGGGAACGCTATTGAGGTTACTGAGGACGGTTCCGTAGTCACAGTTGTGGCCACCACCAAATTTTCAGGTAAATACTTGAAATATCTAACCAAGAAGTATTTGAAGAAGAACCAGCTAAGAGATTGGATAAGATTCATATCTATAAGGCAAAACCAGTACAAGTTGGTATTCTACCAGGTTACTCCTGAAGATGCTGACGAAGAAGAAGAAAACGAAGAATAATTAAACTTTAGCACGTAGACTCATTTATAGAAACTATTCATATAATCACTACCCTTATTAACTACCTTTTGACCCTCTTTTATATACGTATTTTATTTTGTTTTTGCAGAATTGTTACCTCACGAGAACTAATGAAAAATAGACAAGAAAAAGTAATACTTCAGGTTTTCAAACACGAAGATCATCAAAAACACCAGGAAACGCCGTTACCACAATATACGAGCCAATCAACCATATATCAACACGCCATGTCGTTTTTCAACTTTAAGTATGTCGTACTGTTATTGTCATGTTCTAGTTCGAACTCGTGTTATCATTTTACTAACTTATCATTCACATTTGATCACAACCGGTTGATCTTAAGTGTATACTTCGTAAAATAGAGCATTTGGAAGGAACTCAAAAAAAAATAAAAATCAACCACTTAATGTCGCTCAACCACCAGCCATGAATACCATTTATTCGAGTCCGCATAGTAGCAATTCTAGGCTATCGTTAAGAAATAAACATCACTCTCCTAAGAGGCATTCACAAACAAGTTTTCCCACACAAAAGTCCACACCGCAATCACAACAATTGTCGTCTAGCACGCCACAATCTCAGCAGCAGGAAGCTAATGAAAGGCCAGAATCACAGCAAGTAATGTTTTTGAGCGAACCGTTTGTAAGAACTGCTTTGGTAAAGGGTTCATTCAAAACAATAGTACAACTGCCCAAATATGTGGACCTGGGGGAGTGGATAGCGTTGAACGTTTTTGAATTTTTCACGAATTTGAATCAATTCTACGGGGTTGTGGCAGAATACGTAACGCCTGATGCCTATCCAACGATGAATGCTGGCCCTCACACAGATTATTTATGGTTGGATGCTAATAATAGACAGGTTTCACTCCCCGCAAGTCAATACATAGATCTAGCCCTCACATGGATAAATAACAAAGTCAACGACAAGAACCTTTTCCCGACTAAAAATGGGTTGCCATTCCCACAGCAATTTTCGAGAGATGTACAGAGAATCATGGTACAAATGTTCAGAATATTTGCACATATTTATCATCACCATTTTGACAAAATTGTACACCTATCATTAGAAGCTCATTGGAACTCATTTTTCTCTCATTTCATTAGTTTTGCTAAAGAATTTAAGATCATCGACAGGAAGGAAATGACCCCCTTGCTACCGTTAATTGAAAGTTTTGAAAAACAGGGCAAAATCATATACAATTAGTAGTGGACTTCACTATTATCATTAGTAGTTATCTTCAGTTACTCCGATTTAGACACTTAATGAACTATCAAAAAGAATAAAAAATAATGCAAACGACAAACGCTAAATATATATATATGTATATATATGTGTGTGTGTGTGTGTGTACAAGCAAAAATAAAATAGAACGCAGTTAAGCGTCGGCTTGTTGTTAACGGCTCATGAAAAGAAATATTGACTCCCTCTTAATACTTTCACATCAAAATCGCCTTTTGGGGGATCTCAGGTAATCTCAGCGGTAGAAGAACACTCATACCACTATTTTCATCTCCACCATTTTCTAGTTCAAGCCCATCTAAATCTGTGACGTCTTCGAACAATGATACAGTTGTGACCATCTTTTCACCGACGTTTCTATCGTCTACTAAAGGGCTGTTTAATAATTCCTGCCTTTTCTTTTCAAAGTAAATTTCATCTGCTAATGTGGTGCTTCTTCCAAGCTTTTTAGATAAATCCTTACGGATTCTAATAATCCTTTGGGCTAAATCTGTTGATCTCTTCAATTTTCCAATTTTGACGTAATTTCTATACCTTTGACCAAATTCCTCCTTCAATCTCAAAACCAGATCTACCTCATGTAATTTGATAAACTGTTCTCTTAATACTACATTCATAGTGTCAATATCAGATGCATGTGTCCAATAGGAATCGTGAACGGAGGCAAAATCCAAACCTTGCTCCCCACATTCTGCTGCGCTTAACAACATATGCGAAGCATCCAGTGAATGGATGAAGTTTGGTGGGAGACCAGCCTTCTGTCTTCTTGCATTGACAGGGTTAACAGCAAATGGATCACTGATGAAAACTGTTTGCAAATTGGTCTCAACTTGCCTTTTACTTTCTTCACGATAAGGTTGAACGATAGGCAAGCCAAGTGGGGTCGTCCATATGACGGATGACATGAAGTCTGGCTTATTACCGTTCTTGAAAGATTTTTCATCAACATCGAGCCTAATTGATTTAGATATCCTTTTTGCACTTTCACCTAACCAATCCTGAATTAAATGTGCACTGTGAAATAGCTCACGAATAGCACCAAACACATGCTTGGTTAAGTACTTAGAAAAGTCCAAACTCTCTTTTCGATCATCGAAAATGGGACTTAATTGCTTGGCAATTTGAAAGGTGGCACCAACATAAGTAACACCATAAACATTAGTCATGACAGTTTGTTTAACGACTTTTCTCGTTATCTTATCCTTTAAAATTTCGGCATTTTCATCACCTTTTTCTGCTGCGACCTCTAACCTCTTTTGCACTAACTTTGCAACATGAGCATAAACATCTTGAGGCTTATCGTTTGGAACTAAATTTACTTGAGTCGCACCTTCAACGTCACCACCTAAGGCAGCGTAATGTTGTAAGCCGTTGCATGTACCGTCCTGATGAACAGGTTGGTGAGAAATAAATTCTTCCGGGTTATCCATTTTCATGGCCTCATTCAGCTCAAAACATGTGGCGAGTGCTTGCCATGGCTTGTCAGCAGTGGTCCACCAGCGATCTCCGGTTAAAGGGTTCTCCGCAGAATCTATAATGTCCTTCAAATGTGATTCTGTAAACGTAACACGGTCCTCTAAACACAATTTATCAAATCCGAACAGATTTGACAGATGAATCTTTAACCATTTCAGACCAGAAGGTCCTAACTTTTTGCCATGCCAAAAGATCAAAAGACCACGGCTCATATCATTACCGAGATGGTTGAAATGTGGCGACAATGGGTAAGCACGTCCCCTAAAGTCTAAATTATGTGGAAAATACAACTTTTCACCCAAAAATGCCCTTGCAATTTCCAACTTATAATTTGTATCACATCTATTTGATCTATCGGACGAAAATTTATTAGCAATTGTTTTAACTTGTAGCTTCCAGGCTCTTAATATGGAAGGATCAGAGCTCTTTGGAGGAGCTGGTGGCAAAATCATTTCGTCTTGAGCGCTTGGGATATCCAAGAAGCCTTCACCTTTGTTCCAAACTTGTGAAACTACATCAAACACTTTTCTATTCACAGTCCAAGGTGTATTGCCCAACACATTCAAACCATCGTAAACACGTTTTATATCACCGTTATCCGAGGCTGCTTTCAAATATGCGACTTGTTCAGGTGAGTCTTTTGTTCTTAGAAGAGTGGATTGCGTGTAATGGTACCCACCCGATCTCCAATTAACCCATGGTTTTGGTTCTACCAACATTGGAAGTAATTGTGGTTGAACAGATGCAATTAATCTTTCACCATTTAATTGATGAATTAAAGTCTTATGAATCTTCAAGACACCCAATTTAGAACCATTGTGGTATTGGTAACCATGGGCAAAAGCCGGAGCTTCACCATGAACTTTAGCTTTTGTTATCGGATCGACACCTTGCACAGAAACCTTTGCAACATGAATTAACATTGAAATTAATACTGAGCCGATTTTAGCCCTGATATTCTGAGGCCACAAAATTTTTGATTGTTCAATTTGTGATGATCTAAATACAGATTTGGCGTTCTGTACCAGTTTCTTGAATTCAGGTGACTTTCTGTTTACATCTCTAAATGTTTGAGATTCACTTTTCAAAACCTGCTCAGATCTAAATTCCATTTCGATAGCTTTGCCTACCGATATAACTGCTCTTGCGGTTCTCATCCCTTCAATAACACCACCTGTGGAGTTTAACTTTAATAATTCCAAAATGGTAATAACACACATTTTACCTGGGTCGATCAAGGTAAGATATGGGCCATAACCAAGGCGGTTTGTTTCCACTTTATTCGAGCTCTTCTTATCGGATAGCTTCTCTGATAGCAATGATTTACAGTGGCTAATTTCTTCTTTCACTAAAGGCAACATGTCGTTGTACCATTCCCACAATTTTGCATTCAAGTTTTTTTCAATTGAAATATCACCTCTAGCTTTTGCCTCTTCAAAATCGTGTTTCCACCGTTCTCTTGCAGCTTCTGTTGCACGGTTTTCTAGTACTTTTTGCCTATCTTGATTGAACATATTCAACGCACTTTCAAATGCCTTTTTTTCTTCTAAAGTTGGCAATGAATTGTAAATCTCAAAGAAATTTATAGCATTATCACTATCTTTTGTCGGATTCATATTCAAAACGTTATCATTGGCATCGAATTTGAATTTAGAAATTTGTTCTCTCTGCTCTGAGGTTAATGATAATCCCAATAAAGTATGTCTAATAACCCTCATCCCAATAGTATCCACAGCTATAAGCTTTTCAGCATCTTTCGGTAAAACTCCTGTTGAGTCGTGTAATGAAATTTCCCGAAGAGGTTCTAAAGAAGGTGTCTTCGTAGAACTAAAGCCTGTGTTTGGTATCTTTGAGTTGTTGTCAGTCTCCACCCTTTTTGTACCGTCTTCGTTTTCAATAATATTTACAGGTCTAGAAGATGGTGCAAGTGACTCCAATATTGGTCTTACAGAATTTGGTAGCTGAGATGGTGAAATAAGCTTTAAATCATCCACTAAAATACTCAAATCCGAGATGGTCAAAATATCTAAGTATGATAGAATTTCCCTAATGCCATTAACGCTCATTTTCAAATAAGCAGAAACTGTGGGCCTCAGAATTATCGAGCTTGTTGTTGAGTGAAAATTCAAAGCGTGATGTATCATTATTGCTAGAGTTTTGTCATTATAATTAATGTCTTTGAAACTTATCTCCAAATCATTAGTTAGTTTTTCATTCATTTTTAAAATAGGAAATTTAGGATCGTTTTTGGAAAACGCGTTCAAGTACATGTTGTAATCCTCAATAAACCTCTGTTTATGTTCAGGTATCAAGTATAGTGATTCCAATATAGAGAATGCTCTTTTCATCAGGTTCGATTGCAAGCACGCTTCCAACAGTGACCATAATTGCATAACATCTCTAGTTCTTGTCATAGAGGTTATTGCCGAAGCATGGGATTTGTTAAAAGGATCAAACTCTAGGTTTGAGGAGTTTTTCCATTGGTAAGACGCACTACTGGCATTCTTCCTGTTTGTATTGAACAAAGGAAAATCATTGGTATTTACTATGCCTGATGATGCAGATGAGGTGGACGATGGGGCTGCCACCAAAGGGTCTTCAGGTATTAGTATTGTATTTGTTGAGTCTGGAGAAGGTTTAAACAGCTTGGAGCCCTTTGACGATATTAACCTTCTTTGAAGAAGTGATGCATTCGCTAGATATTTATAGGTTGGTCTTAGCATATTGAATAGATTTCAAAGAGGGGAAAGAACTGAACCAAAAAATGTGTAAAACTCACAGAAGCAGAATATGAATGAAGTATGAACAAGAAATCTGCTTTTGTTTCTGGCCTGGGTTGAGAAGTCCTTTTGAAGCGACTTTTTTGAAAATTATTCAAAATCTAGTGGTATCTTTGTAAACGCTGGTAATGAACGATCGAAACACCTATCTTTTGATCAAATATCTTCACGTGGACGTCGAAATCAAGGTCGTTCTATAGTTATAATTTTTCATCATTACAAAAAAAAATAGAAAGAACTGTATGGGTGAAAAAGTTCGGGGTTGGCTTTGCTATAAGTGTACCAAACCTGATTAACCATACATTTTGGCCACCAACCCCGGATCACTGCAAACGAAAAAGTATGGGGATGCCTCCAGTCTGAAATGTATATCATTATTAACGTAACCAGATTGAGAAGTAACGGTTAAAATGATGACAACTCGATCAGCCACTTCTGTTGAATAGGGTGGCCACAATCAGCATATTGTTGGTAAGCCATGCCAAAGTTAGAGGTAGGAATTAGATGTTGTAGAACTCTGTAAAAAACCGCTTTTTCTGTTTATAAGGATGCCGGAGTACAACAATAGGACGTGTTCCACAACTTTCAGCAAGGTGTAACTTCATTTTCCATTTGAGATAGCGCTTTGTTAATGTTCCTTGTTAGAAGATTGATTTCGATCAAGAATATATTCAGCACTTTTTTCATCGGTTTCCCTTTTTATATTTATTTGTACATATTTTGTTTCAATACTCCGAACGCCTTTTTAGCCGCCGAAGTACGATTCCAAAAATATCAACATGAAAAGGGTAAAATAAGTTAGGATAGTATATATGTATATATAAATTCAATTACATACTTCAATAAGGAATGGTATAGATTTTTCGTGGATAATATTGTTAAAATATTAGATTAGTTTTTTTTTACTTTTTTATTTTTATTTATTTGGCTCCAAGTGCTTCAATCTTAGAGGAGAAGAAAGGTAAGAGAAGAAAGAAAAGCAACTTATTATTCAAAATTTTCAGTAATTGGTTCATCTTGGTTTTGTGGAGCACCGAAATCGCCATTTTCATCCACTTCTTCATCATCCTCTACAGTAGCCTCTTGGTATTGTTGGTATTCACTGACCAGATCATTCATGTTAGATTCGGCTTCAGAGAATTCCAACTCGTCCATACCTTCACTAGTATACCAATGCAAGAAAGCCTTTCTTTTAAACATGGCGGAGAACTGGTCACCGACTCTCTTGAATAGTTCTTGAATAGATGTGGAGTTAGCAATGAAAGTAGCGGCCATGTCCAGACCTTGAGGAGCAACAGAACACACAGCAGTTTGCACGTTGTTGGGAATCCATTCTACGAAATAATCTGAGTTCTTAGACTGTACTTTATGCATTTCGTCTTCCACTTCTTTAACGGAAACTTTACCTCTAAAGAAAGCCGCGACGGTTAAGTATCTGCCGTTTCTTGGGTCAGCTGCGGCCATCATATTCTTGGCATCAAACATTTGCTGTGTTAATTCAGGAACGGTCAAAGATCTGAATGATTGAGAGCCAATTGCCGTCAAGGGAGCGTACCCAACCATAAAGAAATGTAAACGTGGGAATGGAACAAGATTAACAGCTAACTTCCTCAAATCGGAGTTCAATTGACCGGGATAACGCAACGAAGTGGTAACACCAGACATGACGCTCGAGACCAAGTTGTTCAAATCACCATATGAGGGTTGATTCAACTTCAAAGTCCTTTGACAGATATCATAGAGCGCTTCGTTATCAATACAGAATGTTTCATCCGAGTGTTCTACCAATTGGTGGACGGACAACGTGGCATTGTATGGTTCGACAACGGTGTCGGAAGTCTTTGGAGAAGGCAAAACAGAGAAAGTCGCCATCATACGATCAGGAAATTCTTCCCTAATTTTCGAGATCAAAAGCGTACCCATACCGGAACCAGTACCACCACCAAGAGAATGCGTGATCTGGAAACCTTGCAGGGAATCACACCCTTCCGCCTCTCGTCTAATGACATCCATGACACTATCCACAAGCTCAGCACCTTCAGTATAGTGACCCTTGGCCCACACATTTCCCGCAGAACTTTGCCCAAAGATATAATTGTCAGGTCTAAACAGGTTTCCGATCGCGGAATTGCGTACTGCGTCAATGGTCCCAGGTTCTAGGTCCACGTTAATAGATCTTGGAACCCATTTCCCAGAAGATGCCTCGTTGAAGTACACGTTCAGTCTCTCCTTCTGGATGTCATCATGGCCGTGATACGTCCCGTTGAAATCCAAACCGTGCTCACCACAGATGGTTTCCCAGAATGCAGCACCGATTTGGTTACCACACTGACCTGTCGAAATATGAATAATTTCTCTCATTATATTGTTTTGTGGAGATTTTGCTTTTGTAGTTGTTAATTGCTGCTGTGTCACTCCAATTTGCCTCACCACTTCTTCAATAGATCTATTAGAGTTTTCGTGTTTGTTTTAGTTTTGTTGTTTTTTCTGTTTTTTTCCTTTTTCCTTGTGGCGTCACCTACGTCACTATACACGTATATTATAACCCGGCTCTATTTTCGTGATACTGCTATTTTCTTGGCTCATGGGGGGAAAATAAAGAGAAAGAAGAGAAGCCAAGAAGAAATTCAGCGATTAAGCACACTAGTCTTTAGGGGAGTATTTATTTTCTGTCGGGCCCAGGTTGTGACAAATAGACAAAGAAAAGCATAAATATGAATAGCGAGTACGATTACCTTTTCAAGCTGCTGTTGATCGGGAATTCCGGTGTCGGGAAGTCCTGCCTACTTTTGAGGTTTTCGGATGACACGTATACCAACGATTACATTTCCACAATCGGGGTGGACTTCAAGATCAAAACAGTGGAGCTGGACGGCAAGACTGTAAAGCTGCAGATTTGGGACACTGCAGGCCAAGAACGTTTCCGTACCATTACGTCATCGTACTACCGTGGTTCGCACGGGATCATTATTGTGTATGATGTTACCGACCAAGAATCCTTTAACGGTGTGAAGATGTGGCTACAAGAGATTGACCGGTATGCCACCTCAACAGTGTTGAAATTGTTAGTCGGGAACAAGTGCGATCTAAAGGACAAGCGGGTCGTCGAGTACGACGTGGCTAAGGAATTCGCCGACGCGAATAAGATGCCGTTCTTAGAGACTAGTGCTTTGGACTCCACCAATGTCGAGGACGCGTTTTTGACTATGGCTAGACAGATCAAGGAAAGCATGTCGCAACAGAATCTGAACGAAACCACCCAGAAGAAAGAGGACAAAGGTAACGTCAACTTAAAGGGTCAGAGTTTGACTAACACCGGTGGTGGCTGCTGCTGAAGAAGCATCCTTCCACATTGCAGACCACTTATAATATACTAACTAAATAAATCATCAAATATATAAATAAATAAAAAAAGACACGCGATAACATACATGTAGTCACAGAATGATACTAAAGCATGGACTGTGGCTACCCGCCGCATCATCAAGCCCTATAATACCCTGCATTCTTTCTTATCGGATAAGCTGAAATCCTCGAAAAATACAGCATGCCCTAGCATATTATACAATTTACCCTCAATAATTTCCATCACCCGGCCGCCATTTTCTATTTTCCTCTTTACCCGCCACGCGTTTTTTCTGAATTTTTTTTCTTCCTTCTTCTTCTTTTCCTTCCTCTTCCTCTTGGATTGAATAAATAAACCTTTCTGAAACCAAACTCGCCTCTCTCTCCTTTTTGAAATATTTTTGGGTTTGTTTGATCCTTCTTTCCCAATCTCTTGTTTAGTATATATTCATTTATATCACGCTCTCTTTTTATCTTCTCTTTTCTCCTCTCTTATATTCTTCCTTCCTTCTTCATTCAAACCAAGAAGAAAAAGAAAAGGTCAATCTTTGTCAAAGAATAGGATCTTCTACTACATCAGCTTTTAGATTTTTCACGCTTACTGCTTTTTTCTTCCCAAGATCGAAAATTTACTGAATTAACAATGGATTCTGGTATGTTCTAAAGCTTTTACCATCGCATTACTCTGTAAGAAGAATTGCACAGTTCCAATTGCTCGAGAGTTTTCTCTTCTAGCTTTATCCTTCATTTTTCACTCTCTCATAGTCTCCTATTTTGACTGATCTATAATTACCACGATATTATTGGAATATAAAATAGGGGCTTAAAATGTGGAAAAAAAAAAATCGTAATAAATGATATTCTTTTTTACTTGCCAATTTTTATTAAATTTCAATACTAACATCCATTGCTTTCTTTTTGTTGCTATATTGTATGTTTAGAGGTTGCTGCTTTGGTTATTGATAACGGTTCTGGTATGTGTAAAGCCGGTTTTGCCGGTGATGACGCTCCTCGTGCTGTCTTCCCATCTATCGTTGGTAGACCAAGACACCAGGGTATCATGGTCGGTATGGGTCAAAAGGACTCCTACGTTGGTGATGAAGCTCAATCCAAGAGAGGTATCTTGACTTTGCGTTACCCAATTGAACACGGTATCGTCACCAACTGGGACGACATGGAAAAGATCTGGCATCATACCTTCTATAATGAATTGAGAGTTGCCCCAGAAGAACACCCTGTTCTTTTGACTGAAGCTCCAATGAACCCTAAATCAAACAGAGAAAAGATGACTCAAATCATGTTTGAAACCTTCAACGTCCCAGCCTTCTATGTCTCTATCCAAGCCGTTTTGTCCTTGTATTCTTCCGGTAGAACCACCGGTATTGTTTTAGATTCCGGTGATGGTGTCACTCACGTTGTTCCAATTTATGCTGGTTTCTCTCTACCTCACGCTATTTTGAGAATTGATTTGGCCGGTAGAGATTTGACCGACTACTTGATGAAGATCTTGAGTGAACGTGGTTACTCTTTCTCTACCACCGCTGAAAGAGAAATTGTCCGTGATATCAAGGAAAAGCTATGTTACGTCGCTTTGGACTTCGAACAAGAAATGCAAACCGCTGCTCAATCTTCCTCCATTGAGAAATCGTACGAACTACCAGATGGTCAAGTCATCACTATCGGTAACGAAAGATTCAGAGCCCCAGAAGCTTTGTTCCATCCTTCCGTCTTAGGTTTGGAATCTGCCGGTATTGACCAAACTACTTACAACTCCATCATGAAGTGTGATGTGGATGTCCGTAAGGAATTATATGGTAACATTGTCATGTCTGGTGGTACCACCATGTTCCCAGGTATTGCCGAAAGAATGCAAAAGGAAATCACTGCTCTGGCTCCATCTTCTATGAAAGTCAAGATCATTGCTCCTCCAGAAAGAAAGTACTCCGTCTGGATTGGTGGTTCTATCTTGGCTTCCTTGACTACTTTCCAACAAATGTGGATCTCAAAACAAGAATACGACGAAAGTGGTCCATCTATCGTTCACCACAAATGTTTCTAATATCTGATTTTGTGTGTGTATGTTTATGTATGTACTTCTCTCTCTATTTCTATCTTTAAACCACCCACTCAATAAAATAAAAATAATAAAGTATTTTTAAGGAAACAGCGTGTCCAACGCTTACTTTTTTACTTTTTGTACGTTTTCATTGATATAATGTGTTTATCATCCATCTTTTGGATAAGTTCATAAAAATTGATCAAAAATAAAAGAAATATATATGAATAATTATTACATATTTATATTGTAGTAATACTAGTAGTTGTTTTATCCACAAATCATGTATCATATAATCATTTCCTCGTCACTCTTCAATTTTATAGGTTTATGTAATTCTCCTTCTTCTGAAGATCCCGTAGAACCCATATTGAAATTCGAATTGGGTGTTTTAATACTCTTTTCCTCATGCAAATTGGTTTTCTCTTTGTTCTCAAATTCAAAAAATTTATCGATGTCTTCCATACTCATTCCCTTTGTCTCTGGAAACCAAATCAAAACGATAAGCGATATGATAAACGTCAAAGATCCGAATATTATAAACGTTGTACCTTTCAACGTTTCAATCATCACGGGACAGAGAAATGTTAATATGAAGTTGCCCAACCAACCAAACGTCACACAAATAGCAAACCCTTTAACTTTCACTCGGGACGGTAACATTTCATTCGTGTAAATCCATGGTATACTAGAAAGGCTCATCGCAAATATTCCAACAATTAGAAAGCACAAAGTCAAAATCCACCCTCCCACAAACGGGTTTTCTCCAATTGACCAAACTAAGCTTTTATTACCATCGATTGGCGTGGTATCTTGGCCGTATTTGACAAATAACGCGCCAATTGTAACCAGCAGCCCACTAATGGGGAAACCGCCCAATAGAGTGATTAGTTTCCTACTTGTGTAATCTATGAATGTAACAGGCAACAAGCTCAAAACCATGTTAATGAAATACGGTATGGAGCTTGTGAAGAGTTTCACATTGCCTTCAAGCCCCACGATTTCGCAAATATAGGTGATATAACCAAGGATAATATTTATACCACTAAATTGAATCAACAACTGTAAAGTCATCCCAAGAATCAAAGGCCTCAACGAACCCGGAGGCAATTTTTTGGAAAAATTCAAATCATTGACTCCGATCCAAAAATCTCCTGCTAATTCAATCTTGCTCATCTCAGGAACTGCATCTCTTGGCTGGCTTTCATTAAATTTTTTGGCTAAATTGTGCTGAATTTCCTGGGCCTCACTCATCTGTCCGTGCAATACTAGCCAGTGATAAGATTCAGGTAAAGCACAGCTAGCGACCCAGAACACTAATCCAGGAACAACCCCTATGGACCATGCTATACGGAACGCAAAATGAGAATCCCATAGGCTTAGTGCAATGCACAAATAATGCATAACAAGGATTCCGACGGTTAAACATAATTGAATATAACTCATGGTACTCCCACGTTTGCCGCGAGGAATAACTTCATTAGCGTAGGAAGCTACCAAAATCGAAAAGTTTCCAAGTATCATACCCTTGATAATGCGACAAATTAGTAAACCCAATATGTTCCAAATACAGAAATTCAGCAATGTAACGATATTCCAAATTATTATTCCTGTTTGAAATTGATATATTCTACTGAACCTATCATTCATCGCGCAGTAGATCAAACATCCCATGATACCACCCAGGGGAGTGGACCCCATGAGTAGACCTTGTTGTAATGGCGTTGGGTACCTGAAATATTCGTTAAATGTCTTATTTGTGAGAAAAGTTGCTAATGACGGCACTTCAAGACCCATTATAAATCCTACTAGCGTTAATATTGCCGTGATTTTAGCGACTTCGTAGGATTTTGCGATTTTGATTTTCGGCATCTTGGGAAGTCTCCAAACAATAGCTTTCAATGCTTTCATTGTATCTTATAATCTTAAATTAATGAATGTTCCCTGCACTTTTTCTCTTTCTTTATTATTTTCAAAAGATATTTACTGAATATTGGTTTCTTGATTTTTTTTTATATTTTTTTGTGACGTTTTAAATTAACGTCACAACGTCAGATGCATTAACAGAAAAAAAGGAAAAAAAAAGCAATGAATTTGAGTACTTAATGAATCTTATATAGGGAACAAAACGAACAAATGAAAACCCCAACAGCAAGGAGTATTTACAGTACTAGTTTTTTTTGGAATGGCAAATTATCAGTATGAATATAGACTTCTTTCTTTCTTTTCTTTTATATCTTTCTTGTTTTACTGGCTGCGGGGAATTTCTATGTTATGTTCAGCCAAAATTTCCCTCAACGAGTGGTATACTTTTTCATCGTTGGGAATAACCTCACCCACACCATACCTAGCAATTGAATACAACCCCCAGATACCAATAACAGTAGAAACAATCAAAGCCAGATACCCTTCAGTAGTAAATCCTTTGGGCAATGGTTTAGGCTGTCTTGGCAATCCATTTAGGTTGAACCAATCATTTGAGTGACCTGCTGCGTTACCAACAACAGGAATACCGGCTGATTTACAGATATCTAGATAGTTCTCATTGAGATTTTCCCTTTCTTGTAGTACAGTAGGTGCTTCAATGAAGATCGAGGCTAAACCTTGTTGTAGGTGCCAATCTACATGACAATGGAAATACCAAACACCAGGGTTGTCGGCTCTAAATCTAAGCACAACATGTCCACTGGGCTCTAAGACTACAGTATCTCTCACCATTGGCCTCTCGGGGAACGGCTGTAATGGTGCCGATTCGTCATAAGGGACGGTCATTCGATCCTGCTCCGATTCGTCATAATCTTCACCAACATGGAACCCAGGCGATTTCTGAACTATTTGGAAATTATGGCCGTGCAAATGGAAGGGATGTCTACCTGAATCATAATTGTTAAGAACAACTTCTATGATATCATTGTGTTTTAGGAATTGTGCATTGATGTTATCACCATAAACTCTAGAATCCAACGCAAGCTTTCCTGAGGTAAGTAATGTCGTCAAAGTGGGGACCTTTGGTGTGACGTAAGTGATGTTATTGAAGAACGCGTACTTCACTCCATCACCCAAATTAACCATTCTTACATCCATGACGATTTGATGGTCATAGTGAGAGAGTAAATCTCTTTCGATCAATGGTTTCAAGTAAAAATCATTCGTGGCACGGTCCAAATCGCAATCATCAATATTCAATGCACGTGCCTTCGGCAATGATTTACCATATCTCATTTGTATAGTCTGGTTGAGTTGTAGCTCTGGTGGGACAACGTCAAGCATTGTTTCATCCATTACTTGCATCATGGCGTAGTTTTTTGTGGGCATTTTATTTTTTGCTTTGATCAACACACTCATTCTTTGCCCCGCAGAAAGGTATATCGAATTAGTGATGTTCGGTTTTACGTAAATTCCGTCTACCTCTACTATAGTCATTTCATGATCTTCAAGAATAATATACTGGGATACGAACAACCCTATGTTCAGGAACCTGAGAAGATATGTGTCACCGGGTGTAAAATCTAATGTTACATTCATAGTATTGTTGAAGAGGATATTTTGAGGAATAGGTTCAGCACCAGTTGGATTATATCTTGATAGAAATTCTTTAGTAATCACTTTATAATTTTCGTGATAATGGTCCGATAAAGTGATGACTCGCTCATGATCGTATTCGAAGGGCTCTTCCGGATCATGAATGATAAATGCACCCCTCATACCATCACCATACTGAGCGCCCATATGTGCATGATACCAAAATGTTCCCACCTGCTCCGGAACTGTAAAATTGTACAAATATGTCTGTCCAGGGATGATGGGACACTGTGTTACCATAGAAGGACCGTCCATTTGAAGTTGGTTTCCTAGACTGGTATTATGGAAAAGACCATGAAAATGTAAAGACGTTGCAGTGTCGTCTTGAAAGCCATTGGTCAAGTAAAGCTCAACACGGTCTCCTTTTTCAACGTGAATATCTGGAAGTGGCCATTCGCCATTGAAACCAATCATCCTCTTTTCATGCAAACCATCAGGATTAGCTTTCACCCAAGAAGCGGTATAATTTAACCTATGTGTTTTTGCCACAGCAAAATTTGCGGCCAATATTGACCACACCAACAAGTACAACAACATCATTCCTTGTCTTCTCCTGTTTGGTTCTTTTTTTCTTCTACGTGAGACTTTCTTTTTTAGTTCTTATTTTTTGTGTTCTACATAAAAATGATACATAATAAGAGAGTGCATATAGCGAAACAGGGTACAGACTGATCATATAAATGGCAAAGTAATAAAAGAGAAATAAAGATATTTAGATGTAATTTAATACTCTATAATGACTCTGCTTATCTTTTCAGGAATAGGAACGTACCGGACACCTTTTTTGAAGGAAACCGGTCAGTAATCGACTTATCCACATCGATAGTACCTCTAGAATTCAAATCGATGGCCAGCGAGTCGTAATTTTTTGGCGATCCTCTATACGTAATATCTCCAGAGGAATCTCGTTGAGAGGAGGATCCCCAAATTCTCACCGGACGGATGCATACCAATTTGCACGGCGGTTCCATCGTTCTTTCCACATTTCAGGTCGGTCTTAAAGCTCTTTTGAGTACCTGAGCGTTCAAATACAACATCCAAGAAACCTTCCTTTTCCTAGTCATAGCTACCTTTGGTGAAGTTTATGAGTTTGGTACCGCTGGAATGCTTACTTTGCTCTTTCTTGGAGTTATGTATGTTCATGCATACCCGTTTCTTTATACCTAACTTCATCAGTACTAAACCCACCGGCAGACGAATGGTTCTCAGACCAATAAGTACGACGCGGTTGCCATACTTTGCTTGGGACAATCTCACTGCATGAACAACGACAGATAATAGCACAATTGAATTATCTTGCTTAAACTTCATTTATGGCGCAATCTGCAAACGTAGTCCACCTTAACCACAAACTCTTCACAAAAGATACCGTTACAAGGCGGTGACACAAGTAAATGGCATATTAAACTTCAAAATATAGTAGCCTAATCAAAAGTATTTGGTTTATTTATCGGAATACAAAAGCTTTTACCGCATCACCCACTTTGCAATATTTTCGACACATTTCATCACCGACCTTAATGACGAACCGGCTGGATCCGTGGTCTAGAGTCGTAGTCTTCTCAATTATGTTTTCGTCCGACTTAGCCACCTTTGTAGTAATAAGTGTCTGATGCGTAGATACCAGTGACCTTCAATCGCACTCTCTTCTCTTACAGTGTCATGCTCTTGGGCCCAGGAACTTCTTGAAGTTCTATGTTTTTTAGTTCTATGAGTCTGATAGCTTTCTGCATTGTGTTACCTGGAAACCAGATCCCAGGATCAACCATCTTAATCCACCATATTACTCATAGCGGGAATACTTGTTTATATCTAATTTCAAAGATCGCGTACCGTTGGATAGGGGTCGTCTTACTCTTGCCTTTTTTCATAATGCAGCTTGACAATTATAATAAAACACTAAACTATTCCCCTATCAAAGAAAAAGTGAAGAAGGCGACTAAACAGAAAGATTTGTGGTAATGTTGGATGTAGATAACTGGGAGCCCGTATCCGATAATGAGGATACTACTGATTCTGTAAAACAATTGGGCCCTCCCTTTGATCATACAAGTAATGATGATAATGCTGGCGGAGCTGAAGTCGAATCATTTCAAGATGTGCCTCTTAATGCAGAAAACAGTGAGGCACGCAAGAATCTGGTAGTTGTGACGAACCCTAGTTCCACTGATGAACAGTCCACAGAAATCAAACACGATCAATCAAGGGCTTCTTCGACATCCTCGTTCTTCAGTGGGATGATCTCTTCGTTTAAGTCAAACGTACAATCCCCAGTGTCTAGATCAAGTACACCTACTTCACCAGTGTCACAACCAAACATCATATCACATAGAAGAGAGCAATCTATAGGGTCCAAGAGAAAGTCAAGCCGCCGCATCAGTAATGCTACAATGGCCGAAATAGACTCTCCCTTACAACAAGTGGAAAAGCCTGATGAAGTCAAGACGAGGCGCACCCCTTCTCAAATGAAAGAGGACATTTATGATCATAAACGGTTTGTGGAAGAACGCTACATGGACACACCTTATCACTATGCGTCTGAGCAAAGAAACAAAGACTTCCATGAGACATTCAAATCCGTACCTAAAAACGATAGATTGTTGGATGATTTTAATTGTGGGCTCAACAGAGAGTTGCTCTATCAGGGGAAACTATATATAACGGAAACGCATCTCTGCTTCAACTCTAACATTCTTGGTTGGATTGCTAAAGTGCTGATCGCCTTTGAAGATATCACGTTTATGGAAAAGACTTCTGCTGCTGGGTTATTCCCTAGCGCCATATCCATAGAAACAAAGATGGGCAAAACTTTGTTTAACGGATTTATATCCAGGGACACTGCATTTGGATTGATGAAAGAGGTGTGGTCGAGAACCTTGTTGCTGAAAGATATGGCCAGCGAAAGCTTCAATACTACAAACGATCAATCTGGTAACGGTAAAGAAATTGATAATGCAATAAACTCCATCGATGAGGAAAGTGATGGCAAAAATGCTAATGATAATGACACTGATGACGACCACGATGACAATGACAATACTAGTGAGGCCACCCCTAAGAGTAAGAGTTACTTGCTAGATAAGGAAAATGAGAAAGCATATAAGCTGCGTGCTGATTCCGCTTACCAATATGAAGGTCCACTGTATCATCATTCCACAAGCTTCCCAGCCGAACAGATGGCCAACAACGAATTTGTTCTTAAGGAACTAACATACAATTGTGCACCTGGTATACTTTTCGAAATTATGTTCAACTCGGAGCAGAACGAGTTTCTTCTGGATTTTCTACTAGGCCAAGAAGGTTCTCAAATCACCAAGATTCCAAATTTTACGAGCATTAATGAATCTCCAATAACATTGAAAAGAGAGTATTCTTACGAAAAGGCGTTACACTTCCCTGCGGGACCCAAGTCTACAACATGTTATGTTGCTGAAGAAATAAAGAAAAAGGATCCCAATACGTACTATGAAATTATCAGTAGTATACGCACCCCAAACGTGCCCAGTGGTGGTAGTTTCTCGACTAAGACAAGATATCTAATCCGTTGGAACAGCGAGATAACATGTCTATTACGAGTATCATTTTGGGTGGAATGGACTGGCTCCAGTTGGATCAAAGGTATGGTTGAAAATGGTTGCAAGAATGGTCAATTGGAAGCAGTACAATTAATGGAACGTATTCTTTCCAAGTTTGTTGATCGCAATGTTGAAGAATGCCAAATTACTATCAGCAAGGAGGATGAAAAGCAAGAGAGAGAAGAAACGGAAGAGAAATTGGAGAAGTCTGGCCTTGAACAAACAAGAGATGTCTTTGCCGCGAGTTCTGCCATTTCAGAGGTCAAAGGTCTGGAGGTTACCACGGAAACTTGGTTATTTTTAATCTTCATTGTGATTCTTTTGCTGCTGTTGAATCTACTCTATATACGGTCAATTTCCGCTTCATTACAACAACTGGTGAAGCTGCAATTGGTGGAAATGAAGTTGTGACCTGTTTTTTCTTCTTACCACAAGTATGTATCATTTCTATAGGGCAATGTTACTTATTAATAATCAAGGGCGAAACAAGCGGATTTCAGTGGCAAATAGCAATTTTTTCTTTTTAAGAAAACGTCAAAATTGAGGAAGAGAACCAACAGGAAAAACTCTCAAGATGAAATTGAAAGTCACCGGACCAGGGATTAATCAGATCATTACTTTGAAGCAAGATGCGACAGTGAGTGATCTCATCGAGAAAATCGGTTCAGATGTTAAAATTTTGAGGTTTGGATACCCCCCTCAAAAGATTGATTTGCAACAGGAAGACGCTACTTTGAGACAAGCTCAGTTGGATGAGCTGGGTATTAACTCTGGCGAGAAGGTCACATTGGAGACCAATGATAATAACGAAAGCTTGAGTATGCCACCACCACAGCCTAAACCAACGAGAGTGTTAAAAAACACGGAGATGTCCATTGGTGGCAATGGAACAGACGTTTTATCAGTTCATCCTGTTCCCGACGACAACTCATGCCTTTTCCATGCTATTTCCTACGGTATCTTCAAACAAGATAATGTCTATGCCCTTAGAGAGATGGTTTCTAAGGAGATCTTGAATAACCCCGTCAAATTCAATGATGCCATATTGGATAAACCTAACCAGGAATATGCGCGATGGATCTTAAAAATGGAATCCTGGGGCGGAGCCATCGAGATTGGTATCATATCCGATGCACTTACAGTAGCCATTTATGTAGTGGACATTGATGCTGTCAAGATTGAAAAGTTCAACGAGGACAAGTTCGATAATTACATTTTAATCTTGTTCAATGGAATTCATTACGACTCCTTAACCATGAACGAACTCAAAACTGTTTTCGACAAGGAGAACCAGCCGGAATCAGATGATGTTTTAACAGCAGCTTTACAACTGGCCTCAAATTTAAAGCAAACTGGCTATTCCTTTAACACCCACAAGGCCCAGATCAAATGCAACACCTGTCAAATGGCCTTTGTGGGCGAGAGAGAGGTTGCTAGGCACGCCGAGTCTACGGGACACGTTGATTTTGGCCAGAATAAATAATGAAATATACTTTTGGCGTTTATCGGTATACTCGTCATGAGACACGAAAAAAGTTGACAATGCATTCTTTTTCTCGTTGATGAAAAAAATGAAATATAATAAAAAGTGCTGTTTTTTACGTGTTCTTTTCATATATTCTTCTTAGTATAAGTTGGTTATTTCCATTTTGCAAAGCGAGAAATTCTTTGACGAATAATAAACCGACAGTTTCCTTACTATTTCCTTTCTCTTTTAATCCATTTACCAATATAACCACCAATAATGAGTGTCGCTGAATTTGCTTACAAGGAAAAACCAGAGACTTTGGTTTTATTCGATGTTGATGGTACTTTGACCCCAGCCAGATTAACCGTTTCCGAGGAAGTTAGAAGCACTTTAACAAAATTGAGAAACAAGTGCTGTATCGGTTTTGTCGGTGGTTCTGACTTGAGCAAACAGTTAGAACAATTAGGTCCAAATGTTTTGGATGAGTTTGACTACTCCTTTTCTGAAAATGGTTTGACCGCCTACAGATTGGGTAAGGAATTGGCTTCTCAATCCTTTATCAACTGGCTCGGTGAGGAAAAATACAATAAGCTGGCTGTTTTCATTTTGAGATACTTATCTGAAATAGATTTACCAAAGAGAAGAGGTACTTTCTTAGAGTTCAGAAATGGTATGATCAACGTTTCCCCAATTGGTAGAAACGCTTCCACTGAAGAAAGAAATGAATTTGAAAAGTATGACAAAGAACACCAAGTCAGAGCTAAATTCGTTGAAGCTCTAAAGAAGGAATTCCCAGACTACGGTTTGACTTTTTCCATTGGTGGTCAAATCTCTTTCGATGTATTCCCGGCTGGTTGGGATAAGACCTACTGTTTGCAACACGTTGAAAAAGACGGTTTCAAGGAAATTCACTTCTTTGGTGACAAGACAATGGTCGGCGGTAACGATTACGAAATTTTTGCTGATGAAAGAACCATTGGACACTCAGTACAATCTCCTGATGACACTGTCAGAATTCTAACAGAATTATTTAGCTTATAGTGTCTTTTCCAAGGTGCTGTATGTTTATGGTTTTTATTATTTGTTAGTTTCTTATTATATAAATAATTATACTCTTACTATGTTATTAAATGTGTACTTTTACTGAACTGCGTTTCACAAAACGAAGGTGCAATTCTCTAAGATTGGGCCTATTATGTTAATAATCTCATGTATGCTAGTACAAGCGCAAACGTACCTGTACAAACACCTATCAGCCATTGCATAACCTGAGTCTTTACAGAATCAATCTGCATCTTCATGTTAGTCACTTCTTGCTCAATTTTGGTATCAATCTCTTTTATCTGTAAATCATGGTGACTACTTTCTTCCCTAATTCTGCCTTTTTCTAAGGACAAATCCAATTTAAAACCTGCATTGGTCTTCGTTATTTCTTCCCTTAGTTTATTTCTTAACTTCTCTAAATCGTTCTTCACACTTTCATATTCGTTTTGTATATTATGAAATTCGCTTCTATCAGCACTCAAAAGCTGATCTCTTAACTTCGCGAAATCAACACGTTGCTGGTAGCTAAGTTGCGTTAATTTCTCCCTCTTTGCCAGATCCTGAGAAACATGGCTCACCCCGCCTCTAATAGCATCTGTCATTATCTCTACTATTGTCGTTGCCTGATCCTCTTGAAATTTACCATTTTCAATTAATAAATCTTTAAAATGATTTGTATTGGGGATATGAACAGTTTCAAAATCACCACCAAGCAAAAAGGAAGTTCTGTGGATGTGGCGTCTTGTAGGTAATCCAATAATACGCTTCAGCATTTTATTGCTAGTTTTACTTTGCTTTACTTACCGCGTTCACTTGGAATGGTTGCTTGCAGATCTATTAGTTCATTATCCTTTTTTATTTTTCTCTACTTCCTTTTCTTCGTATGTTATTCATAGCTAGCTGTAATGTAAGAAAATACATCTCTAATGAAAAAAGAGCAACGAAAAAAGCTAACTGTAATACAAGAAAGAACAATGAACAAATTAGACTCTATATAAAATTGTACACATAACTCTATTGCACTATTCCTACCTTTTTGAATTCTGTCTTTTTAATTCGTGAAAAATTTGTTTCTTATGTGTCAGTAGATCATAGAATATCTTAAAACCAATTTCGTTATCATCTGTGATATTTGATTGGATAATACAATTGGCAAATTCTTGTGAAATTGAGACTGTAAACTCATCAGCTAATTCATTGCCGTTCTGGCCCATTTTTAAAATTTTAATCAGTCTATAAAAATGTGTGGTAAGAGCGTCTAGTGTCGCTATGTGTGGTTTGCTTAGAGAAGACAAAGTTGTATAAAGGCCTCTTATTCTCTTCGTATCTGAGCCTTCTTCGCTTTCATCATCCTGTTGGTTCCCTGAGGTAGAACTGGAATCGTTTGATGGAGTTTCAGCTAAAGGTGGATAATCGAGATAAAGTACCCGAAGAATATCTGATACATCATTAGGAATCAGTGGGTCTGGTAACTCTAATAGATAAATTTTAACAACACTGGCAATAGTGCTTGGTTCCAATTTTGACTTAGAGAGTATATCAAACACCTCACCTTCGTTGTAAAATTGTTGTTTGTTCAATAGATTTCGAAGTTGATGTGTTGAACTTAGTTTCACTGAATCAGTCCAAATCGATATCCTTACTTTATCACTAGGTAAATCAGGATATATCATATCCATATAAGAAAAAATCGACGAAATTATCAACGGAACAATTTTCTTGTCTAGCCTACAACGAGTCTCTAAATCAACGCCAAAGTTTTGAAATGAGCCAGGATTGTAGTAATTATTATAAACGATGGCTTGAGGTTTGAAACTACCCGTCTTGTACTTGACTAAAAGTTGTAAAAGATCCGCAGTGGGATCAATATCATTTTCTAGCTTCAGCATTTTATCTACACACAATTTTAATGAAGAGATTTTATTACCTAAAGTGGAACAAAAATCTAGTGTTGCTTTCTTGATCGCATTCAATCTATCAGACTCACATTTTTCCATAAACGATAAGTGATCAATCAACAACTCCTCAATAGAGCATCTTAAAGCATCCATCTTGAAACATTCCTGATAGTATTTCTTATCTGACGTAGCAAGTGCGTTCATCATTCTGAAAAGCGTCTTTTCGTTATCAGAGATATGGGGAGCCTCGATTTTTGTGGCTGTTTGGTCATTGTCAATCTTGGGTTGAATCATTTCCCTAGCAGATGAGCCATCCCAGTTATTAAACCGAGATATTAAAGATTCACCAACGGCAGAGTCTTCCGAACCGGGCATTGGCACATTGGCAAACATGTAGGCGGTGTTCTTCCATTGATATTGAAATTTTTTGGAGTTGACAAATGTGTTACCAACACCATTGCAATATTTTAGAAATCCCAAATTCAACAAGTCTTGACCAAACGTTTCAGCTTGATCGGTATCCTTCAATGACATGTGGTTAAGCAGAAACTTTGTTATCTCGCCACCATTATTGGTGTTGCTCAGAGAATAACTAATGAGAGGTAGCTTGTAGTCCGTTTTAGGCATTTTGGTCAACAATAGCTGAAGAGTTTCCTTCATGGTTTTGTAATCAAAATCCATTCCTGCTATTCTATTGAAAAATTGATGATCCTTTTCCCTAGCCACATCTTCTTCATACTTGTTTTGTACTTTCAATGATTCCATTGCGTTAGCTAGTTCGTCCTCATTGAAATGAGTTCTTTTATATTCTTCTAATTGCCTACATTTATTAAAATACTCCTTTTCCAGCTTACTGACATATTTCTTAGACTTCCTGAAATTGTTCACATTAGCTAATAAAGTCTTCTCGGAGTATTGGATCCTTTCCCTATGTTCAACGCACCACTTACTGAATGGCTGTAGCACCAAACTTTCTATGTTTGACGCTATTGTCAAGTGATGCGTCCCTTCTTGAGACATTTCCTGTAAGATTCCTCTCAACGCCCTTGAGACGGTCACACCTTCATGCTCGTCTTCTTGCACCACCTTCAAGTTGTCCATACCCGCTTCTATACCAAACAATTGCCTTCCATGACTGACTTCAAACTGCATTCTTGACGCGAATACTTGAATGAACAAGTCGCATTGTTCACAACCATGGTATAACCTATCAAAAAGCACCTCTAGGCCAGACACGAGGTCTTCAGACCAAAAATAGTCGCAGAACGATAGCATGCTCACTTGTTGATATGCTCTACCGAGTACAATATAACTGTAATGCTACTGCTGTTTCATAATATTCTAATTTCCATCTATTAATGTCATTATTACTTTTTGTCACTAAATACGATTATAGAATATGTATGTCCTTGGGAATGTTTTTGATCTTTCAATTGAGAAGCCTTAATTGGTATTACAGAATCAGTACTAGACCGGTAGAGTTTCGCAAAGAGCTATCATCTGACATCCTAAGTTTTGTGATGATTTTAATGACTATGAACAGTACAGTACTGCTGACTTTTTTTATCGTTTTTGCGACGTGGACAGGATTGTTAGAAGCACATCCTTTGGGTGACTCTTCAGATGCATCCAAGTTGAGCTCGGAACATTCACTTCCAGATCTAGTTAACGCACGAAAAGTGCCTAGTAACTGGCAAACGGGCGAACAAGCTAGTCTGGAAGAAGGCAGAATTGTGTTGACATCAAAGCCAAACTCTAAGGGTTCCCTTTGGTCGAAGCAAGGATTTAACTTGAAGAATTCTTTTACCATGGAATGGACTTTTAGAAGTGTTGGTTATTCTGGTAAGACTGATGGTGGTATATCGTTTTGGTTTGTTCAGGATTCCAATGTACCACGTGATAAGCAATTGTACAATGGGCCAATCAACTATGATGGCTTAGAGCTATTGGTAGATAACAACGGTCCATTAGGCCCGACTCTTCGTGGTCAACTAAATGATGGTCAAAAACCCGTGGACAAGACGAAAATCTATGAACAAAGTTTTGCATCCTGTTTGATGGGTTATCAGGACTCCTCTGTTCCTTCCACGATTAGAGTAACTTATGATATGGAAGACAACAACTTACTAAAAGTTCAAGTGGACAACAGAGTCTGCTTCCAAACTAGAAAGGTCCGTTTTCCTACTGGATCTTACCGTCTCGGTGTTTCTGCTCAAAATGGAGCAATCAGTAATAACGCAGAGTCTTTTGAAATATTCAAAATGCAATTTTTTAATGGTGTGATTGAGGATTCTTTGATTCCTAATGTCAATGCAATGGGTCAGCCAAAGATGATCACTAAATATATTGATCAGAAAACTGGAAAAGAAAAGTTGATTGAAAAAACAACATTTGACGCTGACAAAGACAAAATATCAAACTACGAACTGTATAGGAAATTGGACAGAGTTGAAGGCAAAATTCTTGCAAATGATATTAATTCTTTAGAGACAAAGTTAAATGATGTCATTAAGGTTCAGCAAGAATTGCTAACATTCATGACTACGTTGACGAAACATTTTTCCACTAAGCAACCCGCTAATGATGAAAAAAGAACGTCAACTGATGATGCAATCGCTGAAGATAAAGAAGAATTTAAGGACCTGTTCTCGCTCAATCAAAAATTGGAGAAAATGCTGGTAGAACAAGAAAAGTATAGGGAAGCTGCCAAGCGTCATGGACAAGATGGTCCTCAGGTCGATGAAATTGCCAGAAAATTGATGATTTGGTTACTCCCATTGATATTCATCATGTTAATTATGGCATACTATACCTTTAGAATCAGGCAAGAGATCATTAAGACCAAACTACTATGATATTTTTACAATTTTTTTCTCATCAAAACCAATTGTGCACATGCATTCCCTAAACATGTATATATGTAATAATACATATATGTATAAAATAACGAACAATAGTTTATATTATTACATTAACAAGAACGGACCGCTGATTGAAGTGCCCTTTATATATGCGTTACTTTCCTTACTTCCCCAAAGATACTCCGTTAATGAAATTGGAGGAAGTGCCTGGTTTTGTCGTCATTGCATCCGGCATCATCATCTGATTAGGATTTTTATTCTCCACATCAGCATCTGACTTAACGGTCGTTTTGTTTCCAGCTGTGTTCTGTGGCAACTTGCTCAAACGAGGATAGATGTATGGAGGTTTGAAGTCCTTGATATTGCAGTTCCCTAAGAAATTTGCATTTGGTATCCTTTTCGTTGTTATTGTCTCGTCTGTATTTGTTACTTCATTAAAATTAGTTGTAACACTTGTCTGTGCCAACACATCTTTCAAATATTTGTTTTCGAAATCGTCTACTTGAGAGCGTTTTAAACCGATAGGGATGCCTGCCTTATATTGCCAGTATTTTTTCCATTTTTTCGCCCTAACTTTTCTGACATTCTGCAAGCCAGTATTAACAAAAACAGCATCGTGTAAATGTTCCAATTCTTTGATTTCGTTCGGTGTCAGCTGTTTCAACCTTTTTATTAACGCATTTTTTTCATACAAAGGCAATCCTCTATAGTATTGCTGCTTACCTGAATGTTCCGCGGATGTCAAAGGTAGTGATTCGAACTTCCAGCCATTTATGTTCAATGACGTGTTATTTTTGAGTAGACCCCGGTTCATAGGCTTTATCATTTCATTTTCCTCAGATTTCTTATTTTTTGATGATGTAACGTTAATATCAAGAATACTGCTCAACATTCGTTTGATGGGCTTATTACTAGGATTAACAGAAGGGATATTATTAGGCAATGAAGTTAATGAGGAACCATCAGACGCTTGACTTTCATACTGGGCTAGTAATTCTTCATGCTTCCCAATCGGTATATCCATTGCCTTCATTTGCAGAGCTTGCTGAAATGAGTTTTTACTATGATAACGTGGTACTCTGAACTGTGCACTTAGTTCCAATGTTCCACTAATACTTTGCCCAGGAACAATAGCAGAAATGTGTTCACCTTTGGCAAAGTTTTCAATATACGCTTCTCTAATCTCTGCTGATGGTTGTTCTGTGACTATTGGATATGGTGATTCAAATTTCAAGTCGGAAATTGTACGTGTACTTGTATCAGTACTGTTTACGGTAACTTGGTTGGTATTGGATGTCTTGTTGTTCTGGAAAGAAGGGCGTAATAGTGAGATTTTTGAGATTAGTTTCGTTGTTAACTTGAAAACTCTTTGATGAGATGAAAAATTTTGCTTTCTAGCTAACGATTCCCAATAATCATCAACGATGCGTTGACCCCCAGCAATAATGGAAGCACCAAATTCAACAAACGCGGATCTGGCGGTTATATACTTAAAAGATCCATTGGACCCTTTAGGAAGAACATCATTTTTGACCAGAAAAATCGTTTGCTCCTCTGAGGTTTCCATTACTAGAATTTGATCATGCTGGCGAATAAATTCGTTCTCGTCAGGCATCGCGTCGTCCTGGTATAGTACTTTGATAACGTCTTGTAGAAGCACCAGAAGGACATTGCCATGAGCCATAAACATGAATGTATTGAATAAATAATGCCTACCGCCGAACAATTTACCGTTTAGACTCGTCTTTTTCTCCCCATATGCATCCATCTGTACCATTTTATAGGAAGTATCTGTAGCATCCCTGGTCTTGGAATCATCTATATATCTTGTAACTTCCAGTTTTCGGTAAGGGAATTCATCTAAGGGAGCTTGTACTAATTCATCTTGACCCATAATTTGTAGAAGTTGTTTAAGTATAACTCGTTCATGTTCTCTGATAAGTATTTTAGGTACTATGAATACAACTCCAATATCGCCCTGCTTTAAAGAAGAATTATTTCTCTCATCATGTGTAGCTTCTCCATCATCCTTGTAAACCATATCCGGCGCTCTCTATGCCCTCTGCCTTAACTTTTTTCCTACTTTCATTTATTTATCTTTTTTATTTATTCTACTTTTTCTATCCTTACTTAATATTCATTGGAAAAATCTCAGAAACGGAAAAGTGATGGTTCAATAAAAATATGTGAAGCTGAGACGGAAAGTACATCCAATATTTAGGACCACTTTCTTAACGTTTGAGCCTTCCAGATCATATTCCTGATCAATCGTAATCGAATATCATAGTACTCAGAATCTCTAAAGATGAGACGTATCTCTAACTACTGCATTTCATGATTCGATGCGTGTTTTAAGGGAACAATTGCCGTTTGTCCTTACTTCGTGCTATCATCAGTATGTGAGCTCTTCTTCTTACATTACCATTGACCCAGTACGGGAACAAGAAAGATTTTTTACTAAGAGCTGTAGGTGTCATATACCAGGGTTTCCAGGATCTCAAACTTCTGACACACTATTCAAGATTTCTCTTATACAACCTCCTCATCCATACGATGAAGAACTGTGCATACCAAAATGTACAGAAAACAATCTGCTATTCTATATCCTATTACTAAACTGTTCTCTCAAGTACTTTTATAGAACCTGTCCGACTTTAAGCTTCGGAAGCGAGATCTTTGGATGAAAATTTTCCATGGTAAGATGCTGCTGCATTTGTTCCAATTACCAACGAAACTGGTTGCTACTGGAAAAGAAGATACTTTTAACCATTTCCGAACTTATAAAAATTGGCTTCCATGATTGTGGTTCTACGTTAGATAAATAAGATCAAACAACGTCAGTTTACTGTATTCAATATTTGATAAGGAAGAGAGGTACTATTAAAGTGTTTTACTATACATGATAGTGCACTTTACGTAAAAGAAAAGTTTGATGAAAGTAGGCTGCTATCACTTCTTACAGTATTACTAGATTTTGTGAGAAGGCGTGCAAACACTTTGTAATGTCATCCCTATCCAATTCATCTGAGTCACTGTCTGATTTATCGAGGTCAAATACCTCGACCAATTCAATGGTTTCCATGAATACAGAGGAGCACACAGGATTGTACGACCATAGACGGCATTTGGATTCGTCACCATTTCATCACAAATCACTTGTATTGAAACGAGATGACATAGCTAAACACACCTTACCCAAATCTGTTCCTCTTAACGAACAGAACGATAGAATGAAAAACGGTGGTTATGTGGGGAAACCTAAAGTATCGACTAGGAGCTGCATAGACTCTGAGAATCTAGGTGAAGCAATTGCACAACACAAACTGCGGGCCTCTGAGATCTTAACTTCTAACGCGAGGCCACCTAAGTTGGCATATTCTATGCCCCACCAAAGGCAGCTTTATGAAAAGAACAATGCTCTTTTGTTACGAAAAAACGTAGGCTTAGAGAGAGGCTATAGTATTGCACTCTCTGCTGTTCCTTCGATTGACAAGTCTAAGTCAAACATACCCTCCTCAGCGAGTACTTTTGCAAATGCTGGTAAAGCTTCACCAGTCAATGGAAACTCTGATGTCTCGCCTGATATGAAGGCTGATATGCACTCCAAGCAGACGAATCACAAGAAAAGAACCTACTCCACAACGTCTATACATTCATCAATAAATTCCACAGCCTTGCTGACAAAAGCCATATCCCAAAAGTCGGATGTAGGAAATGATACACAGAAAATGAAACCGAAACGTATGAACACCAGAGCTTCTTTTGATAGTGATGTATCGCAAGCGTCCAGGGATTCGCAGGAGACGGAAGAAGATGTTTGTTTTCCAATGTCTCCACCTTTACATACAAGAGTTAATGGTATTGATTTTGATGAATTAGAGGAATACAGCCAGTTCGTTAATGTAGAAAAGAGTCAGTTCTTGGCAGATCTTCAAAGGCCGGATGAACAGGGGTTCAATTACTTGTATCAAGACGCTGGATATAGTAGCTCTAGTTCCACCACAGGTAGCTCAGCACCTCAAATATACACCTAGAATACCTAATAATCCCGAGAAGAGTAACGGCGTTAGTAAAAGTAACGGATCTGTGAATAATAAAGAAGGGCATGTAGATGGTGAACCTGGTCTAAACCCTGGGGTGTCATTTGGTAAAAATAGGGTTGAAGGAGAAGATGATGCCAACATTTTAATCGATAATCAAGCATATTCCACATGCCAGAACATAGATTTTCAGATTCCAAATAGGTTTTCGCTTTTCCGCTCAGAATCTGACGAAACGGTGCATGCAAGTGATATCTCCTCTTTAGTATCTGAGGGTCAGACCTTTTGTGAACTATTCAAAGGGGGCGAGGCAACATGGTGGTTAGACTGTAGTTGTCCAACCGATGACGAAATGCGTTGTATAGCAAAAACGTTTGGAATTCATCCATTGACAGCGGAAGACATCAGGATGCAAGAAACTCGTGAAAAGGTGGAACTTTTCAAGTCATATTACTTTGTATGTTTTCATACATTTGAAAATGATAAGGAATCAGAGGATTTCTTGGAACCTATTAATGTTTACATTGTGATATGCAGGTTAGGTGTTCTGACCTTTCATTTTGGCCCGATATCTCATTGTGCCAATGTGAGAAGACGTGTAAGGCAATTGCGTGATTATGTCAACGTTAATTCAGATTGGTTATGTTATGCTTTAATCGATGATATCACAGATAGTTTTGCTCCGGTTATTCAATCCATTGAATATGAAGCAGACGCGATAGAAGATTCTGTATTCATGGCCCGCGACATGAACTTTGCAGCCATGTTACAAAGTATTGGTGAAAGTAGACGAAAAACAATGACTTTAATGAGACTTCTGAGTGGTAAGGCCGATGTTATCAAAATGTTTGCCAAAAGATGCCAAGATGAAATTAATGGCATCGGGCCAGCGCTAACATCACAAGTCAACATTGCAAATTTACAGACAAGACAAGAAAATGTTAATCACAGTATTAATAAAAGTAGCCATGCAAGCTTTCTGAAAAACTACTTGCCCACTACATCACAACCAAGAGGGGATATTGCTTTGTATTTGGGAGACATTCAAGATCATTTGTTGACAATGTATCAGAATCTGTTGGCGTACGAAAAAATTTTCTCTCGATCCCATACTAGCTACCTGGCACAACTGCAAGTAGAGTCATTTAATTCGAATAACAAAGTTACCGAAATGCTAGGCAAGGTTACTATGATAGGTACGATGTTAGTTCCATTGAATGTTATCACTGGTCTGTTCGGTATGAATGTTACAGTCCCAGGAAAAAATGGTAATATTGCGTGGTGGTATGGAATATTAGGTGTTCTGATTTTATTGGCCATTCTAAGTTGGTTTTTATCCAGCTACTGGATTAAAAGAATAGATCCGCCAGCGACACTCAATGAAGCTGCAGAAAGTGGAGCTAAATCGGTTATCTCTAGTTTTTTACCAAAAAGAAACAAGAGGTTCAACGTTCGTTCCAAAGCAATTAATGTAAAGGTCGGTTCTTCAAATAAATCTATCGAAAGTCTACCCAGTAAATACAGCCGCTATAATTAAGCAACACGACCAGATCGCTGAACAATAGAGATAGAGAAAACCAAGGTTAGAATCAGCAGTGCAGAAGCACCAAATTACCAGCTTCCAATATTTATATATTGATATATGTGCATATATATGTTTTATTATAGATAGAAAGTCCAAGAAGTTATCCAACCACATTTCATGTGTGCCTTCTAGTTGAAATTTCTTTAAAAAAAGGCACATTAAAAGTACAAAATAAGCGTCAAAATTAATCCTGTTTCTTAAAACAAAAAATTAAAAAAAGGAAGAAGAGCCCTGCCTACCTTGCAACAAGAAAACGTTTAATTTACCTTCACTCAAGGAATAGATCTCGCAGCAGCCGGCAAAGAAAAATCAACAAAAGAAAATCAACCGCTCATAGTACTATAATCCTTACAAGTGCATCGTATACATTTCTGATATACCTCCAAGACCCAAACATTATTACATATTCTGGTATGAGGAGTAGCTATTACCTCTGGGGTTGTTTTCAGAATCTTATACTTTTCCAATCATGCAATCAACAATAAAATCGTAGGTGCTGCTGCGCTCGGGTTGTAAAAGTAAAATTGGAAAAAGCTTCTAACTATAAACTTTGTGCAATCAACCGAGAAAAGAAAAATTATCTTCTTCGAAGTTGAAAGAGTGTTATTTTGTACCTTTCTCCATTTTCAGTACAGTCCTAGCGAAGAAAAGATGGATAATGCGGGAATATAAAGCAAGTTTTTTTTATATGTACTACCGAGAGTAGAAAACGCTTAGTCTACCAGTGTTTTAGTGGCTTTCTGGATGGCATTATAAGTTCAATGCAACCATTTTTTTTCTTTTTTCTAAAGTTTTGTGCGCTTAGGTTTACAAAAGGTAATCCCAAGAGTATAGATTTGAGGCACAGTGCAGCAATCAGCTAACCAAGTGCAATTTTTTGAGTAAATCATAGTAGCTTCAAGCCACAACTAAAATTCATTACATCACGTTCCTTGCTGTATTCCCATGAGACTACAACTTCCTCAAAAAAAAGAAACGACTTCACTTTCCTCAAGCACACTTGATGTCTAATTGACACACGCGCTGGTAAGGACGGTTTTTACGACCCAAAAGTTAAAGAGATCAATGACGTTTGGCACTAACAAATCTCCACAGAATGTTAAGAGGGGCAACTACCGTCAAAAAACTCAAGCATTGTTGACACCTTATTTTCTTTCTTCAGACTTTTCTAAGACTTTTTTTTTTCTCGGCACTCTGCGCTACCACCGGTAAACCTTACTTGGCATTAGAATCGAAATATTATCGCTGTTCAATAACGGCTCTTAAAACTCTGCAGGAAAAAAGTTCTAGAACGTTTCGTATGAAATTTTTAGCTACCGCATCATATTAATTGCCTTACTTCCTTTTTAGTATCTGCCCTTTAGTGGACGAAAAAAAAATAAGGTTTGTTTGAAGATAATGTATGACTGGAATAGGAAAAAGCACTGACTCAATTTGGCAAAAGAAATAAAAAGCAATATAGTGGCTAAAATTTTCACATTGGAGCATAGAACTTTTACCATGCTTTGAAGAAAAGTTAAAAGTATACCATAAGGAGATAGCGGCTGCGTTACTACTGGGCTCTCGTGGACTTGGAAGCGCATTAGAGCTCGTAAGATACATGTGTTACTTTTATTTCTTGTCTTCGGCTTGCCTGGGATAAACAGCGCCCATCAAATCATAGAAGCTGTGAGCTAAAAGTCTATTTTCATGGTTATCGAGATGTTTACCGGTAAGAACTCTAGTAGCAACTGATACACATCATAGTTTTTCAATATGATGGAAACGCAGAAATAATTCACAGTTGCTAACAACTAAAAATACTCCTGTAAAAATTTTTTTGTACATAAAAGCAGCTTTCACTTCAGAAAATTCTGGAAGTATTTCTAAAATATGAAGTAGAAGATATCCATCCCTTTCCACGCTTTAAAATGACCATATATCGTTCAGTATTTTCGGCGTTCTTAGCCTTCCTGGCGCTAGCTAATACCACTTTAGCTGATACAGAGGCATGTTTACCAACAAATGAGAGGAAAAATGGGATGAATATTAATTTCTATGAGTACGCATTAGGCGACGTCACCACATACACGGAGCCTGCATACATGGGTTATGAATTTTCCGATACAAAAAAGCTAGGCTCTGTTAGCGGGCAGACTAGTCTATCCATAAATTATCGTTCGCCCTGTGATAATACTCCTGTTTGTTGGGATCTGTTGCGTCGTGATGACGATCCATGCGAAGATGTCGTACCTGTAAAACGTGACACTGACGATTGTGATCCAAGTGCTGCCTATTGGAGTTCTGATCTTTTTGGATTCTATACTAGTCCAACGAATGTGACTGTGGAAATGACAGGTTACTTTTTAGCGCCAGAGAATGGCTCTTACACATTTTATTTCGGTACAGCTGATGATTCCGCGATTTTGTCCATTGGGGGGGACAAAGCATTTCAATGTTGTGAACAGGAACAATCTCCCGCCACATCTACGGATTTCACAATCGATGCTATTAGTGGTAATACCGAATCTAGTATGGAAGGCTCGGTATACATGTATGCAGGCTACTATTATCCAATGAAAATTGTTTTTTCGAATGCTGATTCTTCAGCTACACTTCCAATCGGTATGTCATTACCAAATGGCACTATGGTTTTTGATGATTTCGAAGGATATGTTTATTCCTTTGAAAACAACCCAGCTCAAGCTGACTGTACTATTACAGATCCTGGAAGACACACAGTCGATCCTATGGTAAGAACTAGAACTCAATCATGGACTGGGACGTACACAACCACACAAGTACAGACTTCTATCTACACTGGTCTGAACGGTTTAACTACAAAAGAGACAATTTTTGAAATCCAAACCCCAACCGACACTACCTCGTCCATGACCACCTATCTTTACAGTTCGACAGATATCACAACAGTTGCTAATATATCTTCTAGTGCTTCCACATCCTCTCAGGCAGCGATTGCGAGCTCAACTACTATTCCAACTAGCAGTGATTTGACTCAGAGCGAGACAGTAAGCTCTTCCGCAACTTCTTCGGACTTATCTTCTGGTTCTTCTGCATTGTCTACTATTTCAACCAGTAGTGACGCCCCATCTTCGAGTCAGAGCGAAATAGCCAGCTCTTCCACAACATCTCCCATTTCAAGTGTAAACATAACCTCTACATTTTCTTCCGAATTAACGTCCGGTTCTTCTGCATTGTCTACTATTTCAACCAGTAGTGTCACCCCATCTTCGAGTCAGAGCGAAATAGCCAGCTCTTCCACAACATCTCCCATTTCAAGTGTAAACATAACCTCTACATTTTCTTCCGAATTAACGTCCGGTTCTTCTGCATTGTCTACTATTTCAACCAGTAGTGTCACCCCATCTTCGAGTCAGAGCGAAATAGCCAGCTCTTCCACAACATCTCCCATTTCAAGTGTAAACATAACCTCTACATTTTCTTCCGAATTAACGTCCGGTTCTTCTGCATTGTCTACTATTTCAACCAGTAGTGTCACCCCATCTTCGAGTCAGAGCGAAAGAGTGAGCTCTTCCACTACTTCTTCCATTTTTACCACCAGCTCTACCACAACATCTTCAAGTCAAAGTGAAACACAAGCTACTACAATAATTTCTGATTCAAGCCCTAGTAGTACCACATCCTTGACCGAGGGTAAAGTTACTAGTTTCTCCACGACGTCGTCTACTCTGTCCCAAGTAACAAGTTCGTTCACATCATTTGGACACGGTATCACCCCTATATACCCCAGTAATCAGACTGCTTTTACAAGCAGTTCTACATCCACTACTTTTGAAGCCTCCACTTTGTCTAAGTCATCTGAGTCTTCCCAAGTTACAGTTACTTCCGTTTCGAGTAGCCTCAGATCATCTACTTTAGATGCGGATGCTCGCACTATTTCTACGTCATCTGAGGATTTATTTACTGGTTCTTTCGCCGCTACTGGAACACAGAACTTCCACTCTTCCGCAACACCTACAGACTCGAACACAATATCTTCAACACCATCTAATATTTTTACCGGTAGCAGTTCGACATCAACTGGTAGCTCTACATCTTCCAGTCTAACGAATTTCCGTAGTTTTTCCACCATTAGCTCCAAGGGTCAAGAAACCATTTTGTCTTCAACAAATATTTTAGCTAGCTCTCGTTCCACTAAGTTTTCAGAATCATATCTCTCCTCTGTCATTACTTTTACCGGTTCAAAGACTGAAAATGTCAAAAGCCAATCCAGTTCAATCAGATCTTCTGCTAGTTACTCTGAAAACCGCAAGGTTAGTACTACTTCAATTTCTTCTGGATCGTTAAAATCTTTTAGTTCTTTATCAGTCCCATCTTTTACCACTGCTACGACCACTTCTGGTACTTTTAACAACAAAACTGACACTGTTAGCTTTACTGCCAGCACAAAATCCCATATAAAGGAATCCTTTGCTTCATTTCCAAAACTACCAATAACTACCAGCGACGCAATAACTCCTTCACGTCACCATGTTCGTACTACTGTTTTAAGTTTGACTCCAGTTGTTACAGAGAAAAAGGAAAGAACCACTTTGGTCACCATAACTTCTTGTGAGTTTGACATCTGTTCCGAGACTGTTTCCCCTGCTATCGTTTCCACCTCCACAACTACCGTTAGTGGTGCAGCCACAGAATATACTACGTGGTGTCCTATTTCTACGTTGGCGCCAATCGAAGAGACGACGCTAATCACAATAAGTGATTGTAAGTCCGGCGTTTGTACAAAGACTGCATCTCCTGCTATTGTTTCTACAGCTACAACAATAGTAAACGATGCTGTGACAGTGTATACTACATGGCGCTCACTAACAACATATAATGAAGGAGACGCGGCCGAGGTTACCACCAAAATTAGTGATAGCTCTACTAACCCAGGAGTTAGTGAAATAAAAACGACGACTCACGGAAAGGAAGAATCTTCCATTTCAGGATCTGAAACACATTCAAGCTCTTCAGCCAGCTTCATAATTCATAGTAACGGTATTCCTTCTGCTCCAAAAACTACTGACTCCGGGGACCTTGCAGCTACTTACTTGAGTACTGTCCATCAACAACCTCGTAGTACCCACACAAGTGGTGTACTGGTTTCCAGTACCGCCTATTTGGAAATGTCAAGTTATGTTGGTATTGCGAATGGCTTACTAACCAATAATGCTATAAGTATTTTCGTCGTCTCGATATTACTGGCAATCATTTAGTTGGCAAGTTTTATCTTATTGCCTTTACGGTTGGCTTGTATACCATATAAATACTTCCGGTATTACATATATCTTCACGTCTCTGTACCGTTTAGGCATTAAAGTTCATAGATCACTTTTATATTAATACTGTCAATAAAAATGGGTAAATATAACAGCATTATTTGTATTTCAACGCTCAAGGTTATGTCCGAGACGAGCCAAGGATCCCGTGATCAGAAGAGGCTTGAAACGCCTGAGAATCTTCAGGGCGCGATTCTCCAATGAAAATAGCTGCAAAAGAGTTGGGTCTGTTTGCTCTTGATCATTTCTACAATTCTTTATGCATGAGAAAAAAATCTAAAATTACCACAAAGATTTGTAGTATATAAGGTAATACTGGCCCAAAAAAAGAAGCTCGACAAAACTTACCTCCTTTTTCAGAAGAATATTCCCTTCGATATCCTTTATTCAAGGCATTTTATTCCAGTTTCGTATCCATTTTTGTATATTCTGGACCGGACGTTTAACTCGGTAACTATTGCACAAAGATGCCTGAATAGTTCGAAGAAGGTTCGGAAAAGTAAAGACTGTTCTTTGGAACTGAATTATAGATTCAACAATGAAAAGACGTGGAGATAAGAGATCTACCACATGTTTTCCATTAATGTGATGAAATCTTTCAGAACCTCAAATATTCAGTGGAATCTTCTATCTTTTGAAATGTATTGTATCTGTGATATTAAGAGCTAAAAATGATGTTGCTGCGACTTGAACTAAACCCATGCAAAAATTTCAATTAGGTGCCTTAATAGTTACCTTCAGTTTTGAAAAAGGGTATCATCTGCTTGCCACTGCACATTTAAATATGTGTATTCCATTTATAATTCATGTATGCCTTTGAATATACTTATATACTATTGGATGAAATCTTCTTTTGTACCCTCAGTATTATTAAAATCCTTTAATAAGTAGGGTACGAAGAACATAAAAAATTCCTTTATCTACTTGAACTAAGTTGGTCACAGCATTATGGACAGTTCGTTTGAATTAAATTTTGAATTTCTGAAGTTGTTTGCGAAGACGAGTCCGATTTTGACAGGGCTCTTGAAGATTTCTGACTGTTTTTTCTTTCTCTTGCACTCTTTATTTTCGAATTTTGGAATTTGCTTTTGATTACCAAGTGCCAGGAAGAAAACGTCCTTTGATCTAAATCTATGGTTCTACTTTCATCAAGGATATTAAACACCGACAGGGATCAACCAAAGTAGTCAAAGAAGTACAGAGCTGCAAAAGAGTGCTAGCTGGAATACAAAGGCAATATCTTTCATTAGTAACGGTAAGAAGCTATAGGGCATCAAATTTCCAGAATGTGATTTCTACGGCAATGAAAAGTAACGAAGAAAATCGTAACAAAGCATCAGGTTGTGTACTCCTACATGGGACCTTTCTAAATTCACAACTTTCCCAATTGAACTTCCGGTTAACTTGAAATTGATGTATCCGAGCAATTGATTAAGCTAACATTATTCCAACGTCACCAAAATTTAGCGCCGTGTTATCATTGCCGCGACAGCAAAGAAAGTATGCATAAAAAAGTTGAAGATGTTTAAACGTGACAATAATCATCCGCCCAGTGTATGTTAGGATATAACCATCTACTGTAGTTAAATGTGAATTAAAAAAATGAATTGTTCCCAGTTTTTGGTGTAATTATTGATTCAGAATATCTCTCTATAACAGTTTGGGTCAAAGTGCAGAAGACTAAACACAATCTGCTTCGTGCGTTACCTTAAGTTTACTAAAGACCAAGGGGAGAGAACACTGTCGCCATTTTGAAAGGAAATTTTCTCGCAGATTGGTGAATGTAGATGAAAGTTCACCAGATTATGTACAAATCTATGAAAATTCTCAAGCACAACACCATTTACTTTAATCAATACAGATACACTCTCTTAGCATGTATAAACCCTCAGAAAAGCCTTATTCAAATAAGAGTAATTTTTCCTCCCAATTAATAGCACTTCTCTACTAAAGGATAACTTAGATTTGAAAAGAACAACATTATGTGACCGGGAAGTCGATATTTGATGCAAACGACCTATAAACCGAAGCCTCTTAGGCTTCTCCTTCGGTACTATCCTTCTCTTGATCCATTTCTATTTTCGTTCTATGAATAGAAGACTCAAGATCGGAAATGTCGTCGCTAGGTGGATGAATATCTCTGATGCATATTGCTGTCACCAAAAAACCAAGCGCACCCACCGCGACTGTAAAATATGAGCAGTTTTGAAATCCAGTGCGAAAGTTCTGGATTGCATCATCTTTCCCTTTCATCTCATTAATATTCCCAAGAACGGATGCCATAACTGAAAAAGTTATTTCAATCCCAAGTTGTCCAAAAGTTTGTGCCACACCGGATGCGATACCCTTTGATTGATCTGGAGCTCCTCCCACAGCAATCTGAAGTGCGTAAGGATAAAAAATAGCAACTCCAAACCCTACCAAGGCTTGGGAACTGAAAAAGATCTTCCAAAATACGTCATCCTTAACCAAGTGTAATTGAATTAGTATAATGGATCCGGCAAGCGCCAGAGAAAAGCCGAGTGCAACTCCAACTCTAGGCTTCAGCTTCGTAGACTCAAATGCGCATAATGCATTACCAATAACCATGCATATTATCAAAGGAACTAGTTTTACACCGGCAAGGAGAGGACTGTCTTTCTCTGCATACTGAGAGTACTGATCAATGATATAGAGACACGAAAAAAGACAAGCGTTATTTAATGCGAACGCCAAAACAATGGGTATAAAGTTCTTCATGAAAAGAACATCTACAGGAATCAAAAGCTGAACCTTTTCAAAGTACTTAGTAGTATCAATACCAACGAATCTAATACCCCTAATAATCTTTGCATATGTACAATTCCACACAAAAAACCCAAAAAACAAAATTATTCCTATAATGAGTGTCACATAGGTGACAGGCCTATCCCACGACTCACCGCCTTCTGTCAGACCAACAACAATCAGTATACTCCCAGCTACAAATATAAGCGAACCAATGAAATCAAGTGATTTGACGCTAGTTTGAGCCTGATCTTTTTGGGGGTTTTTATTAAAATTCTCAACATTATAGGTAAAGAAGAATGCAATCACTGAAATAAGGGACATCACTGCAAATGTCAGATAAAAAATTCCTCTATATCCTATCTGTGTAGCGGCAAATGCCCCTCCAATTATGAGTCCAAGGCCTATGGTGGAGCTAAACCCACAAGAAACTATCGAGAAGTATTTTTGAACTTTTTCTTTTGGAGCTAGTATAGGAATCAAAGCGTAAGCACACGGTACAAGACCCGCTGCACAGATGCCTTGTATAGCCCTAAAAACAGCAAACGCTGGGAAGTTGGGCATAACCGCACAAAGAAGTGACAAAATGGCGAAACAGGAACAACTTATTGTAAAAAGGACTGAATTTCCCACTATATCACCAAGCCGACCCATACAGGCAATAAAACCAGCAAAAGTCACAGCATAGGAAGTCAATGACCATGAGGCCGTTGTATAGGAAATGTTGTATTTTTTTGCAAGATCTTCTATAAGTGAGATCATACTTGCCACATTCAACAGGTCAAAAGTACAACCCAGAAAAATTAATCCAACATTAACGTTCAGTTGGTATGGAGATTTTTGGCATTTATTTCTTATTTCTTCAAGCGCTTTTGATAGTTTAGATATTTTATTCGATGCCATTTTATTACACTTTTGTTGAGCTGTGATACTTAGCTCATCATTTCAGAAATTTTGTGACCTTCTGACCCTTCTCTTTATAGCATTTGACAACCTCATCAATACTAACTTCATTACATATATTCTTTTTCTTATACAAGTACCGAAAAAATTCGGACATTGAAATTATTCAAAAGAATATTGTACCGTCACTCTTCGGACTCTCTATTTGGGGCTTCGGACATCATATGGAAGCGTTTTATTTTTGATGGCACAGCAAGCAAACGTCCTTAAAAAAAAAACCTGATGACTTAGTCACCTTGTCGTTTAGATATACATAAGCTACAGCCTTAGCTATCGCTTTTAGTACCTTTATCAGAATACTAACTAGAGTATGGAATTGGAAAACCGCAGTTCCTACGACACATACTCGAGAAGCTTGTGACAGGTAACGTGCGCTTATACTATACAAACCTTTGTGATTTATTGGAATTCTTATTGAATCAAGTAAAACCATTCGGTGAACTTTAAACATTTGTTTTACTCATCTATCAACAATCAAAAAACGTTCTTCATCTCGCATATACTTCAAATGTCACAAGCAAATCTGGATTTTCAAGGCCTATCCATCATCTCCTGTAAGACATGTAGGAAAAGAAAAATCAAGTGTGGGAGGCAGTTTCCAAGATGCCAGAACTGTGTTAAGAGAAGCTGCCAGTGCTCGTATCCTCGAACTTTTAGAAAAACCAGTACTAAATTAACGAGAAAGCGCAGAGATGTCAATGCAAGATTTTATGGATTCAGCTCCGTTAATAGATCGCTCTTTGAGGTTGGTATGCCCTTCAGCAATGTTGATTTTGAACTTGAGGGAGAGAATGCAGCAAGCCAAATGAAAAAGTTTACATCTTCTCCTGTTTTCAAGAAATATATTAGAAACCCAGAGCTAATGCTCGCAGCAATTCAATCAGTACGTGGCAGCATTTCATGTTCCTTCTTCGATGAAACTGTGGACTTGAACCTATTGGAGCAAAAAGTATTATCAAAACATGGTGTCGATTATCAAACGTTATTGCTATCCTACGCTGTGATTATTGTCTCTGAGCGGTTCCATGATATCTCGCCTGATATAAGGGAGGTCGTAACAGAGTTGGATATTCTTCTCAATGATTGCTTTGACTGTTCGGAGAAAGTGTCGTCGCTAGTTCTGCTTTCCGAATATTATCATTACAACTTCAAAATAGAAACTGCTTGGAAATGCATTTTTCTAGCTGCATCAATCGGCTATGCTCTTGGATTACACACTACTTCATCGAAGGTATGGACGATGTTAGTGTTACAAGATGCACTTTTATGCTCTGTATTAGGACGTCCTACTTCAATAAGTTGCGTAAATTCAAAATTGGTTGGCGATCAATGCGACGGATGGGGCGAAATTGCAGTTCTATTAAGAGAAGGCAATGACATGCTGCTTAATTTAAAATCGGAAACTTGTGCAGAAAAGGCAATATCATTAGATTTGAAGATTGATGATGTTATAGAAAAAACAAAGAAAAGCATGAGTTACAACGAAGAGAATAATAACCAAACTGTCCTGTTGGTCGGATATTTGAAAATTTGCATTATGGCTGCCAGCCGGATAAAAATTCTCTTTCCTTTCTTTACGAAACATAGGTCAATAAAAGCACAACTAGATGAAAATTGTAGTTCATTGGCTGGTTGCCTCTGTGGGCTTTTCCAGCTTCTAAATGCAAGCAATCTAACTAATGGAGTTGTGAAGTTTCCTTTACGTCCTCATTTTTTCCCCGCTTACTGTAGCGTTTTCCAAGGATTCCTTTTACAATTTCTCTACACTTCAAATGAACTATTTAAGACTTTTGAAGAAACTAAAAATACCGCTGATTCTACTTTTCTTCCCAAAGACCTTAGACGAGCTGGGTTTTTCTTGCCTTCTTTAGACGTGACCGCTATTCTTATGGACGATTACGACCTCATAACGGGAAAAGTGAAATTCTGCAGCTTTATGACAGACTTGTTTTCCTCTTTTAAGTCTTTGCTGGATAAAAGGAATTCTGGGATTGGGAAGCAAGTACCGGCAGACACATCAACAAAAGAACACCTTTCAACGCCTACTGTGTGTAGTGGTATGCCAAGCGAGAAAAGCGATGATTCTTCGCCGCTAATAATGGGTGATATAGCAGATTGGATTACGTCTTGCCTCTCTGATGGTATTACACATTTCTATCCCTCAGAACCGCCACTTTAATTATCAAAATATCTCAAAGTAGCGTACATCATTTTTGATTTAAACAACCATAGGTTCCACGGTATTGAAGTATATAAAGGGAGAAGTGCGTGCGTACGTGAACGCGTGTGATTTGGTAATATTTAGGTTCATCATTTGGTAATCATAAATATGATTGATATGGCGCTACCGGGGATGTAAAAGAAGTGATTGGAAATTTGGTGCTTGAAGCAATTTTCGGATCATTGCAATTTCTATTTCAACATTTATTTCAATATAGAAATTAAATTTGCCAACATTATGGCGTGAACTATAAAGAAGGTTCAAAATACCTCTATTTAGTAACTTTTTCGGAAGCACAATGGTAACACAACAGCTAGTGCCATTTGAACTCTGTGCGCGATTTAACTGTAAGAATGAAGAGCCAAATACATACATACGCTTACTCCAAAGTAAAAATAAAACGTGTCTGAAACAGCACCGGAGTACTAATAATATGATATTTACTACTCTTTTTTTGCGCATTAGGGTATGAGATGAAAAGGGTTACTATAAAACCAAGAAAAAAAGAAGGAATACTATGTTTTAGGAGCAAAATTGTAGAAAAAGTAGTATGACGGCTTAAGAATCTTTTAGTCTAGATACACTCAAGTTCAAAAAATGAAACTACAGAAAATGTTGATATCTTCTCGTTGTAATGTTAACCGATAAACGGGCTCCTGAATAATCCCTTCTAATATCAACGTCAAAATTCAAATCGAAACGGATGCTATATAAATTCAATTACCAAAGCTTTTTATATTAATGAGGAAGACTATTTTCTTTGGATATTTTGCATTTTGAGAGATGAATATAGTTAAAATGCTGTCAGGACAACCTCTCAGAAAGCCTTACGATTGGCTGCAGAAAATGTGATTCAACAATTCTTCTAGCTGATACCATCTTGACGCTTCAGTTCAAAACAGAACTCACGTTAGTATATCTCGTTGTTTGATCTAATTTGACTTTTTCCCGAATCTCGAATAAGGTAGAAAAGGGTGGTATTTTTCTTTGTTCATGACACCAATTACATTCCAAGAGAATCAATAATAAGAGCATGAAACGGCAGGTGCGTTGAAAGACTTTACCAGGAATTAAAATTCATTATCATGTGTCGCGTAAAATGAAAAAATTAACAATTTTCCTTCTAGAGAAAAAAAAATCAAGAAGACCCTTTCTGCGAAATCATAAATTATACAACTTTTAAGAAGGTTAGATGCGTAAATGATATTTTTGCAAATTTTGCATTTGGTGAAAGTTACGATGAAGACATGGTAATTTGGTGGTACATCAAAATTTTGAATACACAAAGAGTATGCATCGAAATCTTATTTCATTTGGAGAACTCTGAAAAGACCCTGGTTCCATAAATATACATAACTGCTTGAAATTTTAGTATATATGCAACCAACGGTTAACGAAGAAACAGTAGATTTTCCACACTAAATTTCTTGTCATATATACGATAAATTCGGTCGAAAAACCCAATTATCCGTTAACTTAGACATACTTTTTTGAGTAAATAGTCTCATGAGGTTATAGATTCCGGACATGTTCTGTGGCTCTTATGAACACCAGAACTAGTTTCCGAAAGAATCACGTGGTTTCAGCCCCACAAAGCTTCTCAAAGACAATATGTATGGCTCTCTCACCGACCGAACACAATTTAGTGGTTTGTAAAGACTCTAGTGTGTTAGAGTCTATTGGGTGCGCTAACCGCTATTTGAAAGAGGAATGACTAACAACTGCTTCGAATTAGTAGATAAAATACAGAGAAGTTTTTTCTCTGTCACAGTACATGTTCTTGGTGCACTTGTTGCTCTGTGGCCCGTATATATTATGGTGCTTCTTTGAGAGAAATAAAAATGATACCTTACCATTCGCTGGTTAACTTTCCCTCAAGTAGTCTCCGATGTGTTTTATCCTTTGACTTACTGTCACAATGAAGAGTTAAATAGGACGGTGATTAACTTGATTTCAGAACTGAGAAAAAATTTTCTTCAACACAATCATAAATGCAACATTAAAACAATGTAGTGTCCACACTCATGGTAGCTCCGTGCCTTCTAAATGAAAGTAGTGGAAGAGATTGAGATGGTTAGTAATGCTTTTTTGTACTAACAAAACCGTGCGGTACCCAAGGTGATAAAGATGAAGCAAATATTTGCTTCATCCTTACCGTTCCTTGCACTCGATTGTTGGTAAGGTTATTGGTTTAGATTTTTTTTTCATTTGACATCTTTGTCACCTGAAATAGCCGTCACCACCGAGAATGAGTAAGATGTTGCTACTCATCAAATTTCCCATTCTCATTTGGTTCTACCCCTTATATTTGTAAGCACATGCGCATCGATAATTATAATTAAGGACAGAAATATCTATAGCTACACATAGATCATTTGAATGGTTGCTGAAAGACATTAAAAGTCTTGAGAAAAGTTAAATGTTTGTACAGACTTCAATGGCTCTTTTACCGTTTATAAAGGGAATAGTATTGTCAAACAAAATCCGTTTGGAGAGAGATTTTACTTATGTTAAACAACTTGATTGCGTATCGAAAAAGTACTGGCGATTGCATTTTTAAAACTCTTTCGCTCGAGCACATAATTTCCTCAGTCTTTCTACGCATTCAAAAATTTGCCTGAGACAACCAACTAGCGTCTCCTAGTGCGGGACGTTCAGGTTGTAATCAAAACGATATAAATATTTATTCCACAGTACTTGATGCACACCGAAGAGCAACCCCGAAATATAGTAATGAAATGTTTTTTGTTAATACGACCCTCGAAGGAATCATTATTCTTTTTCTAGCTTCATATTAAGAGGCGAGTTAAATCACGTTTCTGTGTTTGCAAAAAATGTGCGACTAAACAAACCGAACTACTCAATTACTGGTATTTGAGGCTTTGTCCCCTGGCATCTTGATTCTAAAAAATTCTCCAATTTGATTGGCTTATTATCATTATACATTACAACTACAGAATCATGCTACAGGCAACTGAGAGTGCTACCTAACGTGAAAAGCCGTAATAAAACATCGAGAAACAGGCAGTTTTGACAACTTACTAATGAAAGAAGGCTGTGAATCTGTGGACTTCACAATGATGCTACTAGGATACATCATCATGAAAAATAATGACGTCTTCTACAGGTGCAGAAGTTGAATAATAAGTGCCAATGGTTTCTGTTCGCTGCGTACGATTTTTGGCAATCCGCAATACTAATAAAGTTTTTAGTTTTCATTAGAGCCAGCCGCACGGGTACAGCACAGAACAATATGAAATGAAAAACAGGTGCATTATATAAACACGGCTACACAAGTTATTACCAGCTATAGAAAGAAGTCTAGAATGCCCAATCATTGAACTAAAAAAATCGGATTTCAGCAAATTTTCCAATAATTTACATGCCATTGCATATATATAATGGACAATAATGGCATTTACAGCAGTATTCTGAAGTATGTTATTCCATCTCGTTCTATATCTCGTTGAATTTGTTTAAAAGCTTTGATGTCCGGCGCAGTATCTATGACAGACAGCACAAGTGGACAACTCAACGTTCAAGAGAAACTGCATGATAAGGCAAGGAAGGATACTGCTGAAAAGGATTTAGTGTCTGTTAATGGCGGTCTTCAGCAAGTTTCGTCTTCAATATCATCTAATAATGGAGAAAAAATCGTCAAAACTAGAGGTGTCACCAGGATTGAAGTTGTTCGAGAAAAAATGAGTACAAAGATCATATGGATTCTTGGCCTTTCAATCTTTCTAACTTCATGGATTGCTGCATTAGATGCCACAACTACGTATAATTATCAGCCTTATGCGACTTCCTCGTTCAATAGGCACTCTATGTTGTCTACACTAACAATTGCCAATTCTGTCATTGGCGCTGTTTGCAAACCATTTATTGCCAAAATCTCAGATCTGAGTTCCAGACCTGTTACCTATTTTGTGGTCTTATTACTTTATGTCATAGGTTTTGTCATCACTGCCTGTTCTCCAAATATTTCAGCATATGTGATTGGTTCTGTTTTTATTGCCGTTGGTCAGTCAGGCATTAGTTTAATGAATATGGTTATTATTGCTGACACCACCACATTGAAATGGAGATCTTTTTTCACTTCTCTTTTAGCTGTTCCTTACTTGGTCACCACTTGGATTTCTGGTTATATTGTCGAAGATATAATCGACAGTAACTGGAGGTGGGGGTATGGTATGTTTGCTATTATTACTCCAGTAGCATTAACCCCAGCCATCCTTGTTATGGCATATTTAGAGCATCGTGCCAATAAGGCAGGAGAAATTCCTATTGGTTCCGATCCACTTGCCAAGAAGAAGTTAGAAGTTACGCAAGCTCGTATTCGTGGGTTTAAGGTATATTGGGAGCTTTTAAAGGCGTCATTAATAGAGATCGATGCATTTGGTTTGATTTTACTTGGTTTTGCTTTCTCTTTGATCCTGCTTCCATGTTCTTTATACTCATATGCTGAAGGCGGCTGGAATAATCCAAGTATGATTGCAATGGAAGTAATTGGTGGCATCTTCCTTATTTCGTATGTTGTCTTCGAAGTTTTTTACGCGCCATTCCCCCTACTTCCAAAGAGAGTCTTGATGAATAGAACTTTTATTTGTTGTGTCATCATAGATTTCATCTACCAAATGGCTGGCTATTTCTCTCTTTTATTTTTTACCTCTTATACCTTTGTCGTCTTAAATTTGTCATATAGGGACTGGGTATACCTTTCAAATACCACAACTATGGGATTATGTTTCTTTGGGGTTCTTTGGGGTGCTCTATTCAGAGGTTTCCACCGTTATAAGATATTCCAAGTTGTTGGCATTGCAATTAAATTAATCGGCATGGGTCTTTACGTGGCATGCTCTAAAAAGGACGGTAGTCCCGGTATTGGCCTTGTCGTGGCTGCTTTGGTTGTCACTAACTTTGGTGATGCTGCGAATGTTATGGGCACTCAGGTTGCGGCCCAGGCTGCTGTTCCTCATCAAGATATGGCTGCAACTATTTCCGTTTTGTCTCTCTACAGTTCCATTGGTGCAGCCGTCGGTACAGCGATCACTTCTGCTGTTTGGACTGACCAGTTACCTGGTGCCTTGTTCAAGTACGTCCCAGATAAGGAAAAGGCAGTTGCATTTTTTGAATCTCTTACTTATATATGGGAAGAACCATGGGGCTCGATAAATAGAGAAGGTGCCATTAGTGCGTATCAAGAAGTTAATTACACCCTGTTCTGTATGGGTCTTGGTGTCAGTTCCATCATGTTTGTTGTTGCACTATTCCAAACAAATTACTATCTGGGTGACCAACAAAACTGTGTAGAAGGTGAACAGAGGGAAGACTATCATCACAATGCTAATGGATCTAAAAAGACTTTACTAAATAGAGCTTTTGATTTCTGGAAATAAATAATTATCCACATATTATGAATACAACATCGAGTAAAAAATTGTAGGACATAATCATCTAGAATTGTGTACGTTCACTTTATCTATTATCAAAAGAGTTACCTGAAATTAAGGTTTCATGTAAATGCAGACATATAACAATCTGTTTTTATACTGCTGATTATTAAGAACTGATGACGGCAATATCAATAATATAATGTAATTGTAATATACTACTTGACGTATATAGAGATACATCACAAGCCATTAAAACTAACTGCTTAAGATAATGGGAAAATTTGATATGATTTTTAGGATTTTATTGTTGATAAAAGCAGTATTATTACGTATACAGAAATTAATAGAAGTTCTCTTCGAGGGTATACGAGTCTACAAAATGAAATCAATAATTATACATAATGTATTCATCACTTTTTTTTTGTTTATACGTTGTCATTCATTATCTTATTTCATTATCAATCTTTGCGTTTCAGCTTTCACTAACTTGATAACCGTTTCTCATAATTTATGTAATCATTTAACTCCGTATGTGATAATGTGGGAGTTTTGATAAAAAAACCTTACATTGATAATAGCGAGGTATATCATTAGTGATGCCGAATTCCTCAGAATATCTTTGAGATTTTTTTGTTTTGAAGCTGAATTTTAAACAAACAAACAATCTAGTATCATTTTTCCTTTTCTTATTACATCCAAAACAATTGTGTGTAATTGGCAGAAATGTGCGAAGTTGTCTAACTACCACTATATAGGGCAATAATTCGATCCATGAACTCATTATATTTTTCTTTTTTTATAATAATGCATCAAGTAAGCCATATATACCGTAAATTTCTAAGATGCATAACGCACATATGTATGTCTATAAACAAGAAAATCATATACTAACATTAATGTCAGTTTAAAACATTCTCTTATACAAAGGTTTCTCGTCATGTTGTAATTTCTCATTATCGTAATCAGCACCTCTTCTAGAAGCTGGGACCCAGGATGTGGATTTCCATGGTAAAACCCCGTCTATCCACATCTCGTCAACTTCTTCTAAAGAAAGACCTTTCGTTTCTGGAACAAAGAAGAAGACGTAAAAATATGAAAACGCTAAGCAGCCCATGAAAACGTAACCATAGTAGAAATCAATCGCAGAAGTGATGAAAGGCGTAAAAAACCCAATCAGGAAACCCCATAGCAAGTTGGCCGCTGTGGCAACAGACATACACTTGGATCTCACTCTTAAAGGAAACGTTTCGGAGATAATAACATAACATACTGGACCCCATGTACAGGAAAAGCAGAAAATGTAGAAACAGGTGAAGACAATCATACAGTTACCAGCACCTTTGGATGATGGTTGATTCTTACCATTAGGATATAATCTTGTAACACCAACAGAAGCATAAATAACCATACATGCCGTCATAGTAGCTGCACCAAGCAAAAGACATTTACGACGACCCAACTTATCAACAGAATAAAGTGAAAAGAAGCATGAAGCAAAATTCACAATACCTAAGACAATAGAAGTCTCAAAAGAGTCGGTCATACCAACAGATTTGAAGATAGTAGTACCGTAGTAGAAAAAGTAGTTATCACCAGTTAGTTGTTGCAAAGAGTTAATCATGACTGTCATTGATAAACGTTGGAACACTTTGGTCTTCGTTGAAAATAATTCCTTCCAAGAAGCCGTTCCCATTGCCTCTTCGGCCTCAACACCAGCTACAAGAAGGTCGATCTCAGCAATCACAGCAGGATCGTCAACACTAAGTTTGTTCGACTTGGCAAAGGAAGCTCTAGCTTCTTCAGTCTTCTTAACTTGTACCAGAAACCGAGGTGATTCCGGAACAAACATCATACCTCCGATCATGATAATGGCCCAGGCAAAACATAGACCAAGAGGAACACGCCATTGAACAGAATTTGAGTAAGTCTTAGTACCATAATTAGTACAATAACCCAGGAAGATGGCAAAAGTCACCATCAATTGCCAACAAGCAAGCAACGTGCCTCTAATTTGCTTTGGCGCGGTTTCTGAAATAAGCATTGGAGCAAGGACACTGATAGAACCTGCACCAATACCAGCGATAATCCTTCCAATAAAATATTGGTACCATTTATCCACGGAGGCAATCTGAATAACAATACCAACCATATAAACAACAATAACTATAATCAAACCCATGCAACGACCATAAATATCACCCAGTTTAGACAGGAAAAGACAGCCAATGGCACTTCCCACATTAAAGATGGACACAATCAAACCAGTTCTCACATTAGACAAATAGTAAGTACCTTTAGAATGGCTATAATTACCAAATCTTCTTAAGAAATCAGTCTGGTTGACAAACCCAGAAATCGTACCAGTATCCCAGCCCGACATAAATCCACCAAATGCCATACATAAACACATAATAGAGACAGTAACATAGGCTGAAGCAGGCTTCTCTGGAATGATAATTTCTTCTGCTCCTTCTTCATTACTAATAGGAAAATCTTTGTTCTCCTCCACAGTTGGTGCTGACAGATGGGAGGAATTATCAGCCGACAAGCGGCTACCTTCTACAGCCTCCGCAGGAATAAGTTCGTTCGGTGAGTTAGCTCCAACAGAAGTCATACTTTGACGTTATAATTTATTGATTGTAGCCAAGGAATGCCTAAAAAACCAAAGAATAAAAACTCTGGAGAAAAAAAAAGGGCCCGTTAAATATAACTTGCCAAGATTCATTCTATCAATTACGTTAACCTCAATACCCAATATGTGAATGATTACTCCTTGCGTTATTTCTTCAATTGCAGTCAGTTGAAGTATTTGCAGCATAGTGTCGTAAAATTGAAAAGTGCCTTGAAGACAATGACAGCACTCGGAAGTATTTTCGGGAAAAAATGCCAGAGGTGATCAACGGGTAACGCGGATCTGTCAATTCTTCCAAAAGCTCTTAGTCTTACATGTGCCTATGCTCAGATAGGCTGCCCCACTTGTACGGAATTACTAATTCTTGCGGAACCTTCTTTGCCAGCAATTCTACGATCCAAATAAAACAAGCTATCATACTTCCGGGGAGGTTTTCATTTCCGACAAAGTCAATAAATTTTTCCATGGATAAATTCAGACGGTAGTAACCTAAAACCTTTAGTTACAGTAGAATAAAATATGGAGTAATTAACTATATTCTTTTTCTCAACATAGAATTTTTCGGGGAAAATACGGAGAAATACGGAGAAATAGAATAGGTGCATGTTGCCTTTAATAATGATGACCGCCTTCATTAAACAAAAAAATATGTTTTTACTCAAAAGATGGCAGGCTCAACTCCGAATGATTGGACAGGACTAATAGCTCGTTGATCTTTGAAATCATGAAGAAGTGATGTATAACGCGACTAGTTTCCACAATTTTTCTTAGATATAAGATCTTGACGTTTTTTGCAAAAGGAATTAAGGAAAAGTGAAGAAAGTCATGACAATTATCCATAATGCAAAAGGCGGAAAAGAGTCACCGTCTATGAATTTACTTCGCTAGCTTCAAGTATTGAGACAATGAGGAGTGGGGTGACCTGGCCAAGATTTCTTCCAAACTTGACTACACCGAAGAATCAAATGTCAACTCTGTGTGGCTATGAGTCTCCTCAGGAAAATATAGGATACGTTATTGTAAACTATGAAAAGGTTTGGCCTTGTTACAATACGAATGAGAATTGTTTTTCAATTGATCGAAGAATCTCATAAAAGAGGTATAAAGGTGATTGTTGAATTGGTTGTTAACCATTGTTCTGAAGAGCATGAGTGGTATGAAGAAAGTTGGTCTTTTAAAACCAACCCAAAGCGTGACTGGTTCTTTTGTAGATCTCCTAAGACTTACGATGAAAAAGGTAATCCAATTCCCACAAACAACTGGAGGTCTTTCTTTGGTGGATCAGCTTGGAGATATTATGGGAAAACAGGCGAGTTCTTCATGCATGTTTTTGCTCCTGGTCAACTTGATTTCAACTGGGAAAATGAAGAGTGCCGTAAGGCCATTTATGAATCCTCAGTAGGCTATTAGTTACGCCACAATGTCGATGGGTTCAGAATTAATGTAGGTAGCATGTAATCCAAAGTTAAAGGCTTACCAGATGCTCCTATTACTGGTCCAACCGTTCCTTACCAGGATGGGACAGCTTTCTTCATAAATGGGCCACGTGTTCACGAGTACCATAAAGAAAAGCGTCAATATATGATTTCTTAAGTCCCAGAAGGCAAAGAAATTATAACTGTTGGAGAAATTGGTATCGGGAATGGGAATGACTTCAGGAACTACACTAGTGCCAAGGAGCGAGAACTTAATATGATGTTCAACTTTAAGCACACATCAGTTGGTGAAAGCCCAGAATTCAAGTATGATCTTATTCCCTTTACCTTGAAAAACTTTGAGCTGGCGCTTGCAGAAAGTTTTCTATGTATCAAAAACACTGATTGCTGGTCCACCATATACCTAGAAAACCATGATAAACCTCGTAGTGTTTCGCGTTTCGGTTGTGGTTCTCCTAAGTGGCGTGAGATTTCCTCGAAAATGTTGGCCACACTTATCATCTCATTGACTGGTACTGTGTTTATTTACCAAGGTCAGAAACTAGGCATGCTTGACTTCAAAAAGATAGAAAGATTGTACAAATCAAATGCGTCGAAGGTACTGGTATTTATGCTGCCATCCAACGTGACTACGGTGAGGACTCAGGAAAAATGAGAAAGTTCTTTGAAGCATTAGCTTTGATTTCCAGAGATCATGGAAGAGAACCTTTTCCATGGACTGGCGAAGAACCTTATGTAGCTTTTCTAAGAACGCCAAACCTTGGCTAGATATAAATGAATCCTTTAGGAATGGGTTTAATGCAGAAGCTGAGTTGAAAGACAATGATTCTGTTTTATTTTTTCGGGAAAAAGGCTCTGCAGGTTAGAAAAGCGCACAAAGATAGATATTCTTGTGTGGGACATAACTTCCAGTTCTTTGATTTAGATAACGACAAATTGTTCATGTTCACCAAAGACACGGATAGTAAAAAAATGTTTGCCGTTTTCAATTTCAGTAGTGACAGTACAGACTTCTCGGTGCCTGAAGAAAAGGCCTCTTACACTATGTTTTCCACTAATTATGCAGAAACAGATCTTAAGTCGCGTAATTTACAGCCATGGGAAGGAAGGCTTTATTACATAGAATAATGATGACATTACTGTTTATTTTCGTATGTTTCTGTAGAGATTTGTAATGACAAAAAAGGTGTTTTGTGTCTTCTTATCTGTTAAATTATTCTCCTATTCCAGGTTACGTTTGTCCTTTCTTGGGCATTGTATTTCTATCTTGCGAACCAGCCAAAAGCATTCTTTTGTTGTACCACACTTGAAACACTTCATAGTTAAACATTGTTTTCCATCTCATACTATGAAAAGTAGTAGAATGAACAAAACCCAATATAATACTGGCACCAATATATTTTAAGCATGTGATTCTAGAAGCCATGACCCTTTACTACTTCAGTAATTGCCCCATTAGAGACTTGAAGCTTAAGACAAAAAATTAATGAATTGCAACTTTTCTTAATTCTTTTATCTAATCTCAAGATGCAAAGAAGAAACGGCCGTATGAGAGTTCTCGCTATTTTCGAATGGCTCACTATCTCCCATAGCCAAGAAATGGGGATGAAACCAAGCAGTGTAATGTATTTTAGCTCAATGTTTTTATAGCTGGATCGAGAGTTCATAAGATCTGCACCAACGGAATCATTGAACTTGCTGCGTCATGCTGTTGTGACTATTCATAAAGAAGTCTAAGAAAAGTTGAATTATTGCGTAGAGTACAATATAATGCGTGTTGTGCCCCTCGCAAAAGTCCATGAGTCGAAAAAAAAAGTAGGTTAATCCTTCAAAATTGAATCCCACACACTTGAGGTTGTCCGAATTGAAATTGAAGTGTATTAATGTAAAATATAGTTGATGTAAATTTGAATTGATTATGGAATAATAAAACTATTCAGAGGGTTCCTGAAAAAGTAAATTAACAATCTATATACCAATGAGATTGTTTTTACCTTTGTTTTGTATTATCTGTCATTCGTAGAAGTTCTAGTACACTACTAGTCCTTGAATACAAACTGCTCCACTTTTGACGGTAGTTGAAATCTGATTTCATTTGTCTCATAGAATTATAGACGTTCTTTCGGTACCTTATTATATGGTAATATTTAGGCAATATTACTCAAGTACCATTAGTAGCTGAGGATACGATGCACTACATCAAAATCTTAATTATATTCTTGGTTTTCTTTAAGTTGAAGGCAACGTTGGAATACGTGCTAATTTATTCCCTCTACCTAGTTTTGTGGGAGTAAATGTTACCGAGTTTCCACTGTATCTTTGTAACAGTTTTACTCACTTCAACGGCTTTTCCCCAGCCCACAGTCATAATTAACCTGTAAACCACACTGTAGATGGTCACAGGCCACTGCATTTGAACGTATTTGGTCCTTGTCCTATATAATATATATTAAAAGCATATGGTTGTTACCGAGCAGTGTTTAGAGAGCGATTTTTTGTTATTTACTTGGCAGCAGTCCCACTAGAGCACTAATGTGCCGGTGAGACTTGATCAAATCACCGAATGTTGCTAACATATGAAGAAACTATGCCAGGTTATTCATAACTATAGCTAAGGCAAAGATAAATTGTTTCTGAATATTTTCACGAAGCATTTTTATTGGTTTTAATTTGGTTGAAATTCAAGGACTCCTATTTTTCCATAAGTACAGTATCATTTTGTTTGATGTTAGGCTTTAAGCTTTTCAATACGGTAAATGCGCTGCTGAAGGGGTTGCAACTTTTCTATCGAAAATTTAGTAATTACAAGATAAGACCTTCTTGCAGAATCTCATTGTCTCGGTATGTAACAAACCTTAATGCTCGAATATAAAAACAATTTTGTTTTGATCATAACATTATATAAGAACTAAAATCACACATAGGCAAATACTATGTCTTGGACAGTAATGGCAGTAAGGGCCAATTCGGACTCCAGCCTTGGATCGGAATATGTTTCCGCTTTACTTGAAATCACAATCGGAAATACTGTCGTAATCTCATAATTCTTCACGCATGCTAACAATTATATTTTCATTATTTCCCAAACTTTCCATATCTTAAAGAAAGTCACTATTCTTTGCTCTACCGAAACATATTATATCAAAGAGCAACCGGAAATTATTCAGGCCACACCCAATAGTAGACATTGACAGTGTCCATAATTACTACCTCATAAAGCGTTAGACTCGGGTATAAATAGGCTTAGTTGATAATCTTATCAGTATCCTCTTTAGTGATATCTGTATTTTCTAGTGGCTTAGAGATAGGAAGCGTTATAAGTGCACACTGACATTTTCTTTTAAACTTATCAACCAATGTGCTATCGCAATGCTTAAGAGAAAAAACAAACTTAGATATATCGAACAAAAAACTCCACGCCTCTGACTCGATGTTCGGATCATACTGGTTTACGACGTCCACTAATGCGTCGGCTATTTCTAGTGCTTTCACCGATATTCCAGGACCGTGAACTGCATAAAGATTGTTCGGGATCAAAAATGTGTCTTCCAACATGTCTCTAGCGACCTCTACGGGAATATGCGCGTTTTTGTTGTTCGAAAGGAAACTAATTCGCATACCACTTATTTGAAGAACCAGCTTCCAAGCAAGTGTTCTAATCCAGTGCCGCGAAAATGATATGTCCACATAACCGTAGGACCATGGCTCTATCTCCAGTGGTACTGTATGAAGTTCCTTCCATATCTTTTTAAGTGATTCTTCCGTACAAGTTACATTAGCACAATCGGTAGCTAAAGCATCAAAGAAGCATTTTCCTGGTACAGTAAATACCCTAATCATTTCCAGAAAGCTATCCAGAGAAAGCCGGGGGTCGGTTACAATTTCCGGCTGTGGTGGAGCTATCGTGGTATCCAGGCTTGTAGCACAATGTGTATATACAGAAAAGTATCTCTCCGTCAAGAGAAGTAAATAATAAACCTTTCTTCCAAGCTGCTGTTCATTGAAAGGGAGACGTTCTAAAGTTTCTTCGCGATGATACCCAGCCAGCTTGATGAGCCCTACAGCTTCACAAGAAAGTCGATATGAAGTTCTTGAATTAGACATCTGTGCGTAACACCGGTTCAAACAGTAATACGTCATAATCTTGAATATGTCACTGCCATTGAAATCGTCAAATTCGTGGCGTGACGACATGCACGAACCCGACAGTTGCCTCCCTGTAAATGTAACTCCCTCTTCAGATTCAATTTCAGTCTGTAAATCGCTAAGAGTGGCCGCTGAAAGAGAAACCAGAAACCAGTATACACATTTTTCATCATATCTCTCTTCTAAAAGCTTGTGAAGATCATCATAGCAGAGCAAAGGCCAGATCACATACAATTTATCGTTATACAGCCGCAGACATTGATCGATGAGTGTCTTTGGGACTTTCAACATACCAGCACTACTAATCTTGGTAAGTACCTGTACATTCTCCAGTTTTTTCAAGTTTTTTGTCTTAACGGGCTTTGGACCTCTCTTCTTTAAAGGTCGAAGATATGTACACTGCAGATTATGCTGAAGACAGCAGTTACATGGTTCTTTACGATCACACTTTACTCGACGAATGCAACAACAGTCGCATGCCTGTCCATTGTGTGCCATTTTTTGATACAGAAGACTTTTGCTTTTCATTCATCTGACAAAAGAATGAGGATTCCCTGAGTTCAATCTTGTCTTCTCCGTATTTAAATCGAAAGAACAAACAGATTAATTAAGCCGGGGGTGGGGAAAAACGCGCTAACAACGTGGGGTACTTTTAAAGCGGGGGGGAAGGGATAGGAACTACACAGACAACACCGTAGGCACCTCGAAAACACAGGGGAAAAGGGACTTAGCTTTAATAAACTACTGACTTGACAGATCTTAAGAGCAAAATATATGAATACCTACGTACACAGAAATATTCCTCCGCAACTCCAATTTCACCTTTGTGTTGGTTCGTTGGTGCGACATTTTGAACTTATAGTGTGCAATCTTGTCCTGGAAAAGTTCAAAGTTTTACTCCTTTAAGCTTAGAGAGTGGTGGAGCTGATAACCTTCTTCTTCGTTCAGATTTCTGGCATAGAAAACTTAAAATGAAATGTATTAACGAGCTGTAAGCAACATGATGCTGCTTCTGTGTGTTGCTGATTATTGGAACGGCGGAGTTTTTTTCGCATGAATTCGGACTACTAAGAAACTCTCGGACATCTTAATAACAGTAGTAATTTATTTATGCTTTACATAACACAGTGTTAGGGCTGCAGCCAGAGAAGCTCGTTAAGGTGGGATGCAAGCGCAGGATTCGTAGCGTGATTCTCAACAAAGGAAGATTCTAAATGAGATTGGTCTTAGGGTAGCTCACCTCACATTAGTAGAGATGTAGTGAAAAAGATTCTGATTGATGGGGCATTTCTTTTTTAGGGGAATGACGTTTCAATTATACTAGGTTACTTCCACCCAAAGAACGAAAAATATCCCAAGAAACGTTAAATAAGTGGGTTATTGTAGCAAGGGTTGTAGTTACTATGGAGATATCATAAAGCGGTACGTATATAGAACTTTTCACTATATATCATTACAATGACTCTTTTTCCCTTGCGGATACAGCTTACAAAAACTACATGGTGGAAGAAGTCAAATTCTACCAGATTCATACAGCAAGTTTCAAAGAGTAGAACAATGATGTGTTTGGGATAACATAAAAGGTATTGCTTCCAATCTGGAGTACATCAAGGGCTTTGACACCGATGCGATTTGAACCTCGCTCTTTTACGACTCGCCATAAGATGGTATAGGTTACGACGTTGCCTGCTAAGAGAAGCCGCGTAAACGGTTCTCGTGGAGACCTCCTAAGGGCTACGACGCCGAAGGCAGGCCAATTTTTCCAAGCAGCTGGAGGTTGCATTTCGGTGGATTTGCGTGGACGTTTGACGGAAAGACAGAAGAATTCTGCTCCATCCAACCTAATCTCAAATGGGGGAATGAGGGTTGCAAAAAGGCAATTCACAAAAGTGCTATTGGATATTGGTTAGACGATGGTGTCGAAAGTTTCAGAATTGGTGTGGGTGGCTTGTACTTCAAAGTTGTTGGTTTGCCGGACGCTGCTGTGATTGACGAAAACCCATTGAGGCAACACAGTGATTCTTTTCACAATAAAGGGTCCACGTATTCACGAGTTTCACCAAGTGACGTACAAGTTTATGGAAGACAAAGTTAAAGGTGGCAGAGAAATTATGGCAATTGGAGTAATGTAGCATGCCTCCGACGAGACCAAAAAGTTGCGTACAAGTGCTTTAAAACACGAGCTTAGTGAGTATTTCAATATCTGATACACTGATGTGAGGGCTTTGTCCTCTTTCCGTCAAAAAAAATTGGTTTTATTGAAAGTATAGAATCAAATGCTCGCACTCATAGAGCTTTTCGATATGGCAAGGAGAATGAGTGCTGCTCACAGCTGCTATTTTTAGGTTGGTTTGAATGAAAAAAATCTGTTTAGCTTCGCAAGGAAGCGCCTTCTGCTCTTTATACAATAGTCTCACGATTCCTAACTGATTGGTGAAGTTAGAATTTGAGAACTGCCCGTAGGAGGATGTTGGTTCAAATTTGGTAACCTTGAAGTCATGGAAAGAAAGAATCCATATCTGCTAATGAAGAATGCTAAGTCAATGACAATAATAAAGTACAAAAAAATCCTGCACAAGGTAAATAGAGAGTGCCTCTTTATCAAATTCGATTTATGTATATATCTATCAAATCCTAGCTTTGTCTACCTTTTTACGTGGACCAAAATCTCGCTCAACAACACTGCTAGTCCCTTATTTAGGACTGATTTGGAAATATTACTTGAGATATTATTCTTGATAGAGATAATAATACATAAATAAAATGCGGGTCTCTGCGTGACTACGATTTACACCGGTACGATAAGAACAGCACGAATTAGATCCGAAAGAACATGTATCGATGCGAAGGACCACATGGCATGGCTTTAGGGAAAGCCAAAGTGATTTGAATCGAACTGTCTTTTCTTTTTAAAGACGGAAAGAATACCACAACAGATGATGAGATATCACAACTCTCAATGACCCTGTAGGCCATTATATATGGATCGTCGGTAGAAACTAAATTAAGCTCGCTTAAGAGATACTAAAAAGGGGCACATTTGTCCTTTATAGTTTACGTCGTAGTTTTTACGTCTGCTATTACTGACAAAATGCCGATCAACCTATTTTTTTGACCAGTAGTTACAACAAAGGCTTGGGAGACCCGACTAGCATAGATTCTATAAAGGGAAATTTGGTTGAACTGAGAAAATGCAGATATTCTAGCAAGAAATTCTCACTCGACACTGATGTAAGAGCCACGAAAATTGTCATTGCATATCCTCAACAACATCACTATAGTAGTGACAATAACGAAATAAAAAGGAAAACTTGAAGGTCTCTGTTCTCGCCATCTTAATTTTTCCAATCAAAAGGACAAATAAGCCAGTTTTCTTGTACGTACCCTTTGATGGGTCGCCAGAAGGTAAATTTCTCAGCAACATAAGTCTTTCGGAGTGCAAGAATCAAATTAGAGGTACGATGAACATCACAATAATAAAAAAATGAAATGAAATGTGTGGTTAGCAGCTTCTTAATACTTTTTACACTGGCAATCAATATTTATACACATTCATAGCATTTAGGTATATCGATCGTAAAGAATTCCCTGATATGTTAGAGGCAACTTTTCTTAACAAGGTACTCGAGGCAGTGGCGGATAGCTTTAGTTTTTATAGTAGTATTACAAATGCTGAAGCAGCAAAGTATCTGTTTACCTATACCCCCTATGTAACAGATCAGGCAGTTTTTTCATATCTGCACGCAGTATTATAGTGGCTGCTAGTGGCTTAGATGGTCTAGAGTACCTGCTCTATTCACCATACATAGTGGAGGAAGCACTCGAGGATGAAAAAACAAGAAGATGCGCTGCCTTGTAGCAGGATCCCTGACGTTGTCGACGATTCTATTAGTAAGGCATAAGAACTATGGCGAGTAATTCATCTCCCCAAGAGAAGGAATCCCGTTCAACTACATTTGTGGATTCAATGTCATCTAGAAGAGTTAGAAGAATTACTAAAATTACAACCATGAGTATTCGAAAAGTAGCGATAAGACGTGTGTTCTTTCAGGTACCTAAAAGGCTAAGATACATTCCATTTATAAGTGTTAACCAGCAAGTATATTGTAAAAGAAGGAAACGAAAAACAGTAATAAAACAGTATATACCACAAAAACAAAATTAACAAAAAAATTATGGTCATTCTCTTGCGGATGACTGGCATTTATAACCAGACAAGATAACAATAAAGGAGTGCAATAATACTCATATCAGAAAACTGCTTCAATGGTACACCGAATCGTGTCGATAAAACACTCATGTTTTAAAATAGGAACTCGGTTCTAACACAAACGAACTGAAACTACAACACTATCTGTAAAATAGTGGCAGGGAATATCACAATGGCAGAATTATCAAAGATTTTAAAAATGTTTACGTTAACAAGCCTGAGAATTGCCAAAAGTCATGATTGCTAAGGAAAAGCACTTTAACCTGATTAGCAAAGGAACTACTTTAAAGGTTGGTGCTTACATTTAAATGTACTGGTATTTCCATTTTATGAATAGTGTTCACTGAAGAACAAAAGCTGTACCAAGACCGTTCCAGCTGGTTTAACATATTCATGCTAATGTGTGTAAACTCACTCACTATCGATTAAAAAAATACATCAGATAATCGATAGAGACCACTGAAACCATTTAAGATCAGGAATGGCCATTATGAAAATGAATAAAATGCAATTCTTGAATGGACTGAAAATAAGATTCGTGGCCATTACTGCCGTAATTCTATATACGGATGACGTACATCCTCACATCAGGATAAACGCTCAATGGCCATTTTTTTAAGAAAAGGCCATTATTAACAAGGCAACACTAAGAAGTACAGAATTTCCAGAGATAGAAGAAGGATCGCCATACTTAAATCCGCAAATTTCTTAATATGGAAGGAACTAAGGGTTATTATTACCTGAAAGTTAATGCTGAAGGTAGACTTTTAGAACATTGGTTAAAACTCGTTTTTGATAAAGGTAATTTTACTAGGTACATGGTGTTTATTGAGTTCTTCTTATGGTTACTGAGGTCCATCCACAAGATATTGATATTTGTGCGTAGTACTATGATTGGTAAAACAAGAATCAACCATTTTATTGGTCAATTATGGAGCGGAGAATGAAGCGTAAAATTTGGTCATGTAACAGGGTAATGAGTGTCATTGTATAAAAACGAAGAAAAAGACAATCTCAATATTATACAGAGTTCCTGATTCCTTTTCGCGGATTTATAAAATAATGGGAAGAACTTCTGATATATTCTATACCCCTAGTATCATAGTAATTATCAGAATGGGTTCCAAAGAAAACACAATGTCTGCGAGGCCTGTAGTATTCTTTTTCTTTTTTATTATTTTTATATGCTAGTTTCATCGATTCTATTACAATATCAAGTGTCACATTTGAGTTTTGACTAAAATCAGTGACTATTCCAGCATTATTTTATAGCTCTCGGAATTGGCGTCTTCTTTTAATCGTCTTTCTCTATTCAACTAGTAATAGTTTAATGGAAATCAACTGTTGCTTGAAGAATTATTCGAGATGTTAAAGACTGCATCATATAATTAATAGCCCATTAAAGTTATTACCAGGCAATAAAAAGTAAAAAAAATTCTCTAAAACAAATCGCAAGGCATGCAGGACTCGCCAAGAAGAGGAAAACTAAAACTTAAAAAATGGAGGACATATTACAAGCATAGTGAGAGAACAAATTATCAATAAAAAAAGCTACAAGAAAAGCAACTAATAAGTTTATTTTGCGATACTTCATCAATTCGTATATCTATAAAAAAGAATTAGAGATACAACTAGTCAATCTATGAATGGATCATTTGTTCTAGAAAGTTCAAATTTAAATAACTTCGACGTCATTATGTTCCGATTCAGGTGTACACGACAGCTTTAGTCTAGTACCCAGCAGCTGTAACAAACCCATCAAGTAACGCAGCAAGGCCAACTGCACCTGGATCTGGTAATCCACCTTCACTGTCGAGTTTTCTTAACTCCTCCTTAGCCACGTAAGAAGCACGCCCAACAAGGGCATCCATCTTCCTTGTCTTCTCAGCACCATTGTAGGCAGCTTGGGCAGCAGCCCTAGGACCCTTTCCAGCCTTCAATGCTTCAACAAAAGGTTGGAGAGCATCGATCAAAGTCCTGTAGCCAGGACGAGCTCTCGTATACTTATACAAAGCATCCAATGCAACACTAGAAGCATTTTTGAAAGTGTCTGCGGTAAGTTTTTTATCCCCGGAATCTCTAACACCTTGTGCGAGGGCGGATAGGTAGATAGAGTATAGGCCACCGGAGGTACCACCCATAGAATCTTCAACCATGTACGCAATATCTTCAATACCGAGAGCAGCATCCTCGAGACGCAAGGTGTGGTTTTCGATGGCTTCCTTCAATGCTTCACCACCGGACACAAGTGTGGTTCCGCAATCACCGTCACCGGCAATGGTATCGTACCAAGTAACCTTTGGTTCAACCTCATTAATCTTTGCAATTCCAGCAAGCAAAATTTTAGCAAAAATATCATAATCAGCTTTCACGCCGGAAATCTTTTCATTTCTCAATGTTTTTAAAGAGGGCGCAGTTGGAACTTGGCCGTCAGCAAGTACTTCCCAATCTTTTGCAGAATGGTACATTTGGTTCCACCCACATGCTGTGGTAGGATAATCGAAATACTTGAGAGTATCAGTGCCTGCTTTCGTAGCATTCATCAAAGTGATACCAAATCCTGGCCCATTCAAAGCAGTAATGAATGCTCCAGTGATCGTTCTCTTTGGCACAATTTGATACTTTTCAATCAATTGCTCAGAAATAACCTCAGCTGCATAACCTAACTCTAGATTGGACATACCACCCATGTTGTTGACCATGAGGACTACATCATCCGTGGGTTCAAACTTCACATAAGAACGGTCCTCATCCTCATCGAGAAGCAAAGGCAGCATCTGAGTTACAAGTTCGGGAATTGATGGCAATGGAGAAGACTTGTAGGTACCAGATTCATTATGAATACCCATACCAATTTCATACTCATCTTCACCCAAAATAGCTTCAGGTTTGTGGCCAGGAACCGTGCAATGATCGAGTGATGCAGCAATTGTGACACTATTATCGACAACGGACTGAGCAACTTTGGCAACTTCTGATAACTCTAATCCATGGGAAGCAGCAGCACCAGCAATTTTATGCACCAACACGGTAGCTCCGAGACCTCGACGTCCGACTAATGAACCTTTCTTTTTGCCGACGGAGACATCATCTCCAACAGCAACAAGTTCGACCTTCATTCCAGCAGCTTTGGCCCTTTCAGCAGCAAGACCAAAATGTATGATGTCACCGGTGTAATTTTTTACAATAATCAAAGTACCCTTTGGAGATTCGACAGCCTTTATGGCAGAATAAATCTGTTTAGTGGAAGGAGAAGCAAAAATTGCGCCTGCTGCGATCGCATCTAGGGCGCCATCGCCAACAAAACCGGCATGTGTTGGTTCATGACCACTACCGCCTCCTGAAACCAAAGACACCTTAGGCGGATTTCCTGAATTTGGAGCTGAAGCAGTCCGGAAAGCTACTCGATCATGCTTAATCACTGTAAGTCCTGGATTGCTTCGAGCGAGGCCAAGTAGGTAGGGAGTAACGATGTTTCCATCTGATTTAAATTGTTTGTGAGACATGATTGTTTAGTCAATTGCTGTTGAATGTTGTAGATTTTAAGATAGAATATACAATGCAAACAACATTTCAGGATAAGCCCAATCTAGGCTCACTTTTATATAGGTTTAGAGATTGCAAAATTGAAAACTCAATTGCATATTGCGGCATTTTTATCAGCTCGTATTGTTGAGAACCTTATTCAACTCTAGTAATCATGCAATTGTGGTGACGTAAGTATTTGCCTGACTCAGTACCTCCCATTCTGGAATTACGATACATTGTCATTAATCTATGAGTTAAATTGTTTTAAGATCAAGCTATGATCTGGTGCCCTGTTTCTGTGCAGCGAATCCCTCTCTGCGGGAATATTATGAACAGATAAGTTAATTAATCTCTAAATTAAGTTTAGTTATAAGACTAACTTACCCCCTGTTCTAAACACCGCTCCGGAATATCATATTTTTCCGGTACCCCACTTACCCCGGAAAATGCAATCAGAAAATAATGTCCTAGCTTTATCCAATTCTAGCTCGATGAATCGGTTTAGAAGGTTTTTGTTTTATCTCTCTCATCCATATAAAAGAAGCACGTTTAAAAACAGCATAACGCTCATCAAGCATATGATCGAATCCAAGTGATGAGTAACATGTCTGGGAGGTCATCTTCCTCTTCTGAGAGTACAAGGTCACCAATGGTAAAAGATGTCTCTAATGAGAATATAGCTTGGGAAGAAAATGTTAAAGGTTCTGGGAGAATCAATAGAGTTGATACCACTCCTTCGCGGAGACCAAGTGAGGTTCGAAAGGCATCCGAAATAGGAGGACAATCAAGAAATAAGCTTTCTCCTTTGACACCTTTGAGAAAAGAGTCTGTTGAGATGGGGTCTTCTATGAAACCTCAGTCTTCTTCCATGGGGTTTACTTATTCTTTACCCAATCTGAAGGCTTTGAACAGTTTTTCTGATGTTGAGCAAGCGCGCATGATGCGTGACTATTTATCTGGTGGCATAAATCAGGGCAATAGTAATAATTATGTAGATCCTCTATACCGTCAACTGAATCCGAACGTGGGTAGCACCAAGAATAAGCCTGTTTGGAGTCTAAACCAGCCATTACCGCACGTATTAGATCGAGGTTTGGCGGCAAAAATGATACAAAAGAATATGGATGCAAGATCGCGTGCATCCTCGAGGCGAGGATCAACAGATATCTCGAGAGCTGGTTCTACTACCTCGGTGAAAGATTGGAAAAGGCTTCTTAGAGGTGGAGTGCCAAATAAAAAACTTGGAGATATCGAAGCGCAAACACAACGCTCAAATACTTTTGATGCTGATGTGGCATCCACCACATTAGAACCTGAAAACCCTCAAAAGCCTTCTAACAAGCACATTGAAAACGTTCCACGTAAGAAAAAGCGCTCTCTACACAACGTCAATTTTTCTTTTGGTGACGAGAGCTGTGCGTCTTCTGTAGCTGATGTAGAATCTAGGAAACTGAACGACACGCAAACTATTGATGGTTCTACTCCAACTTACGCAAAGCCTCCTAAAGAAAGCATTGAAGAGAAAAATAAAAATGCGAGTGCGTTAGACGGTAGTGAAGTTTGTGTCTCAGAAGAGGACGATGAGAATTCAATGACATTCCCCAATTATTGGGCAAAGATTCGGTATTATATGCGGGAACCATTTGCAGAGTTTCTCGGGACACTTGTACTCGTCATTTTTGGTGTTGGTGGCAATCTTCAAGCAACGGTAACAAAAGGTAGTGGTGGTTCGTATGAATCCCTGTCATTTGCATGGGGTTTTGGTTGTATGCTTGGTGTTTATGTTGCAGGTGGTGTTAGCGGTGGTCATATTAACCCTACCGTTACAATTTCAATGGCAATATTTCGAAAATTTCCCTGGAAAAAGGTTCCTGTATATATAGTTGCTCAAATTATTGGCGCGTATTTCGGAGGAGCTATGGCTTATGGTTATTTTTGGAGTTCGATTACAGAATTTGAAGGAGGTCCGCATATAAGAACTACAGCAACTGGTGCGTGTCTCTTTACAGATCCAAAATCCTATGTAACGTGGAGAAACGCTTTCTTTGACGAGTTCATAGGAGCGTCTATACTTGTGGGTTGTTTAATGGCGCTGTTGGATGATAGTAATGCCCCACCCGGGAATGGTATGACTGCATTAATTATTGGATTTTTAGTTGCTGCAATTGGTATGGCCCTTGGGTATCAGACAAGTTTCACCATTAACCCAGCCAGAGATCTCGGCCCTCGTATATTTGCTTCTATGATTGGTTATGGTCCACACGCCTTCCATCTTACACATTGGTGGTGGACATGGGGAGCCTGGGGCGGTCCAATTGCCGGCGGTATTGCTGGAGCCCTCGTATATGATGTGTTCATTTTCACTGGATGTGAATCTCCGATCAACTATCCCGACAATGGCTATATTGAGAATAGGGTAGGTAAAATCTTGCATGCTGAATTTCACCAGCATGATAGTGCTGACTTGCCAGCGATTGAAGTTGAAGATAATAGCAACAGCAATGTTGGTAGCAAGAAATCTATCCCTATTTCGTCCTAATTTATAGCGCCTTTTTTAAGATTTATAGTATAATTAGTAATTCTACAGATTACTGTATTTAACACTACTTGGTAGAACACATTATTTCATAACGGAGTATAGCCAGAGCTTATAATGAACTACAATAATATTCAATGTTCTCTTTCACAATTGCACTCTCAAACTTATGTACAAAGTTAATAGGAAAATAAATGTAAATGCTAACTTCATCGATAGTAAATCTTCGATTTAGGTTGAGCAATTACCCAAGCTTTTTAGACTTAGTTAACAAGCTCCAAGATTAACACCTATACAAAACAAATAATTGTGCATACTAGGCAAGCGGTTGTATTTAAAGGCTATCTGTGGTATAATCAATCAACGCAAGTATTTTTGATTGTGTGATGGAAACTAGAACAAGTGGTTCATTGCTTTACCTAACCAGACCTGAAAGTATATTCTTGAATATGAAAGCCTTTATGGAAATTTTCAAGCGCTCAACATGGAATGACGAAACTGCTTGAAGATTCAGAGTTCTGTTTGCGTCGAAGAAACTAAAGAGGTGTCCTTATGGTACAATGACAAATTTACAAAGCGGCCACACGGATGGTAATCTTCTTTGCGGCAAGAGTACAGTCTGAAATATAACCCAAAGGAGTCTACCTTTCAAAAAAAAAAAGATTCATGAATTGTTCGGATAGTTCCAAAAAATCACGCTGTTAGAAAAACTCTAATGTTGACGTTTGAAACTTTCGCATGATGCCGAGGAAGATAACGAATGTTGCCTAAACGCATCTAAGCCTGCTGCAGAAAGATTACATCACTTTTCTCGTATACTGGATGTGGCGGTTAGTTTATGAAAATATTCGATAGAATATCAATCGTACAATTCTTACCATAATATTAACTAGATCGAAAACAATAATATAACTCGGCAGTCATTTCCGGATATCATTTTCGGAAAGAGGTTGCCTTTTGATAATAATGATGTTCGAGAACTTACCTGTTAACGCTAGTTCTATGTCCCTCAGGAAATTGGTTTTGCCAAGTCATTTCAGAGAAAAGTGCTGCTAAAACACTCACAGAAGTTCTTGACATTATTCTCTGTCCTGTTTGAAATTTATCAGTGCCCCTTAAAGATTGATTATTTTCAAAGGCAAATTAGAGGCGTTTGCATTATGTGTAACCCTCGAGGTCCGGAAAAAACAAATACTTCCATTTCTTTAACTCCGCCGACCCCGCATTTTCTCTTCCGAAGATTTTCCCCGCAAACGAAGACTCTCGCAAGAGTTTAAAAGTATAATTAACCTTTCATCTTTTAGATTCCATTATCGGAAATTTAAGGTTTTCGTCATTCAAGTGAATTTAGCAAGTAACCGGGCAGAATCCGATTTCCACATTTCCCTCATAATTAAATATCATTAAATTTTGCCTGAGACTTCAACACATTGATCAATTTTTGTGCATTTTTCAAGTTCGTACTTTCAATTGGATAACTCCAGAGAAAATATGAAGCCAAGTGCTCTTAAGGTTTGCTCTTTTCGGACGTGATTGCAAATGTACTTGAATTGTAACTTTTAGGAATAAGTCCAAGCATTTTTAGTCTGTAAAATATGGGAGAAGAGAAACAGATGTACAATAGCTTGATTTGCCTGTATTGTATGAGATCAATACTGATTTTACTTCTTTTGTCCTCAAATATTATTGTATAATTTGTCATAAATTGCACGTAGAAACCTCAATTGTTGCATAACCTTCGCAAACATATTTCTTAGCTTTCTTATCGGAAACCGCTGGAACCCTTCAGGTTTATTCAAATGGAATGGACATCGGGTGAGGGAAACGTAAGGCCTGAAGCTGGTTGAAATATATATACTTGTCAACACTAATTTGAAACGAAGACATGTGATAAATAGATAATCTATCAGCGAGCAAATGCGTCCTTGTTTTAATTGTTAGGAAGCCCTGAGAAGGCGTTGCTTTAGTTTAACTAATCATTACTGTCCTTGTGGAGTGGCAACGAGTTTAAGATCTTCTCCAATCTCACTAGATTCAGTTACCGATGCTTGCTGCATATGATTCATATCATTTTTTTCGTGTATTCCATAAACGATATGCTCATTAGGTGTATTAATTCATATAATCTGACAGGGAATGATTAAATCCATTTATCCCTGAAGTCAAGCACTCTAATTCCCAAAACAAAAAAGGACACATTGTTATGTGTAACTTCGGATAAGAAACAATACTCTCACTGAGCCCAAAAAGCTAATACTTAAACCAGCTCAAATGTTCTTTACGTGGTGCTGGAGGTGTATTCGAAACTGAGTAATTCAACTTTATAGTTGCCCTCAATTGAACTGCATGTCCTACTTGCAATAAAGCAGAGTTTTGATATCAAACCCTTTAACAGGTAAAAAGTTTAATTATTAATGGTAACACTTGCTATGTAACCACCACTACTGTACTTGCGAAAACGCATATTCTGGTCCTTCAAAGATAGTGCAGGTTTACAAGGCTGAGGGAACTCCAGAATAAGCCCTTATCCATAAAAATTATCATAAGAAAACGGTGTTGGAATATTTGAAGATCTTGCACTTTTGTGATTGTTTGTTATTTCTGAAGGTGCTAGGCTACTTCCTTAACCATAAATAGCGGTCTCCACGTCTTTCGTTTTACCTTTCACCGGATTTGATGAATGAATCAAAGGTTTGAAATGGCTACTCCTAAAAACAAAATTCCCAATGTACAACAGGGTAGAAACTGAGAGGAGAATATAAATACCAACGAAACCCCCTTCATCCAAAGATACAAAGGAAAAACATTCTTTAATTATTGCAGAAAATAGTGTGAGCAGTCAGGTTAAGTAATTGTGTCCAACAATAAAATAACGCTTTATAAGGTATATCTTTCGCAGATCTTCCTTGACCAACCCATGTCTTCCTTACTCTCAAATGTGTATAACTTATCAGACCTCATAGTATAAAAAATTTGACACCAGAAGGATCAACAATATGAGAATAAGCGTTTGTAGCTACAATTCTCATATTCATCAAGGATATTAAGCCCAGTGAGTTGAAAACAGTGATAGCGAGAATAGGAACACCCCTTCCATTGAACCAAGCTAGACATATTAGAATAAGCCCTTCATGTGTCCCATTTTTCATGGTTCAGCATACGATATAAAACGATCCAATGGCGCATATACTATTTGAAAGAATGAAAGCATTAACTAAATGAGTTCTGCGAGTCCAAACATCACGTATGATAGCAATGAAAATGGGAGATTTTAAAAATTCGATCGACAGACAGATTTGAATAGTCAAACGGTACTTTTAGTCCATAGAAAACATTAATTATGATATAAACAACCACAATCGTCCGGAAAGTTCGTCGCACGGTAAGGAGAGTGGCCTTCCAAAATGATTCTACTCTACTGTAGCCATAACAGCAGATTCTGCTCCGAAGTATAAAGTTGAACACAAATCGTTATCAAATTTCTTTGAATTTGTGTGATAAATAACCCAAACTGTCCCAATAAGGCAAAGACTGGTCTATTATTAAAATCCTTTCATGTCAATAAAGATAATGTAATAGATCACTAACCCCAAAATTATAACAAGGAAACCCAATACTCTTCTTGACCGTAAAGGCAACCATCAATTAACAAAAAGATTTCAAAGGCAAACCAGAATATTAAATGATTAATATAGAAAGGAATATGAAGAGTCCAAAACTCTCATATGAATGAGAAGGTATTATATCCTTTGTAAAACTTCAAATAATTCAAAGTGGTAATAATAAACACAAACCGCAGACAGTACATCGCCTTTGAACCTCCAAGCGAAAGTAGGAAATTCGCCGGCTGAAAGTTACAAGGTAATAATTATGCTATCAACTCCATCGCTGCGAATGTAATAACCAAATAATATTGAATTGTAAGAGTGAAGCAAGTGGCCCGTCTTTTTCAAGCGCATTTCTTTCTTCAACAAAACAACCGGGACCAATAACACCGACCAATATAGGCAATAAGATACACCTATTTTTAAGTACCCGTTCTACTGCTTTATGAGATCGAATTTTGAGACACCAGGATTTTCATAGATATCAGCTTCAACTTTCAAAGCAACAAGAGGCCTGACACTATTTCTTTCCTTTTTTCCATGTCTATTGCTTCACGCTTTCAAGTTGAGGGACTGTCTTTTGTGAGATTATTTAATAGCTTGTATATTTCAGAGCGATGACGGGCAAGATTGAAAAAAAGGCGAGGTTTTCCTAATAGGATCCGTTAACTATGTAGTATTGGTTCTGTTCGTATATGCATCACCAAGGCTACTTCGTAATACAATTTCCAGAGATATATGTGTTTAAACAAGGTAATTGTTTCCTGATATACCATGTACCCTTGAAAAATGTGGTACAATTGTAGATAAAATGCCCTAATATGCCCACAGTTTTAATAAACATTTTTACGGAATGTTTTAATAAAAAAAAAAGTCACATTAATTCTGCATAAGAATTGTCGCTGCATTAGTATATCTCTCCTGACAATGAGAAATTGATTATTTCTTCGAATTTGTCGATCAGCTTTCAATTTGCTCAGTTCAAGGGAGAAAAGACCAAACTAAAGCCTCTTCAAACCTTTTTAGGCATGAAAACACCAGTAGAACAGTAATATTATTCCTGATCACCACCAAGTATATAGACTTATTTCTGCTAAGGAGATTATCTCTCGGGATGAAGTCTCATTTACTACTACGTTTTTTCTGCATATTTGCTCGCAGGTGACAAGGTTTTTCTAGCAGTATATGCTCGACGCATCTTTGGTATATTACGCGGTGCAACGCCATACAATGAACTCAATGATGTTTGTAACTACACCTGTACGAAACCTAGAGAAGGACTTAACACAACTCTATTATTCTACTTTTGATTATAGTAGGCAAAAGAGAAAGTTTTTGTGAGAGCTAGGAGAAGAAAAATCCAAAAGAGAAAGTATATAAGAGCACGAGCTTGAATAGACTTGACCTTAGATTCAAATGTTTACTAACACATTCATCACATTTTTGAAAAACTTTCAAAAAAAAAACCCTTCTGAATTTGGTTTTATCCACTAGTCGTAAATTCTTCCTTTTTCATTACCTATTCTCAATATTTACATTCTTTATTTTTATATGGGGTGTGTAGCCGGCAATTAACCAGGTATTCAACTTCTTTTTTATGCAAGTTGTAGAAAAATGTCACAGGCTCAATCTTGAGATGAGTATTAATAATCACATGGAATAGTACGTAAGAATAGCAAGAGAACGGACTGTAATTTTAACGTTTGCGACGGGCGAACAGGCAACCCGTAAGAACCCGTATCGTATTTATCCTGCTTTGAAGAATAAAACGCTCACAGATGGGGACCAGTTTTCACCATCTTTTTGATTTGTAACCCCGTTGTGAATCTTACCTATTTGCAAACAATATTGAAAAGATTTTGAGGGTGAACTAATGAATAACGCATCTTAAAACTACGAAATCATTGATGTCTTCACATGCCAAGTGGTGTTCTTGTGATTTTGCTCACCAAATTCAGAACGCGTGGTGATTTATGTCAGTTAATTTTAACATTTGCTTACTAATTCTGTACTCGGTTAGTAGGCAAACTTCACAATAGAGGTGTGGCTAAGTTTCACTGATTTTACTGAGACGAATTTGAAAAGAAAAGTACACCAGTTTAAGATATATAAAGGGAATATAATAATGTGGTAGGGAACAACGTTTCTGTTTCTTCCATCTCCATTCGGTTAATCAATTGAAATATTTCAATAGCAATTAAATCTTTCCTTTACATCACCACAAATACTTCTCTTGAATATTTCTGATTTATTTGCACCTGCACCTGAACCACCGACCGAATTTGGTCGTCTCAGGATCCTCTCTAAAACAGTTGGCACTAGGGTTTCTCCACTAATATAGAGGGGTATGTCGATTGGTGACGCCTGGTCAGAAATTATGGGATTAATGGATAAGAAGCATGCTTTTAAGTTATTTGATGCTTTTTATGAGGCAGGTGGAAGTTTCATTGATATTGCAAATAATTACCAGAATGAACAATCAGAGGCTTGGATCGGTGAATGGATGAATTCAAGAAAATTGCGTGATCAAATTATAATTGCTACAGAATTTACCACAGACTACAAGAAGTACATAGCAGGCGGAGGTAAAAGCGCCAACTACTCTGGTAATCACAAGCGCAGTTTACATGTGAGCGTGAGAGATTCCCTTCGCAAATTGAAAACTTATTGGATTGATATCCTTTATATCCACTGGTGGGATTATATGGGTTCCATTGAGGAAGTTATGGACAGTCTCCACATTCTTGTACAGCAGGGTAAAGTCCTCTATTTGGGTGTATCTGATATACCTCCCTGGGTTGTCTCTGCAGCAAATTACTACGCTACCTCTCACGGGAAAACTCCATTCGGTATTTATCAAGGCAAGTGGAACGTGTTGAATAGGAACTTTGAACGTGAGATAATAACAATGGCTAGGCATTTTGGTATGGCTCTCGCCCCATGGGATGTCATGGGGGGGGGGGTGGAAGATTTCAAAGTAAAAAGGCAATAGAGGAGCGTAAGAAGAACGGGGAAGGTCTGCGTTCCTTCATTGGTGCCTCCGAACAAACAGATGACGAGGAGCATGGCACTGAATCTGTTACCGCTATTGCAATTGCCTATGTCCGCTGTAAATCGAATCACGTTTTCCCGCTGATTGGAGGAAGAAAAGCTGAACATCTGAAACAGAACATTAAGACTCTAAGTACCAAGTTGACACCAGAACAGATAGAATACTTTGAGAGTATTGTTCCTTTTGATGTGGGTTTTCCTACTAATTTCATTGGCGATGACCCAGCTGTCATTAAGCACCCTGCACCTCTGACAGCAATGTCTGCCAAGATTGCCTTTGATGATTTGTTAAAGTTATAGTTATAAGTCTAGAAAATATAGATTTGTTTACATATGTTCATGTGTCTAATCTTACACTTTTGAAGTAAAAATCGCATCCTTAAATCATCCTCTGGTCCACGCTGATTCCAGGTGGAGGTTTTATAGACCACAGTGTACGATGTGACAAATCAAGAGTTACATTGCCGTTTTGGTGGTAAGTAACAAAATTACAAGAGGAAGAAAACTTTATTGGAAAGTTTATATATATGGTGTAATACGCACATACATACATATATATATATATATATGTATGCATATAAACGTTGCTCACCAAATTTCCAGCACATATCCAGAGTTTTTATGTTTAATTTTTAGAAATTACTTTTTAAACTCAATCATTGTACTGGAAAAAAAAGGAAACAAAGAAAAAGTTGAGGCTATCTTACAATAGATATGATGTATATATAAAACATAGAAATTGAATGAATTTTATATGTTAAGTATACTTGCAGGTCCAGGAATTTACTATGACTTCAGTGTAACGACTCAAATTCTTTGTATATAGCTGCCTGAACAATTCGTTTGTACCATCTATTCTGAAATACTTACTATTGGAATAAGTGACTACGACTACATATTTCTTCGTTTAAATTTGTGTAGGTGATTACGGTCATTCTTGTGACGATTCCAATTATATCGGAATAGGCAAATTATAACAACAGAAATTACGGGAGCAATAAGATAAAGATCTATCAATTGACCAGAACTCAGTATATAAGAAGATAAGTCATAACTAAATTCTTATCATCTTTGTTCCGAATTATGTCTGACTATGAGTTTATTATAACCAGTTAGCGTGTGCTTTATATACCTCTCTTATATACATTAAGAAAAAACGATTTATTTTTAATTATTACAACTTACCGAACTACTAATTATCAATAGATACATAGTCACGCCAATAGTGCTAACCAACAGTCCAGTTATTTCAGATTGGTTTACGCAAATAATGGTAAATAACACGCCTTAATTAAAGCCTATTTGCATGAATAAAAAACTAGTCTTTTCACTATCACTATTCACACGAAATGGCCATGCCATTAAGCGACGCGTAGATATTTTAATCTTTTTCTTAATATACATGTGCTACTGAGAAAAAAATCACAAATCTAAAATTGAGGAACTCCTTCCAGGACTCAACAACAACGACATGTACTTTAATCAAATCTCTTAATATAAAAAAGCTAAAAAAAGAGGAATGTACAGATGGCCTATGTATATTTCATGGAAAGGAACTCGGGTTCTATTTTTGTCAAGTCTTTACCGTAAATAATCGCATCTACAGGTTCATCTAAACCATTAAGAACTCCAGCACGAGGAACTAAACCAATTCTTTGAAAGTTTAATTTGTCCCAGATTTTCCAACTAGCTTGGTTGGTAACAAAGACAAGATTGAAAACAGAATATCTATAACCCAATAATGGTGCCCAGTTTAAGTATACCTGGGCAAGCCTATAGCCAACCTTCCGTCCTCTATGGGCACTATTCACTAAAAAGCCAGCGTTACAATTATGTGAGCAACGCGGACCGTAGTTGGGCTTGATATAGAACGTGCCTAAAAGAACTGAATTCCAGTCTTGATTATCCTCAATGAATTTCTTATCAGTTCGTAATACAATAACAGCAAATGAATGAAACCAATAATTCAAGAATTCCTGTTTAGTCAAGCTATTCAATTGTGGATAGGTGTTGCCATTTTCTATTTCCAGATTGAACAAGTTAAAAATATAGCTAATAAGTGAGTCTGGTATATATTTAATGTTGAAGACAGGAAATGCGGTTGCTAACGTGTCCGATCCAATAAGTTTGAACTGTAATGGTTCAATTGAGTCAGTTAACGGTTGAAAATAAGCAGGCCCATTATGTAAATTTGCTGTTGATTTCCACTCAACGGATTCAGCATCCATTTTTGCTTTAGATTACTTTTATTTTATGTATAGCATTATACATATGCCTAGGACACTTGTAGCTGTTCGATTATTCTACCTTTCGTTTTTCCTCCTGTAACGGATCTTAAAAATTTTGGTCATAATTTATCATCTCCTGCGATATGGAAAGATAAGACCAGAAAGGCAGGAAAAACCAAAAAATACCTCATGGGATATAAAAATAATGGATAATTCAAGAGTAACTCGTAGTTTTACGAGGTATGCCGTACGGTACACTTTACGCTAGGAACAAGTCTTGTATGGCAGAGCTCACAAGTTCAGAAAATCATTCTTCATCTAACTGCTATCATAAAACTTAAAAAAATTGTAATGCTTCCCTAGACTTCACAGGTCTCGATGAAATACCTCTTTTCATTTCAGAGTCAACCGACACGTCCTTTGCCGATATTTAGTATTTGAATTATTCATTGAGTCCATTCTTTATGAACTTATAGATGTTGACCAAAGGGATCTGTGTGCGTGAATATTTTGTCATTTTATGTGTAGTGCAAGCCTCTGCAACAAATGTTAAATTGTTCCGATGGAACACGTTTAACATTGGCGTTCTTTGTAAAGACTTAAGCAGAAAATAGACTACCCCCTAAAATTAACATGTTCAAGAACTTTCAATACAGCCTATAAATTCTTGCTTTTTTTTTGGATCCGCTATATTCAAACATTATGATACACCATGCCAGAAAGATGGCAACAGTGGTTTTGCACAATTCTTTCGAAACGAATCAGCTCCGGATAATCTTAAAGAGTAGTCGCTACTCTAAGCTTTTTCGCACAACTTCGCAGAGGCCCCGCACCAAGCCGAAATTAGTATCGGATAATATATGCTGATAAGGAAATAAAGTTCCGGAGAATATTGCATAGTATGTAAATCAGAAATGGCTTGTGGTAAAGAAAAGGCATTGTACGTTATAGTTCAAGTCAGGTCTTCTACACGATTATATTATAGGCGCATGCGGGCTTGAATCCTTATAGCACTTTGTGATTATGAACAGTGGTCGAGCTATGATAATGTCCCTTTTCCAGAGAGGAGAATCCCAAAGTCACTTTCACATTCAATGTTAAGGAAGATGGAAAAAAAAGCAAAACCTAGCACGTTTTAATGTGCTGATTTAAGAAAAGCAATGCGCATTGCTCAATGTTTGATCTCTTGCGTTTAGTTTATTGTTAACTTGAAGTTCTTAGATCGCTGTAAAGGAAAGATTGATAACAGTTAGTAACAATGATTAGAAGCAATATGATGTGCACTGTTATGGGAAAAAGGAACTTAAAAAAATCGCATTTGATGTCTTCTGTAGTTCACTGAATAGTGATTGCTAAAAACTAGTCACCGGACTTGGTTATAAAAGTAATCATCCCGAGAAACATATCGGAAGATTTTTTTCTTGAAGGAAGTTGTTATATTAATGCAATCAGTAGGAACTGAGAAATCATGATCATTTTTTTGTTACACCTAATGTGTTGTGTAGGGAAACCTTCAGATGACTGGTAATTCATCAGTTAGAAAGAAATGTCTACGACTACAAAAAAGCTTATGAGGAGGTACTAAGCTACCACAATTCCCATTTAAAGATGCGTTTCTGAATATATCACCTGCTGCAAAAGGAATTTCTCAGAAGGATGTATATTAAAAGGATATCGAGGAGGATGATAACTACATAAGGCACGCCGAATTTAATTCTACGTAAATCCATTAATTATTCTACCAAAGGTGTAAAGATTTCTACATTTGGAACATTTGCTCCCTGGATATAAAAAAGTAGAAATACACATGTAGTAAAGTAAGTAAAACGGTTTTTAACTTCATACTAAAATAATGGGTAAAAAAAAATGGTTGTGCCCCTTTTTCCCATTGAAGAAAAGTAAGCTTGGAAGTAAACGTACTACATTAAAGAATCCATTTAATTGTATAGCTTGACTTAATAATTGCTGATTGCCATCCCTTTATGTGGTACATTTTTAAAGAGAACTTTTACCTAGCTCTTCTTTGGGGTTTCCATAACAGCATAAGGATAACTCTGGGTTAGAGTTCTAATTTATTACTCTTGCATTTTACCGGGAACAATGTCATATTCCTTAACCTTTTTTTAACGTAGGAGCCTGGAAACTTGGGTCTAAATGCAAAGGTGGAGAAACATAAAAGAAAATGTTACAATATTTCAAGTTCTTTGACCGCAAATATGCGGCTCTGGTGAGTTATTGACGCACGTAAAATATGATCTATAGATTGCAAAATACACACGGACAAATATAGTCAACAATACGCACAGTAGTTGCTATAAGAAATGTAATTCTACCTGGATTAACGTTTTCATATGTTTTTTTCGCATACTAAACAACGTTTGAAGACCTGTAGAATTCTGCTTCTACCGAAGGGGAATCTTGAACTTTGCCGTAACTTTGTTGTGTTGTGAGAAAAACTCCTGAAAAGGTGTGTAGGCCTGACTTTACTCACTCTTTACTAGGTAACTTCTCAACAGAGGAAAGTAGCGTTAGCGGTACGCTCGCTCGGGGTTGAGCGCTTCAGGAACGCAAAAGAAATAGCTCGTCATAGTGAATGAAACCCTTCATTTCTTGGCACGTGAAGTAGGGAAAACCACACAAGCCAGTATTCATGAATGCGTTTGAACAGTTTTCTTTTAGTAACCAAGTCTAATGCCTTTATGGGCTGTGGTCGCTGATCATTGGACGAAATTGGACAAGTCAGATAATCGTTTTTCCTAAAAAGGAATGGTAAACCGCTCCTGCAAATAGAGCCCCTTCTTCTGTGCCGCATCTCCGTGATGTCAGTTATTTTAACTGAACTTCTGCGGCTACTGCTCTCATCTGATGGAGTTAAACGGCTTTCGAAAGTATTTTTAATATTGTTTAGGGGGTTTTTGTAGATGTTTGCAGAAAGTGTGCCTTTTTGTATAATTTTCACCCGTTTCTGCTCAAAGAACGCATAGAATTTGTTGTCCTTGCAAATAAATTCTTAGAAATGCTCGCACGAAGAAAATTAAATTAGTTCAACGGTTGATCATTGCAGCTGTACATCTGGAGTTCACAAATAACTGTAGAGAAAAAAGAGTATAAAAAGCACAGAAAATTCTTAATTTATCTCATAGATATGGAACTGGATTTAATATTGCTGTTCTATTTTGCTTTATTTGTTAATAATAACGACAACAACAAAATCTATCGTTGCGAATTTTCTGGTAATATCTCGCCCGTGTTAAAGAGATGCTCAATCGCTTCAATAAATTTCAAGCCGCTTTGGCTTTGGTCCTTTACTCCCAAGGCGCTCTGGGACAATATTATACCAACAGTTCTTCAATTCCGAGTAACAGCTCATCCACTGCTATTTCGTCAACTTCTTCAGGTACCTTTTCAATTAGTAGCTCATCTACTTCGGTTGTCTCCAGTTCTCTCACTGAATTAACTTCATCTTCTGATATTTCGAGCACTATTGCTCCATCATCTTCGCTGGCTTCTGAAGTTTCAAGCTCTATTAGTCAACCAAGTTTATCCAGTACTAGTTCGTCAGCAACTGGCGCTTCCTCTTCTGGCTCATCTGCTTCTGGCTCATCCGCATCTGGTTCGTCTATTACTAGTCCACCCGGCACTGGATCTTCATCTATTACTAGTCCATCCGCCTCTGGTTCATCTGCCTCCGGTTCATCTGCCTCTGGTTCATCTGCCTCCGGTTCATCTGCCTCTGGTTCATCTGCCTCCGGTTCATCTGCCTCTGGTTCATCCGTATCTGGTCCATCTATTACTATTCCATCTGGCACTGGCTCTTCCTCTTCTGGTTCATCCGGTACTGGCCCATCTGCATCTGGTTCATCTATTACTATTCCATCCGGTACTGGCCCATCTGCCTCTGGCCCATCTGCCTCTGGTTCATCTGCCTCCGGTTCATCCGTATCTGGTCCATCCGGTACTGGCCCATCCGGTACTGGCCCATCTGCATCTGGTTCATCTATTACTATTCCATCCGGTACTGGCTCTTCCTCTTCTGGTCCATCCGGTACTGGCCCATCCGGTACTGGCCCATCTGCCTCTGGCCCATCTGCCTCTGGCCCATCTGCCTCTGGTTCATCTGCCTCTGGTTCATCTGCCTCCGGTTCATCTGCCTCCGGTTCATCCGTATCTGGTCCATCTATTACTATTCCATCTGGCACTGGCTCTTCTTCTTCTGGTCCATCCGGTACTGGCTCATCTGCCTCCGGTTCGTCCGGCACTGGCTCTTCATCTATTATTAATCCATCCGGCACTGCTCCGTCTGCTCCAGGCTCATCCGCCTCTATTACACAGTCAACCTCATCCGCTTCTGGTGCCTCGAGTGCTATCACTTCCGGTACATTGAGCTCTATAACTTCTTCAGCATCTAGCGCAACTGCAACTGCAACTGCAACTAACTCACTTTCTTCCAGCGGGGGTACTATTTATTTGCCATCGACAACAATCAGTGGTGATCTCACTCTTACCGGTTCAGTCATCGCAACAGATGCCGTTGAAATTGCTGCAGGTGGAGTATTAACCCTACTTGACGGTGATAAATACGTTTTCTCAGGTGATTTGATCGTTCGTGGTGCACTACTCGTCAGAAAGTCTAGGCCCACTTACCCAGGAACCGAATTCGACATTTCCGGTCCAAATTTTGATGTTTCTGGCACTTTCGACGCTCAGGAGCCCGCTGCTTCTTCTGCCTCCACTTATACATTCACACCTGGCTCTTTTGTAAACAGCGGTGACATTTCTCTAAGCTTATCAGAATCCAGTAAGGGTGAAGTTACTTACTCTCCATACTCGAACTCTGGTTCCTTCTCTTTCTCTAGCGCTATTCTCAACGGTGGTTCTGTCTCTGGTTTGCAACGTAGAGCTGAAGGTGAAGGATCAGTTAACAACGGTGAAATAAATCTGGAAAACGGAAGTAGTTACGTCGTTGTTGAACCTGTTTCCGGTAGTGGTACAATCAACATAATCTCTGGAAACCTTTACCTACACTACCCAGACACTTTTACTGGTCAAACTGTTGTATTCAAGGGCGAAGGTGTTCTTGCCGTTGACCCTACCGAAAGCAACAATACTCCTATTCCTGTTGTTGGCTACACTGGTAGAAACCAAATCGCCATTACAGCCGACGTCACTAGCCTATCGTACGATAGCGCTGCTGGCGTTTTAACTGCAACCCAGGGCAACAGACAATTCTCTTTCGCTATTGGTACAGGATTCTCCAGTTCTGGCTTCAACGTTTCTGAAGGAACTTTTGCAGGCGCCCCTGCCTACTACCTAAATTATGGTGGCGCCGTTGCTTCTAGTACTACATCTTCGTCCACTCCTACCACGTCCGGGGCTTCGTCCGTTACTTCAAGTGTATCCAGCTCCGCTACCGGTTCTGGTTCAATCACTTCATCCGGTGCCTCCATCTCAGGTTCAATGGCTTCGTCCTCTGCTTCCACCTTGACCTCGGGTTCTGCTTCTGTTTACACCACAACACTGACATATGCAACCGCTACAAGCACAGTCGTGGTTTCCTGTTCAGAAACAACTGACACTAAGGGCAACGTCTACACTATGACCACAACTATCCCATGTTCATACACCACTGCTACAATCACTTCTTGTGATGAAAGTGGATGTCATGTTACCACATCAACCGGTACCGCTGCAACTGAAACCATTTCTTCCAAATCATATACCACTGTGACTGTCACTCATTGTGACGACAACGGTTGCACTGAAAAGACTGTTACTTCTGAGGCTCCTAAAGAAACTTCAGCAACCACTGCTTCCACAAAGTCATACACCACTGCCACTGTCACTCACTGTAATGAAAACGGCTGTAACGTAAAGACTGTCACGTCTGAATCCCCTAAACACACCACCACCACTGTATCTCCGAAGTCTCATACTACTGCGACTGTCACTCATTGTGACGACAATGGCTGTGTTGTGAAAACCGTTACTTCTGAAGCTCCTGAAGCCACCACAACCACGGTGTCCCCACAATCATACATCACTGCTACCGTTACTCACTGTGACGATAATGGCTGTAACGTAAAGACTGTCACTTCTGAAGCTCCTAAAGGAACCTCAGCAACCACCGCTTCTACAAAGTCATACACCACCGCTACTGTTACTCAATGTGACGACAATGGCTGTGATGTCAAGGTCATCACTTCTCAAGTTCCTGAAGTTGCTTCAGCCGTCACCGCAACTACTGCTTCTCCAAAGTCGTACACTACTGCCACTTCTGAGGCTCCTAAGGCAACCTCATTGACCACTGCCGTTCATGAATCATCTAGTGCAATTTCCATTTTCTCGGGATCCAGCGCTCCAACCGCTTCTCCTAAATCCTCTACCGGTATCATTATTCAGTCCGAAGGTGTTGCTGCTGGTCTGAACACCAACGCTCTGAACGCTTTGGCCGGTATTTTCGTTCTTGTTTTCTTTAACTAATTTTTCTAGCTGCGAAATAAACTTAGCTTCGCTCAAACCCTCTTAAACAGAGGAGGTTCTTAAATATGCAGTCAATATACGCTTAGTCTAAACACTTAAGTATTTTAGCTTAATTTTTCAAAACAATACCCATTTCTGATGTATATTGAACGAAAGCATTAATCAGGAAAAAAGTCCATTTCTCTGTCAAAAAAAGCGATAGTGACTGCTACCAATGCGCAATTCTAGTGTTCCTAACTCATAACTGCGGTGAAAGTCTTCACGATAAAATCCGCATATAAATTCAAGGATATCACAGACTTTTACAGTAAAGCATTCATCTTCACCTTTGATCAGGAAAATGAAGAGAGAAACTATTTGACTCAACTTTTGGTTACTCCTGAAGAAGACATATATATTGTCTGACCCTTGGCGAATTCTTCCATTCCTGTCGTCTACTATCTATAAAGTTTCAATGACGAGTACTAAAGCATATTTCAAATATTGCTGTGTAGAATTTCTTTTGACTGGATGTCAAATAATTTCTTGCGCAGATCATTTTTCCGGACGATGTGTATGCTTTATCATTCTTCGTTGATGAAAAAGAAATCCTATAGTTGAGTTTCCCATACTTTAATCAAAGAAGTTCATTGAATAAAAGAAATCGTTGATTCCTAACATAATACGCAGGAACGTAACACTCAAAGATATACTCTTCGAACTGTGCTTGCATAACTTTCAGGTCATGGTAAGGTTATGTAGCTTTAAATTTTAGGCCATTGACAGCGTGTCATGTCCGATCGAATAGCCGCATGATTTTTACATATGATTTTTCCCTTTGGACGTGCGCATTATAATATCCACCGAAAGAGAAAACCCTACTCCCATACCGGTATGATAAGGATAGGGTAATAATCACATGACTTATGCGTGAATATCACGTGATCTTGTTAAGTGTGACAAACTAATATTTATCCCTACCCTACAAATAAAATTTCAGTAAAGCCTGTTAAATATGACAACTAAAAGTTTGGTGCGAGTTAAATTACTGTTGACGTAAAGAATTGCGATATGGATTATATGTCATAACGCAGTAAGAATATACAATCAGGATATTTTTATGTTTGGTTGATTATAAAGGTGATATTTTAGGATTATTGCAAGTGTTGAATGTGCTAACGTAAGAAGTATGACTAATTTATAATTAGTCATAAGATGACTAATCGCTATTAGTCATCAGGGTGCAGTAATAAGACAATAATACATATAAGAATGGATTGTATCTTATCAGAAGGATACAATGATATGTATGTTCCTTTTATACTAATATATAAGAAAAGGTCCAATAATCTTACTACACTATGACATATAAGCTAGATCGCAATTCCTTACGTCAACAACTATGAATCATTGTGAATAATGAGAAAATATTTATGTTTGGGTGATTTAAGAGGTGATTTTTTGAGATTGTGATAATTATATGTATATAATGAGTAAACAGAATGTGGACGAATACGTTATATTAGATGCAAGTAAGTGCATATATATGATATTCAGATACGTAGAATATAATATAAACATTAAAATGGGCGTAAATGTGGGTTTTATGGGTAAATGGCACAGGGTGTGAAGCGCTGAGGTAAGTGCCGTGTATAATGATGCAGAGTGGTAACCATGACAACTGAGTGAGAGGTGAGGATGAGGAGCAGTGTGGCAGTAGGGTAAGATGGGAGTAGGACATTCATAGCATCCGTAGGCATATGTGGTGCGGTATTACGAATAAAGAAGGTGTGGTGGGTGTTCATGTGAGATGGGGTGTAGTCATGGAGAGGTAGTGATGGGGTAGGGCAGGTGGTGGGCGTGATGTTAGGTATGGTTGTTACGTTTGATTGTTTACATACGATTGTTGGCATGTGATTGTTGACATGTGATTGTTGAGATATGATTGTTTACATATGATTGTTTACATATGATTGTTGACATGTGATTGTTGACATGTGATTGTTGACATGTGATTGTTTACATATGATTGTTGACATATGATTGTTTACATATGGTAGGGGGTAGTTGGTGTGGTAGTTCGGGAGTAGTGGTGAGATGTGAAGGATGGCAGGTGGAGAGGGTGGGAGATAGAGAGGTAGGGTTAGTCAGAGAGACAGGGCTTGAGGTAGGGTTGGATCAGGGCTGGTAGCATAGTCAGGGTAAGAGATACTCTGATAATCAGGGTTAGTGTTAGAGCAAGTGAGAGTGTTAGTGTTAGTGTTAGTGTTAGAGTGTGTGGGTGTGGGTGTGGGTGTGGTGTGGGTGTGGTGTGTGGGTGTGGGTGTGTGTGTGGGTGTGGTGTGGTGGGGTGTGG